>CM068298.1:32387046-33065312 GCA_034768395.1 Linum lewisii
CGATTATCGACGACTCAATGATGCCACCAAGAAAGATCACTTCCCACTGCCGTTCATTGATCAGATGCTTGAACGATTAGCTGGTCATGAATACTACTGCTTCTTAGACGGGATGTCCGGCTACTTTCAGATCCCCATTGAGCTTGATGATCAAGAGAAGACGACCTTCACATGCCCGTTTGGTACGTTTGCTTATCGTCGTATTCCTTTTGGTTTATGTAATGCTCCCGCTACCTTTCAGAGATGCATGCTTGCTATATTTGGAGATCTGGTAGAGAATGTGGTGAAGGTGTTCATGGACGACTTCTCCGTCTATGGAGAATCATTTTCAAAATGTCTGGCTAATCTGGATAAGGTGCTAGCTCATTGTGAGGAGACCAACCTAGCTCTTAGTTGGGAGAAGTGTCACTTCATGGTTACAGAAGGTATTGTTCTGGGCCACAGGATATCTAAGACAGGTATAGAAGTCAATCGTGCCAAGCTTGAGATCATTGCCAGCTTACCACCGCCGACCTCAGTTAAGACAGTGCGAAGTTTCCTTGGTCATGCTGGATTTTACCAAAGATTCATCAAAGATTTCTCCAAGATCACTCTTCCAATGACGAAGCTTCTTGAGAAAGATGTTCCTTTCGTCTTTGATAAAGCTTGTCTTGAAGCTTTTGAAACCTTGAAGACTCAACTCACCACCGCACCAATTCTTACAGCACCGGATTGGAATATGCCATTCGAGATTATGTGCGATGCTAGCGACTTCGCCGTTGGCGCGGTTCTTGGTCAGAGGAAGGAGAAGAGATTTCATCCTATCTACTTTGCGAGCAAGACACTCAATGATGCTCAGAGAAACTACACTACTACGGAGAAAGAGCTTCTGGCTATCGTCTTCTCCTTTGATAAGTTTAGACAGTATCTAGTTCTGTCACATACCATCGTCTACACAGATCATGCTGCCCTGTGCCATTTTTTAGCCAAGCAGGACTCGAAGCCACGTCTCATCCGTTGGATCCTTCTCCTCCAAGAGTTCGACATAGAAATTAAAGATAAGAAGGAAGCAGAGAATCTAGCAGCGGATCATCTTTCCCGACTGGAGGAATCGCAAACAGGTAAGTCTACTACCCCTATCAATGATTCTTTCCCTGACGAGCTGTTGCGTGTTGAAACATATGAACAGGTTAACAGCATAGCTATCGAGCCCTGGGCAATCCCTCACGCTCAAGATCTGAGTGATGCCGCCGATTCAGAGGAGCCTTGGTATGCAACTCTGGCTAACTATCTCTCACACGGCATTGTACCTCCTGAGCTGGATTTCAACGCACGCAAGAAGCTCTTTAAAGAAGCCAAGTCATACTTCTGGGATGAGCCTTTCTTATATCGCATCAGTCTTGATGGAATGATCCGAAGATGTGTCTCTTACACTGAAGCAGCTGACATTATGCGTAAGTGCCATGAAGGACAGTTCGGAGGACACTTCGGAGGTAACCGCACGGCAAGGAAGGTACTCGAAACAGGTTTTTATTGGCCTTCAATCTTTAGTGACTGCGACGTTTTTGCTCGACGTTGTGATGCATGCCAGCGATCAGGTAACATCTCTAACCGCAATGAGATGCCCCAAATTGTTTCTTTAACTGTTGAAATTTTTGATGCTTGGGGGATCGATTTTATGGGTCCGTTCACACCCTCCAACAGAAACAAGTACATTCTTGTAGCCGTTGATTATGTTTCTAAGTGGGCTGAGGCTGAAGCTTTACCCACTAATGATTCTAGAGTGGTGGGTCGGTTTCTTACCCGTCTTTTCACGCGTTTCGGTTCACCGCGCTTCATCATAAGCGATAGGGGTACCCATTTCCATGGATAGTTCGACCGGGTGTGCAAACGCTTTGGCGTCACCCACCGAATGTCCACAGCTTATCATCCTCAAGTGAATGGTCAAGCGGAAGTGACGAACCGTGAGCTCAAGCGAATTCTTGATAGGACAGTTGGCCGGTCTCGCAAGGACTGGTCATCTAAGCTCAATGATGCCTTAAGGCCTTATCGAACCGCGTATAAGACTCCCATCGGTACCTCACCGTATCAGCTGGTCTATGGCAAGGCATGTCATTTACCCGTTGAGCTTGAGCACAAGGCAGTCTGGGCTAACAAAGAGTTGAATATGAGCTATGCAGTAGCAGGTAATAATCGCCATAACCAGATCGCTGAGCTTGAGGAGCACCGCCTCCACGCTTATGAGAGCACGAAGCTATACAAAGAGCGCACGAAGAGAATTCATGACTCTCAATTGAAGACGATCAAGCAGTTTTACCCTGGAGAAGAAGTTCTCTTGTATAACTCTCGATTGAAGCTTTTTTCCGGGTAAGTTGAAATCCCGATGGTCCGGCCCTTATATGGTGGTCCGACAGACACCCTTAGGCAGCGTCTACATTAAATTGCACGATCAAGAGCCGTTTGTGGTCAACGGGCATAGGCTTAAGAAGTACATGCAAGGATTAGCGGTCTCTTCCATCGACGTGCACTACTTCACGACGGATCCGTGATCTGAATCCAGGTATCGTCTGGCTCACGGACGTTAAACAAGAGCGCTTCGTGGGAGGCAACCCACGGCTTGAGTCAGTCATTTTTCATTTTGAGTCATTTTGTTTTAAAAACTTCATGTTTGAAAAAAAAGAGAAAAAAATAAAACACTGTCGCCGTTTTCAAGCACATTTTCGGCGAAAATGTACCATTATTTTCACCGAAAATTCCTGTTCAAAACATCCTATTTCTCTTGTTCCAACTTTTCGAACCGAGACTACCATCTTTTCGCCGAAAACTTTTCTTCATTTAATCTGAGATTTTCGCCGAAAATCTATTAACTTTTTTGCCGAAAATTTGCCCCCCTTTTCACCGGTATATAAGGCCCTTCGGTTTTTGTTTTCGCAAAATCACAACACCCCCATCCGAAACATTCCCCTTCAGCACTCTCTCTCTGAGCTCGCCGCCACCGCCTCCCAACCGTTCGCCGCCTCGCCCTTGACCGCCGACCGGCCACCTCTTTGCCAGCCGCCGCCCCTCTCCTTTGCCCAGCCTTTTCAAAACCCTAGAATCGGAGCTCCATCGCTCCGGTTCCTCCCGACCTAGTTTTCAAGTTCTTCATCGTTTCCTCAGATTTCCAATCGTTTTATCGAGTTATGTCTTCACGGTTAGTTGTTCAGCCCTTGATTGTGAATCTTTTGGCTTTTTGACTTTCGGTTTTCGGCATGGTTGACTTTTTGGTTCTCCCTCGATTTTTCATGATTGCTTTGTCGGTGTCAATTGGCTAGGTTTTGGCATTCCCTTGTGACCTTTTTCGCTCGTAACTTGTTGTTTGTGTGTTCGTGTTCATGAATCATTCCACTCCTCATGCCTGCTTAATTGATTGACAGCTCTCTCCTGCTATATCTCGATTCGATGTTCTCTCGATTTTATTGGCTTACCCCCGCTTCTCAACCTAAGTGTGGGGTAGAAGTCTTGTCTTCTGATGCTGGGTTTTTCCTGAGTTGTGTTTTATAGGGCTCCCAAACGTTTTAAGACTACCAGTGCAGATAGAGCGCAGCAACCCTCAGCTCGCCAGAGCTGGACAAAACCCTCCCGAACACCCGCATCAGTTGCACAGACATCGTCGGCTGTAGCCATCATCCCCGAGGACACACCAACCCCTGTGACTCCTATCTCATCTATTCCTGCACCTGCCAATGGACCCTACATCCTTTCATTGCAGCTCTGGAGCCGCACCAACTAGAGATCTTTCAGAAGATCAAAGACATTCCTCCGGCCAAGGTGGCAGTTCTTTCTCTAGACAGTCTCAAGGCGCACAATCCGGCTTGGCACTCCATCATTGACACCGCCCTTCATAAAGCCGTTTTACGGGTGCTGACCCCTCATGGTTCCCCCTACCCGCTTGTCGCTCTTCGTGAGTTCTAGAGTTCGTTCCGACGCCTCACCCCGAAGCCCATACGTGAGCAGAAATTCGTATCATTCCACCACGGTGGTGTTCTCCACGAGAAGTCCATTCTCGAGTTCGGCCACCTGCTGGATCCGCACGTCGATCTCAATACAACATCCGCTGGCTTCAAGGACACATACTCTATCACGAGTGCTCCTTACCCGGACGTGTGGAGATGGGCCTGCTGCGAAGATGAGATCTCACCTATCGTCAACCCCACGGTCGGTGACATCTTTCACCCTATTCTTAAATTCTTGCATTATGTTTGGGTGCAATCTCTATGTTATTGCAGCAAGTCGAGCCGTCACCATGTTTCTTTGGAGGGGCTCGTCTTATTCCGTTGTTTAGAGGAGGATTCCAACCTGCATCCCGGATGGTGGCTTGCACGATTCTTTCACAAGCGCACTACCACCAAGAAGCTTCCTTCTGAGCTTCCAGGGGGGCCTTTCATTTCAATTCTAATCGACAATCTCCAGCTCGGTGACAAATGGGGCCCCGATATTCCTCGTGTCCCGATTGAGCCCATGGGTGCCGACCTCGCCATAGCACGGGGTATCGACCTTTCTTTGGATTTTGAGCATTGCAAATCACTCCCTCACCGCATTCCCCAGCCTATTGAACGCCCGCCGTCGCGAGCGCAACTCACCGCGGAGACGAATGAGCGGCTGGTGCGTATTGAGAAGTGGCAGCTAGACTATTCGGCTGGTTCGCTTCAATGGCAGAAGGACCGAGTAGCACATGAGGAGACTCAGAACGAGCGTTGGTCCATTCTCCAGCAATTCATGGCAAACCACTCCACCCGACACACGGATGATACCGCTTGGCGACAGCAGCTGGAGCAGCGGCTTGGCATTTCACCTCTCCCGACACCGCCTCCACCCCCATCCTCGGAACAGTGATCAGGTTGTTGCTATCCTTCCCTTTTCTTTTCTTTCTTCGTTTCGAATCTAGATCCACTTTTATTCTGTGTGGATCCGGGGCACTTGTCCCAGTATCCTTTTGTTCTTTTTGTTGTTTGTGTTTTGTAGGATTTTGAGTAGATACTCCGCCCCGGCCTCTTCGTGCTCGACCACTACACCGCCATCACCCTTCAGGTTCCTCGTATATCTCTCCTTTAGTTTGGTCCTGTGAGGACACAGAACAGTCTAAGTGTGGGGTGGGATGTTAGAAAACCATGCATGATCATGATTGCCTTTATCTTTGTGTGCCTCGTGATTCCTGTCCTGTCACTCTAGCATAGAACTGCTCAATTCTTGACTTCTATTGTTAAATTGACTTCAATTTTGAACAATGACGTCTAGACTGTTCCACTTAGAACCTGTAACCAACGTGTCAGAACTGATATCAAATGAGTCTAGGTCATAACAGATTATAAATCACTCTTGTAGTTGAACTGGAATTAATTGAATTGATTGACTTGTTAATAACAAAGCTCAATAACACCGTTCTAAGATGATAAATGCTAGCTTCTTCCATGTTTTTTTTCACTCCATATTTCATCACCTGTGATTATGGCTTGAGATTAGATGAAAAATCCAATTCGAAATCTTGTGTAAAAAGTTATAACTAGCTAGGATTAAGTGGCTAAATGGTTAAATCAAGTAATTGAGTTAATCGAATCAATGTTCAGTTCCTTAAAGTGATGAAAACAAAGCTAGGCAAGCCCGACACCTAAGTGAAGTGTTCAGGTTGAGCACTAGCAAAGGCACAAATACTGTGAGCTAGGCAGGTCCAACACCTAAGTGAAGTGTTTGGTATCGAGCACTAGTATGCAGTAAATCAATTGAAGGAAGAAGTTGAACTTGAAATAAATCATTGTTTAAATCGGTCCTAGCTAGAACGTATAACATACAGATCTAGAAACGGATGAAGTCGAGTCGATAGCCACGTCACTTTTCCTACTTCCACATCCACATCATGGCTAGAGCTTAAAGTCTTTATTAGAATTGGTGTTATCGTAGTCGGTTAATTATGATTAATTGTTTTGCCAAGAAACGAGCTTTGTTAAAACCACTACTTGAAGTGTGCAGAAATTAGTGAGATCGAAAACTTGTTTGGTTGATGTTCTTGCATGTGTAGGTCACTTTTTCTACGTGGAACAGTCTAAACCAAATTGTTAGAACTGAATCTCAATTTAATCTCGTGTCGTTAGTGAATTTGAGTGTGTTCTAATTCAGTTTGCTTGAGGACAAGCAAAAGCTTAAGTGTGGGGTATTTTGATGACACTCGAATTGACGTGATTATCAGCCTCATTTGAGTGACATTTCATTGCTTAAGACACGGCTTTTAGGGTAGAATAACGAATATTCAATCAATTGCCCTATCTCGTGCCATTTGTGTTACCTTGGCCCGTTTCGGGTCTATTTGATGGTTTTCTAGTGTTTTTATGTTAGCACAGGTTTTTGCCATCGAATGCGGTAGCCAGGGACGTGTCTTAGATGTTGGAACCCCGAAGAATCACACATAAATCTACCAGAGAAATCACTCAAGGCAAACGAATTCCTGCCCCATTTACACATATATTTTCGGCGAAAATACCCTTTGGTTTTCGCCGAAAATGGAAGAAGAATCCACTGACCCGATCAAGAGGGAGTTCTCGGCGAAAATACATGAGCATTCTCGGCGAAAACCCGAAGCCAAATCAACCAGGAGAAATAGACGGGTGAAGCCACATTTGAACAGATACTTTCGCCGAAAATAACCTTACATTTTCGGCGAAAATCCTAGTGAAAATTCAGAAACCACCGGTTAGGTATAAATACTGAAAACACGGGCATTCGAGAGGACGGACGACTTACAACACACAACTAGAAGGAGGGGAGAGAAAAACGAGTAGAGAGAGTTCGAGGAGCCAGGAACGGATCGCGACGCCATCCATCCATCTCGGAGAACCGGTGCTAGGAGTTGAAGATTCAGCAGATTGAAGCTGGCAGGAGTCATCGAAATTAGGTTTTACAGTTCTTCTCTGTCTACCCTGCCTAAGATGTATTCTTTGTCCGCCTTTGATTCTTCTGTATTTAATATGCGTAGCTGAACTCGTGTAGCTTAGATTAGATGAACCCTAAGTGACCCAGGGCTTAAAGCGGTCACGGATCGGCGGTGATTAGATTCGAAATTCATTCAGTTTCAGCTTTCATGTTTGATTTGTTCTTTATTCTCTGTGTTTCTTGTCTGGTTTGGCCACCTAGATCAGATTCTTGTTAAGCTAAGGATAGAAGCGAACGCTCGCCTAAACACCAAATCGAACAATCAACTTTATAATTGGAGTGTGCCTTTCGTAGGAACCGATTAGGGTTGATCAATTGCAAGAGTAACTCATTAATCATTAAAATTTGCACCAATTAAGTTAAGTCATTGAGAGAGGCGACCGTACCCGGGAGGCTAATTAATCGTGGTAGCTAGATCGGATAGAGCGAACGTTCGCCAGTCTTAAACCTAAGGGTCAGGAGTTATGGTGGTGTTTGTGAACTGAATGAACTAGAATTGAAAATCACTGGTGTGTTGACTGTTGTTGCTCTGGTAATCTAAGGGGGATTCAAAGTCTAAGTTTATCTGTCATCTTTTTAGTTAATCAATCTTCAATCTTTCTTCGCTTAATTTCATTTCAATTTCTCCCTGTATTTTAGTATAGAAGACGCAGAATTCACACCACGCACAACATGTTTAACCTTGAATTATTTTGCCAACACCTTTGAGTAAGGAAGTAGAGGAAACCCCTGGAATACGATCTACCCTAGCTTCACAGCATGGTAGTTATTTGATCGACCGCTATTCTGCAGTTCATCAATTGGCAATCAATAGATCAGCAGATTTCGATTCTCATTCAATCAATTCGAAGACACCACCATAACTCCTTACCCTTAGGTTTAAGACCGGCGAACGTTCGCTCTATCCGTTCTAGCTACCAAGATTAATTAGTCGCCCGGGTACGGTCGCCGCAACGACTTAACTTAGCTGGTGGAATTACTAACGATTATTGAGTTACTCTTGCAGTGGATTAACCCTAACCGGTTCCTACGAAAGGCACGCTCCAATTATAAGGTTAATTGTTCAATTTGATGTTCTAAAGTAAGGCGAGCGTTCGCTTCTATCCTTAGCTTAACAAGAATCTAATCTAGGTGATCAATCCAAATAAGAAACATGAACAATGAAGAACAAACCAAACATGAAAGAGAAACTGATTGAACTTCGAATCTAATCACCGCCGATCCGTGACCGCTTTAAAGCCCTAGGTCACTTAGGGTTCATCTAGTCTAAGCTCTAAGAGTTTAGCTACGCATATTCATCACGAAAGAATCAAAGACAAAGAAAGAGTTCATCATACAAAGGAAGAACAGAAAAGAATATGAAAAACCTAATTAAGACGACTCCGGCAGAACTTCGATCTTCCGGTAGACTGCAATCCTAGCTCCAAGTCTTCGAGATGGAAGGGATGGCGTCACGATCTCTTTCCGGCTCTTCGAACTCTAAACTCTCTACTCCAGAACTTGAGAGAATTCTGAAGTTCTGATTATGATGTATTATGAGGTATTTTTTTCCTTTCTTTTCTTCGGCCGCCGGTTAAGTATTTATACTTAACCATAATTCAGTCGGATTTTGCCTGATATTTTCGCCAAAAATACTGAAGGATTTTTGGCGAAAATTCCTTTGTAAATGGATGGTCCGCCGACTGATATCTCCTGTAAATTTCGGTCCCATAGTTTTCGATCGAAAACTTAACATTTTCGCCGAAAACTTCTGTTGATGAGCATCGCCGATTTGTACTGATATTTTCGCCAAAAATGTTGAGGTATTTTTGGCGAAAATTCCTTTATAAACCGGGCAGGAATGGTTTCAACTTGATTGGCTAATTGGATCGATTCCGATGCAATTTCTCGAGGTTACAACGCCTTAAACACGTCATTGGCTACTTTATTTGACGGCAAAAACCTGTGCTAACATAAAAACACTAGAAAACCATCAAATAGACCCGAAACGGGCCAAGGTAACACAAATGGCACGAGATAGGGCAATCGATTGAATATTCGTTATTCTACCCTAAAAACCATGTCTTAAGCAAGGAAATGTCGCTTAAATGAGGCTGATAATCACGTCAAATCGAGTGTCATCAGATTGCGAAAATATTTTCAACTGGTACAGGTCTAACTTTTTGGCGAAAACTGTCCCATTTTTTGGTGAAAACTTCCCTTTAAATCCCACTGTGTTTTCTGATCGATTTTAGTTAAACTTTTCGGTGAAAACTCTCTGAGTTTTCGGCGAGAACTAATTTGAAAACTGGCAGACAATTTTTAACTTGAGTTTTCGGTGAAAAATTGCACATATTTTCGCCGAAATCCTGAGACAAAATCAAAAAAAATTTCCCCTTCTTTTTCCTGTCTCTTTCTCTCTCCCCCCTCACTTTTCATTTTCGACCGAACGAAAAAACAAAACCCCTCCCCCTATTTTCAAACCAGAGCGCCGCCGCCACCTCATTTCGCCGCCGCCGCCATTGCCGACCGCCGCCGCCCTGTTCCTCTCCCTTTTCTGATCGTTTCGAGCCATAGATCATTCAAATCGGAGCTCTAGAGCTCTCGTTCTGCCAAACCCTAATTTTCTCGATTTTCACCGATTTCTCTCTCTCCATTCATTTTCAGTACTCATGGCTTCAAGGTAAGTCGTAGAACTTTTCGTTCCGAATCTTTTGATATGTTGAATGCTGAATTTCATCAGGGTTGACTTTGGTTGACTTTTTGGTCTACCTCGATTTGCGTGCCGACTGTTTCGTGTGATCTAGGTTAGCTGATTTCTTTGGACTAGTATAGCATGCTTAGGGAGAATTGTGTTGAATTTTAATACAATTTGATCGTGTGTTGCTATGCTTAAAGATTGATTCTTTGCGGTGTTGACTTTTGAGAAATGTCGGTTTGACCATGAATTGTCTATGCTCGTTTGGCTTCCATGTGTGTTCATTCACGTTCGTATTATTGTGTTTTCCGTCTGAGTTTATCATTATGCCGTCATTTCCCACTTTGAGCTAGTATTGCCATGATTAGGGTTCAATGTGCTATGATGTTGACTTTTTGAATGTCGGTTTGACTTTTGATCTCTAATTATGATATGAACATTCCGCCTAGACATATGCATGCTTTGTGATTTATTGTGATTACCGGTTACTTACTTTGCTTACCCCCACTCGGTTTTCCTCATTTCTTTGTGAAATTGAGTTTTTCTACTAAGTGTGGGGTGGGTTATTAGTTAACTAATATGGTTTCGTTTCTGGCTATAGCAATGTCACTCATGAGCGCAGGACTAAGGCGAGACTTGACACCGCCTCTATCTTCCGAGCTTCCGCTCCTATCACACCAGCTATCCACGGTCCTCCACCAGCTTTTCCTGGTCGTGTCGGGTACCACTCCACCGTCGCCCGCCTACCCGTGCATTACATCGAGCGCTACCAGAGGCTCGAGCACATTCCTGGAGCCGACGTGCGCCCACTATCCTTGGATTCCCTCCTCGAGCACAACGAGGACTGGTACCGGGAATGTGCTCGACGCATTGGTACCTTCCGGACTTCTGGAGCTGACCACCCTAGCTGCTGACTTCCAAGACATCGCTCTCCAGGAGTTCTGGGCCACGTTCGAGCTAGATGAGCATAAGAGGAGGCAGCACAGGAAGGTCGTCTCCTTCTACCTTGGCAGGGTGTACAAGGCGTTCACCTATGTTGAGTTTGCAGCTCATCTTGGCATCCCCCAGCAGCACTACGAGGGTCATCACCTCGGCTGGGAGAACAACTCCAGCAGCGGAGAGGAGTACGATGAGCTATGGAGCCACATGACTGGAGTGCCAGAAGATCGGACCACGACCCATAACTCAGTTAAGTCCCTCTCTCATCCATATGGTTTGGCGTAGATCTCTTTTGTTTGCTCCAGAGAAGAGCCGCCACCACATCAGTAGAGAGGAGCTCGTTCTTCTTCGCGCCATCTGGGAAGGTTATCCTCTTCATCCCGGATGGGTGCTCGCACGCATATTCTGCCAGAAGACTCAGAAGCCGAGGCCACCTAACTCACTCCAGGGAGGCAACTTTGTCGGCCAACTGATCATCTCCCTCGGTCTCAGCCAGGAATATGGCCCGGACGTCCCACGACGCAGAGTATACACCATGGGTGGTGATTTAGCGGTCGAGTACACCCTCGAGTTGGACCTTGGTACAAAGGTAGCGGCAGTTCCTCCCCTCCAGCAAGAGGAAGAATCGGAGGAAGAAGATGATTCTGAGGAGCCGTAGCCTCAGCCAGGAGCGGAATTTGATGATCATATACCCTCGCCACATCATCAGGCAGGGTATGACCACCAGTCCCCGCCGCCCATCCCAGATCCATACAAGGTGCCTCATCCTCAGCACCGACCGCATCCAGCTGACGTTGGAGGGCTGTACGAGCTACTCCAGGAGTGGCGGATCACAGACACCACCACTCAGGACGCTAGATGGATTATTATGCAGCAGCACATGCTCCGCACTGACGAGAGGTATGAGGCGCAGCTGGCATGGCAGCGGCAGGTTGGCGACGCCCTCCACATTCCCCCTCCCGATGCACCTGACCAGTAGTGATCGGGTTGTATTCCTTTTCTGGTCCTTTCTTTTTATTTCTTCTTTTCGGATTTCGATCCAACTTTTTTCTGTGTGGATCCGGAACACTTGTCCCGGTTTCCTTTTTATCTTTAATTTGTTTTTGTTTTGCAGGCAGTTGGGAGATTCCCTTTGCTTCGTTTCGGTAGAGTCCCTCTGCTCCGAGCATCCGTGCTCATCCCCTACACCAACCATCTCGGTCCAGGTTCTTCTACTTCACTCTTCACTCTAGTTTTAGTCCTGTGAGGACATAGTACGATTTAAGTGTGGGGTAGGATGCTAGAGAACCTTGCATGAACTTGATTGCCCTTGATTGTGTTTTTGTGTGCCTCGTGGTTCCTTTCCAGTCTCTCTAGCATTAAAATGGCTCAGTTCTTGATTTTTGACCTTAAGTTGTTGCTCAATCTGTCATAATGATGCTTAGACTGCTTAACCTAGAACTTAAGAACCAACGTGTATACTTTGATGCTAAATTGCCTGGTCAGAACAAATTTTTAATCACACTTGTAGTTTGTAGCCTTGATTGCATGAAAATGACCGAATCCGACTAGCAAACCAAATGTGAGCTTTTGATCCATTGCACGTAACTTGCAATTTCAATTCTTTTTTAGTGTTTTTCTGCTTGCTTGAATGAGTTAGAATTTGCATGAGACCTACTCGAGACCACACGATGACACGAGTTCTAGAATGATAGGGGCACCTAGATTCAGCTATTAAGCCAGATAGCCTACCTAACGTTAAATCCATTAGGTGTAAACCCTTGAGCTTGGCCTGTTCTTTCGGTTCGATATACATTACAGCCATTTCCCATTCTTTCATCCCCCGTCGATCCCCTGTGGTTGTAGTCCTAGATTGACCTACCGGAAGTTGGTTTGTGGTAACCTGCCTATAGCCATTAAACAGGTGGTCTTAGCTATTATGTCCAAACGTGTAAACCCCTCTAGCAACTAAAAGAAAGAATCAACACAAAGAAAAAAAAAGAAAAACTAAAGAAATTTTAAAAAAAAAGAAAGCAAAAAAAAATCAGAAAAGTTTCAAGTTTAGTCAATAACGTTATTCTCCCTACATATGGAAGAACGAAGTCAAAAGAAAAATGTGCAAAGAAAATAAAGTGCTAGGTTGCTTGAGGGTATCATAGGACGAGCGTTCACTATTCCACCCGTGTCTGGTTAGACGGTAGGAAGCCATAGGCTAGATTCAAGGGAAGTTAGTCGAAAGCTACACCGCACCAAAGCCATCATCATACATTCCCATCATCCATCTCATCATAAAACCTTGTAGTGTAGAATTCGTTACAGTCCTAGCAGGGAAGTCCTTCTTGACTAGTTACCCGTGTTGTCACAGTGGTGGAGATGTGGTCGAATTGCAAACTTATGACAGAATTCAGTAACAGAAAATGATTGAGAGCATAAACACGTCCTTAAACACAGAGAGTGAGAGTTTCCCAGTTACTAAATATTTACTGTGTGAGAAGTCTGGTCGGTCAGGTCAAATTCGTGCATAATTGGTTGCTATTACTCGTCGTGTGCAGTTTTTAGTGAGACTAGGTTGTTTGGTTGATCAGTATGCATGCTAGGTTTCTTGTTCTAGGAATTATCTGTCTAATAATTCATTGTGTATGATTGAACTTCAATTTAATAAATCTTATCATTTGCGAACGTGAGTGATGTACTGCAGAATAGTGGTCAATCAAATAACTACCAAGCTGTGAAGCTAGTGTAGATCGTATTCCACGGGTCTCCTCTACTTCCTTACTCAAATATGTTGGCAATTAAATTTAAGGTTAAACACTTAGTGCGTGGTGTAAGTTCCACGACTTCTATACTAAAATTGCAAGGATAAATTGAAATGAAATTAAAGCAAAGAAAGGTTGAGTGATTGACTAAGACAGACGACAAACAAGTTTAGATTTCGAATCCCCCTTAGATCACCAGAGTAGTGGCAAGCAACAGACCAGCGATTTTCGATTCTAGTTCATTTAGTTCACAGACACCATCATAACTCCTGACCCTTAGGTTTAAGACTGGTGAACGTTCGCTCTATCCGATCTAGCTACCAAGATTAATTAGTCGCCCGGGTACGGTCGCCTCTCGCAACGACTTAACTAACTGGTGCAAATTCTAACGATAAATGAGTTACTCTTGCAATGGATCAACCCTAATTGGTTCCTACGAAAGGCACACTCTAATGATTAGGTTAATTGTTTGATTTGGTGTTTTAAAGTAAGGCGAGCATTTGCTTCTATCCTTAGCTTAACAAGAATCTAATCTAGGTGGCCAAACCAGACAAGAAATGCAGAGAACAAAGAACAAATCAAACATGAAGGAGAAAATGAATGAATTTCGAATATAATCACCGCCGATCCATGACCGCTTTAAGCCCTGGGTCACTTAGGGTTCATCTAATCTAAGCTATACGAGTTTAGCTACTCATATTCAATACAGAAGAATCGAAGACAAACAAAGAATACATCTCAGGTAGGGAAGACAGAGAAGAACTGTAAAACCTAATTTCGACGACTCCTTGCATCTTCAATCTGCTGGATCTTCAACTCCTAGCACTGGTTCTCCGAGATGGATGGATGGCGTCACGATCCGTTCCTGGCTCCTCGAACTCTATCCACTCGTTCTCTCTCTAGCCTCAATCTTGGGATTTTTCATCCAAGTGTAAAAAGTTGTCTTTTGTTTAGCCGCTGATTTTGTATTTAAACCTAACCGAGTGACTGCTGATTTTCACTTGATTTTTCGCCAAAAATACAACGAGATTTTCAGCGAAAATACCTGTTGAAAAGTTGGCTTGATCCGTCTGTTTCTTCCGGCTGAAATGGCTTAGGGTTCTCGGTGAAAACTTCCCAAGGTTTTCGACGAAAACTTCTTCTTGGGAGGGGCAGTTGATTCCTTCTTGTATTTTCGGCGAAAACTCAAGGGTATTTTCACCAAAAATCTGCGTGTAAAATAGAGCAGGAATTCCTTTTGAGTTGAATGACTTTTCTGGTTGATTCAGGTGTGATTCTTCGGGTTCCAGTGCCTTAGACACGTCCTTGGCTACCGTATTTGATGCCGAACACCTGTGCTAACACGAAACACTAGAAAACCATCAAATAGACCCGAAATGGGCCAAGGTAACACAAAAGGCATGAGATAGATCGGTTGAGTGAATATTCACTATTCTACCCTAAAAGCCGTGTCTTAAGCAATGAAATGTCGCTTAAATGAGGCTGATAATCACGTCAATTCGAGTGTCATCAGTGAGCGTTTCTATTCAGTTTGCTTGAGGACAAGCAAAAGCTTAAGTGTGGGGTATTTTGATGACACTCGATTTGACGTGATTATTAGCCTCATTTAAGCGACATTTCCTTGCTTAAGACATGGTTTTTAGGGTAGAATAGCGAATATTCACTCAACTGCTCTATCTCGTGCCATTTGTGTTACTTTGGCCCGTTTCGGGTCTATTTGATGGTTTTCTAGTGTTTTCATGATAGCACAGGTTTTTGCCATCAAATAAAGTAACCAATGACGTGACTAAGGCGTTGGAACCTCGAGGAATCGCACCAGAATCGATCCGAGAAGTCAATCAAGTCGAATCAAATCCTGCTCCAATTTACACTGCAGTTTTCGGCGAAAATCCCCCAGGTTTTCGGTGAAAACTCAAGAAGAAATCAGCTGAGTTCAACCAAGAGAAGTTTTCGCCGAGAACCCTAAGGTCCAAAAATCACAGGAGAAACAGTCGAGCAGTCAAGTCATTTACAAAAGAATTTTCGGCGAAAACTTCATAGGTTTTCGGCGAAAATTCTAGGTAAAATCCGGCGGTATTAGGGTTAAGTATAATTACTTAACCGGCGGCCCAATAACAGATATACCTGATAATAACTCTTAATTTGAGAATTCTCACGAGTTCTGGAGTAGAGTTTAGAGTTCGAAGAGCCAGGAAGAGATCGTGACGCCATCCCTTCACCTCGGAGACTCGGAGCTAGGATTGAAGATTACCGGAGAACGAAGCTTCGCCGGAGTCGTCTTAATTAGGTTTTTCAGATCCTTTTATGTTCTTCCTCTGTTCAAGATGAACTCTGTCTTTGTCTTTGATTCTTTTGTTATGAACATGAGTAGCTAAACTCGTAGAACTTGGACTAGATGAACTCTAAGTGACCCAGGGCTTTAAAGCAGTCACGGATCGGCGGTGATTAGATTCAAAGTTCAATCAGTTTCTCTTTCATGTTTGATTTGTTCTTCGTTGTTTATGTTTCTTGTCTGGATTGATCATCTAGATTAGATTCTTGTTAAGCTAAGGATAGTAGCGAACGCTCGCCTTACTTTAAAACACCAAATCGAACAATTAACCTATTCATTGGAGTGTGCCTTTCGTAGGAACCAATTAGGGTTAATCCACTGCAAGAGTAACTCATAAATCGTTAGTAATTACACCAGTTAGTTAAGTCGTTGCGAGAGGCGACCGTACCCGAGCGACTAATTAATCTTGGTAGCTAGATCGGATAGAGCAAACGTTCGCCACTCTTAAACCTAAGGGTCAGGAGTTATGGTGGTGTCTTAGAATTGATTGAACGAGAATTGAAATCCGCTGATATGTTGATTGCCAATGCTCTGGTGAACGAAGGGGATTCAAAGTCTAAGCTTGTCTGTCATCTTTGTTAGTCAACCAATCTTTCGATCTGTCTTTCAGTTTTAGTTTTTAATTTCCTTGCATTTTCTAGAATTAGAAGTCGTGGAACTCACACCACGCGCAAAGTGTTAAACCTGAGTAATCTACCTTTATATTTGAGTAGATGATTATTAGAAGACCTGTGGAATACGATCTGCTTAGCTTTTTAGCTTTGTAGTATTTGATATCGCTATAAACTGCTTCATCACTCGTGTTGGCTTTAGTTTTATGGTGTTGATTATCTGAGTGGTTACTGGCTTTATTTATTGGTTCTGTATACTATTACGGTCTTTGACCTTGGTTTGTCGGAACCGTTAGAGACAGTCTTACTGACATACTAGTTAATCTGTGATAGTCAGGATGTTCATTATGAACTCCAATGTGATTGGCTAACAAGTATAACTAGCATTAGACTAACGTAAAGGTTGGATCTAGGTGCGAGTACGGGTGACCCACCCCTAGATTGCGCAATCCCTAAAGATGATTTACTCGTACTGGGGCCATAGTGACCATATTGGCTTGCCCTTGTGGCATCATTGAGGTCATTAGACCATAATTGGGATCCTCTGGATCATATGGGGGTTTCTTGTACTCCCAACCTATTTCTTTTGTTGGCATGAAATAGTGGCTAGATGTTGTGATTTATGTTACACTACAAGAAAAAGGCATATTAGTCACAGTTTTTTTACCCTTATAGTCACGATTTTAACCTTGACTAAAAAAATTAGTCACGGTTTTGTAAACCATGACTATTTTGACCCTTTTTTGTCACGGTTTATTAATGAACCGTGATTAAGTATTTGGTCACAGTTTATAATGAAACCGTGACCAAATTTAGTCACGTTTTATAATGCAACCGTGACCAAATTCAGTCACGGTTTATAATGCAACCGTGACCAAATTTAGTCTCATGTTGTGATTGAGTCCTGTCATCGCCTGAGCATTCATCCACGAACCCTTCGATGTTGTCCCTATGTCCTTCGTAGTAATGGTTGATGACCAATAGCGGTCGACTAGCAACAAGTAGACCATTAACCACATCGAAATCATTATTGATTTCATGAAGGCCCTCATCCAAGTTGACGTTGTGTGCAGAGTACCACATTCGACCCATAGTGGTATGCTTGAGATAGTCCAACCCTATGCCCTTCACTTCGAAATACGACATGTGGTCCTTGTCAACATGTGTATGGTCTCACTAAGACCCCCCACATATGAATGGAATCCAATGGTATTATCCATAAACCCAACATAGTACTTGGTGTCATTAAATGGGGATTATGCATAAACAATCACATAAGACACTGATATAATGACAATAACTGGCCAACCTAAGCTAGATGCAAAACATCAAAACGAACTATAACAATATAACAAACTGGTTGGAAATAATGGGACAAGGTTTGGCCAAGAGCAAGAATATTAATCATGAGATAATAGGGACAATCCAGAGTAACTTCAGAGCACGTTGATGCAAATGATAAATTTGGACCACAATACAATTAAGGCCAATTGTAACAAACCCTTTTGAATGTTGTTGACTAAGTTTAGCCCTACTTTTATGTGTTTCTTACCAAGATTCCTTATCGAAAACTACAAACACTTGCATTGGGTCTATTGTAGTAGGTGTTGCCTTTACTGTGCTCCAACGCACCTATTAAATCCCTCCAGATTCCTTTTCGAAAGTTGTCTTCAACTTCAACTACAACTTCGAACACTTTACCCTAAACCCAGGAAACCCTAGAAAATGGATACATTTGACATCGAAACAAACTAAATCCCCTACACACTAGACCTAGAGAACCTAGAAGTCATACAGTAATATGAACATTACCTTCATATCAGTCAATGATAAACCCTCGATGAACTCCACTACTCGATACCAAAAACCCTAAACTCTCAAAGAAGCCCGAAACCCGAGCGTTCAACTAAAACTCTCACACCGTCGTTTTGTTCGACGAACTCAACTCGAAGCAAAGATCGCACTCCAATGTTTGATGATGGAATACGAACCCCCTGTGGAGAGGAATGGGAGATGGAACGCAATCGGGGTGAGAGAATCCTCTTTTACACAGCGGTGAAAAAAATAAGGTTGTGGTAAAATGCCTAATTTTCAACGTTTCCAGTACAATTTATCCGCATCCACATCGGATGACACTTCAGAAACGTCATCGTACTCGATCAAACAACCTGACGGACAAGACGAAAAACATAACTGACAAATGACATTCAAACTAGAAATTGTAATACAAACAATTTGGACAAGAATCGTTCAAACCCACAAAGATTGGACTAAATTAGTATATTAGGCCATAAATTTTTGAAAAGTTTAGCTAGATTTTGGCATTAATTGTTCTAATAAAAATTTTAGAAATATTTTATAGGTTAATATCATAGTTATTGGGCTTTTAAGGTCCAATAGTTTTCTTGAAATGGATATAGAGTAAGGCAAAAGCTGCCGTATGAAACTGCTATTTTACTTGTTGAAAGAAATTATAATTTTCTTAAACACAAAACTCCAAAATCCAATTCAAACTTCCATAACTTGACTTCTAATCAGAAGGGACGGAGTATCGAAGACATCGACCTGAACTGCGTCCCACTGCCTGCGTATCAATCATTGTATTCCTCTCTGCTTCTCCTTCCCCACAGCTCATCCTCGTCTTCACAGTTGCCGTCTCGGCGAGGCCACGACATCTTCAACTGCAGCTTTCTCTGCTAAACTCGATCTCTAAGGTAACGCTGCTTTTAACCTCCTTAATATCCATGAATTTCTCGTTTCATTCACCGCGATCTTCATGTGGATCATTGTGTTTTGATGTGGTTCTTAAACCCTCAGCTGATTAGAAAACAGTCTCCTCACTGAATCTGAGTCGTGCGATTCTCTGATTGATTGTTTCCTGAGATTTTTGGTTCAAAATTTGTTCTCTGGGAACTTTGCATATGATCAGTCCTTGGTTGGTGTTTGCAGTGCAGGTTTCAGTTTGATACTTATCTACTCGTTTTTCTGTCATAATATGTGACTGTATTCTTGGTTGTTGAACAGAGCACGATCTGACTTGGGATTTTCCCTACCTCCGTCGGATCTATTTCATACACAACTTTTGTTCGAAGTTATTTCATTCTTGAGTCTGTTAATCATATCCCAGCTTATCCCAGTTCAGTAGTTGCAGGATAACTTGAGATTTGTACTCTTTATGGCTCTTCAGTTTTCATAGGTTTATAGTTGTTAACATGTCAATATAGGTGTTTCCTGGTGCTGCATTTTTTATATTTGTCTTATGAATTCATTCTTGAAGCCACTATAAGCACCTGAACACGTTTTTTTCACAGTTTGTTGTTTCCTTGTATTAGTATTTATTAGGCTGAAGCCCTATGATCATAGGTAGTGTCTTTTTTTTACTTTGATTTCATATACTACTTCCTTCGCATAACATTTTTTGTTTCTGGAATATACAAAATTTTATGACATGTTCTTATTCTCCCTTATGCTTTTTGTGTGCAGCTCTTTGCAGTTAGATGCAAGATCCAAGGTTGCATATATCTGGTGAGATTTCAAATGGAAAACCACGCAAGAAGAAAGCCTCAACTGCTAGAGCTTCCTTGATTCAGTTGAAAGGAAATGATGTAAGAGAGATTCAACATGGTCAGGCGCCCTTATCTCTAAAGAATGGTCAGAAGGTGTCCAGCAAGAACCTGATGAATGAATACGCTCCTATGTTTCAGCAGGTAGAGAGGTCAAATTCAGATTCCTTGCCAGATTCTTCTGGTTCAGGGAATGATTACAGGGCACTAAGAAAAAAGTATTTGTTGTTGGAGGAGGAAAGCTTTACACTGGGAACTGAGTTAAGAGATATTGAAGACGAGGTTAACGCTCTAGAAGATGAGAAACTAGCATTGTTAGATGAGCTCATTGTGCTGGAAGGTCTTGTTGACCCTTCAGAAGTGCCACCGCACGGTGTGAAAGTCCCCTGACTCCTCGCTGTACCCTATGTCTACTTGAAGACTGACTAATGGTGCACTTGGTTACTGTTGTTAATAGGTGGTTCATAGTGTTTTTTTGTTAAACATGTACCCGAATAGAGAAAGGGTGGAAAGAGTGAATTTTGTTTATCTGGTTTTACAGGCCATCAATAGGTTAGCACTTATATTTTGAGAATTGAGAATTCATGCTGTGAAAGGAGTAATCAGTGCACACATATTGTGTATTGAACTACTACATATATGTATTACTGAATCCAATTGGATTCTTTTTTGTATAAGCCCCTTCACGCTTATTGTATTTTGTAAACTGTGTCCATGTTTGGAGCTTTGTAATATATGTATTACTACGACATATATGTTTGAACGCTGTGGTAAAGCTTGGGATATTAAGATCTTGTTGGTAAACCAGCTGACTGAAAAACAAGATCAGAGCGCAAACCCTATGCACACTCTGCCACGAGCAAGGCTACTGATGATGATACTAAGTTCTCAAAATGTTAGATGGACGTAGTCCAGAAGTTGCTCAATAAGTATTTCAACTTGATAAGTATGAACACGAGTTATATCACCAACCTCTTTCACAATCAAGGTAACCATTTTAGTGCCTTCTTTACTACTATGAAATCCCAAAATATTTGGATCCTAGATTATGGTACTACATACAATATTACATGATGTTAAGAACTCATCCAAAACTTGAAACCTTACCCTAGAACCTTAGCAGTTCGGATTGCAAAGGATCTTACCTTGTTCAACGACACATTCCGAGTTTCCCTATAAGTCAAGGAATACCGATTAAAACAAGAGAGACAAAAAAAGCATTGCTCTAAGCAACAATCATCGACCTCTTTGACAATCAAGGTAACCATTTAGTGCCTTCTTTACTACTATGAAATCCCAAAATATTTGGATCCTAGATTATGGTACTACATACAATATGACATGATGTTGATAACTCATCCAAAACCTGAAACCTTACCCTAGAACCTTAGGAGTTCGGATTGCAAAGGATCTTACCTTGTGTAACGACACATTTTGGGTTCCCCTCAAAGTCAAGGAAAACCGATTAAAACAAGAGGGAAAAAAAGCATTTCTATAAGCAATAGTAATTGTCCATGAGGAAGCAATGATCATTGTTCTCAACAAATGGTAACGAGCATTGTTTACTACAACGATCGTTGTTTCATAATAAAAGGGGACATTCAGACTATTTCGAGAGACAAAAATCCTAATCCTAATTCGTGCCTCTAAATTTCGTTGCACCAGGACAAGAGGAAGTGTGATATATCATCAGATCCACCAACCGATGACCCAAAGAACGAGAGTTGAGGAGAAGGACTGAATGCTTTTTCATGTTCGACTTGAGGTATTCTTCCCCTAGGTCTTGTTTCTCGTAAGCTTAAGTTAGGGTTGCTGACAATATGCTTCAGATTGTTGCTTCTGAGTGTGAGAATTCAGTCCTAGGGATTCAAGGATCAATGTGCGGAGTTCGGCTTGTGGCTTGGGGAGAGGAATCGCCATTGCTAAGGTAAGGGGTTTAAGATGCAGTCTTAGATTATGTATTTGCTATATGCTCAAGATTATAAAGCATATTTATTATTTATATTTGTTTCTAGTTTCAACAAGACCATTGTCAGGTTTGCTGTTTTTTTATAACATATATTACATGACATGACGACTCCAGGTTGCCATCAAACAAATTTGGTTTTCTTGATGGTGTCAAGGAACAATCTCAATCATTGATTCATTTTTTCAGATCTAATGGTTTAAATTAAAAGGGTAAAAAGGTCATTTCACCATTTAATTTAATTTAATTTCTTTTTTAGTTTTTTTTTTAATTTATGTTAAAACACCCGACTACCGGAGCTCCGGCGACCGGAGCTCCGGCGATGACTTCTCCGATGAATTTTCCAGACGATCGGAGCTCCGATTTTGAAATTTTTTTCGGCCACCGGACCACCGTCGTCGGGCCTATTTTTCTGGAAAAAAAATTTCGGTGACGCTTCGTACTCGTTTTTAATATGTGTACACATTTTTGTACATATGTACGTGCACATTTTTGTACATAAACTGTGTACTCATTTACAAAGATTTTTCGTACACGTGTTATACATGTGTACATGTTTTGTACACGTTTTATACGCGCACACGTTTATGTACTTACATTTTTGCACACGTGCACACACTCTTTGTACACGTGCACACACATTTTATACATGTGTACACCTATTCGTACACGTGCACACTTATTTTTTACACTAGTGTACACATATTTTGATAAATCATGTGCACACTACTTAATAATATAATGTGTGTACATGTGAACGCCTATTCGAAAACGTGCACACCTATTTTTATATACTAGTGTATAGGGCTGGGAAAGTGGTTAAGGTTAATTGCTGAAACCGATTTAACCGACCGAAATCGGTTAACCGATACAAAATTTGGTCGGCTTGCGGTCAGTGATTTATCAACTGGTCGGTCAGCAGTTAATGGTCGGTTAACTGCCGGTTAACCTCACTTGACCGAGAATTGATCGACGTAATACACAGTGCACATTGTTAATTAGTTAGGTTAGTAATTACCTAAACTCTCTCAGTCAGAATCTCAATTCTCACGCACTCTCTCTCTCACTCACTGAGTTGAAAAATTAGGGTTCTCAATTCTCAACTTCTCACGAACTTCACGCCATCGTCGATTCGCTCGCTGGGCTCGCCCCGACGGCTTCTCCCATCAGCCAGGTCTTCAGCAACCAGGTCACCACCAGCAGCGACGACTTCCCCCCCAGCCAGGCAGCGACGATAGCAACGGTAGTTGCCGATTCACTCTGTTCTCGTTGGGCTCGCTGCTCTCTTCCACTCTGTGGTCTCCTTCGTCGCCCCAGGTGACGGCTTCTCCACCCAGCCAGGTGACGGCTTTCTCCCCCCGCAACGGCTTCTCGCTGCTTCTTCTTCGTCCTTCCTCCTCCGTACTTCCTCTCTTTTTATGAAGCCTCCTTGGCCCCTCCGCTTCTACGGTAAAGTTTCTTCTCAAGCTGTACAAAACCCTAATTAGATTTAGATCGATGTTTGTTTCCTTTATGTTTTCTGGTTGTTGCCTGCTTCTCTACTGTGTTTACTATCTTGATTCTTTCCTATTTATATATATGTTTGTTTTGCTTGTTTATAAAGCTTCTCCAGAGGAGAACGAATCGTTGTTTTGGATTAGCAATGGATCTCTCGATTTTAAGAAGATTTTGTTGGAGGGAATGTCAAAATCAATCGGTTGAGGGAGTGATTTTTGTTTTAACCTTCTCAGTTCTATAGGTTTCTGATCCTTTCTGCATCATTTTCCACTGAGTTCTGTGAATGCTTATTGTCCTCTAACCCTGTTGCATATGATTGTTTCTCTTGACTTGATGATGGTAATGTACTGTGGAATTATAGGTTGATTGGATCCCTAGCTGAAATTAGTGTCGTCAACATCATAATCTAAAATGGAGAAGTATGTGTTCTGATGTAACGTTACTGCTTCATCTTCATTTAGGAACTTAATCAGGCAGATTCCTAATTTCATAGCTGCCTAGCAGATTAAATCCGAAGCTATTGTCTCGTACTTGTCCTATGGTGTTGAGTTCTCTAGGGCAGTTGAGCAGAAGCAGGTGGCTCAGCAGGAGGCTGAGAGGTCAAAGTTTGTCGTCATGAACTCCACTTGACAGTCATTACTATGATTATCTAAAGCTTTAGCAACTGAAATTGGCTTCACTATGGAGTAGGGTATTCCTGATGTCTTCCCAAGTCCTAGTACTCTTTGCAATGCGAGATGCTTCCTTTTGTTGCACATAGGTTACCAAATCATGTCTTTCATTTGTTAATGTTGGATGCGAGATGCTTCCATTAAAGTCTTCTGAATCCATTTGTGACATGTATCATGTATGTCATTGACAGTTGTTCTGAGTTCTGACTTGTTTTTGTTGGTTCTGTAGGCATGAAGGCGTTTTGAATTTCTTGGACTGGGTGCTTCAAGTTGTGGGCATCAAAGGTCTTCTTATGATTACATAAAACTAGACCGTGTTAGCTATTATGAGGAAATTCAACTGTAATGGAGCCTGGTGTAATTTTCAACTGTCAACAGTTCTGTTCTTTTATTCAGTTGATTTTTGTGCTTGGTTAAATGATTAGGTCGGTCAAAATAGGTTCGGTCGAAATTCGGCTAGTCGGTTAAAATCGATCGATTTTCGGTCAGTCGGTCAAAATCGGTCAGTCGGTCAGAACTAGGTCGGTTAACTTTTCGGTCGGCCAAATGTAAAAAAAATCGGTCTGTCAATTTTCGGTTTTGACCGAAATCGGTCAAAAAACCAACCTTGAAATATCGGTAAGTCAGTCGGTCAAAATAAATTTAAAGGCGGTTAACCATTGGTTAACCGATTTTCATCGGTTTTTGACCGCACCGACCGATTCCCAGCCCTACTAGTGTAAACATATTTCGTACTTGTGTACACATTTTTTTACAAACCATGTGCATCTATTCCATAAGATAATTTTATTATTATATAATATCAATAAGTGTTTGGTAGCATAGTGGTAGGAGTTTAGTATTTGGTAAAAGAGGTCATGATTTCGAATCACATCAACAATTCTTTTTTAAAATATATATAATTTTATTGAGGACGGCGGCGGATGATTGGCGGCGGCGGAGGATGACCGGCGGCGGCGGTGGCAGATGACCGGAGGATGATCGGCGGCGGCGGATGACCGGCGGAGGGCGGGGCGGCGGATGACCGGCGGCGACGGTGGCGGATGACCGGCGGCGGCGGAGGATGACCGGCTGTGGAGGGCTGAACAACTTTTTGAAAATTCCCAGAATGCCCTTCCTTGATGGATCAAGGAAGTCACTTTCCTTGATCCTAAACCAGACCCTGACATGACAGGTAGAATCTCCTAATAATAGCCATTATTGGGAAATACGGGGCATGATAGTTCATTTGTAGTGCTGGTACCCCCACTCCAGAATTGCACAATTCCCTAGGTGATTATTTTACAGGTTAAGGGTCCATAATGACCATTACAAGACAGGGTTCTCGACATCTCTACAGGATCCCAGAACACAGTAGGGGCTGTTGGCACTTATTTAATTGACAAGACATGTACCAGTTACCCCTGAATTATTACCAATACCTCTGGTTGATATCTGGATCCAAAATTAGCCAAGGATTGAGGGCACTAGAATGTGAGGATGACATTCTTCGGTTTATTAAAGATCTGAAGGGTGCTCTTTGTTGAAGATATTTGTCAAGAAGATGACTTACTTCAAAGAGTGTAGAGATTCAATAATTGGGTTTAGGGTTAGAAGTAGATAGAGAGACTCCAAAGGTTGGCGTTCCATAAGAAAACTCCTCGTTGATCAGTAATAAAGGGTCTTACCCTCTGTCTCATCCTTAAAACCTTACCCCAAATCCAAGTTCCATTGTTGTAGTAATTAACATTCCATAAGGACTTCTTCTTCAGCTTGTAGGGTTGAATCCAGGCTACCCAAAGAGTCTCTTTCTTCGTGATAATAGACCAGATGTGCCAAACACCACAATCATGATTCCAAGCTTTCATGTCATGAATCCTAGTTCCTCCTCCTGCTTTAGGTATGGCCACTAAATCCCAGGCTACCTTTTCCTTAGCTTTATTCTCATGCCCCTAAAGAAATTCACTGCATCCTTTTTCGACTTCTTTTATAACTCCTTGAAGAAGTTGGAAAACAGCCATCCAATAGTTGGCCATACTTGCAAGCACAAAGTTGATGAGATGAATTCCCCCCACATATGTCAGAAGCTTGGGCCTCCAACAAGTGATTCGAGCTAAGACTTTCATGATTAGCGGTTGGCAATCTACATGAGACAACTTCTCCGGAATCAGAGGTACACCTAAGTATTTCACAGGGAGTTTACTAAGAGTGAAACCAACCTCCTTTGCCATTCTGTCTATGTCTGCAACACTACATCCTACTAAAATGAGCTAACATTTGGAAAGGTCTGAAGCCCCGGGTGTTTGTAACTTTTCAAGGATGTTGCAGATTTCTCTCATGGCATGATCAGTCCCCTTTGTAAAAATCAAAAGGTCATCTGCAAAAGACAGATGACTAATTTGTTGTTGTTTGCATTGAGGGTGAGTAGGAAGAGTTTCCTTTCTCATGACTTCGTCTAACATGCAAGAAAGGACCTCCATAAATATAGCGAAAAGGTATGGATACAAGGCCCCCTGCCTGACACCTTTTCTTGCATCAAAATAACCACAGATTCCCCATTGATGTTCACACTAAGCTTGACAGTCTGAAGACAAACTCTTATCTAACTAATGAATTGCTCAGACAAGGGGACCCCTTGTCAGAATCATCGCCTTCATAACCACGAATAAGAATTTCTAGCTAACCAAATTGAAGGTTGTCATGAGATCAATTTTTGTAACATCCCCGCCCAACCAGACAGTTTGGAACTCAAGTTCGGTTGATTAGAGTGCTGGATTCAGTGCTTACGAGGTCCAATGACACTCGATTTGACGTGATTATCAACCTCATTGAAGCGATATTTCTTGGCTTAAGACATGGTTTTTAGGGTATAATACCGAATATTCACTCATATGTTCTATCTCTTGCCATTGGTGTTACTTTGGCCCGTTTCGGGTCTATTTGATGGTTTTCTAGTGTTTTCATGATAGCACAGATTTTTGCCGTCAAATAAAGTAGCCAAGGACGTGTCTAAGGCATTGGAACCTCGAGGAACCGCACCAGAATCGATCTAAAGAGTCAATCAAGTCAACACAAATCCTGCCCCGTTTTACACATAAGTTTTTGGCGAAAAGACCTGAGGTTTTCGCCGAAAACTACAGAAGAAATCGGCAGAGCAATACAAGAAGAATTTTTCGGCGAAAAGTCAAGTTCTCACTGAAAACTCTAAACATTAAACTCACAGGAGAATCAGTCGACAGAAGCCAACATTTTACACAGAAGTTTTCGGTGAAAACTCCTAAAGTTTTCGCCGAAAAATCCAGGTCAAATCCGGCGTTGATAGGTTAAGTATAAATACTTAACCGACGGCTAAAAACAAATATACTTTTCATAACAGAACTTTCACGAGTTCCAGACTTAAGGAGTTTGAGAGAGCAGAGTTTGAGAGTTCGAAAAGCCAGGAAGAGATCGTACGCCATCCCTTCACCTCGGAGACTCGGAGCTAGGATTGAAGATTACCGGAGAGCAAAGCTTTGCCAGAGTCTTCTTAATTAGGTTTTACAGTTTCTATCTATTCTTCCTTTTCATGATGAACTCTGTTTATATCTTTGATTCTGTCGTTATGAACATGAGTAGCTAAACTCGTAAAGCTTAGACTAGATGAACACTAAGGGACCCAGGGCTTTAAAGCGGTCACGGATCGGCGATGATTAGATTCAAAGTTCAATCAGTTTCTCCTTCATGTTTGGTTTGTTCTTCGTTGTTTATGTTTCTTGTCTGGATTGATCACCTAGATTAGATTCTTGTTAAGCTGAGGATAGAAGAGAACGCTCGCCTCACTTTAAAACACCAAATCAACAATTAACCTATTCATTGGAGTGTGCCTTTCGTAGGAACCAGTTAGGGTTAATCCACTGTAAGAGTAACTCATAAATCGTTAGTAATTCCACCAGTTAGTTAAGTCGTCACAAGAAGCGACCGTACTCGGGCGGCTAATTAATCTTGGTAGCTAGACCAGATAGAGCGAACGTTCGCCAGTCTTAAACCTTAGGGTAAGGAGTTATGGTGGTGTCTTAGAATTGATTGAACGGGAATTGAAATCAGTTGATCTGTTGATTGCCAATGCTCTGGTAAACTAAGGGGGATTCGAAGTCTAAGCTTGTCTGTCGTCTTTGTTAAGTCAACCAATCTTTAAATCTGTCCTTCAATTTAGTTTTTGATTTGCTTACATTTTCTAGAATAAAAGTCGTGGAACTCACACCACGCACAACGTGTTAAATCTGAGTAATCAGCCTTTACATTTGAGTAGACGATTATTAGAAAACTTGTGGAATACCATCTACTTAGCTTCTTGCTTAGTAGTTATTTGATAAACCTGTCATACTGCAGTTCATCAAATTGGCGCCGTTGCCAGGGACTTCTTTTAACTGTTTGAAAGAAGAACTGGCATTTTATTCTTCTACTTTTCACCTTTCATTTTCCCATCCACTTCGATTTTACACTGGTTGTGTTTGTTTTTGTTATTTGTAGGTTGCCTACAAGTTTATGCAGCACCGTCCTCTCACGCGCTCCTTAACCAAGAACGATAGGGCTAAGAGTGTAGAGAAACCGGTAGCTCTGCTCCACCGAAGCGACCACAGATTCCGAAGCAAGGCAGAACCAATCCATCTCCATCTTTCCCTCCAATTAAGATCGAGGAATTGAAGGAGAGTTCCTCATCTTCATCTTTATCCGCTTCATATACACTGAATCACTCTCACCTCCTCCATCTCCTAGGATGGGTGATCAGTTACCACCACCACCAGGCGGTCAACCACCACCACCACTGGTCATGCCGAATAGTCTAGCTGACTACAACAAGCCGAGCGCGACTAGCGTTCGATCTTCTATCGTCGTGCCACGTATCAAAGGAGATCCTGACTATGAGATCAAGATTCCTTTCTTGACCATGATCTCTAGGGATTTACAATTTGAAGGCATGCCACTTGACAATCCATGCACTCACTTGGCGGATTTCATCGATCTATGCGGCACTTTTAAGAATGGGAATCTCGACAAGAACACTCTATGCTTGAGAGCTTTCTCGTTTTCTCTTAAAGGCGCAGCTAAGAGGTTTTTTTTGGTAAAGAGCTAAGAGGTGGCTCACTGGCAAACCACCTGGTTACTACAGAGATTGGGATACGCTTGCTCAAGACTTCGTAGAAGAGTACTTCCCTCCTTCCAGAACAACAGCCTTCAAGGACAGCATCACCAGATTTTCTCAAAAGGAAGGTGCGAGCTTATATGACACTTGGAATGAATTCCAAGAACTTCTCTACAACTGTCCTCACCATGGTTTCGAGCAGAGACAGTTAGCTGAAATCTTTGATCGAGGTCTTCGTGAAGAATCTGCTAAATGGGTCAATTCCCTAGCTGAAGGGGATTGCACTACCCTCACACCTGGAGCTGCTCTTCTCCATTTCGCGAACTGTGCTTCCAAGTCAAGGAACTGGGAACGACAATCAAAAGGATCAAGAAGCAAGCTCGATCTCGAAGCAACCATTAAAGCAGAAGTTGAGAAGCATCCGAAGAAGTCTACTACACCTATCAAGCCGCCAGCATCCTCTGTCTACGTTGCTGATTGCGAGTGGTGTGAAGCTTGCGCTCATAATGAAAGCCGATGCCATAACTTTGGCAAAGCAGAAGTCTGGTCTACCGAAGAAGTAAATTTCATCTCTCAAGGCTTCAACAACAATCAACAAGGCTATGTTGGCTACTGCAACTACAGACAACAAGGGAATTTCCAAGATTGCACCCTTACAAAGTCGGTGCCAACCAGAACCAAGGACAAAATCAGACCAACCGATCAACCGATTCAGCTCCGGATCAGAAGCCAAACAATCAGACGGGAGGTATCTACCAGCCGTCGCTCCAAAATCCAGGTAACTATGGAACAGCTTCTGGCAATCGCCAGATTCAATATTTGAACAATACTTATACAGGATAGCAGCATCAGAAGGACAACAACGTTAGTGAACTTGATAAGAAGCTCAATAAGATCATCACCAGACTTGACGATCATGATAATCAGTTCAAAGCTCAAGCTCTCCTCAACCAAGAATAGATTGCTTCCGGTCAAAGAATAGAGCATGCAGTGAACCAGATCTCCAACATGTTAGCATCTGGTCGCCCGTCTGGCCAACTCCCGAGCCAAACCGAGCCGAATCCAAGAAAGGAGCAAGCTAAGATGGTATCTATTCAAAATCTGACAAACTCACCTACTAATACTTCTTCTATTTCATACAGGGCCATTGAAGTTCCGGAGAAGAAGGAAGCAAAGAAGGAGGCGCCTAAGGAGTACAATTCTCCTCTTGCTCATTACTACGAGAAGCCTCCATTCCCAAATGCATTGCTACCGAACGCAAGGATCGAGACTAGCATGTGGGGGAACAAAGAAGGATATCCTACCACCCGTAGCAAGACGCCTTCCTCGCCATATCTAGCTAAGCGTTCTGATCCTGGTTCTTTCACACTACCTCTAGTCATTAATGATATTGAGATAGAACGTAGTTTGGTTGATCTAGGTGCTTCTGTCAATGTCATGCCTATGAGTTTGTTCGAGAAATTGAATCTAGGAGAACTTGAGCCGACTAGCATGCAACTTGTCTTTGCTGATAGATATTTGAAAACACCTAGAGGAGAGATTAAGGATGTCGTTACTAAATGTGGTCCTTTCACTTTCTTAGCTGATTTTGTGATTATAGATACTCGCGAGGAGGATTCTACTATTCTTATAGGTCGACCCTTCATGGAAACAACCGGAATGCAAATCAATGTTTCGAGTGGTTCTTAACCTTGAGGGTTGGTAAGGAAACGATAACATTCTACCTTAAGGACGGTATGAAATACACTCCTACGGAGGAAGAACCTCACTGTCATGCTGTTGAAACTGTGGAGCTGACCTCGGTCAACTCCGTTACTGATGTCTCTTCTAGTGTCTCTAGATCAACTGTTGTTGTAGGTGTTGAATAGATTATCAAGCAGAAGCCCGGACCCACGGCACAAAAGCCGCTAAAGAAGAAGGAACCGAAAGCCTCTTCTTCTCAATCACCGCCAAGCAAGGAACCTGGCAGGCTACGGAGGAAGAATCAAAAGAAGACTCAAATGGTCTGGAGGCCAGTTGCTCCGCCATCCTCTTCCGAGCCAGCTGCACCACCAGTTCCTGTCAAGCTGATGACACGCTTTTGGCGTGTGTCAAATAACTAATCTACCAAGGTAGACTAGATCGTATTCTACTCGAGGTCTCTTCTTCTTGTCTACTCAAATATGTTGGCAAATTACTCGAATTTAAACAGGTTGTGCGTGGTGTGAGTTCCACGACTTCTAATCTAATAAAGCAGGAAAATAAAAGACAGAAAGATTAAACTGTTGACTAACGAGAAGATAGACGAGCTTAGATTTCAAATCCCCCTTAGATCACCAAGGCAACGATAATCACAAGACCAGCGATTTTCAATTCTAATTCAATCGGTTTCTATACACCACCGTAACTCCTGACCCTTAGGTTTAAGACTGGCGAACGTTCGCTCTATCTGATCTAGCTACTAAGATTAATTAGTCGCCCGGGTACGGTCGCCTCTCGCGACGACTAAACTAACTGGTGGAATTACTAACCATTTATGAGTTACTCTTGTAATGGATTAGCCCTAACCGGTTCCTACGAAAGGCACACTCCAATGAATAGTTTAATTGGTTGAATTGATGTTTTAAAGAGAGGCGAGCGTGCGCTTCTATCCTCAGCTTAACAAGAATCTAAACTAGGTGATCAAGGAAGACAAGTTTATGCGCCAAAGCAGGGAAGCTGTCTGGCGACTAACCCTAGCTTGCATAAACCTAATCTAGGCGACCAACCAGAAGAGAAACATAAACAATCAAGAACAAAACAACCATGCAAAGAGAAACTGATTGAACTTTGAATCTAATTACCACCAATCCGTGACCGCTTTAAAGCCCTGGGTCACTTAGGGTTCATCTAGTCTAAGCTCTACGAGTTCAGCTACTCATGACGATAACAGAAGAATCAAAGGCAACAAAGGAAACCATCATACAGAGGAAGAACAGATAAGAACCGAAAAACCTAATTCTGACAACTCCGGCGAAGCTTCGATCTCCTGGATCTTCAACTTTAAGCTCCGAGCTCTCCAGGTGGAAGGATGGTGTCACGATCTCTCCACGGATCTTCGAACTCTCTAAACTCTATCTATCGACCCTAGAGTCGGCTGACTCTCAAAAGTCTGATTTGTGAATAGTTGTTGGAATATGAATGCTGATGTTCCACTTCTTGGCTGCCGGCTGCTCTGTTTAAATAGGATTGATTAGGGTTTCCAAGAGAGTGCCGAAAAAGGAAAGAGTTTTCGGCGAAAACTTAAGAAGTTTTCGCCGAAAACTTCAGTTGAATCCTCCTGTGTACTTTGTTCAATAGTTTTCAGCGAAACTTGAACTTTTCACCGAGAACTTCCGCTGGATCTTTGATGGATTTCTTCTAGGATTTTCGGTGAAAACTGTGGAAGTTTTCACCGAAAACTTCAGTGTAAATCAGTTGACTTCGCCTGTGAGTTTCTTAAGATATTTTCGCCGAAAACTATGTAGGTTTTTCGGCGAAAGCATTGTGCTGGGTAGTTGGATCTTCGGTTCTGACTCCGGTTTGAATTTTGGTTTGATTCTGGTTCACTCATTGAGGTCTTGAACACGTCCGTGGTTACGTAAATGATGGCAAAAACCTGTGCTATCACAAAAACACTAGAAAACCATCAAATAGACCCAAAAAGGGCCAAAGTAACCAAATCGGTAAGAAATAGAGTAGTTGAGTGAATATTCGCTATTCTACCCCTAAAACCACGTTTCAAGCAAGGAAATGTCGCTTAAATGAGGCTGAAAATCACGTCAAATCGAGTGTCATCAAAATACCCCACACTTAAGCTTTTGCTTGTCCTCAAGCAAACTAAACTAGAACACACTCGAATTCACAAATGACACGAGATTAAACTGAGATTCAATTCTAACGATTTGGTTTAGACTGTTCCGCGTAGAAAGAGTGACCTACACATTCAAGAACATCAACCAAACAAGTTTTCGATCTCACTAATTTCTGCACACTTCAAGTAGTAGTTTTAACAAAGCTCGTTTCTTGGCAAAACAATTAATTATAATTAACCGACTACGATAACACCAATTCTAATAAAAAAGACTTTAAGCTCTAGCCATGATGTTGACACGGAGGTAGGAAAAGTGACGTGGCTATCGACTCGACTTCATCCGTTTCTAGATCTGTACGTTACATGTTCTAGCTAGGACCGAACAGCAATTTATTTCAAGTTTCAAACTTTCTCCATTGATTTACTGCATACTAGTGCTCGATACCAAACACTTCACTTAGGTGTTGGACCTGCCTAGCTCACAATATTTGTGCCTATGCTAGTGCTCAACCCGAACACTTCACTTAGGTGTCGGGCTTGCCTAGCTTTATTTTCAGCACTTTAAAGAACTTAGCATTGATTTGGACAACTTTATTACTTGATTTAACAATTTAGCCATTTGATCCTAGCTAGTTATAACTTTTTACACAAGATTTCGAACTGGATTTCCGTCTAATCTCATGCCACAATCACAGGTGATCACATATGGAGTGAAAAACATGGAAGAAGCTAGCATTTATCATCTTGGAACGGTGTTATCGAGCTTTATTATTAACAAGTCAATCAGTTTAATTGATTCAAGTTTTTACTACAAGAGTGATTTATCATCTGTTCTGACCTAGACTCATTTGATATCAGTTCTGACACGTTGTGATGTGATCCTGGCCACCCTCGGGCCAACCCCAAGCCAAGAGCCTGAACAAGACCCTCTGGAGACATTCCAGAAGATGTGGCCGAAGCAGAATGAAGAAATCCTAGCCAGAAGAAGCTGGCACCCGAAGCTAGACCCTGGTACGAGCCCCGGACCGGGCCAAGTACCAGAACTAAGCTTAAGGATTGGAGTCACGATCCCTGGACCAGCACCAGCCCTTGAAGACCTCCTGAGAGCATTCCTGAACACTTGGTCGAAGCAGAACTCAAAGGGCCCAGACAGATTTGAAGAAGGCCCCAAGCTAAGCCTGCCACAGGCACATGGCCTATGCCAACGGCCGTCAGAGGAGCACTTTTGGCCCAGACAACAATTGGCTCGTGACTTTGGGGAAATTCCAGCAGAACTGGATAGCTTGAAGTCTCAGGAGCACCCTCCAACAAACGGTGATCAATTCGGAGGTGTATTGAAGAAGTTAGGGCTCGATCAAGTTCTAGTGATGCGTGGCCTAAGCATCAAAGAGTGTAGCCCGGATGCTGATCCGAGGAAGCCAAAACAAGGAGCCATGATCAGGCCACCCCCTGAGCCTGATCCAAGAGGAGAGAAGAAAGGAGAATCCAGCCAAGGATAAGGGCCAAGAGGCCAACTTATGGTCAAGCAGCTTCGGGCCAACACTAAAGTCATAAGAGGCCAAATCCGGATTTCTGGACAGATTCCTTGCCCGACAAGGATTGACGAATTTGGGTTACATGGAGACATAATTTGGACTGATGTCCAATACAAAAGTTGTAGCCCATGGAGTCTTCTAGTGGTCTGCCAAAGGGCTTAATTTTCCGAATTAATTTGGTATTTATTAGGCTGAATCTTCCAGAACTCGTTTAGCTGTTTTTAGGATTTTCCAGCCTCCTTTTTAGGAGTTCTAGTTTAGGTAGGATTCTTTTCCCTTAAAGGATTGAAATCCGAATTTTCCCTCTTTTTAGTCTAGATTAGGATTAGTTAAAGTCCTTTTTAGTATTCTAATTAGGACTTTTTTCATTATTTTATTATTATTTAGGAAGTAGCTAATAGGGAGGAGAGCTTGTTCCCTCACCTATAAATAGAGGCCTATACGCCTCATTGTAAGACACCTTTTGAATTGAATAAACACTTAAACTTCAGTTTTTCTTTTAACATGGAATTGCTAATATCTTCTCGACTTTCATGGAATTGAATGTCGTTTAGACTGGCTTATCGTCTAGGGTATCCTCCCCTTGAAGTGGCGCCATCGACTTGATACTTCTGGTTCCTAGCTCTTTATAGCTAGCGGGTCAAAGTCCTCTTCCATCCCGGTTCCCGACGGTTTCTACCTCGTTGCACGATCATCAGCTTGCGGTGGTTAGGGTTGTCTGCCTACGGTTGCGGCGGTTCATATCACGTTGGTTACAGGTTCTAAGTGGAACAGTCTAGACGTCATTGTTCAAAATTGAAGTCAATTTAACATCAAAAGTCAAGAATTGAGCAATTCTATGCTAGCGAAATTTCAAAAATGAACCATAGAATCACAGAAAATCAAGCAAGATCATGCATAATCCTAGCATCCTACCCCACACTTAAACGGTTCTGTGTCCTCACAGGACTAAACTAGAGTAGAGAGATATGAAGAACCTGTGACGAGATGGTCGGTGTAGTGGATGAACACGGAGCGTCCAGAGGAGAGCAGAGTGGCTACTCAAGTTCCTACAAAATAAAAACAACAAAAAGATCAAAAGGATACCGGGACAAGTGTCCCGGATCCACACAGAATAAAAGTCAAAACGAAGAAGGTTAGGGGAATTTTGAAAATATTTTGACTCTTTTTTTTTAAATCACGGCACGACACTCCTCGAGCAATCTAGATCAACTAAACTCAATCAATTCAGAAAAAATAACACCGAAACAGCAGACACACAAAATGAGGTAGACCAGAATTAAACTCATCGAAATTCAACAATCAACATGTCAAAAGATTCAAAATTAAAAACCCAACAACTAACCTTTGAGACACGACTCAAGAAAATGGACGGAAAGCGACGAAGTTGGCCAAAAACGTGAAAAGCTTTTTTGGGGATAACCGGAGCTACAGAGCTCTGATTTGGACGATCAAGTATGCGTTGGAATCGGACCAAAAAAAGGAAATTGATTTTCAAAACAGACACAAGTTTTTGGCGAAAACTATGGAAGTTTTCGTCAAAAACTTCTTCGAAAAATAGGTAAAAAACTAAGAGACGCTCACTGTTTGCTTTAAAAGAAAAGTTTTCGGCGAGAAATTTTAATTCTCGCTGAAAACCTATTTGATGTCATGCTTTTGGCGTGTGTCAAATAAGTAATCTACCAAGGTAGACTAGATCGTATTCTACTTGAGGTCTCTTCTTCTTGTCTACTCAAATATGTTGGCAAATTACTCGAATTTAAACAGGTTGTGCGTGGTGTGAGTTCCACGACTTCTAATCTAATAAAGCAGGAAAATAAAAGACAGAAAGATTAAAAGGTTGACTAACTAGAAGATAGACGAGCTTAGATTTCAAATCCCCCTTAGATCACCAAGGCAACGACAATCACAAGACCAGCGGTTTTCAATTCTAATCAATCGGTTTCTATACACCACCATAACTCTTGACCCTTAGGTTTAACACTGGCGAACGTTCGCTCTATCCGATCTAGCTACCAAGATTAATTAGTCGCCCGGGTATGGTCGCCTCTCGCGATGACTAAACTAACTGGTGGAATTACTAACCATTTATGAGTTACTCTTGTAATGGATTAGCCCTAACCGGTTCCTACGAAAGGCACACTCCAATAAATAGGTTAATTGGTTGAATTGATGTTTTAAAGAGAGGCGAGTGTTCGCTTCTATCCTCAGCATAACAAGAATCTAAACTAGGTGATCAAGGAAGACAAGTCTATGCGCCAAAGCAGGGAAGCTGTCTAGCGACTAACCCTAGCTTGCATAAACCTAATATAGGCGACCAACCAGAAGAGAAACATAAACAATGAAGAACAAAAAAACCATGCAAAGAGAAACTGATTGAACTTCGAATCTAATTACCGCCAATCCGTGACTGCTTTAAAGCCCTGGTTCACTTAGGGTTCATCTAATCTAAGCTCTACAAGTTCAGCTACTCATAACAATAACAGAAGAATCAAAGGCAACAAAGGAGATCATCATACAGAGGAAGAACAGATAAGAACTGAAAAACCTAATTCTGATGACTCCGGCGAAGCTTCGATCTCCTGGATCTTCAACTTTAAGCTCCGAGCTCTCCGAGGTGGAAGGATGGCGTCACCAACTCTCCACGGATCTTCGAACTCTCTAAACTCTATCTATCGACCCTAGAGTCGGCTGACTCTCAAAAGTCTGATTTGTGAATAGTTGTTGGAATATGAATGCTGATGTTCCCCTTCTTGGCTGCCGGCTGCTCTGTTTAAATAGGATTGATTAGGGTTTCCAAGACAGCGCCGAAAAAGGAAAGAGTTTTCGGCGAAAACTTAAGAAGTTTTCGCCAAAAACTTCAGTTGAATCCTCTTGTGTACTTTGTTCAATAGTTTTCGGCGAAAACTTGAACTTTTCGCTGAGAACTTCAGCTGGATCTTCGATGGATTTCTTCTAGGATTTTTGGCTAAAACTATGGAAGTTTTCACCGAAAACTTCAGTGTAAATCATCTGACTTCGCCTGTGAGTTTCTTAAGATATTTTTGCCGAAAACTATGTAGGTTTTTTCGGCGAAAACATTGTGCTGGGCAGTTGGATCTTTGGTTCTGACTCCGGTTTGATTTCTGGTTCAATTTTGGTTCACTCCCTGAGGTCTTGAACACGTTCGTGGTTACGTAAATGATGGCAAAAACTTGTACTATCAAAAAACACTAGAAAACCATCAAATAGACCCAAAAAGGGCCAAAGTAACCAAATCGGTAAGAAATAGAGTAGTTGAGTGAATATTCTCTATTCTACCCCTAAAACCACGTTTCAAGCAAGGAAATGTCGCTTAAATGAGGCTTAAAATCACGTCAAATCGAGTGTCATCACAAGCCACCGGCGCAGAAGCAAGTGAAGAAAGAGAAGCCAAAAGCATCTTCCAAGGAAGCGCCAAAGTTCACAGATCCAGGTGAAATGAAGCCGGAAACTAAAGAGAAGACAAAGTCGATCGTTCCCATTCCTTCCACTGTAACACTCGTGAAGGATGATCTCTCAAGAGAACTGTTCGGGCCATTCAAGATTACCGACCACCTTCCCGATGGACGTACTAAGCTCATTCATGCTAACGGGAAGAAATTCACGCTCGCCGGAAGTACCCCGAAGCTCTACTTCATGAATTCCGACGCTAGCGTTAAGGAGATCTTGAGTTGGGATGTCTCCTAATACCGTCCAGGTATCTTCCAGCTCAAGGACGTTAATCAAGAGCGCTTCGTGGAAGGCAACCCACGCCTGGAGTCAGTTTTTAGTTTGTGTCGAACTCAGTATTTTAGAGTCGGTTTGGGGGAGCCAAAAGTGTCATTTGCATGATTTCTTATTTTTTGTGTGTACTGTGTGTGTCATCGTTTCAATCGCAAGTTGTTTGAGGTTGTTCTAATTTTTTCAAATTAGTTCTGATTTTCTGAAGTTTGCCGGAATTGCGAAAACGTTTTGAAAATTGCAGTGCAAAGTTTTCGCCAAAATTGCACTAATTTCGGCGAATACTCTTCTTTCAAACCCGCTGTGTTTTCTGTCTGATTTTTGATAAACTTTTCGGTGAAAACTTGCACTTCTTTTCGCCGAAAAATTTGAGAAAATCCAAAAAATCCTTTCCCCTTTTTCTTTCTTTTTTCCCGGTCTCCCCCCTCTCTCCCCTCACATTTTCGAACGTAATTTCAAAACCCCCTATTTTTGAAAAATCGCCACCGCTCACTCCAACCTCGCCGCCACTCATTTCCGCCATCTCCGACCACCGCCATACCCTTCCTCATCATCCCCTGATCATTTTAAGCCGTAGAACGTCTGAATCGGAGCTCTAGAGCTTCAGTTCCGCCAAAACCTAATTTCTCGAGTTTTTCACTGATTCCTCTTCGTCCGTTCGTTTTCAGCCGCTATGACTTCAAGGTAAGTTGTAGAGTTTTTCATTACTAGTCCTTTCCCATGTTGAATGCTGAATTTTGTTGGGGTTGACTTTGGTTGACCTTTTTTTTGGTCTACCTCGATTTGTGTGCCGACTGTTTCGTGCGAATTTTGGTGAACTTGCTTTGGACTGTTCTAGCATGCCTAGGGAGATTTGTGCTAAAATTTGATACCAATTGGTCATGATTTGCTATGCTTAAAGGAATGATTCTTTATGGTGTTGACTTGTTATGAATTGTCGGTTTAACCATTAACTGTTGTTACTCTTTTGGCTGCCATGTTTGTCCATTCACGTTCGTATCACTTTGTTGGTTGTCAAGGCTGATGTTATGCCATCATTTCCCGATTTGTGCTAGTAATTGCCATGATTAGTGTTCAATGCGTTCTACTATTGACTTTTTGAATGTCAGTTTGACTTCTGGACTCTAATTGTGATGTTAACATTCTGGCTAGTCCCTTGCGTGTTTTGAGATTCATTGTAATTACCGATTACTCACTTTACTCACCCCCACTCGGTTTTCCTCATTTCTTTGTGAAATTGAGTTTTTCGACTAAGTGTGGGGTAGGTTCTTAGGAATGTAACCAATGAGCGCAGGACTAAGGCCAGACTTGACACCGGCTCTAGCTCCCGAGTTCCGGCCCCAGTCACTCCCGCCATCCACGGCCCTCCTCCGGTATTCCTAGGCCGCGTCGGGTACCACCCCATGGTTGCCCGCTTGCCGTGCATTACTTTGAGCGCTACCAGAAGCTCTAGCACATTCCCGTAGCCGACGTGCGACCACTGTCCCTTGACTCACTCCTCGCGCACGATGAGGATTGGCACCAGAATGTGCTCCACTCGTTGGCACCTTCAGAACTTCTGGAGCTGACCACCATAGCTGACAGCTTCCCAGACGTCGCGCTCCAAGAATTCTGGGCCACCTTCGAGCTAGATGAGCACAAGAGGAGGCAGCACAAGAAGGTCATCTCCTTCTATCTTCGTGGGGTGTACAGGGACTTCACTTACGATGAGTTCGCAGCTCATATCGGCATCCCACTGGAGCACTACCAGGGTCACCACCTCAGTTGGCAGAACAACTCGGGAAAAGGCCCGGAATATGACGCGCTCTGGAGCCACATCATTGGAGTGTCGGATGCTCAGACCACGGCTCATAACTCCGTCAGGTCACTCTCTCACCCTCTCTATCGTTTCATTCATATGGTTTGGCGTAGATCCCTGTTGTTTGCTCTAGAGAAGGACCACCTCCACATCAGCAGAGAGGAGCTCCTACTTCTCCGTGTTATCCGAGAGGCTTATCCGCTTCATCCAGGATGGGTGCTTGCACGCCTCTTCAACCAGAAGACCCAGAAGTCGAAGCCGCCTCGCTCACTCCTTGTCCCGGTGTCCTTTTTGTCTTTCATTTGTTTTTGTTTTGCAGGTAGTTTGGTAGATTTCCTTTGCTTAGGGTCTACTACTTTTTCCTTCACTTTGGTAGATTCCCTCCCCGCTCCAAGGACCCGTGTTCATCCCCTACACCATTCATCTCGGTCCAGGTTCTTCTATTTACTCTCCACTCTAGCTTTAGTCCTGTGAGGACACAGAACGATTTAGGTGTGGGGTAGGATGCTAGAGAACCTTGCATGAATTGATTGCCCTTAATTGTGTTTCTCTGTGTTTAGTGGTGCCTTTCCAATATCTCTAGCATTAGAATTGCTCGGTTCTTGATTTTTGATGTTAAGTTGTTGTTCAATTTGTCATAATGATGCTTAGACTGCTTAACCTAGAACCTGAGAACCATCGTGTATACTTTGATGCTGAATTGCCTGGTCAGAACAGATTTTCAAAATCACATTTGTTGTTTGTCGCCTTGATTGCATGAAAAATGACTGATGACACTCGATTTGACGTGATTATCAGCCTCATTTAAGCGACATTTCCTTGCTTAAGACATGGTTTTTAGGGTAGAATAGCGAATATTCAAACAATTGCTCTATCTCGTGCCATTTGTGTTACTTTGCCCCGTTTCGGGTCTATTTGATGGTTTTCTAGTGTTTCCATGTTAGCACAGGTTTTTGCCGTCAAATAAGTAGCCAAGGACGTGTCTAAAGCATTGGAACCTCAAGGAATCGCACCGGAATCGATCCAAGGAGTCAATCAAGTCGAACCAAACCCTTCCCCATTTTACACTGAAGTTTTCGGCGAAATCCCCCTAGTTTTCGGCGATAAACTCATGAAGGAATCGGCAGTGCTGACAAGAAGAAGTTTTTGGCGAGAACTCTAAGTTTTCACCGAGAACCCCGGCGTCCGAAAATCACAGGAGAATTCAGCCGGCGATCAGTCATTTTACAAAGGAATTTTTGGTGAAAATTCCAGGCAAAAATCGGCAGTATTAGGGTTAAGTATAAATACTTAACCGGCGGCCCTAAATCAGATATACTTACTTTTTACCACTAATACCAAATACTTCGAGGATTCTCAAGAGTTCTGAAGTAGAGTTTAGAGTTCGAAGAGCGAGGAAGAGATCGTGACGCCATCCCTTTCACCTCGGAAGACTCGGAGCTAGGATTGCAGTTTACCGGAAGATCGAAGTTCTGCCGGAGACATCTTAATTAGTTTTTCAGATCCTTTTCTGTTCTTCCTCTGTTCAAGATGAACTCTATCTTTGTCTTTGATTCTTTTGTGAAAAACATGAGTAGCTAAACTCGTAGAGCTTAGACTAGATGAACCCTAAGTGACCCAGGGCTTTAAAGCGGTCAGGGATCGGCGATGATTAGATTCAAAGTTCAATCAGTTTCTCTTTCATGTTTGATTTGTTCTTCATTGTTCATGTTTCTTGTCTGGATTGATCACCTAGATTAGATTCTTGTTAAGCTAAGGATAGAAGCGAACGCTCGCCTTACTTTAAAACACCAAATCGAACAATTAACCCAATCATTGGAGTGTGCCTTTCGTAGGAACCAGTTAGGGTTAATCCACTGCAAGAGTAACTCATAAATCATTAGTAATTGCACCAGTTAAGTTAAGTCGTTGAGAGAGGCGACCGTACCCAGGCGGCTAATTAATCTTGGTAGCTAGATCGGATAGAGCGAACGTTCGTCAGTCTTAAACCTAAGGGTAAGGAGTTATAGTGGTGTCTTAGAATTGATTGAACGAGAATCGAAATCCGCTGATCTGTTGACTGCCAATGCTCTGGTGAACGAAGGGGGATTCAAAGTCTAAGCTTGTTTGTCATCTTTGTTTTAATGAACCAATCTTTCAATCTGTTTTCAGTTTTAATTTTTAATTTTTGTGCATTTCTTAGAATTAGAAGTCGTGGAACTCACACCACGCATAAAGTGTTTAAACTTGAATAACTTGCCTTTATATTTGAGTAAATGATCATTAGAAGACCCGTGGAATACGATCTACCCTAGCTTTCTAAGCTTGGTAGTTATTTGCTAAACCTGCTCTGCAGCGATTCATCAAATTGGTGTCGTTGCCGGGGACTTGTTTTGATTGTTCGAAAGAAGAACTGGCATTTTATTCTTCTACTTTCCATCTTTCATTTTTCCATCCACTTTGATTTTACACTGGTTTTGTTTGTTTTTGTTATTTGTAGGTTGTTCACAGGTGCATGCATCGCCGCCCTTGGACTCACTCTCAAACTGACAAGGCTAAGAGTGTAGAGAGACTAGGCAGTTCTGCTCCACCTAGACAATCACAGATTCTAAGGAGAGGCAGAACCAATCCACTTCCATCCGTCACTCCGATCAAGATCGAGGAACTGAAGGAGAGTTCCTCATCTCCATCTTCACCGTCATCTTCATCCGCTTCATACACCGAGTCACTTTCACCTCCTCCATCTCCTACCATGGATAATCAGTTGCCACCACCACCACCACCAGGCAGAAATCAACCACCACCACCGCCAATTGCACAGAAGAGTCTAGCTGACTACAATAAGCCGAGCGCGACTAGCATTCGATCTTCCATTGCCGTGCCACGCATTGAAGGAGATCCTGACTATGAGATCAAGATTCCATTCTTGAGTACGATCTCTAGGGATCTACAGTTTGAAGGCAGGCCACTAGACAATCCGTGCACACATCTGGCGGATTTCCTTGATCTCCGTAGCACTTTTAAGAACAGAAATCTCGACAAGAACACTCTTTGCTTGAGAGCTTTCCCGTTCTCTCTGAAAGGCACAACTAAGAGGTGGCTTACTGGCAAACCACCTGGCTACTATACCGACTGGGATACTCTTGCTCAGGACTTCATTGAAGTGTACTTTCCTCCTGCCAGAACAACAGCCATCAAGGACAACATCGCCAGATTCTCTCAGAAGGAAGGCGTAAGCTTATATGATACTTGGAATCAATTCGAAGAACTTCTCTACAACTGTCCGCATCACGCTTTCGAGCAGAGGCAGTTAGCTGAAATCTTTGCTCGAGGTCTTCGAGAAGAATCTGCTAAGTGGGTCAATTCCCTAGCTGAAGGGGATTGCACTACACTCACACTTGAAGCTACTCTTCTTCATTTCGCGAACTGTGCCTCCTAAGTCAAGAAACTGGGAGTGACAATCTGAAGGATCACGAAGCAAGCTCGATCTCAAAGCAACTATCAAGGCAAAAGTAGAGAAGCATCTGAAGAAGTCTTCTACACCAATCAAGCCGCCAATAGCCGCTGTCTACGTTGTCGATTGCGAGTGGTGTGGAGCTTGTGCGCATAATGGAGGCCGATGCCAGAATTTTGGTAAGACAGAAGTCTAGTCTGCCGAAGAAGTCAATTTTTTTCAACAAGGCTTCAACAACAATCAGAACGGTTATGTTGGCTACCACAACTTCAGGCAACAGGGGAATTATCAAGACAGACCTCCCTACAATGCCGGTGCCAACTAGAACCAGAACAACCGACCAGCTGGTCCAGCTCAGGATCAGAAGCCAAACCATCCGCCGACAGGTGTCTATCAGGCGCCGCATCGCAATCCGGGTAACTATGGAACTGCTCCTGGCAATCGGTAGAATCAATATTTGAATAATACCTACATAGGGCAGCAACATCGAAAGGAAAACAACGTCAGTGAACTGGACAAGAAGCTTAGTCAGATCATCACCAGACTTGATGATCATGACAGTCAGTTCAAAGCTCAAGCTCTCCTCAATCAAGAACAGATCACATCCGGTCAAAGAATTGAGCAGGCTGTGAACCACATCTCGAGCATGCTAGCATCTGGTCGACCATTTGGCCAACTCCTGAGCCAGACAGAGCCGAATCCTAGAAAGGAGCAAGCTAAGATGGTAACTGTTCAAGATTTTACAAGCTCATCTACTAATGCTTCTTCTGATTCATCTACTAATCCCTGAAACTCCGGAGAAGAAGGAAGCACAGAAAGTGGCACCTAAGGAGTATGATCCTCCTCTTGCTCTGTACTATGTGAAGCCTCCTTTTCCAAGAGCATTGCTACAAAATGCAAGGATCGAGACTGGCATGAAGGGAAACAAAGAAGGATATCCTTCTTTCTGTAGCAAAAACCTTCCTCTCCATATCCAGATAAGTGCTCTGATCCTGGTTCTTTCACTTTACCTCTAGTCATTAATGATATTGAGATAGAACGTTGTTTGGTTGATCTGGGCGCGTCTGTTAATGTTATGCCTATGAGTCTGTATAAGAAACTGAATCTAGGAGAACTTGAACCAACTAGCATACAACTTGTCTTTGCTGATAGATCGTTGAAAACCCCTAGAGGAGAGATAAAAGACGTTGTTACTAAATGTGGTCCTTTCACGTTCTTAGCTGACTATGTGATCATTGATACTAGTGAAGAGGATTCTACCATTCTCATAGGATGACCCTTCATGGCTACAACTGGAATGTAAATTAACGTGCCAAATGGTTCTTTAACTTTGAGGTCTGGTAAAGACACGATAACGTTCCGCCCTAAAGACGGAATGAAATATACCCCTAGGAATGAAGAATCTCACTCTCTAGCTGTTGAAACTGTGGAGTTGACTCCGGTCAACTCCATTACTGATGTCTCTTCCAGTGTTTCTAGATCAGTTCTTGCTGCAGATGTTGAACAGGTTATGAAGAAGAAGCCAGACATTTCGGTTCAGAAGCTGCCAAAGAAGAAGGAACTAAAAGCCTCTTCTTCATCGCCAAGCAAGAAACCTAGCAGGCCCCGAGGGAAGAACAAGAAGACGAAGACTCAAATGGTCTGGAGACCAGTTGTGCCGCCACCTTCATCCGAGTCAGCTGCACCACCAATTCGTTCCGAGCTACCATCGCTGGAAATACCTACGATCACCGATCCTGGTGATACAAAGCCGGAGGATAAAGAGAAGACGAAGTCGATCATTCTCATCCCTTCCACGGTCTTCCTTGTAGAGGATGATCCCTCAACATAACTCTTTGGTCCGTTCAATATCACTGATCACCTTCCCGACGAACATACCAAGCTCTTAACGCTTAACGGAGATGCCCCGAAGCTCTACTTCATGAACTCCGATGCTAGCATTAAGGAGAATCTGAGTTGGGATGTCTCCTAACACCGTCCAGGTATCGTCCAGCTCAAGGATGTTAATAAAAGAGCGCTTCGTGGGAGGCAACCCACGGCTGGAGTCAGTTTTTCATTTGTGTCAACCTTAGTGTTTTAGAGTCGGTTCGGGGGAGCCAAAAGTGCCAGTTTGCATGATTTCTTATTTTTCGTGTGTAATCTTTGTGTCATCGTTTCAATCGCAAGTTGTTTGAGGTTGTTCCGATTTTTGTGGATTTAATTGTGATTTTCTGAAGTTTGCCGGGATTGCGAAAATATTTTCAATTGTACATGCCAAAATTTTCTGCGAAAACTACCCATTTTTTCGGCAAAAACTTCCTTTGAAATCCCACTGTGTTTTCCAGACGATTTTAGTTAAACTTTTTGGCGAAAACTCTATGAAGTGTTCGGCGAAAATGTATTTGAAAATCGGCAGACCATTTTGCCTTGGGTTTTTGGTGAAAAATTGCGCATATTTTCAGCACTCGTTGACTGAAAGTTGACTTTTCTCTGAAGAAGTTTTAGGGTTTTGCTCGTTATCGTCGGCCGCCTTGGCCGGCGATGTTCCTTGGACGCCGGTTCATGGTCTCATACCAGCTGGTTCTTCTCTTTCTTTCTCTTTCTCTCTTATGTCTTCTTCAGTGTCAGCTCAGGTCGACGTCAAGAGCTGGGTCAAGCTATTCGGAGTTCCTTCTGATCTCTCTCTTAAATTCGTCGAGCCGGTCCTGGTGAATGGGATTCTGCAGATCCCTAAATCAGTACTCGCGGCGGGTAGACCAAGACTTAGCTCATGTTTGGTTGGTCAGTTTTCTGGACGGCCGCCGAAGGAGAGGGATCTTCGCATTATCGCTAATCGGCTTTGGGGGAGAGATGGACTCTGCCGTGTCTCTATTCTTCCGGATAGTGAAGGTCAGTTGTTCTTGTTTCAATTTCCTACGGAGACGGTTGTGAGATGGGTAATTTCGAGTGGTCCTTGGCATATGGCAAATGTGCCGATAGTTTTTCGAAGATGGAGTCCGGGGATTAAACCCATTCCTGCTGTGTCTTCTATAGCCCCAATATGGATTCTTCTGAGGCATATTGTAACACCCGTTCCGAATCAACCCGAGGTTGAGCCGGTCCCAGGTACTACCGAGTAAAAACAAGGGTAAAACAGGAAATTGGCGGTGATCAAAAGACAGTAAAAACATGGAAGGCCTCCATAGAAACGCGAAACTGAAATCCGAGTACAATCCAAACCATCATAAATCCTCCAATCCAACATAAATCAGAAAGTACATAAAAACCCCCAAAATCTCATAGTCAACTGAAATGACCAGAAAAGTCAACTCCGCGTAATCCCAGTCTTCACCTCATGCTTCCGTCCAGAACTTCACGAAATCAACCTCGAACTCAAACTCCTCAGCCACCTCTACTAGCCACGAGATCCTGAAAGGGGAGAAGGGATCAATTTCCTATTGAAATTGAGTGAACCCACTGGGCCTACCTACACGTTGTCCTACTCTATGGAGCGGTCCCAACTCCGCACAAGACATCCAACAATGGAACCAAACCCAACCCCCCTTTCCATATTTTAATTCCCTAATACAGTCTAGGTGATCACGTTGGTCAGTTCTTGTTCTCAAGCACAATTCATAACAATAGAATCACACAGAATTAATACATCAATCCACGGCACACACAACATCATCACATCACATCCATCAACCAAGTCACTACCACAACCACAAGCACACAAACATTCACATTCATATTATCTAGGTGAGTTATTAGGCGCCAAGGAGTTATCCACACCACCACCGGTCGGCCGACGCACTTCCCTACCGCATGGGAAGTCCTCGCGCTCCCCTACCGCATGGGGAACGCGTTCTCATTAACCATCATCATCATCATCAATCTCATCACTCCCTTGACACCCATGTCAAAGGGATCCACCCCAATGGATCAGACTCAACAACCAGTACCTCGGGTGGGGTAGTGTGGGCTCCTTCCGGTTCTATTTCCAACATACAATTCTCAACATCACATTCTCAACTCATACATCACATCTACTACCAACATACAACACAAATCAGCCACATCTCATTCATAGTCCATAGTTCACAACACATCTCGTCCTCCATGCCCCCTGTCATGTTCACAGCACACACATCACAATCAATAGGATAACCGGCTAGCTCACCGGCCTCCCCCACCTGCAAGTACAGGGGAAACCATGTCATGAGTCTAGGGGTCACCCACCTGTTCCTCTTATTCAGAGCGACCCCACATTGGCAGAGCAACTCTCCTGCATCCACAACCAGCGATTGATAATATCATAGCACCCGCACTCATTTCCCAACCATCCTAATTCTCATTTCTATGTCAATTCATTACTTAATTCACTTCAGTTGACACCCAAACCCCAAACCATAGCAATCAACAACAACAATCAACCACGGCAATCATTAATAGCAATCAAGTACATTCACAGAACAATTTATCCCCTTTTACGCTCATCATTTTCATGCATAACCTAGGTTTTGTTCTAAGTCCAATTGAAACTCCTCACGCTGTCCAAACTACTTACACAACGCTAAGCCCTCACCTGAAATAGAAGACGAGGCTCTAATCGTCTTCTAGTTCCCCAGAAACTTGATTCCCAACCACCAAACTCGTAGCTCTACCCTTCCTTACTGCTCACGACCTACACCCAGAAACCCAAAATGGAGGTTAGCGATCTCTTCTCCTCGTCGCTACGAATCCATAGCAACAAACGGAACTCAATTCCGACCTCTACAGCTCCCGGAATCACCCTTCGAAGATTGCTCGCACTAGGTTCGTCAATGGCTTTTCGGGGAGAGAGAAAGGGGAAATAAGTTATGAATTTCCGTGCAAATCCATCCTTTTATGCACGAAAAGTGCGCCTGGTATGTCAAAAAGTGCGCCGGCGCACATTGACCCCTAAAAGGCGCACATTTTGAATATTCCGCCGAAAGTTTGCTGAATTAATTGAAAAGTGCGCCTGACACTTCTAAAAGTGCGCCTGCGCACTTCAGGACCCAAAATCGGCACTTTTTTGGTGCATCACCGTTCCCCTCTTTGCAACTTCGACCCAACTTAAACCCGAATGACCCAAAACTCAAAGGGAGCTTAAGAGCACTGATTCCAGTACCCTAGTCTACCGATCTTGAGTTCCAAACCGTTTGGTTGAGCGGGGATGTTACAAGTCTCCACAACTTCAAGGATTTCGTCCCCGAAATCATCCCTAACTCATCCTAGCAATATGATACCGAACACACAGCTAAAATCGCAGCAATCCAAGTATCCTATTGACTTCCGAAATTCCTAACGACGAACCACCAGCCTTCCTCTAACTACTCATCAGCCCTACACCCACTCCCAACACTCTACTTTCACCGAGCACACCCTAGACCTTCTTGGAACCAACACCACAACAAGCAAACACAAAAACATACATCAAGGGGAATTAATACCTGAATCATACACTTCCACTAACTATGGGTACCGCCGCCTCATACTCTCCTCAGTCTCCCAAGTAGCCGACTCGCTCTCATGGTTCCTCCATACCACCTTGAGCTGCGGAATCTGCTTATTCCTCAAGACCCTTACTTGCCTATCCACGATCGCGACTGGCTTCTCCTCATAAGTCAAGTCTTGCTCAATCTCCACCTCCTCCGGCTGAATTACATGAGAAGGGTCCCCATGATACCGCCTAAGCACGCTCACATGAAACACATTGTGTATCCTTTCCAACTCCCTCGGCAAAGCCAACACATAAGCCACCGGACCCGACTTAGCGAGGATCTCATAAGGACCGATGTACCGAGGCGCCAACTTCCCTTTTCTACCGAAACGCATCAGCCCTTTCCACGGCGACACCTTCAAAAATACCTTCTCCCCAACATTGAAACTCAGCTCTCTAGCACGACCGTCGGCATATGCTTTTTGCCTATCTTGAGCCGCTCTCAATCTCTCCTTGATAATCTTAACCCGATCAGCCGTCTCTTGCACAACTTGAGGACCCGACAACACCCTCGCACCTTCCTCATCCCAACACAAAGGCGTCCTACACTTCCTCCCATACAAGGCCTCAAAAGGAGCGGACTTCAAACTACTATGATACGAGTTATTATAGGCGAACTCAATTAAAGGTAGCAATTTAGTCCAAGGGGTTTGAAACTCCATAGCACAGCTTCTCAACAACTCCTCCAAAGTAAGGATCGTTCTCTCCGATTGCCCATCCGTCTGAGGATGATACGCCGTCGAGAACTTGAGCTTAGTTCCCAATGCTGTATGCAGCCCCTCCCAAAAATGAGACGTGAAACTCGGATCCCGATCAGAGATGATGGATTGAGGAACCCCATGCAACCTTACCACCTCTTCTATATATAACTTCGCCAACACCTCCACACTAGGCTTAAACCGAATGGGTATGAAATGCGCAACTTTCGTCAAACGATCGACTATTACCCACACGGCATCCTTCCCTCTCTAGTCGGCGGAAAACCCGATACAAAGTCCATGGTGATGTCCGCAAACTTCCACTCCGGAATAGGTAGGGACTGAAGTAACCCACCCGGAGCTCTATGCTCCGCCTTAGCCTTCTGACAAACCAAACAAGTCGCCACATAACGAGCCACATCCTTCTTCATTCCTGGCCACCAAAAACTTAACTTCAGGTCATTGTACATCTTTGTCATCCCGGGATGCATAGCATACATCGAGGAATGAGCCTCCTCCAAAATCCTCTTCCTCAATTCCTCTACTTCCGGTACGCACACTCGACCCTTGCATTTCAACAATCCGCCAACTACCTCAAATCCATTATCCATGCCTTTTTCAACTTCCCCTCGAATAGCCACCAGAGTAGCATCCTTGAGCTGCTCCTTACCAATCCTATCATTCAGCATAGGCCTAATGTTGAGCTTGGCAAACAAACTTCCCACATCATCTAACTGCATCTCTACCCTTAAAGCTCTAAGATCCACCAAGTCCTTTCGACTTAAAGCATCCGCAGGATGGTAGTCAATGGTACAGTCATAATCCTTCAAGAGCTCCACCCAACGCCGTTGCCTACCATTCAGCTCCTTTTGATCCATAAGGTGCTTAAGACTCTTGTGATCAGTCATGATCTTAAACGTCTCACCATACAAATAATGCCTCCACAACTTCAAGGCGAACACCACTGCAGCTAACTCCAAATCATGGGTTGGATAGTTCACCTCATGCACCCTAAGCTGTCGGGAGGCATAAGCGACAACCTTCCCATTCTGCATCAACACACAGCCCAATCCTTGCAAAGACGCATCACTAAACACCACATACTCTCCACCTTCTACCGGCAAAGTCAACACCGGAGCTGAAGTCAACTTCTTCTTCAACTCCTCAAAGCTCATCTGACATTCCTCGCTCCACTCATACTTCGACTCCTTCCTCAACAACTTATGTAGAGGAGACGCTATGGTAGAGAACCCCTCTACAAACCTTCGGTAGTAACCAGCTAACCCCAAGAAGCTCCTCAGTTGCGACACATCCTTAGGTGGAGACCAATTAACCACCGCTTCAATCTTCTTTGGGTCAACCTCCACGCCTCTTTTAGAAACCACATGCCCAAGAAACAATACTTCTTCCAACCAAAAGGCACACTTTGAGAACTTGGCAAATAGTTGCTGCTCCCTCAACCTATGAAAAACAATCCTCAAGTGCTCCTCATGCTCCTTCCTAGTCTTAGAATAAATGAGGATATCATCGATGAACACTATCACGAACTTATCCAAATATTCGTGGAAGACCTTGTTCATGAGAGCCATGAACGCGGCGGGAGCATTGGTGAGACCAAACGACATCACCAGAAACTCATAGTGTCCATAGCGGGTCCTAAAGGCTGTCATTGGCACCGATCCTTCCTCCACCTTCAACTGGTGATAACCTGACCTCAAGTCTATCTTCGAGAACACTTCAGCCCCTTGCAATTGATCGAAGAGATCGTCTATCCTTGGAAGTGGGTAACGATTCTTGATCGTCGCCTTGTTCAACCGCCTATAGTCAATACACATCCGCATCGACCCATCCTTCTTCTTCACAAAACAACACCGGTGCCCCCCACGGTGATACACTTGGGCGGATGAACCCCTTATCCAAGAGCTCCTGCAATTGCTCCTTCAACTCCTTTAACTCCGCCGGTGCCATGCGATACGGTGGAATAGAGATTGGAGCAGTTCCAGGGACCAACTCTATATTGAACTCCACCTCACGCTCGATCGGTGCCCCAGGTAGTTCCCCAAACACATCCGCGAACTCCCGAGCTACAGGTACCTTCTCCAACTCCTCATTCCGTTCAACTGACACTTGCACCAACAAAGCCTCACACCCTTCTTGAATCAGAGAAAAAACTTGCATTGCTGAAATTACTCCCATAGGTGCGGACTCCCTCTTCCTAACACCCTTGAACACCACCTGGCCGACACCTCCCACCTGAAGCAACACCTCCTTCTTCTGACAATCAAGCAAAGCCCCATGCCTAGCCAACCAATCCATGCCGAGGATAACGTCGAATTCATTGAAAGGAAGCACCACCAAATCAGCCAAGAACTCTACACCTCCCACTAACACTTTACACCCTCTACACACTCTATCCACCCGAACAGAAGTCCCCAAAGGAGTTCTGACGCCCCAACTAACACCCAAACTACTAACTACAACACCCAAACTACTCAAACATTTCTCAGATACAAAGGAATGGGTTGACCCCGAATCAAACAAGGCATAAACTGAAAGGCCCAAGATCGAGATCATACCAGTCACCACGTCGTTCGCATTCTCTGCCGCACCCCTGGTAAGAGCATAAAGCCTCCCTTGCTCCCCTCCAGCTCCAACAGGTGTGGCATTAGCTCCCGTCCCTCGTCCAGCACCCCTAACAAAGCTGCCTCCTCCTCTCCCTCCTCCTCTCCCAAACGGAGCTCTAGGGCCCTGCACCGATCCCACAGACTGAGTTGGGGTAGCTCTCTTGGTTGGACAGTTCAGACTTGTAACATCCCCGCCCAACCGAACGGGTTAGAACTCAAGTCTGGGTGACTAGAGTGCCGGAACGGTACTTAAGAGGGTCTCTTGAGGTCTGGGACGTTTGGGTAAGTGCCGGGTTGAAGTTGCAAAAGAGGGGAACAGTGTACAGTACCAAAAGTGCTGATTTTGGGCCCTAAAGTGCGCAGGCGCACATTTAGAAGTGCCAGGCGCACTTTTCAATTAATTCAGCAAACTTTCGGCGGAATATTCAAAATGTGCTCCTTTTTGGGGTCAATGTGCGCCGGCGCACATTTTGACATGCCAGGCGCACATTTCGTGCATAAAAGGACGAATTTGCACGGAAATCCAGAACTTTCCCCTTCTTTCTCTTTCCCCGAAATTCGTTTTTGACGAACCAAAAACCCCTAAACTTCAAACCTCGATTCAGGGAGTTGTAGAGCTCCGATTTGCGATCTGTTTGTTGCTACGCGTTCGTGGCGACGAGAGGAAGAGATCACACATTGTGGTTCTGGGTGGTTCGGAGTAGGCTGCTGTCGGTGAGGAGGAGAAGAGCTACGACTTTGGGTGGTAGAGCTTGGTCGTTCGTGTTCCGGGAGTTGTTTTAGAGCCTCGTCTTCTTGTCAGGTGAGGGTTTAGCGTAGATAGGTAGAATTGGTCGACGTGAGGAGTTGAAACTTGACTTAGAAGAATGTAGGGCATTGCATGAAATTGAAAGAGAGTAAAAGGGGATTTCGTTATGTGATTGATTGTTGAGTATTTGCGATTGTTGTTGGTTGTTGTATGCTTGATGATATGATGAATTGCATGATGATAGCGGGCTGTTTGTTATGTGCGATGAATGGGGGAAAGTTTAACCTTGATGCTTAATGGATTGGATGTAGTAACGAGTGTAGGGGGGCAGGGGTATGATGTTGTAAGTGTATTCCTGCCTGGAATTGTTAATCTGTGGTTGCAGGAGGGTGGTCCTGCCAATGTGGGGTCGGCCTTAATTGACGAACAGGTGGATGGTCCCACCAATGTGGGGTCGTCCAATGAAGGACGTACAGGAGGGTAACCCTACGACTCATGACATGGTTTCCCCTGTACTTGCAGGTGGGGGTGGCCGGTGAGCTAGCCGTTTACCCTTAAACTGTTTGTGCCGTGGGAGGCGGTGAATGTCTTGTGATGTGTGGTTAGGTGTGATGTAGGATTACTGATTGATTTGGATTGTGTTGGTTTATGTGATGTTGGGATTGGGATGATGCTAGGTGTTGATGTATGAATTATGCAACGTGCCTTTAGGTAGAATTGATGTCGTGCAAGAAGATGGTTGTTAATGTGTTTAGGGTGGTAGACTTATGACTTAGAACTGGCTACTGGAATTGGTAGGGAATGTAGGTAAGAAATTGGACAATAGAATACATGGAATTGACTTATGGAATTGGTTAAGGGAATTGGTGAATGGAATTGGTGAATGGAATTGAGTAATGGAATTGGTGAATGGAATTGAGTAATGGAATTGGGTGGTGTGATTGCATGAACTAGCTGAACTGGTGTTGTATGGTTGATCTGAATGAAATTGATGTTATGTGGTGTTGAGTTGACTCGTTTGAGTGGATGACCGACTTGTCTATATATGTGGTTGACTAGTGTGATTATATGTTTAACTAGGTTGTTAGAAATGGGAGTGAGAAGTTGAATAGACTTAGAACAGAATTAGGTCTTGCATGAACCTATGAGAGTAAAACTGAATAATTGTCTTGTGATTGAAGTATGATGACTGTGCTGATTTATGTTTGATGTGGGGATTGGGATGAAAGTTGATAGCTAATGTATTTGATCTAGAAATGTGAGATAGGATGGGGTGGATGTGATGAATCTCTATGATTGTGTTTATTATTGCCGTTGTGGTTAGACTAGAATTATATCCTAGAATTGGAACATAGAATTGGTGCTTGGAACTAGAACATGGAATTGTGTGGTGGAATCACGATGTGGCATTGTGACGTGTAATTTGTGTAGTGGAGTTGTACAGTGGAATCGGTATTGTGAAATGAATTTGTGGTTGAATGAAACTGTTTTGCGGATGAGTGTGATGGTTGTGGTTGCATTAAATGAAATTTAATTGATAGAACCGGAAGGAGCCAACGTTACCCCAACCGAAATACCATTGTGTTAGAGTCCGATTCACTGGGGTGAATCCTATGACAGGGAGTCATAGTGGTTGAAATCTCCGTTGAGGAAGGATCCCGATGGGATGCGTCGTGATAGCTCCGTGGAGGAAGGATCCCTTAGGGGATGCGTCGTGTTATCTCCCTACGGGGAAAGATCCTACGGGATATGGATGATGTGATGGCCGGCGGGGTAGCGGGGGAACAACTCCTTATGGCGCCTAATTAACTCACTTAGTTAAATGAATTGTGAACTGTCGTGCGTGTGTTGTGCTCGATGTGAACAAGCTGAAATGTGATGTGTTGAGTGTGTATATGTGACGTGCGGTATGTGATGGCGAACTGTTATGTAATGTGTGTCAACTAGGTCGGATTGATCTGTGAATTGAGTTGTGTCAATGCGATGAGTTGCGGGTTAGATGTTAAGTGGTTGATGATTATGATGATGATATGAATTGTGGTTGGTTAGTACGGCGTTATGCACTTGAATGATAACCTAGATTTGCTTAGGGATGATTAATAGCTCACTTAGTGAATTGGGATGGGATTAATGTGTGTGTTGAATGTGAATGGGTGTGTGATTGTGGTGTATGTGGAAATGCTGACTATGATCTTGAGTCGTATTGTATTACAATGTTGAACTGTATGATTTATGATTCTCTGTTATTCATGGATGTTATTGAGGATGGTAAGTGTTGATTTGGAACTGCACCTATGTGATCACTTAGACTGTTTAGAGAATTAAAACTGGTAAAGGTTGAGTCTGATTCCATTGTTGGTGTCTCGTGAGAAGTTTGGGATCACTTCTTCAGGTTAGGTTCGGCGCATAGTTAAACCCAGTGGGTTCACTCAGTTTCATTAGGAAGCTGATCCCCCCCAGTTTCTCTTTTCAGGTGTTCGGTTGAGTTCGGAGGAGTTGCAGGTTGGAGTTGTGAAGTGAAGAATTAGGAAGCTATTGTGGAGCGACCATTGTTTTGAATTTAGATTTCAGTTGACACTTTTGGGTTGGAAGATTTGTAATCGTTTTGAGTTTTGGTTTCGGATTTCGGTTTTTATGTAATGAAGGCCTTCGGTTGTCTTTGAGCTTTTATTTAAGAGTTGTTTCTATTTCCGCTGCGTTTTACTCTTTTCTTTTAAAGCTGGTTCTTCAAGTAGCACTCAAACCGGTTCAACCACGGGTGAACTCGGGTCGGTTTGGGATGGGTGTTACAAGACTCCTGTGTCCGCGCTGCCCACAAGTGTAACAGGTCACACCTGCCAACAGATGGAAACTCCGAAGTGACGCTTCCCACATTTGTCACATAGTGGTAACCTGGACGGTGCACCTCCCGAACGGACTGTGCCACTAGTACGAGCAGGGCAAGTCACACTCTTATGACCTGGTCGACCACAAGTGAAACAAGTCATCGTACCCCTCGTTGGCATCGACTGGCTGCCCCTGAACCCAGAAAAGGAAGTCTGAGTTCTCTTCGCTGGGTAACTGTGAATGGCAGACTGAGTAGGCGGGGCAGTTGCCTTCCTCTTCTTCTCTTCCCTCTTTCGGTTCTCCAACCTCTCCCTCTCTAGCGCCGCCGCCTTAACCGACACTAAACTCCCCATATCAGCGGTGGTGACTCCCTCCTGAATCTCCACTCTCAACCCATTCTTGAACTTGTTAATGAGCTTCCTCTCCCGGTTGGCCCGCTCATCATACCACTTAGAGAGAGAAGTGAACTCTATGTAATATGCCAGAACGGACTTCTCCCCTTGCTCCAAACTCATGAACTCCTTGGCTTTCTCCTCACGCCAAAGGTCCGGGCAAAACTGATCTCGAAACACCTCCACAAACTCATCCAACTCCATCTCTGGCGGAACCACTCGACTCTGTGGCATCGACCTCCACCAATTCAGTGCATGCCCCTTAAGCAGAAAAGTCATTGCTTGCACCTTCAACCCTTCCTCAAGTTCCATTTGCAGGAACTTGTACTCACATTCCTGGAGCCACTGCTCTGCCACCTCAGGATCAGCTGCTTCCCCAGTGAACTCCCCAAAATTCCATCCCTTCAACAGACTCGGCTGAAACCTAGGAGCTCCTCCTCCAAAACCCGAGTTCCCAGTGGACCTACTTCCCCTTGCTTGACTGGATTCACTACAGGAGGACATTAAACATTTCAGTTGACCGCTCAAGAAACTTCAAACAACTCAATTCACCACTTGATTTCAAAACATCCCACCCATTTAAAACAGTTTGACAAAAACCCTTGGAATGTCGGTCCCGTACCGATGTCTCATCCTCCCTCCCAACGAGGTTAATTACTCCCCAAAGAGAGAAGATAATCAACCGGTACAGCAGCGACAAACCAGGCTCTGATACCATTTGTAACACCCGTTCCGAATCAACCCGAGTAAACTCGTGGTTGAGCCGGTCCCAGGTACTACCGAGTAAAAACAAGGGTAAAACAGGGAAATTGGCGGTTATCAAAAGACAGTAAAAACATGGAAGGCCTCCATAGAAACGCGAAACTGAAATCCGAGTACAATCCAAACCATCATAAATCCTCCAATCCAACATAAATCAGAAAGTACATAAAAACCCCCAAAATCTCATAGTCAACTGAAATGAACAGAAAAGTCAACTCTGCGTAATCCCAGTCTTCACCTCATGGCTTCCGTCCAGAACTTCACGAAATCAACCTCGAACTCAAACTCCTCAGCCACCTCTACTAGCCACGAGATCCTGAAAGGGGAGAAGGGATCAATTTCCTATTGAAATTGAGTGAACCCACTGGGCCTACCTACACGTTGTCCTACTCTATGGAGCGGTCCCAACTCCGCACAAGACATCCAACAATGGAACCAAACCCAACCCCCCTTTCCATATTTTAATTCCCTAATACAGTCTAGGTGATCACGTTGGTCAGTTCTTGTTCTGAAGCACAATTCATAACAATAGAATCACACAGAATTAATACATCAATCCACGGCACACACAGCATCATCACATCACATCCATCAACCAAGTCACTACCACAACCACAAGCACACAAACATTCACATTCATATTATCTAGGTGAGTTATTAGGCGCCAAGGAGTTATCCACACCACCACCGGTCGGCCGACGCACTTCCCTACCGCATGGGAAGTCCTCGCGCTCCCCTACCGCATGGGGAACGCGTTCTCATTAACCATCATCATCATCATCAATCTCATCACTCCCTTGACACCCATGTCAAGGGGATCCACCCCAATGGATCAGACTCAACAACCAGTACCTCGGGTGGGGTAGTGTGGGCTCCTTCCGGTTCTATTTCCAACATACAATTCTCAACATCACATTCTCAACTCATACATCACATCTACTACCAACATACAACACAAATCAGCCACATCTCATTCATAGTCGATAGTTCACAACACATCTCGTCCTCCATGCCCCCTGTCATGTTCACATCACACACATCACAATCAATAGGATAACCGGCTAGCTCACCGGCCTCCCCCACCTGCAAGTACAGGGGAAACCATGTCATGAGTCTAGGGGTCACCCACCTGTTCCTCTTATTCAGAGCGACCCCACATTGGCAGGGCAACTCTCCTGCATCCACAACCAGCGATTCATAATATCATAGCACCCGCACTCATTTCCCAACCATCCTAATTCTCATTTCTATGTCAATTCATTACTTAATTCACTTCAGTTCACACCCAAACCCCAAACCATAGCAATCAACAACAACAATCAACCACGACAATCATCAATAGCAATCAAGTACATTCACAGAACAATTTATCCCCTTTTACGCTCATCATTTTCATGCATAACCTAGGTTTTGTTCTAAGTCCAATTGAAACTCCTCACACTGTCCAAACTACTTACACAACGCTAAGCCCTCACCTGAAATAGAAGACGAGGCTCTAATCGTCTTCTAGTTCCCCAGAAACTCGATTCCCAACCACCAAACTCGTAGCTCTACCCTTCCTTACTGCTCACGACCTACACCCAGAAACCTAAAATGGAGGTTAGCGATCTCTTCTCCTCGTCGCTACGAATGCATAGCAACAAACGGAACTCAATTCCGACGCCTACAGCTCCCGGAATCACCCTTCGAAGATTGCTCGCACTAGGTTCGTCAATGGCTTTTTGGGGAGAGAGAAAGGGGAAAGAAGTTATGAATTTCCGTGCAAATCCGTCCTTTTATGCACGAAAAGTGCGCCTGGTATGTCAAAAAGTGCGCCGGCGCACATTGACCCCTAAAAGGCGCACATTTTGAATATTCCGCCGAAAGTTTGCTGAATTAATTGAAAAGTGCGCCTGACACTTCTAAAAGTGCGCCTGCGCACTTCAGGACCCAAAATCGGCACTTTTTTGGTGCATCACCGTTCCCCTCTTTGCAACTTCGACACAACTTAAACCCGAATGACCCAAAACTCAAAGGGAGCTTAAGAGCACTGATTCCAGTACCCTAGTCTACCGATCTTGAGTTCCAAACCGTTTGGTTGAGCGGGGATGTTACACATATCCCTATTGATCCGAGGACACGAGATTTCTTCAGCATGGTTGCTAGTTATCTGGGACAGCCTCTCAATATGGATATGTCAGTGCAGTCTTTTGTTGGTCAGGAAGCAGTTAAGATTTGTGTGTTGATGTCTGCAGATAGGCCTTTCCCTGCTTCTCTATCTTTCTGTGTTGGTGGAGGAGATAGTGTTATTGTTGACATTGAGTATCTTAACCCTCCTCTGTTATGCTCCAGCTGCAAGGGTTTTGGACATGTTGTAGAGAATTGTGCTGCTCGTGGGAATCAGTCTCAATGGATTGTGCAGCAGACTTCCCAGGTTAGTATTCCGTGACCTCTAATGGTCTTAGGAATACACCGAAGAGTCTGGTTCATGAAGAGACTTCTCTGGTCACTCCCAATCCGGAGAGCCAAGTTGTGGTGACAGGGAATAAGGAAGCGGTGGGGCAGGCCTCTGATGGTCGACCTTCCATTCCGAATGACCTTGATCCTGGGGGAACAATTGGTCCCCCAGCATCTTCAATTCCCAGACAGCTTTTCAGTCCGCAGGGGATTGATCAAGGGTTTCAAAAAGCCAAATCTAAGGTTAAAGCATCTGTCCCTGCACAGGTTTCTCCCGTTATTGTGGCTGGCAATGCCTTTGGGGCTTTAAGCCTGGAAGAGGATATACAGGAAGTACAATCAGTCCCTAAGCGCAAAACAAGGAGGCGTAGAGGTAAGGGTGGTGGAGGGGGTCAAACCCCTGCTGCTCAATGAACATTTTTCTTGGAATGTACGAGGGTTTAATGACCCTCGTAAGCAAGATATGGTGCTTGATCACTTCAGGCGTCATATCTGGATGTTTGTGGCATTTTAGAGACTAGAGTTCATTGTGGAAATGAAGATGCTATCTACTCGAAGAAGTTTGCACAGTTTAACTTCTTTGGCAATTACAATTTTTCTGATTAGGGTAAGATTTGGATTATCTGGAAGGTTGATTTGAATCTTAAAGTTCTTTTCGTTTCGGATCAATGTGTTTCTTGTGAAGTAAGTTTTAAAGGGAAGAGGCTTCATATTTATTTCATCTACGGGTCTAATAGTGAAGTTGAAAGGCGTGTTTTATTCCACTCTCTTGCTAAGCATATCCATCTTGGTGTTCCCTGTGTTCTAATGGGGGACTATAATGCTATTCGTGGTCCTAAGGATGCTTCTAATATGATAAAGGTTTCAGGTAGTACCATGGACTTTAATAGTTGTGTGGATGTTGCTCAGTTGCTTGAGATGCCTTTTTATGGTCCTTTTTTCACTTGGACTAACAAGTGTGCTCTTAATCCTATTGCTCGACGTCTGGACAGGGCTTTGGTTAATGAGGAATGGTTGAATAGCTTCCCTCATGCTAAAGTTTTAGTCCTTCCCCCGGCTCTCTCGGATCACTTTGGTATTTTAATGATTTTGGACTCCACCTTTAAATCCTTCCCTAAGCCTTTCAGGTTCTTTGACCTTTGGATCCATCAAAAGGGTTATTTGGATTGTCTTGCTACATCTTGGTTAAGGCTGGTTCAAGGTGACCCCATGCTTAGGCTTTTTCGTAAGCAGAAAGCTCTTAAGGATTTGTTCAAGGAGTTTAATATTAAGTCTTGCAGTGATATTACTGAAAGGGTCAAGATAGCAACTAAGCGTCTTTCGGAAGTTCAGTTCTTACTCCTTTCGGACCCTAGTAGTTCTGCAGTTGCACAAGAAAAACTAGCTACTGAATCTCTTATTAATCTGCAGAAGGCTGAAGAGTTGTACTTCAAGCAAAAAGCTCGTGTTAGACACATTGCTGAAGGTGACCTAAATACTAGGTATTTTCATAGATCAGTCAAGGTCAGGACAGCTTTTAATACGGTGAGTCAAATTTGTTCTGCTGATGGTACTATTTTGACTGAGCCTGATCAGGTGGTTGGGGAATTTGTTAATTTTTACAAATCTCTGCTGGGGACGGAAGACAATATCACTCCTCCCTCAGTTGATGCTTTGAAAAAGGCTTTAAACAAATTCCTAACCAATGAGCATTGCGAATCTCTCTGTAAGCAGGTTACTAAAGAAGAGATTAAGAACACCATGTTCAAGATGGATGGAAACAGGTCTCCTGGTCCGGATGGTTTCAGTGCCAATTTTTACAAATCTGCTTGGGGGATAATTGGTGATGATTTCACGGATGCAGTCATGGAGTTTTTCACTTCTTCGAAAATGCTTCGTGAGCTCAATGTGACTTCTCTTACACTTATCCCTAAGGTAAAGAATCCTTCCCAGGTTAAGGAATATCAGCCAATTTCATGTTGTTCGCTGTTTTATAAGTGCATTGCTAAGATTTTGTCTTCGAGAATGCAGTTGGTTCTTCCGGACATTATTAGTGAATCTCAATCAGGTTTTGTCAAAAACCGTAAAATTGTAGATAACGTGCTTCTTGCACAGGAGCTGGTTCGGTCTTATAGTCATTAGGGAATTTCTCCTAGATGTACTATTAAGGTTGATCTTATGAAAGCATTTGACTCTGTTCATTGGGGCTATCTGTTTAATATGCTCATTGCTATGGGATTTCCGGAAGTCTTTATTAGCTAGTTGAAAGCTTGTGTTTTGTCTACTTCTTATAGTGTGACAGTGAATGGTGGTTTACATGGCTTCTTCCCTGCTCGTAAAGGAGTGAGACAGGGGGATCCCCTATCCCCCTATCTCTTTGTTATTGCTATCGAAGGGTTGTCGAGGCTCTTGGATATAGAGGGAATTTCTAGGAATCTGCCGTATCATCCTCAGTGTCTGAAATTGAAACTAACTCATTTAGCTTTTGCTGACGATATGATGACCTTTACCAATGGAAGTGTTTATGGACTTGATGTCTTGCTGGCCACTCTTGATAAGTTTGCTAGTTGGTCTGGACTGAAGGTAAACCCTGACAAATGCAATATATTCAGTGCTGGTGTTCCTGCTTCTGCTTTAAATTTCATGAGTGACAGGTCAGGTTTCTGGATCGGTAAACTCCCAGTTAAGTATCTAAGGCTGCCTTTAATTGCTGGTAAGCTATCCTTACAAGACTGTGAGCCTTTGATTTCTCAAATCACAAGTAGAATCAATGGTTGGAGTGCTAGAACGTTAAGCTTTGGTGGGAGGCTTCAATTGGTGAACTCGGTTCTGCTTAGTCTTTCCCAATATTAGATGAGCGTATTCTCTCTTCCCTTAAAGGTTATTAAGAGGGTTCAGCAATTATGTTCTTCTTATTTATGGGGTGGTGATGACTCTTCTGGTTGCAAGGCTAAAGTGGCATGGGAGCATATTATAAATCCTAAAAAGGAAGGAGGTCTGGGTCTGAGGGATATGAAAATATGGAATCAGGCCTTGATTTTCCGTCAGCTTTAGGATATATTTGCAGGTCAGGGATCTATTTGGATTGCTTGGCTTCGTTTATATAGAATCAAAGGGAGGGATTTTGCTACCTTGTCTACAGGTTCTGGGTCATGGGTATGGAGGAGGATGCTTAAGCATCGTACTTCATTCCTTGCTCATTTCTCGTTGATCAATGGAGCCCCGCATTGGGACAACTCTCCTTATGATTCTGTTTCGATCTCAGTATTCTGGAATTCAATTCGAGTTACAAAGCCTTTGGTTCCTTGGTACAAACTTATTTGGGGTAATGGTAGTCGGCCAAGTAACAGTTTTATTTCATGGTTGGCTGTGCTGGGGCGTCTCACAACGAAAGACAAATTACAGAATTGGGGGATCCCTGTCAATCCCAGCTGTGTGCCGTGTACTGGTAATGTTCAGGAGTCACATAAGCATCTTTTCTTTCATTGTCCATATTCTTATGAGTTGATGTCTCGGGTACTTGGAAGGATTGACATGATTAGCACAGATGATGGTGATTCTTTGCTTTCCCAGTATGGTGTTGCTGCTTGTGCTAAGTCTGCTAAGGGGATTGTATCCCAATCGGCATGGACTTCGGTTGTTTCTAGTATATGGAGGGAGAGATGTGCCCGTACCCATGGTTGCAACCCAATTTTGGTTGATGCACTCGTTTCCAAGGTGCTCCGTGATATAGGTCTTCAAGCTTTGGGTAGTAAAGATTTTTCGTTAGCCATTGCTAGTTTTGGCTTTTCTTTACAAGTGTAAATATTTTAGTTTAATTTGGTTGGGTTGTAAGCTTTGACTATTGAGGTTGATTTTTATAATCTCCTCTACTTTTGGTTGAATGCAAATTACTATTCATCCAAAAAAAATCAACAATCTTTTTCCCTTATTTTCCCGGTCATTCTCTCTCTCTCCCCTCACTTTCATTTTCGAAAATAGTCAGAAAACCTCCCCTGTTTCAAAAACTCGCCACCGTCAACATTCTTTCGCCGTCGCCGACCAAACCAGCCGTCGCCGACCACCGCCGCACACTTCCCCTCTCTCTTCCGGTCATTTTGAGACATAGATCGTCTGAATCGGAGCTCTAGAGCTCTAGTTCAGCCAAACCCTAGTTTTTCAAGTTTTCCTCCAATTTCTCTCTCTCCGTTCATTTTCAGCACTCATGGCTTCAAGGTAAGTTTTAGAACTTTTCATTCCAAATCTTTTGACATGTTGAATGCTGAATTTCGTCAGGGTTGACTTTTGGTTGACTTTTTTGTTTACCTTGATTTGCGTGCCGACTGATTTCGTGTGAACTAGGTTAGCTGAACTCGTTGGACAGATCTAGCATGCTAGGGAGAATTGTGCTGAATTTTAATGTTGATTGATCATGTGTTTCTATGCTCAAGACCTATTCTTTGCGGTGTTGACTTTATGAGAAATATCGGTTTGACCTTGACTTGTCTATGTTCATTTGGTTGCCATGTGTGTTCATTCACGTTCGTATTATTGTGCTTGCCATCTGAGTTATTCATTATGCGGTCATTTCCCGTCTTGTGCTAGTATTGCCATGATTAGGGTTCAATGTACTATTTAGTTGACTTTTTGAATGTCGGTTTGACTTCCGAACTCTGATTGTGATGATTCCATTCTAGCTGTTCCTAAGCATGTGTTTTAATTGTTTATGATTACCGGTTAATCTTCTTTGCTTACCCCCACTCGGTTTTCCTCATTTCTTTGTGAAATTGAGTTTTTCTACTAAGTGTGGGGTAGGGTTTTAGTTTGACTAATCTGGTTTGCTTTCTTGCTTAGGAATGTAACTCATGAGCGCAGGACCAAGCAGAGACTTGACACCGCCTCCAGCTCCCGAGTTCCTGCTCTCGTCACTCCAGCTGTCCACGGTCCTCCACCAGCCTTACCTGACCGTGTTGGGTACCACCCCACTGTTGCTCGCCTACCCCCGTACTACTTCGAGCACTACCAGCGGCTCGAGCATGTTCCTGGAGCTGATGTCCGTCCATTATCCATGGACTCACTCTTCGAGCACGATGAGGACTGGCACCGGAACGTGCTCGATGCATTGGTACCTGCAGGACTGCTGGAGCTGACCACGTGATGAACCGCCCTTAAGATCGTTGTTCGGGTTCAAACAAATAACTAACAAAGCTAACAAGCTAGGGTAGATCGTATTCCACGGGTCTTCTATGATTGACTACTTAAATAAGCTGGCAAATTACTCGGATTTAAACACTTCGTGCGTGGTGTGAGTTCCACGACTTCTACTTCTAAGAAATGTAGAGAAATTAAAAATTTAAACTAAAGACAAAATGGAAATTGGTTGATTAAAACAGAGATGACAGACGAACTTAGACTTTGAATCCCCCTTCGATTCCCTAGAGCATTGGCAATCAACAGATCAGCGGATTTCGATTCTCATTCAATCAATTCTAAGACACCACCATAACTCCTTACCCTTAGGTTTAAGACCGGCGAACGTTCGCTCTATCCGTTCTAGCTACCAAGATTAATTAGTCGCCCGGGTACGGTCGCCTCTCGCAACGACTTAACTTAATTGGTGGAATTACTAACGATTTATGAGTTACTCTTGCAGTGGATTAACCCTAATTGGTTCCTACGAAAGGCACGCTCCAATTATAAGGTTAATTGTTCAATTTGATGTTCTAAAGTAAGGCGAGCGTTCGCTTCTATCCTTAGCTTAACAAGAATCTAATCTAGGTGATCAATCCAGACAAGAAACATGAACAATGAAGAACAAACCAAACATGAAAGAGAAACTGATTGAACTTCAAATCTAATCACCGCCGATCCGTGACCGCTTTAAAGCCCTGGGTCACTTAGGGTTCATCTAGTCTAAGCTCTAAGAGTTTAGCTACGCATCACAAAAGAATCAAAGACAATGAAAGAGTTCATCATACAAAGGAAGTACATAAAAGAATATGAAAAACCTAATTAAGACGACTCCGACAGAACTTCGATCTTCCGGTAGACTGCAATCCTAGCTCCGAGCTCTCCGAGGTGGAAGGATGGCGTCACGATCTCTCCCCGGCTCTTCGAACTCTAACTCCTTGCTCCAGAACTTGAGAGGATTCTCTAAATTATGATTATGGAAAAGTATGTTATGTTCCTCCTTCTTTATTGGGCCGCCGGTTAAGTATTTATACTTAACCCTAATTCAGCCGGATTTTGACTAATATTTTTGCCGAAAATATTGAAGAATTTTCGGCGAAAATTCCTTTGTAATTGGATGGTCCGCCGGCTGATTTCTCCTGTAAATTTCGGTCCCATAGTTTTCGGTCGAAAACTTAACATTTTCGCCGAAAACTTCCTTCAGACGGCATCAGTGATTTTGTGCTGATATTTTCGCCGAAAATGCTAGGGTATTTTCGGTGAAAATTCCTTTGTAAACCGGGCAGGAATTGTTTTGACTTGATTGGCTCCTTGGATCGATTTCGGTGCAATTCCTTGAGGTTCCAACGCCTTAGACATGTCCTTGGCTACTTTATTTGACGGCAAAAACCTGTGCTAACATAAAAACACTAGAAAACCATCAAATAGACCCGAAACGGGCCAAGGTAACACAAATGGCACGAGATAGGGAAATTGATTGAATATTCGTTATTCTACCCTAAAAACCATGTCTTAAGCAAGGAAATGTCGCTTAAATGAGGCTGATAATCACGTCAAATCGAGTGTCATCAAAATACCCCACACTTAAGCTTTTGCTTGTCCTCAAGCAAATTGAATAGAAATGCTCATGTTCAGAAATGATAAGATCGATTAAATCACTACAAAAAATCTGCTATTTAGCGTCGGTCACCGACGTCGTTTAGCGTCGACTGCTGACCGACGCTAAAGGATTTAGCGTCACTCGGCAAAAGCGACGCCAATTCTTCCGACGCTAAATTTTAGCGTCGGTCGCTTGCTGACCGACGCTAAATTCGTTTAACGAACGACGCTAAATCCTTGACCGAACCGGTCGCTGACCAACCCAATTTTTTTTGATTCTATTTTTTTATTTGTTTTCAATATTCATTTTCTATTTTGTCACTCCATTTTCTATTAATGTCCAATCAGTCACTCCATTTTCCAGTTATACAATTTGGTCATTTATATTTATTAGGTCACCCTTTTGGTCACTTCTTGTCCAATCAGTCAATACTTGACCGATCAACGTGATGGTGGCGGCGGCGGTTGAGAGGTTGGGGGGTTGTCGGCGGGCGGAGGGTTTCGTCGGCGGAGTGGAGCTTCGGTGGGCGGAGGGTTTCGTTGGCGGAGGAAGGAGGCCGCTGGAGTGGAGCTTCGGCGGGCGGAGGGCGTCGGCGGATGAAGGAGGCCGCAGGAGAGGAAGAGGAGGAAGAAGAAGAAAAAGAAGAAGATTGGATCTGGAGAGGAAGAAGAAGAAGGAGGAGAAGCTTGGAATTGGAGAGGAAGAGGAAGAAGAAGGAGAAGAATGGATCTGGAGAAGAGAAAGAAGAAGAACAATGGATCTGGATTTTGGAGAGGAGGAAGAAGAAGAAGAAGAAGATTTGAGCTAGAGAAGAGTAAGAAGAAGAAAGAGGAAGAAGAAGAAGATGCAATTAGGGTTAGGGTCGGCTGAGAGGTTTAAATATATACGTGTTTTAGCGTCGGTCGCTGGCCGACGCTAAACCTGGTCAGCTCCGTTTCTGACCGAAAACCAAATTTAGTGTCAGTTTTTGGTTAGTTTTAGCGTCGGTCGCTTGTCGAACGACGCTAAACCCTTGGTCAAACGCGAGTCAAGGGTTTAGCGTCGGTTTTTAATCGACCGACGCTAAACTCTTCCCCGGTGACCGACGCTAAATAGCAGATTTTTTGTAGTGAATTGGAGTTCAATCAAACACAATGAATTATTAGACAAATAGATCCTACAACAAGAAACCTAACATGCATACAGATCAGCCAAATAACCTGGTCTCACTAATAATCTGTACACGACAAGTAGTAGCAACCAATTATGCACGAATTTGACCTGACCGACCAGACTCCTCACACAGGAAATATTTAGTATAATGGAAACTCTCACTCTCTGTGTTTAAGGATGTGTTTCTGCTCTCAATCATTTTCTGTTACTGAATTCTGTCATAAGTTTGCATTTCAACCACATCTCCACCACTGTGATAACACGAGTAACTAGTCAAGAAGGACTTCCCTGCTAGGACTGTAACGAATTCTACACTACTTGGGTTTATGATGCGATGGATGATGGGAATGTATGATGATGGCATTGTGCGGTGTAGCTTTCAACTAACTTCCCTCGAATCTAGCCTATGGCTTCCTACCGTCTAACCAGACACGGGTGGAATAATGAACGCTCGTCCTATGATACCCTCAAGCAACCTAGCACTTTTTATATTTCTTTACACACTTTTTCTGACTTTTCTTTTGACTTCGTTCTTCAATTTGTAGGGAGAAGAACGTTTTATTGAACTAAAACTTTGAAACCTTTTTGGCTTTTCTGATTTTCTTCTTTTCATTTTTTTCGATACTTGCTTCTTTTCTTTTCTTTCTCTTTCTTCTTTTTTTTGTGCCGATTTTTTTAGTTGCTAGAGGGGTTTACACGTCTGGACATAATAGCTAAGACCACCTTTTTAATGGCTATAGGTAGGTTACCACAAACCGACTTCCGGTAGGTCAATCTAGAACTACAACCACAGGGGATCAAAGGGGAATGAAAGAATGGGAAATGGTTGTAATGTATTATCGAATCGAAAGAACAGGCCAAGCTTAAGGGTCTACACCTAATGGATTTTATCGTTAGGTAGTCTATATGGCTTAGTAGCTGAATCTAGGTGCCCCTATCATTCTAGAACTCGTGTCATCGTGTGGTCTCGAGTAGGTCTCATGCAAATTCTAACTCATTCAAGCAAACAGAAAACCACTCAAAAAGAATTGAAATTGCAAGTTACGTGCAATGGATCAAAAGCTCACAGTTGGTTTGCTAGTCGGATTCGGTCATTTTCATGCAATCAAGGCTACAAACTACAAGTGTGATTTTAAAAATTCTATTCTGACCAGGCAATTTAGCATCAAAGAATACAAGTTGGTTCTCAAGTTCTAGGTTAAGCAGTCTAAGCATCATTATGAAAGTTTGAACAACAACTTAACATTAAAAATCAAGCACTGAGCCATTCTAATGCTAGAGAGACTGGAATGGACTCATGAGGCCACAGAAAACACAATCAAGGGCAATCAAGTTCATGCAAGGTTCTCTAGCATCCTACCCCACACTTAAATCGGACTGTGTCCTCACAGGACTAATTCTAGAGTTCAGAGTGAAGTAGAAGAACCTGGACCGAGATGGTTGGCGTAGGGGATGAGCACGGGTCCTCGGAGCGGAGGGAATCTACCCAAGCGAAGCAAAGGGAATCTCCCTACTGCCTACAAAACAAAAACAAATGAAACATAAAAAGGAAACCGGGACAAGTGCCCCCGATCCACACAGAAAAAAGTTGGATCAAAATCCGAAAAGAATAAATAAAAAGAAAGGACAAGGAAAAGGACACCACCTGATCATGGCTGGTCAGGGGCGCCAGGAGGTGGAAAGTGGAGGAATTCGCCGAGCTGACGTTGCCACTCCATCTGTGCCTCATACCGCCTATCAGCGCGGTGCATATGCTGCTGCATAGTAGTCCATCTCGCCTCTTGAGTGCGCTGTCGGTGATGCGCCACTCCTGCAGTCGCTCATACAGCTCACCAATGTCCGCGGGGTGCGGTCGGGGCTGAGGGTGAGGCGCCTGGTATGGGTCTGGAATGTGCGGCGGCTGCTGGTGTGCATACCCTGCCTAATGATGTGGCGAGGGTATATGGTCATGAAACTCTGGCTGCGACTGGGGCTGCTCCTGCTCAGAATCATCTTCTTCCTCCGACTCGTCCTTGTCTTCGAGAGGAGGATCCGCTGGCACCAGGAGGCTGATGTCCAGATCGAGGTTGTACTCGACCGCCAAATCTCCTCCAACGGCACGTACTCTGCGGCGTGGGATGTTCAGGCCATATTCTTGGCTGAGGCCGAAGGAGATGATGAGTCGGCCCACAAAGTTGCCTCCCAGGAGTGAGCGGGGGCGACCTGATCTCTAAGTCTTCTTGCGGAGTAGGCGAGCAAGTACCCATCCGGGATGAAGAGGATATCTCTCCCGGATGGCGTGAAGAAGAAGAAGCTCGTCCTTGCTGATATGGTGGCGGTCCTTCTCTGGAGCATATAAAAGCGATCTACGCCATACCATATGAATGTATCTAAAGAAAGGGTGAGAGATCGACTTAACTGAGTTATGGTCCCCGAGGCGATCGACGGGCACTCCAGTCATGTGGCTCCAGAGCGCATGGTACTCCTCGTTGTCGACATCGTCCCAGCCGAGGTGATGACTGTGGTAATGCTCGTAGGGGATGCCTAGATGAGCTGCAAACTCATCATATGTGAGCTCCCTGTGCACCCCGCCCAGGTAGAAGGAAACAACCATCCTGTGCTGCCTCCTCTTGTGCTCGTCCAGCTCGAATGTCGCCCAAAACTCCTGGAGAGCGATGTCCGGGAAGTCGGCAGTGAGCGTGGTCAGCTCCAGCAAGTCGGAATGGGTCAGTGCATCGAGCACGTTCCAGTACCAGTCATCATCGTGCTCTGAGAGCGACTCCATGGAAAGAGGGCAAACATCAGCTCCACGGGTGTGCTCAAACCGCTGGTAGCGTGCAAAGTAGTGCGGGGGTAGGCGAGCAACGGTGCGGTGGTACCCAGCACAGTCAGAGAAAGCTGGTGGAGGGCCCTGAACGGCGGGTGTGACGGGAGCGGGGGCTCCGGAGCTCGAGGCACCATCAAGTCGTGCCTTGGTCCTGCGCTCAAAAGTGGTGTTCCTAAACAAGAAAACAAACCCGATTAGTCAAACTAAAACCCTACCCCACACTTAGTCGAAAGACTCAATTTCACAAAGAAATGAGGAAAACCGAGTGGGGGTAAGCAAAGCAGATTAACCGGTAATCACGAGCAATAAAATACATGCTTAGGACAGCCAGAATGGAATTAGCACAATCAGAGTTCAGAAGTCAAACCGACATTTCAAAAAGTCAACATTATAGAACATTGAACCCTAATCATGGCAGGACTATCACAAAGCGGGAAATGACGGTATAATATGATCTCAGATGGCAAACACAATAATCGGAACGAGTATGAGCACATAAGGCAGCCAAATGATCAAAAATAGTTCATGGTCAAACCGACATTTCTCAAAAGTCAACCTCACAAGGAATAGGACTTAGGCGTAGCAACACATGATCAAACGATATAACAATTAAGCACGATACTCCCTAAGCATGCTAGAACAGTTCAACAAGTTCAGCTAACCTAGTTCACACGAAATCAGTCGGCACGCAAATCGAGGCAAACCGAGAAGTCAACCGAAAGTCAACCCGACGAAATTCAGCAATCAACGTGTCAAAAGATTCGTAATGAAAAGTTCTACAACTTACCTTAAAGCCATGGATGCTAAAAGTGAACGGATTGGGAGAAATCGGTGAAAAATCGAAAATTCTAGGGTTTGGGTGAACTAGAGCTGTAGAGCTCCGATGCGGCTGTTCTCGGGCTTAAAATGATCGGAAATAGGAGGGGAAGGGTGCGGCGGCGGCGACGACGGCGGCGGCGGTTGCTTTGGTCGGCGGCGGCGATGTAAGGTGGCGTCGGCAGTTTTCGAAAAGGAAGATAGGGGGAAAGCTTTTTTTTTCGGGTTTGGTTCGAAAATAGAAAGTGGAAGAGAGAGGGTGAAAATCCGGATTTTAGAAGTGAAAAAGTGGTTGATTTTCAAAGAGATTTTCGGCGAAAATAGGAAGAAATTTTCGCCGAAAATTATAGTTAAAAAGTACTGCCGGTTTTCAAAAGAAATTTTCGCCAAAAACATTAAGAAATTTTCGCCAAAAATGTGAAACAAGAACGTTTGGAAAACTTTGTGGAATTTCAAAGAGAATTTTCGCCGAAAATATGGGTTATTTTCGTCGAAAATATTGAACTCTACGATTGAAAATATTTTTGCAATCCCGGCAAACTTCAGAAAATCACAGTTGAATCCACAAAAATCGGAAAGACCTCAAACGACTTGCAACTGACACTATGACACACAGAATACACACGAAAAATATGAAATCAAACAAACTGACACTTTTGGCTCCCCCGAACCGACTCTAAAATACTAAGGTTGACACAAAGCAAAAACGGACTCCAGCCGAGGGGTTGCCTCCCACGAAGCGCTCTTTTATTAACGTCCTGGAGCTGGACGATACCTGGACGGTATTAGGAGACATCCCAACTCATATTCTCCTTAATGCTAGCATTGGAGTTCATAAAGTAGAGCTTCAGGGCTTCTCCGGTGAGCATGAATTTCTTCTCGTTCACGTGTAAGAGCTTGGTACGTCCGTCGGGAAGGTGGTCAGTGATTGTGAAGGGTCCGAACAGTTTTGTCAAAGGATCATCTTCTACAAGGAAGATAGTGGACGGAATGAGAACGATCGGCTCCTACTTTTCTTTAACCTCCGGCTTGATATCACCAGGATCGGTGATCGTCAGTATTTCCTTAGGAGATGCTTTCGGCTTCTCCTTCTTGTTCCGGCGCCGGTAGCTTGGAACGAATTGGTGGTGCAGCTGGCTCGGTAGAAAGTGGCAGCACAACGGGTCTCCAGACCATGTGAGTCTTCGTCTTCTTATTCTTTCCCCGAGGTCTGCTAGGTTTTGCACTCGGTGGCTTAGAAGAGGCTTGCAGTTCCTTTTCTTTGGCGGTTTTGGAGGGGCAGATTTTGGTTTCTGCACGGTAGTCTGTCCAGCACCTGCAACAGCAATTGATCTAGGCACACTAGAAGAGACATCAGTAACGGAGTTGACCGAAGTCAACTCCACAGTTTCAACAGCTAAACAATGAAATTCTTCATTCTTAGGATTATATTTCATTCTGTCTTTAAGGCGGAACGTGACAGTTTCTTTACCAACTCTCAAAGTTAAAGAACCATTCAGAACGTGAATTTGCATTCCAGTAGTAGCCATGAAAGGTCGTCCTATGAGAATGGTAGAATCATCCTTACTAGTGTCAATGATAACAAAGTCAGCTAAGAACGTGAAAGGACCACATTTAGTCACAACGTCTTTGATTTCTCCCCTAGGAGTTTTAAGTGATCTATCAGCAAAGATAAGTTGCATACTAGGCGGTTCAAGTTCTCCTATGTTCAATTTTTCATATAGACTCATAGGCATAACATTAACAGACGCGCCCAGATCAACCAAACAACGTTCTATCTCAACATCATTAATAACAAGAGGTAGAGTGAAAGAACCAGGATCAGAGCACTTAGCTGGATATGGAGAGGACGGTTTCTTGATACGAGCATCAGGATATCCTTCTTTATTCCCTTTCATGCCAGTCTCTATCCTTGCATTTGGCAGCAATGCTCTTGGAAAAGGAGGCTTCACGACGTACGGTGCAATAGGAGGATCTTCCTCCTTAGGCGCCACTTGTAGCGCTTCCTTCTTCTCCGGAGTTTCAGCGATCCTGCGTAAAACAGCACAAGCATCAACAGATAAGCTTGGAAATTTTCTAACAGATACCATCTTGGCTTGCTCCTTTCTCAGATTCAGCTCTGTCTGGCTCGGAAGTTGGCCAAATGGTCGACCAGATGCTAGCATGCTCGAGATGTTGTTCACAGCTTGCTCAATTCTTTGACCAGCTGCGATCTGTTCTTGATTGAGAAGAACTTGAGCTTTAAACTGACTGTCATGATCGTCGAGTCTGGTGATGATCTGACTAAGCTTCTTGTCCAGGTCACTGACATTGTTTTCCTTCTGGTACTGCTGCCCCGGATAGGTGTTATTCAAGTATTGATTCTGGCTATTGCCAGGAGCAGTTCCATAGTTACCCGGAATGCGGTGCGGCGGCTGGTAGACACCTGCCGGTGGATGGTTAGGCTTCTGATCCTGAGCTGGACCAGCCGGGCGGTTATTCTGGTTCTGGTTATGGTTGGCGCCAGCATTGTAGGAGGTCTGTCTTGATATTTCCCTTGCTGCCTGAAGTTGCGGTAGCCAGCATAACCATTCTGATTATTAACGAAGCCTTGTTGAACGAAATTTACCTCTTCGGCGGACTAGACTTCTGTCTTACCAAAATTCTGGCATCGGCCTCCGTTATGTGCGCAAGCTCCACACCACTCGCAATCAGCAACATAGACAGAAGCTGCCGGCGGTTTGACTGGTGTGGTAGACTTCTTCAAATGCTTCTCTACTTCTGCCTTGATAGCTGCTTCGAGATCGAGCTTGCTCCTTGATCCTTCAGATTGTCGTTCCCAGTTCCTTGACTTGGAAGCACAGTTTGCGAAGTGAAGAAGAGCAGCTTCAGGTGTGAGCGTAGTGCAATCCCCTTCAGCTAAAGAATTGACCCACTTGGCAGATTCTTCTCGAAGACCTCGAGCAAAGATTTCAGCTAACTGCCTCTGCTCGAATCCATGATGAGGGCAGTTGTAGAGGAGTTCTTGGAATCGATTCCAAGTATCATATAAGCTTTCTCCTTCTTTCTGGGAGAATCTGGCAATGCTGTCTTTGATGGCTGTTGTTCTGGCAGGAGGAAAGTATTCTTCAACGAAGTCCTGAGCCAGAGTATCCCAATTAGTGTAATATCCAGGTGGTTTGCCAGTAAGCCACCTCTTAGCGGCGCCTTTCAGAGAGAACGGGAAAGCTCTCAAACAAAGAGTGTTCTTGTCGAGGTTTCCGTTCTTGAAAGTGCTGCAGAGATCAAGGAAATCCACAAGATGAGTGCACGGATTGTCTAGGGGCCTGCCTTCGAACTGTAGATCCCTAGAGATCATAGTCAAGAACGGAATCTTTATCTCATAGTCAGGATCTCCTTCAATGCGCGGTACGGCAATGGCAGATCGAACTCTAGTCGCGCTCGGCTTGTTGTAATCAGCTAGAGTTTTCTGTGCAGGCGGCGGTGGTGGTGGATTTCCGCCTGGTGGTGGTGGTGGTGGTAATTGATCACCCATGGTAGGAGATGGAGGAGGTGAAAGTGACTCGGTGTATGAAATGGATGTAGGTGACGGTAACGGTGAAGATGAGGGACTCTCCTTCAGTTCCTCAATCTTAATCGGAGTGACGAATGGAGGTGGATTGGTTCTGCCTCTCCTTGGAATCTGTGATTGTCGAGGTGGAGCAGAACTGCTTGGTCTCTCTATACTCTTAGCCTTGTCGGTTTGGGAGCGAGTCCAAGGGCGGCGATGCATACACCTGTGAACAACCTACAAATAACAAAAACAAACAAAAACCAGTGTAAAATCAAAGTGGGTGGAAAAGTGAAAGATGGAAAATAGAAGAATAAATTGCCAGTTCTTCTTTCAAACAATCAAAAGAAGTCCCCGGCAACGACGCCAATTTGATGAACCGCCCTTAAGATCGTTGTTCAAACAAATAACTAACAAAGCTAACAAGCTAGGGTAGATTGTATTCCACGGGTCTTCTATGATTGACTACTCAAATAAGCTGGCAAATTACTCGGATTTAAACACTTCGTGCGTGGTGTGAGTTCCACGACTTCTACTTCTAAGAAATGCAGAGAAATTAAAAATTTAAACTAAAGACAAAATGGAAATTGGTTGATTAAAACAGAGATGACAGACGAACTTAGACTTTGAATCCCCCTTCGTTCCCCAGAGCATTGGCAATCAACAGATCAGCGGATTTCGATTCTCATTCAGTCAATTCTAAGACACCACCATAACTCCTTACCCTTAGGTTTAAGACCGGCGAACGTTCGCTCTATCCGTTCTAGCTACCAAGATTAATTAGTCGCCCGGGTACGGTCGCCTCTCGCAACGACTTAACTTAACTGGTGCAATTACTAATGATCATTCCAGATAAGAAACATGAACAATGAAGAACAAACCAAACATGAAAGAGAAACTGATTGAACTTCGAATCTAATCACTGCCGATCCGTGACCGCTTTAAAGCCCTGGGTCCTTAGGGTTCATCTAGTCTAAGCTCTAAGAGTTTAGCTACGCATATTCATCACAAAAGAATCAAAGACAACGAAAGAGTTCATCATACAAAGGAAGAACAGAAAAGAATCTGAAAAACCTAATTAAGACGACTCCGACAGAACTTCGATCTTACGATAGACTGCAATCCTAGCTCCGAGCTCTCCGAGGTGGAAGGATGGCGTCACGATCTCTCCCCGGCTCTTCGAACTCTAACTCCTTGCTCCAGAACTTGAGAGGATTCTCTAAATTCTGATTATGGAAAAGTATGTTATGTTCCTCCTTCTTTATTGGGCCGCCGGTTAAGTATTTATACTTAACCCTAATTCAGCTAGATTTTGACTAATATTTTGGCCGAAAATATTGAAGAATTTTTGGCGAAAATTCCTTTGTAATTGGATGGTCCGCCGGCTGATTTCTCCTGTAAATTTTGGTCCCATAGTTTTCGGTCGAAAACTTAACATTTTCACCGAAAACTTCCTTCAGACGGCATCAGTGATTTTGTGCTGATATTTTCACCAAAAATGCTAGGGTATTTTCGGCGAAAATTCCTTTGTAAACTGGGCAGGAACTGTTTCGACTTGATTGGCTCCTTGGCTCGATTCCGGTGCAATTCCTCGAGGTTCCAACGCCTTAGACACGTCCTTGGCTACTTTATTTGGTGGGAAAAACCTGTGCTAACATAAAAACACTAGAAAACCATCAAATAGACCCGAAACGGGCCAAGGTAATACAAATGGCACGAGATAGGGCAATTGATTGAATATTCGTTATTCTACCCTAAAAACCATGTCTTAAGCAAGGAAATGTCGCTTAAATGAGGCTGATAATCACGTCAAATCGAGTGTCATCACCACACTAGCCGCTGACTTCCCAGACGTTGCTCTCCAGGAGTTTTGGGCGACATTCGACCTGGACGAGCACAAGAGGAGGCAGCACAAGAAGGTTGTCACCTTCTATCTGGGCGGGGTGCATAGGACACTCACCTATGATGAGTTTGCAGCTCATCTCGGGATCCCCGGTGAGTGCTACGAGGGTCATCACCTCGGTTGGGAGAACAACGATGGTGAAGGAGAGGAGTACGATGCGCTCTGGAGCCACATGACTGGAGTGCCCGGCGATCGTACCACGAAGCATAATTCAGTTAAGTCTCTCTCTCACCCTCTCTATAAATTCATTCAAATGGTTTGGCGTCGTTCTCTTTTGTTTGCTCCAGAGAAGGACCACCACCATATCAGCCGAGAGGAGCTTCTTCCCCTTCGCGCCATCTGGGAGAGTTTTCCTCTTCATCCCGGATGGGTGCTTGCACGCTTACTCCACCACAAGACTCAGAGGCCAAGGCCACCTCGCTCACTCCTGGGAGGTAACTTCATGGGCCAGCTCATCATCTCTTTTGGTATCAGCCATGAATATGGCTCGGACGTTCCACGAAGCAGAGTACACACCGTCGGAGGTGATTTGGCGGTCGAGTACGACCTCGAGCTGAACCTCAGTCCCCAGGTAGCAGCAGATCCTCCCCTCCAGCATATGGAAGAGTCGGAGGAAGAAGATGATGCTGAGGAGCAGCAGCCCCAGCCAGAGGCGAGATACCATGATCATATACCCTCGCCACAGCATCAGGCAGGGTATGCACGCCAGTCACCGCCGCCCATTCCAGAGCCATATCAGGCACCTCACCCGCAGCACCGACCGCACCCCACGGATGTTGGAGAGCTGTATGAGCGTCTCTAGGAGTGGCACATCACTGACAACACCGCTCAGGAGGCAAGATGGATTATTATGCAGCAACACATGCACCGCTCCGACGAGCGGTATGAGGCACAGCTCGCGTGGCAACGTCGGGTCAGCGACCCCCTACACCTTCCACCCCCCGACGCCCCTGACCAGCTATGATCGGGTGGCGTCCTTTTCCTTGTCCTTTCTTTTTATTTTTTCTTTTGATCCAACTTTTTTTCTATGTGGATCCGGGACACTTGTCCCGGTTTCCTTTTTATCTTTCATTTGTTTTTGTTTTGCAGGCAATCGGTAGATTCCCTTTGCTTCGCTTGGGTAGATTCCCTCTGCTCCAAGGATCCGTGCTCATCGCCTACGCTAACCATCTCGGTCCAGGTTCTTCTACTTCACTCTGAACTCTAGATTTAGTCTTGTGAGGACACAGTCTGATTTAAGTGTGGGGTAGGATGCTAGAGAGCCTTGCATGAACTTGATTGCCCTTGATTATGTTTTTGTGTGCCTCGTGATTCCTGTCCAGTCCCTCTAGCATTAGAATGGCTCAGTTCTTGATTTTTGATGTTAAGTTGTTGTTCAATCTTTCATAATGATGCTTAGACTGCTTAACCTAGAACTTGAGAACCAACGTGTTTACTTTGATGCTAAATTGCCTGGTCAGAACAGAATTTTTAAAATCACACTTGTAGTTTGTAGCCTTGATTGCATGAAAATGACCGAATCCGACTAGCAAACCAACTGTGAGCTTTTGATCCATTGCACGTAACTTGAAATTTCAATTCTTTTTGAGTGATTTTCTGTTTGCTTGAATGAGTCAGAATTTGCATGTGATAGGGGCACCTAGATTCAGCTACTAAGCCGGATAGCCTACTAAATGATAAATCCATTAGGTTTAAACCCTTGAGCTTGGCCTGTTCTTTCGGTTCGATAATACATTACAACCATTTCCCATTCTTTCATTCCCCGTTGATCCCCTGTGGTTGTAGTTCAAGATTGACCTACCGGAAGTCGGTTTGTGGTAACCTGCCTATAGCCATTAAACAGGTGGTCTTAGCTATTATGTCCAGACGTGTAAGCCCCTCTAGCAACTAAAAGAAAGAATCGGCACAAAGAAAAAAAATATAGAAGAAAAGAAACAAAAGAAAAATGTCGAAAAAGAAAAAAAAATAGAAAAATCAGAAAAGTTTCAAGTTTAGTTCAATAAAACGTTCTTCTCCCTACAAATGAAAGAACGAAGTCAAAAGAAAAGTCAGAAAAGAAAAGAAATGTGTAAAAAAAAAGTGCTAGGTTGCTTGAGGGTATCATAGGACGAGCGTTCACTATTCCACCCGTGTCTGTTAGATGGTAGGAAGCCATAGGCTAGATTCGAGTGAAGTTAGTCGAAAGCTACACCGCACCAAAGCCATCATCATACATTCCCATCATCCATCGCATCATAAACCCTTGTAGTCTAGAATTCATTACAGTCCTAGCAGGGAAGTCCTTCTTGACTAGTTACTCGTGTTGTCATAGTGGTGGAAATGTGGTCGAATTGCAAACTTATGACAGAATTCAGTAACAGAAAATGATTGAGAGCAGAAACACGTCCTTAAACACAGAGAGTGAGAGTTCCCCATTTACTAAATATTTCCTGTGTGAGGAGTCTGGTCGGTCAGGTCAAATTCGTGCATAATTGGTTGCGATTACTCGTCGTGTGCAGTTTATTAGTGAGACCAGGTTGTTTGGCTGATCAGTATGCATGTTAGGTTTCTTGTTCTTGGAATTATCTGTCCAATAATTCATTGTGTTTGATTGAACTCCAATTTAATAAATCTTATCATTTGTGAACATGAGTGTTTCTATTCAGTTTGCTTGAGGACAAGCAAAAGCTTAAGTGTGGGGAATTTTGATGACACTCAATTTGACGTGATAATCTTGGTAGCTAGATCGGATAGAGCGAACATTCGCTAGTCTTAAACCTAAGGGTAAGGAGTTATGGTGGTGTCTTAGAATTGATTGAACGAGAATCGAAATCCGCTGATCTGTTGACTGCCAATGCTCTGGTGAACGAAGGGGGATTCAATGTCTAACCTTGTTTGTCATCTTTGTTTTAATCAACCAATCTTTTAATTTGTTTTCAGTTTTAATTTTAATTTCCATGCATTTCTTAGAATTAGAAGTCGTGGAACTCACACCACGCACGAAGTGTTTAAACTTGAATAACTTGCCTTTATATTTGAGTAAATGATCATTAGAAGACCCGTGGAATACGATCTACCCTAGCTTTCTAAGCTTGGTAGTTATTTGCTAAACCTACTCTGCAGCGTTTCATCAATGACCGAATCCGACTAGCAACCAAATGTGAGCTTTTGATCCATTGCACATAACTTACAATTTCAATTGTTTTTTAGTGGTTTTCTGTTTGCTTGAATGAGTTAGAATTTGCATGAGACCTATTCGAGACCACACGATGACACGTGTTCTAGAATGATAGGGGCACCTAGATTCAGCTACTAAGCCAGATTGCCTACGTAACATTAAATCCATTAGGTTTAAACCCTTGAGCTTGGCCTGTTCTTTCGGTTCGATATACATTACACCCATTCCCCGTTGATCCCCTGTGGTTGTAGTTCTAGATAAGCCTACCGGAAGTCGGTTTGTGGTAATCTGCCCATAGCGATTAAACATGTGGTCTTAGCTATTATGTCCAGACGTGTAAACCCCTCTAGCAACTAAAAGAAAGAATCGGCACAATTAAAAAATAGAAGAAAATAAGAAAAATTCGATAACAGAATATAGATAAAGAGTTCAAAAGTTTTCAAGTTTATAGTTCAGTTCAATAACGTTCTTCTCCCTACATATGGAAGAACGAAGAAAATTCAGAAAAAATGTGTGTAAAGAAAATAAAGTGCTAGGTTGCTTAAGGGTATCATAGGACGAGCGTACTCTATTCCACCCGTGTCTGGTTAGACGGTAGGAAGCCATAGGCTAGATTCGAGGGAAGTTAGTCGAAAGCTACACCACAACAAAGCCATCATCATACATTCCCATCATTCATCTCATCATAAACCCTTGTAGTGTAGAATTCGTTACAATCCTAAGCAGGGAAGTCCTTCTTGACTAGTTCTTCGTGTTGTCACAGTGGTGGAGATGTGATCGAATTGCAAACTTATGACAGAATTCAGTAACAGAAAATGATTGAGAGCAGAAACACGTCCCTAAACATAGAGTGCGAGAGTCCCCCTTGTACTAAATATTATCTATGTGAGGAGTCTGGTCGGTCATGTCAAATTCGTGCATGATTGGTTACTACTTCTTGTCGTGTGCAGTTTCTAGTGAGACCAGGTTGTTTGGCTAATCAGTATGCATGTTAGGTTTCTTGTTCTAGAAGTAGCTGTCTAATAATTCATTGTGAAAGCTTGAACTTCAATTTAATCAATCCTATCATTTGTGAACATGAGCGTTTTCTATTCTGTTTGATTGAGGACAAGCAAAAGCTTAAGTGTGGGGTATTTGATGACACTCGATTTGACGTGATTATCAGCCTCATTAAAGCGACAATTCTTGGCTTAAGACATGGTTTTTAGGGTAGAATAGCGAATATTCACTCATCTGCTCTATCTCTTGCCATTGGTGTTACTTTGGCCCGTTTCGGGTCTATTTGATGGTTTTCTAGTGTTTTCATAATAGCACAGGTTTTTGTCATCAAATAAAGTACCCAAGGACGTGTCTAAGGCATTGGAACCTTGAGGAACCGCACCAGAATCGATCCAAAGAGTCAATCAAGTCAACACAAATCCTGCCCTGTTTTACACATAAGTTTTCGGCGAAAAGACCTGAGGTTTTCGCCGAAAACTACAGAGAAATAGGCAGAGCAATACAAGAAGAAGTTTTCGGTGAAAAGTCAAGTTCTCGCCGAAAACTCTAAACATTAAACACACAGGAGAATCAGTCGACGGAAGCCAGCATTTTACACAAAAGTTTTCGGTGAAAACTCCTGAAGTTTTTGCCAAAAAATCCAGGTCAAATCCGGCGCTGATAGGTTAAGTATAAATACTTAACCGACGGCTAAAAACAAATATACTTTTCATAATAGAACTTTCACGAGTTCCAGACTTAAGGAGTTTGAGAGAGCAGAGTTTGAGAGTTCGAAGAGCCAGGAAGAGATCGTGACGCCATCCCTTCACCTCGGAGACTCGGAGCTAGGATTGAAGATTACCGGAGAGCGAAACTTTGCCAGAGTCGTCTTAATTAGGTTTACAGTTTCTATCTGTTCTTCCTTTTCAGGATGAACTCTGTTTCTGTCTTTGATTCTGTCGTTATGAACATAAGTAGCTAAACTCGTAGAGCTTAGACTAGATGAACCCTAAGTAACCCAGGGCTTTAAAGCGGTTACGGATCGTCGGTGATTAGATTCAAAGTTCAATCAGTTTCTCTTTCATGTTTGGTTTGTTTTTCGTTGTTTATGTTTCTTGTCTGGATTGATCACCTAGATTAGATTCATGTTAAGCTGAGGATAGAAGCGAATGCTCGCCTCACTTTAAAACACCAAATCAACAATTAACCTATTCATTGGAGTGTGCCTTTCGTAGGAACCAGTTAGGGTTAATCCACTGCAAGAGTAACTCATAAATCGTTAGTAATTCCACCAGTTAGTTCAGTCATCGTAAGAAGCGACCGTACTCGGGCGGCTAATTAATCTTGGTAGCTAGATCGGATAGAGCGAACGTTCGCCAGTCTTAAACCTAAGGGTAAGGAGTTATGGTGGTGTCTTAGAATTGATTGAACGAGAATTGAAATCCGCTGATCTGTTGATTACCAATGCTCTTTTAAACTAAGGGGGATTCAAAGTCTAAGCTTGTCTGTCATCTTTGTTAAGTCAACCAATCTTTTAATCTGTCCTTCAATTTTGTTTTTGATTTGCTTGCATTTTCTAGAATAGAAGTCGTGGAACTCACACCACGCACAACGTGTTAAACTTGAGTAATCTGCCTTTACATTTGACTAGACGATTATTAGAAGACCCGTGGAATACGATCTACTTAGCTTCTAGCTTAGTAGTTATTTGATAAACCTGTCATACTGCAATTCATTAAATTGGCAACGTTGTCGGGGACTTCTTTAAACTGTTTAAAAGAAGAACTGGCATTTTATTCTTCTACTTTTCACCTTTCATTTTTCCATCCACTTTGATTTTACACTCGTTGTGTTTGTTTTTGTTATTTGTAGGTTGCCTACAGGTTTATGCAGCACCGTCCTCTCACGCGCTCCTTAACCAAGAATGAAAGGGCTAAGATTGTAGAGAAACCGGGTAGCTCTGCTCCACCGAAGCGACCACAGATTCCGAAGCAAGGCAGAACCAATCCTTCTCCATCTTTCACTCCAATTAAGATCGAGGAACTAAAGGAGAGTTCCTCATCTTCATCTTCATCCACTTCATATACACCGAATCACTCTCACCTCCTTCATATACACCGAATCACTCTCACCTGTGTTATGAAACACGCCGTATGTTATGATACACGTCGTGTGTTATGAAACATGCCATGTGTTATGAAACACGCCGTGTATCGTGACCTGCATATAAAAGATGGATTTTGCATGGAAATCCATAACTTCTCATTCCTTTCTCTCTCCCCGAAAACCATTGACGAACCATTTCCAAGAAAATTTTAGAGGGTGATTTCGGGAGTTGTAGAGGTCAGAATTGAGTTCCGTTTGTTGCTATGAGTTCGTAGCGACAAGGAGAAGAGATCGCTAACTTCAATTTCTGGTTTCTGGGTGTAGGTCGCAGTCAGTGAGGAAGGTTAGGCTACGAGTTTGGAGTTAGGGAAATTTGAATTCTGAGGAACTAGAAAATGATTAGAGCCTCGTCTTCTATTCCAGGTGAGGGCTTAGCGTTGTTAGGTAGTTTGGACGGTGTGAGGAGTTGTAATTTTGACTTAGATGAATGCTAGGAATTGCATGAAATTGATGAGTGTAAAAAGGGGTAAGTTGTGTTGTGAAATGTGTTCTGTTGTTTGTTTGATGATTGTTGTGATTGGGGGAATGGCATGAAATGAAATGATCAAAGTTTGAACTTAGAAATGAATGTTAGGGTGGGATTTGGGGAAATGAATGCAAGTATTATAATATTCTGGTTTGTCAGCTGTGGTTGCAGGAGAATGGCCTTGCCAATGTGGGGTCATTCTGAATATGAGGAACAGGTGGGTGGTCACTAGGCTCATGACATGGCTTCCCCTGTACTTGCAGATGGGGGTGGCCGGTGAGCTAGCCGATCATCCTTTGTGTGTTGTGTTGATGGAATATGACTTGTGAATGAATGTGGAATCCTGTGTGTTTTGATCTTTGGTTGGATGTATGATGACGAGGTCACATGAGTTGTGAATTGTATGTGAAAGTAGAACTGGAAGGAGCCCACACTACCCCACCCGTGAGTATGGATGATTGAGTCAGATCCCCTTGACATGGGTGTCAAGGGTGAGGTTGGATTGTTCGATGATAGATGATGATAAAGCGTTCCCCATGTGGTAGGGGAGCGCGAGGACTTCCCATGCGGTAGGGAAGTGCGTCGGCCGGTCAGTGGTGGTGTGGATAACTCCTTGGTGCCTAATAACTCACCTAGAATGTTTATTTGTGCTTGGATGTGCGTGTATGTATTGTGGTGTATATGGATGTTGTCTGTGAATTTGAGTGTGAACCATGTGAAGTTTATGTGTGTTGACTCGATTGTGTTCTGATGTTATGGTTGTTGAATGAGAATGAAGAACTGACCTACGTGATCACCTAGACTGCTTTAGGACACTAAAAAGAACTGGAAGGGTTAAAGTCAGGTCCCATTGTCGATGTCTTGTGCGGAGACCACTCCATTGGTTTAGGACAACATGTAGGTAGGCCTAGTGGGATCACTCAATTTCAATAGGAAATTGATCCCTTTCTCCCTTTTAGGATCTCGTGGCTAGTGAGAGTGGTGGCAGTGTTCAGAGTCGAGGGTGGATTTCGAGAAGTTCTGGACTGAAGCTATGAGGGGAAGACTAGAGCCTACTCAGAGTTGACTTTCTCTTTTTTATTTCAGTTGACCTTGGATGTTTTAAGGGGATTTTCATGGATTTATGTACTTTGGTTTATGTTGGATTTTATGGGTTTTACGATGGATTTGGGATTGTAAACAGTTACACGTTTTCATGGTTTATGTAAGGAGGCCTCTGTCTTATTTATGTTCTTTAAAACCTTGATTTTACTCTGCCGTTTTAATGGTTTTTACTCAGTAACACAAGGGACCGGTTCAACCATGGGTTTCACCGGGTTGATTCGGGATGGGTGTTACAAATGGTATCAGAGCCTGGTTAGTTGTTGTTGTACCGGTTGATCGTCTTCTCTCTTTAGGGAGTAATTAACCTCGTTGGGAGAGGGAATGAGACATCGGTACGAGACCGACTTTCCAGGAATTTTTGACAAACTTATTTAAATGGGAGGGGTTTTGAACAAGTGATGTTTTGGAGTTGTTTGAAGTTTCTTGGAAATTCAACTGAATTGTTTAAATGTCCTCCTGTAGTGCATCCAGTCAAGCAATGGGAAGTAGGTCCACCGGGAACTCGGGGTATGGAGGAGGAGTCCTTAGGTTTCAACCGAGTCTGTTGAAGGGTTGGAACTTTGGAGAGTTTAACGGGGAAGTGGCTGATCCCGAGGTAGCTGAGCAATGGCTTCAAGAATGTGAATACAAGTTCCTACAGATGGGACTTGATGAGGAGTTGAAGGTGCAGGCAATGACCTTCCTGTTTAAGGGTCATGCTCTGAATTGGTGGAAGTCGATGCCGCAGAATCAGATAGTTCCGTGAGAGATGGAGTTGGATGAGTTTGTTTAGGTGTTTAGCGATCAGTTCTGTCCTGACCTTTGGCGCAAGGAGAAAGCCAAGGAGTTCATGAGTTTGGAGCAAGGCGAGAAGTACGTCCTGGCTTACTACATAGAGTTCACTTCCCTCTCTAAGTGGTACGAAGAGCGGACTAATCGGGAGAGGAAGCTCATTAACAAGTTCAAGAATGGCCTGAGAGTGGAGATTCAGGAGGGAGTCACTACCGCTGATATGGGGAGTTTGGTGTCGGTTAAGGCGGCGACACTAGAGAGGTAGAGGTTGGAGAACAAGAAGAAGGAAGAGAGGAAGAGAAAGGCGTCTGCCCCGCCTACTCTTTCGGCCACCCACAGCTACCCGACGAAGAGAGCTCAGACTTCATTTTCTAGGTTCAGGGGCAGCCAGTCGGCTCCAACGAGGGGTGTGATGACCTGCTTCACTTGTGGCCGACCTGGTCATAAGAGTGTGGCATGTCCTGCTCGTACCGGTGGTACAGTTCGTTCGAGAGGGGCGTCATCGGGACTTCTTATGTGTGGCACTTGTGGGAAGCCCCACTTTGGGGTATGCCACATGCTTAGGCCAGCTCCGGTGACCTGTTACACTTGTGGACAGTGTGGGCATAGGAGTCTGAACTGTCCGACCAAGAGAGCCACTCCGACTCAGTCTGTGGGATCGTTGAAGGGACCTAGAGCTCCGTCTGGGAGTTATGGAGGTAGAGGAGGAGGTAGCTTTGGCAGGGGAGCCTCGGGTGCTGGAAGAGGAACGGGAGCCAATGCTACACCCGTTGGGGCGGGAGGGGAGCGAGGAAGGATTTACGCTCTCACCAAGGGTGTGGCAGAGAATGCAAATGACGTGGTGACCGGTATGATCTCCATCTTAGATCTTTCCGTTTATGCTTTGTCTGATTCGGGCTCGACCCATTCCTTTGTATCTGAGAAATGTTTGAGTAGCTTGGGTGTTCTAGCTAGTAGTTTGGGTACTAGTTGTGGTGTCAGAACTCCTTTGGGAACATCTGTTCGGGTAGATATTGTGTGGAGAGGTTGTAAGGTGTCAGTAGGAGGCGCGAAGTTGATAGCTTATTTGGTAGTGCTCCCTTTCAATGAGTTCGATGTCATTCATGGCATGGATTGGTTGGCTAGGCATGGGGCTTTGCTTGATGTCGGAAGAAGGAAGTAGTGCTTCAGGTAGAGGGAGTCGGTCAAGTGGTGTTCAAGGGTGTACGAAAGAGGGATTCGGCACCTATGGAGCTAGTTTCGGCGATGCAAGCTTTCTCTTTGATTCAAGAAGGGTGTGAGGCTTTGTTAGTGCAAGTGTCGATTCAGCAAAATGAGGATTTAGAGAAGGTGCCAGTAGCTCGGGAGTTTGCCGATGTGTTTGAGGAGCTATCTGGTGCGCCGATTGAGCGCGAGGTGGAGTTCAATATAGAGTTGGTTCCGGGAACCGCTCCAATCTCCATACCACCTTATCGGATGGCGCCGGCGGAATTGAAGGAGCTGTAGGAGCAATTGAAGGAGCTCTTGGATAAGGGATTCATCCGCCCAAGTGTAATCCCCATGGGGAGCACCGATGTTGTTTGTGAAGAAGAAGGATGGGTCGATGAGGATGTGCATTGACTATAGGCGGCTGAACAAGGCAACGATCAAGAACCGCTATCCACTCCCAAGGATAGATGACCTCTTTGATCAATTGCAAGGGTCTGAAGTGTTCTCAAAGATTGATTTGAGGTCGGGGTATCATCAGTTGAAGGTGGAGGAAGGATCGGTGCCAATGACAGCTTTCAGGACCCGTTATAGACACTATGAGTTTCTTGTGATGCCCTTCGGCCTCACCAATGCTCTGGCGGCGTTAATGGCTCTCATGAACAAAGTCTTCCACAAATACTTGGATAAGTTCGTGATAGTGTTCATTGATGATATTTGCATCTACTCCAAGAATGAGAAGGAGCATGAAGAGCATTTGCGGATTGTCTTTCAGAAGTTGAGGGAGCAGCAACTTTTTGCCAAGTTCTCGAAGTGTGCTTTTTGGTTGGAGGAGGTGTTGTTACTCGGTCATGTGGTTTCTAAGAGGGGTGAGGAGGTTGATCTGAAGAAGATCGATGTGGTGGTCAATTGGTCCCCACCTAAGGATGTGTCGCAACTAAGGAGCTTCTTGGGTTTGGCTGGTTATTATCGAAGGTTTGTTGAGGGATTCTCTACCATATCTTCACCTCTACATAAGTTGTTGAGGAAAGAGTCGAAGTATGAGTGGAGTGAGGCGTGCCAGAAGATCTTCAAGGAATTGAAGAAGAGGTGGACTTCAGCCCTGGTGTTGACCTTGCCGGTAGAGGGTGGTGAGTATATGGTGTTTAGCGATGCGTCTCTGCAAGGGTTAGGGTGTGTGCTTATGTAGAATAGGAAGGTGGTTTCTTATGCCTCACTTATGAACGTGTTTTCACGCATGTGTAATGAAATAACTGTCAAGCACAAAGCAAGACAGATCGTATTCCACGGGTCTTCTAATAATTGTCTACTCAAATGTAAAGGCAGATTACTCATGTTTAACACGTTGTGTGTGGTGTGAGTTCCACGACTTCTATTCTAGAAATGTGGGTAAATTAAAAACTAAATTGAAAGACAGATTGAAAGATTGGTTGACTTAACAAAGACGACAGACAAGCTTAGACTTCGAATCCCCCTTAGATCACCAAAGCATTGGCAATCAACAGACCAGTGATTTTCAATTCTCGTTCAATCAATTCTAAGACACCACCATAACTCCTTACCCTTAGGTTTAAGACTGGCGAACGTTCGCTCTATCTGATCTAGCTACCAAGAATAATTAACCACCCGAGTACCGTCGCTTTTTGCGACGACTAAACTAACTGGTGGAATTACTAACGATTTATGTGTTACTCTTGAACTAGATTAACCCTAAATGGTTCCTACGAAAGTCACGCTCCAATGAATAGGTTAATTGTTGATTTGGTGTTTTAAAGTGAGGCGAACATTCGCTATTATCCTCAGCTTAACAAGAATCTAATCTAGGTGATCAAGCCAGAGAAGAAACATAAACAACGAAGAACAAATTAAACATGCAAGAGAAACTTATTGAACTTTGAATCTAATCACCGCTGATCCGTGATCGCTTTAAAGCCCTGGGTCACTTAGGGTTCATCTAGTCTAAGCTCTACAAGTTTAGCTACTCGTGTTAATAACAGCAGAAACAAAGTTCATCATGAAAAGGAAGAACAGATGGAAACTGTAAAACCTAATTAAGATGACTCCGGCAAAGCTCTGCTCTCTGGTAATCTTCATTCCTAGCTCTGAGTCTCCGAGGTGAAAAGATGGCGTCACGATCTCTTCCTGGCTCTTCGAACTCTTCAACTCTGTTCTCTCGAACTTCTTAGGTCTGGAACTTGTGATAAGTTGTATATGGAAAAGTTGTATATTTTTTGAGCCGCCGGTTTATATTTATACTTAACCCTTTCCCAGCCGGATTAGGTTTAAGATTTTCGGCGAAAACTTAAGGAGTTTTTCCCGAAAACTTCTTTGAAAAAGACTGACCCGGTCGGCTGTTCCTCCTATGTTGATTTCGTTCAGACTTTTCGGCGAAGACTTTGACTTCTCACCAAAAGCTTCTTCTTCTAAGCTTCTTACGATTTCTTCTTGGATTTTCGGCGAAAACTTTAGGTCTTTTCGCCAAAATCTTCTTTGTAAAGCTAGGCAAGATTTGTGTTGACTTGATTGACTCCTTGGTTTGATTCCGATGCGATTCTCGAGTTCCAATGCCTTAGACACGTCCTTGGTTACATTATTTGATGACAGAAACCTGTGCTATCACGAAAACACTAGAAAACCATCAAATAGACTCGAAACGGGCCAAAGTAAAAAAATGGCACGAGATAGAGCACAAAGTAACAAAAATGGCACGAGATTGAGTGAATATTCACTATTGATGATCGTTGTGAAGCGTATCAAATCACTGTCAGGCACAAAGCAAGACAGATTGATGAACCGTCATAGAGTAGGTTATCAAATAACTACCAATCTGGAAGCTAGGGTAGATCGTATTCCACGGGCCTTCTTCAATTGTCTACTCAAATGTAAGGGCAAATTACTCAAGTTCAAACACTTTGTGCGTGCTGTGAGTTCCATGACAACTAATCTAGAAAATGCAAGAAAATTAAAATGAAAAGTAGAAGATAGACTGGGAAATTGGGATGACTTAACAAAGATGACAGACAAGCTTAGACTTTGAATCCCCCTTAGTTCACCAGAGCATTGGCAATCAACAGATCAGCGGATTTCAATTCTCGTTCAATCAATTCTAAGACACCATCATAACTCCTGACCCTTAGGTTTAAGACTGGTGAACGTTCACTCTATCCGATCTGGCTACCAAGATTAATTAGTCGACCGGGTATGGTCGCCTCTTGCGACGAGTAAATTAACTGATGGAATTACTAACGATTTATGAGTTACTTTTGCAGTGGATTAACCCTAACTGGTTCCTAAGAAAGCCACACTCCAATGAATAGGTTAATTGTACGATTTGATCTTTTAAAGTAAGGCGAGTGATAAACGCTGCAGAACAGTGATCAAATACTACCAAGCTAGAAAGCTAGGGTAGATCGTATTCCACGGGTCTTCTATGATTGACTACTCAAATAAGCTGGCAAATTACTCGGATTTAAACACTTCGTGCGTGGTGTGAGTTCCACGACTTCTAATTCTAAGAAATGCAGAGAAATTAAAAAATTAAACTATAAACATATTGGAAATTGGTTGATTAAAACAGAGATGACAGACGAACTTAGACTTTGAATCCCCCTTCGTTCCCCAGAGCATTGGCAATCAACAGATCAGCGGATTTCGATTCTCATTCAATCATTCTAAGACACCACCATAACTCCTTACCCTAGGTTTAAGACCGGCGAACGTTCGCTCTATCCATTCTAGCTACCTAGATTAATTAGTCGCCCGAGTACGGTCGCCTCTCGCAATGACTTAACTTAACTGGTGGAATTACTAACGATTTATGAGTTACTCTTGCAGTGGATTAACCCTAACCGGTTCCTACGAAAGGCACGCTCCAATTATAAGGTTAATTGTTCAATTTGATGTTCCAAAGTAAGGCGAGCGTTCGCTTCTATCCTTAGCTTAACAAGAATCTAATCTAGGTGATCAATCCAGACAAGAAACATGCATAATGAAGAACAAACCAAACATGAAAGAGAAACTGATTGAACTTCGAATCTAATCACCGCCAATCCGTGACCGCTTTAAAGCCCTGGGTCACTTAGGGTTCATCTAGTCTAAGCTCTAAGAGTTTAGCTACTCATGTTTATCACAAAAGAATCAAAAGCAACGAAAGAGTTCATCATACACAGGAAGAACATAAAAGAATCTAAAAAAACATAATTAAGACGACTCTGACAGAACTTTGATCTTCCGGTAGACTGCAATCCTAGCTCCGAGTCTCCGAGATGGAAGGGATGGCGTCACGATCTCTTTCCTGCTCTTCGAACTCTAAACTCTCTGCTCCAGAACTTCAGAGGATTCTCTAAATTCTGATGTATTATTAGATATGAAAAGTATCAAAAAGTCTTTTTTTATTTTGGTCCACCGGTTAAGTATTTATACTTAACCCTAATACAGCCAGATTTTAACTGATATTTTCGCCGAAAATACTGAAGAATTTTCGGCAAAAATTCCTTTGTAAATGGATGGTCCGCGGCTGATTTCTCCTATAAATTTCGGTCCCATAGTTTTCGGTCAAAAACTTAACATTTTTGCCGAAAACTTATGTTGATGAGCATCGCCGATTTGTACTGATATTTTTGCCGAAAATGCTGAGTTATTTTTGGCGAAAATTCCTTTATAAACCGGGTTGGAATTGTTTCGACTTGATTGGCTCCTTGGATCGATTCTGATGCAATTCCTCGAGGTTCCAACGCCTTAGACATGTCCTTGGCTACTTTATTTGACGGCAAAAACCTGTGCTAACATAAAAACACTAGAAAACCATCAAATATACCCGAAACGGGCCAAGGTAACACAAATGGCACGAGATAGGGCAATCGATTGAATATTCGCTATTCTACCCTAAAAACCATGTCTTAAGCAAGGAAATGTCACTTAAATGAGGTGATAATCACGTCAAATCGAGTGTCATCAAAATACCCCACACTTAAGCTTTTGTTTGTCCTCAAGCAAACTGAATAGAAATGCTCATGTTCACAAATGATAAGATCGATTAAATTGGAGTTCAATCAAACACAATGAATTATTAGACAGATAGATCCTAGAACAAGAAACCTAACATGCATACTGATCAGCCAAACTACCTGGTCTCACTAATAATCTGCACACGACAAGTAGTAGCAACCAATTATGCACGAATTTGACCTGACCGACCAGACTCCTCACACAGGATATATTTGGTATAATGGAAACTCTCACTCTCTGTGTTTAAGGACGTGTTTCTGCTCTCAATCATTTTCTGTTATCGAATTCTGTCTTAACTTTGCATTTCGACCACATCTCCACCACTGTGACAACACGAGTATCCAGTCAAGAAGGACTTCCCTGCTAGGACTGTAACGAATTCTACACTACTTGGGTTTATGATGCGATGGATGATGGGAATGTATGATGATGGCTTTGTGCGGTGTAGCTTTCTACTAACTTCCCTCGAATCTAGCCTATGGCTTCCTGCCGTCTAACCAGACACGGGTGGAATAATGAACGCTCGTCCTATGATACCCTCAAGCAACCTAGCACTTTTTATTTTTCTTTTCACAATTTTCTTTTCTAACTTTTCTTTTGACTTCGTTCTTCCATTTGTAGGGAGAAGAACGTTTTATTGAACTAAAACTTTGAAATCTTTTTGGCTTTTCTGATTTTTCTTCTTTTCATTTTTTCGAAACTTGCTTCTTTTCTTTTCTTTTTTTTCTATTTTTTTTTCTTTTGTGCCGATTTTTCTTTTAGTTGCTAGAGGGGTTTACACGTCTGGACATAATAGCTAAGACCACCTGTTTAATGGCTATAGGCAGGTTACCACAAACCGACTTTCGGTAGGTCAAACTAGAACTACAACCACAGGGGATCAATGGGGAATGGAATGGAAAATCACTGTAATGTATTATCGAACTGAAAGAACAGGCCAAGCTCAAGGGTCTACACCTAATGGATTTAACGTTAGGTAGGCTATCTGGCTTAGTAGTTGAATCTAGGTGCCCCTATCATTCTAGAACTCGTGTCATCGTGTGGTCTCGAGTAGGTCTCATGCAAATTCTAACTCATTCAAGCAAACAGAAAACCACTCAAAAAGAATTGAAATTGCAAGTTACGTTCAATGGATCAAAAGCTCACAGTTGGTTTGCTAGTCGGATTCGGTCATTTTCATGCAATCAAGGCTACAAACTACAGTGTGATTTTTAAAAATTTTGTTCTGACCAGGCGATTTAGCATCAAAGCATACAAGTTGGTTCTCAAGTTCTAGGTTAAGCAGTCTAAGCATCATTATGAAAGTTTGAACAACAACTTAACATCAAAAATTAAGAACTGTGCCATTCTAATGCTAGAGAGACTGGACAGGAATCACGAGGCACACAAAAACACAATCAAGGGCAATCAAGTTCATGCAAGGTTCTCTAGCATCCTACCCCACACTTAAATCGGACTATGTCCTCACAGAACTAATTCTAGAGTTCAGAGTGAAGTAGAAGAACCTGGACCGAGATGGTTGGTGTAGGGGATGAGCACGGGTCCTCAGAGCGGAGGGAATCTACCGAAGCGAAGCAAAGGGAATCTCCCTACTGCCTACAAAACAAAATCAAATGAAACATAAAAAGGAAACCGGGACAATTGTCCCGGATCCACGCAGAAAAAAGTTGGATCGAAATCCGAAAAGAATAAATAAAAAGAAAGGACAAGGAAAAGGACACCACCACCTGATCATGGCTGGTCAAGGGCGCCGGGAGGTGGAAAGTGGACGAATTCGCCGAGTTGACGTTGCCACTCCATCTGTGCCTCATACCGCCTATCAGCGCGATGCATATGCTGCTGCATTGATGACACTCGATTTGACGTGATTATCAGCCTCATTTAAGCGACATTTCTTTGCTTAAGACATTGTTTTTAGGGTAGAATAACGAATATTCAATCGATTGCCCTATCTCGTGCCAATTGTGTTACCTTGGCCCGTTTCGGGTCTATTTGATGGTTTTCTAGTATTTTTGTGTTAGCACAGGTTTTCGCCGTCAAATAAAGTAGCCATGGACGTGTCTAAGGCATTGGAACCTCGAGGAACCAAACCGAAATCGATCAAAGGAGCCAATCAAAGTCAAAGCAAATCCCTACCCGACTACAAAGATATTTTCGCCGAAAATACCCTATTGATTTGGGCGAAAATAATAGTACAAACCAACTGATGCCGAGTCAAAGGTATTTTTGGCGAAATTGATAAACTCTTTGATCCGAAAATAGAGTACAGAGAAATCAGCCGGCGGTGTCTTCAATTGCAAGAATATTTTCGGCGAAAATACTTCATTATTTTCGGCGAAAATAACAGAAGGAATCCGGCGACTTAGGGTTTAAGTATAAATACTTAACCCGGCGGCCCAAAAGGAACGAATCAATCATTCTTCATATTTTCACAAATCAGACTTTTGAGAGTCAGCCGACTCTAGGGTCGATAGATAGAGTTTAGAGAGTTCGAAGATCCGTGGAGAGATCGTGACGCCATCCTTCCACCTCAGAGAACTCGGAGCTTAAAGTTGAAGATCCAGGAGATTAAAGCTTCGCGGGAGTCGTCAGAATTAGGTTTTTCAGTTCTTATCTGTTCTTCCTCTGTATGATGATCTTCATTGTTGCCTTTGATTCTCTTGTTTCTGATATGAGTAACTAAACTCGTTAGAGCTTAGACTAGACGAACCCTAAGTGACCCAGGGCTTTAAAGCGGTCACGGATTGGCGGTAATTAGATTCGAAGTTCAATCAGTTTCTCTTTGCATGTTTGATTCGTTCTTTATTGTTCATGTTTCTTGTCTGGATTGATCCCCTAGATTAGATTCTTGTTAAGCTAAGGATAGAAGCGAACGCTCGCCTTACTTTAGAACATCGAATTGAACAATTAACCTTATAATTGGAGCGTGCCTTTCGTAGGAACCGGTTAGGGTTAATCCACTGCAAGAGTAACTCATAAATCATTAGTAATTACACCAGTTAATTAAGTCGTTGCGAGAGGCGACCGTACCCGGGCGGCTAGTTAATCTTGGTAGTTAGAACGGATAGAGCGAACGTTCGCCGGTCTTAAACCTAAGGGTAAGGAGTTATGGTGGTGTATAGAAATTGATTGAATTAGAATTGAAAACCGCTGATCTGTTGATTGCCAATGCTCTGGTGAACGAAGGGGGATTCGAAATCTAAGCTCGTCTATCTTCTCGTTAGTCAACCTTTTAATCTTTCTGTCTTTTATTTTCATGCTTTATTAGATTAGAAGTCGTGGAACTCACACCACGCACAACGTGTTTAAACCTAAATAAATTGCCAGCTTCTTCAAAGTAGTCGATTAGAAGAAACCCTGTGGAATACGATCTACCCTAGCTTTCCAGCATGGTAGTTATTTGATACCGCTAAAACTGCAAGCTATCAAATTGGCGCCGTTGCCGGGGACTCTTCTAATTGTTTGAAAGAAGAGTTGGCAAATTATTCTTCTACCTTTCCGCCTTACCATTTATTTTCCTCCATATTTTCATGATTTACCTGGGTAGTGTTTTTGAGTTTTAATTATGCAGGATTACAGGTGGGATGACCAGTACCAAGGATGGTACATTAATGAAGCACCATATATTGAAGACTCCCAAGAGATGGATTAACACACTTATGAGCATCAACAATGGATGGCAATCACCCAAGCCGCGATCGACAACCTCCAATCAATGAACGATGCTGCTGATACAAGGAACACCGAGCTCAAGCGACTAGTGCAATTAATGGAAGAAGATGCTCAAGAGCATTTTGAAGAAGAGCCAGAAGTTACACACGACCAGCAAATTCATCAAGAGGTGTATATACCGGCTCATCAGCATCGACAACAGACGGCAAGAGTAGAATCCGCCTTGGATGATCTCCTTTCGATTATACAAGCTCGTAACGTGATGGATGTCGAGCTCGAGCAACCAAATCCACTAATGGAAGAAGATGCTCAAGAGCCGTGCAAGATGAACATGACAACCTCACCCATGACTATTGCGAGCTAGAAGCATTTGTTGAAGAATCCTTGGCGGTGGTGGTTGATGAAGACAAAGAGCCAATCCATCTTGAAGTTGAAGCCGAAGAGGAGCACATAGAGATTGAGGAGATACCCTCACCTACACTTCCGCCGAGTCAACCTGTAGAGAAGATGGAGCTCATTGAACATGCCGCGCCGTACTACCTCTTTCCTCCTCAAGTATGAGAATTCAAGAAGAACTGGTCATCCAACCAAGATCGCGATCTATTGGAGCACTACCGGTTACATCACCCTTCTGGAATGCTACATGGCACTCAACCACACACCTTGAAGAAGACGATTGACTTCAAGGAACTTCTGAGTTGGGGTCCCTAACAGGTACCGTCCGGCTCAAGGACGTTAAAAGAGAGCGCTTCGTGGGAGGCAACCCACGGCTGGAGTCCGTTTTTGAATTTTTGAGTCAGTCTTTTCGTCGTTCGAGTCAGGTTTGGGGGAGCCAAAGTGTCAGTTTAATTTTCTTTCGTTTTAATTTGTTTTTCGTTAGTTTTTGAAAAAAAAAGGGTTTTAAAATAAATTTTCGGCGAGAATTGAAAATTCTCACCCGAAAACAAGTCACAGGAGCGTCCCTTTATTTTTTGTGTGTTTTCCGAAGATGTTTTCGGCAAAAACTCCTAAAGTTTTCGCCGAAAACTTGTGTTGTTTTGAAAATCAGTTAGATTTTTTCGGCCCGATTCTAACGCATACTTGATCGTCCAAATCGGAGCTTTGTAGCTCCAGTTATGCCCGAAACAAGTTTTTCACGTTTTTAGCCAACTTTGTTGCTTTCCGTCCATTTTCTTGAGTCGTGTCTAAAAGGTTAGTTGTTGGGTTTTCAATTTCGAATCTTTTGACATATTGATTGTTGAATTTCGATGAGTTTAATACCGGTCTACCTCGTTTTGCATGTCTGCTGTTTCGGTGTGATTTTTTCTTAACTAACTGAGCTTGGATGATCTAGATTTCTCTAGGAGTGTCGTGCCGTGAATTTGAAAAAAAAAAAAGAGAGTCAAAATATTTTCAAAATTCCCCTTAACCTTCTTTGTTCGACTTTTATTCTGTGTGTCCTTTTGATCTTTTTGTTGTTTTTATTTTTGTAGGAACTTGAGTAGCTACTCCGCTCCGCTCCGGACTCTCCGTGTTCATCCGCTACACCGACCATCACGTCACAGGTTCTTCGTATCTCTCTACTCTAGTTTAGTCCTGTGAGGACACAGAACCGTTTAAGTATGGGGTATATTAGGATTCTAGGATTATGCATGATCTTGTTTGATTTTCTATGATTCTGTGGTTCAAATTTGAAATTTCTCTTGCATAGAATTGCTCAATTCTTGACTCTTGATGTTAAATTGACTTCAATTTTGAACAATGACGTCTAGACTGTTCCACTTAGAACCTGTAACCAACGTGTTGGAACTGATATTAAATGAGTCTAGGTCAGAACAGATCATAAATCACTTCAGTAGTTGAAACTTGAATTAATTGAACTGATTGGTCTGTTAATAACAAAGCTCGATAACACCGTTCTAAGATGATAGATGCTAGCTTCTCCCATGTTTTTCACTTCATATTTGTTCACCTGTGATTGTGGCTTGAGATTAGACGGAAATCCAATTCGAAATCTCGTGTAAAAAGTTATAACTAGCTAGGATTAAGTGGCTAAATGGTTAAATCAAGTAATTGAGTTAATCAAATCAATGTTAAGTTCTTTAAAGTGCTGAAAATAAAGCTAGGCAAGCCCGACACCTGAGTGAAGTGTTCGGGTTGAGCACTAGCAAAGGCACAAATAATGTGAGCTAGGCAGGTCCAACACCTAAGTGAAGTGTTTGGTATCGAGCACTAGTATGCAGTAAATAAATTGAAGGAATAAGTTGAAGCTTGAACGAAATTGTTGTTAAAAAGCGGTCCTAGCTAGAACATGTAACGTACAGTTCTAGAAACGGATGAAGTCGAGTCGATAGCCACGTCACTTTTCCTACCTCCGCGTCCACATCATGGCCAGAGCTTAAAGTCTTTTCTCATTAGAATTGGTGTTATCGTAGTCGGTTAATTATGATTTATTGTTTTACCAAGAAACGAGCTTTGTTAAAACTACTACTTGAAGTGTGCAGAAAACAGTGAGATCGAAAATTTGTTTGGTTGATGTTCTTGCATGTGTAGGTCACTCTTTCTACGTGGAACAGTCTAAACCAAATTGTTAGAATTGAATCTCAGTTTAATCTCGTGTCATTTGTGAATTTGAGTGTGTTCTAGTTCAGTTTGCTTGAGGACAAGCAAAAGCTTAAGTGTGGGGTATTTGATGACACTCGATTTGACGTGATTATCAGCCTCATTTAAGCGACATTTCTTTGCTTAAGACATTGTTTTTAGGGTAGAATAATGAATATTCAATCGATTGCCCTATCTCGTGCCAATTGTGTTACCTTGGCCCGTTTCGGGTCTATTTGATGGTTTTCTAGTATTTTTGTGTTAGCACAGGTTTTCGCCGTCAAATAGAGTAGCCATGGACGTGTCTAAGGCATTGGAACCTCGAGGAACCAAACCGGAATCGATCAAAGGAGCCAATCAAAGTCAAAGCAAATCCATACCCGACTACAAAGATATTTTCGCCGAAAATACCCTATTGATTTCGGCGAAAATAATAGTACAAACCAACTGATGCCGAGTCAAAGGTATTTTCGGCAAAATTGATTAACTCTTCGATCCGAAAATAGAGTACAGAGAAATCAGCCGGCGGTATCTTCAATTGCAAGAATATTTTCGGCAAAAATACTTCATTATTTTCGGCGAAAATAACAGAAGGAATCCGGCGACCTAGGGTTTAAGTAAAAATATTTAACCCGGCGGCCCAAAAGGAACGAATCAATCATTCTTCATATTTTCACAAATCAGACTTTTGAGAGTCAGCCGACTCTAGGGTCGATAGATAGAGTTTAGAGAGTTCGAAGATCCGTGGAGAGATCGTGACGCCATCCTTCCACCTCGGAGAACTCGGAGCTTAAAGTTGAAGAACCAAGAGATTGAAGCTTCGCGGGAGTCGTCAGAATTAGGTTTTTCAGTTCTTATCTGTTCTTCCTCTGTATGATGGTCTTCATTGTTGCCTTTGATTCTCTTGTTTCTGATATGAGTAACTAAACTCGTTAGAGCTTAGACTAGATGAACCCTAAGTGACCCAGGGCTTTAAAGCGGTCACGGATTGGCGGTAATTAGATTCGAAGTTCAATCAGTTTCTCTTTGCATGTTTGATTCGTTCTTTATTGTTCATGTGTCTTGTCTGGATTGATCCCCTAGATTAGATTCTTGTTAAGCTAAGGATAGAAGCGAACGCTCGCCTTACTTTAGAACATCGAATTGAACAATTAACCTTATAATTGGAGCGTGCCTTTCGTAGGAACCGGTTAGGGTTAATCCACTGCAAGAGTAACTCATAAATCATTAGTAATTACACCAGTTAATTAAGTCGTTGCGAGAGGCGACCGTACCCGGGCGGCTAGTTAATCTTGGTAGTTAGAACGGATAGAGTGAACGTTCGCCGGTCTTAAACCTAAGGGTAAGGAGTTATGGTGGTGTATAGAAATTGATTGAATTAGAATTGAAAACCGCTGATCTGTTGATTGCCAATGCTCTGGTGAACGAAGGGGGATTCGAAATCTAAGCTCGTCTATCTTCTCGTTAGTCAACCTTTTAATCTTTCTGTCTTTTATTTTCATGCTTTATTAGATTAGAAGTCATGGAACTCACACCACGCACAACGTGTTTAAACCTGAATAAATTGCCAGCTTCTTCAAAGTAGTCGATTAGAAGAAACCCTATGGAATACGATCTACCCTAGCTTTCCAGCTTGGTAGTTATTTGATACCGCTAAAACTGCAAGCTATCATGCATAATAGTCCATCTCGCCTCTTGAGTGGCGTTGTCAGTGATGCGCCACTCCTGCAGTCGCTCATACAGCTCACCAATGTCCACTGGGTGCGGTCGGTGCTGAGGGCGAGGCGCCTGGTATGGATCGGGGATGGCCGGCGGTGGCTGGTGTGCATACCCTGCCTGATGATGTGGCGAGGGTATATGGTCATGAAACTCTGGCTGCGGCTGGGGCTGCTCCTGCTCAGAATCATCTTCTTCCTCTGACTCGTCCTCGTCTTCGAGAGGAGGATCCGCTGGTACCAGGGGGCTGATGTCCAGATCGAGGTTGTACTCGACCGCCAAATCACCTCCAACGGTGCGTACTCTGCGGCTTGGGATGTTCGGGCCATATTCTTGGCTGAGGCCGAAGGAGATGATGAGTCGGCCAACAAAGTTGCCTCCCAGGAGTGAGCGGGGGCGACCTGATCTCTGAGTCTTCTTGCAGATTAGGCGAGCAAGCACCCATCCGGGATGAAGTGGGTATCGCTTCCGGATGGCGCGAAGAAGAAGAAGCTCGTCCTTGCTGATATGGTGGCGGTCCTTCTCTGGAGCATATAAAAGTGATCTACGACAAACCATATGAATGTATCTAAAGAAAGGGTGAGAGATCGACTTAACTGAGTTATGGTCCCCGAGGCGATCGCCGGGCACTCCAGTCATATGGCTCCAGAGCGCATGGTACTCGTCATCATCGTCGTCCCAGCCGAGGTGATGACCGTTGTAATGCTCGTAGGGGATGCCTAGATGAGCTGCAAACTCATCATATGTGAGCTCCCTGTGCACCCCGCCTAGATAGAAGGTAACAACCTTCCTGTGCTGCCTCCTCTTGTGCTCGTCCAGCTCGAATGTCGCCCAAAACTCCTGGAGAGCGATGTCTGGGAAGTCGGCGGCGAGCGTGGTCAGCTCCAGTAGGCCGGCATGGGTCAGTGCATCGAGCACGTTCCGGTACCAGTCATCATCGTGCTCTGAGAGCGACTCCATGGAAAGAGGACGAACATCAGCTCCACGGGTGTTCTCAAACCGCTGGTAGCGTGCAAAGTAGTGCTGGGGTAGGCGAGCAACGGTGCGGTGATACCCAGCACGGTCGGGGAAAGCTGGTGGAGGGCCCTGAACGGCGGGTGTGACGGGAGCGGGGGCTCCGGAGCTCAAGGCACCATCAAGTCGTGCCTTGGTCCTGCGCTGAAAAGTGGTGTTCCTAAACAAGAAAACAAACCCGATTAGTCAAACTAAGGGGTCGTTTTCCGCTCCGGTTTTTTACCCGGAATTCAATTGAATTCCTACTGACGCCGAAATCCATGTTTTCCGTGCATAATATGCCCAATAAATGCCAGCGACATTCATAACCGGCCGGCTATGAAAACCCTTCCGGGTGGGTTTTATAAAACCTGTTGAAACTGGACGGCGACTGCCGGATTCTCCAATTTATTCCCTCCTTGGACCTATGTGCCCCTGTTCATAATCTTCTATGTTCGTCTGAACTCTGAAACATATCTTCTGTTCATCGTGAATCCACTTTCTCCCGACCAGCAAAGGGAGTCGGCAGTCAAATCTCCAGCAAAGGGAGTCGACTTTTGGCTCCCCCGAACCGACTACACACAAAAAATATGAAATCAAACAAACTGACACTTTTGGCTCCCCCGAACCGACTCTAAAACACTAAGGTTGACACAAATGAAAAAACGGACTCCAACCGTGGGTTGCCTCCCACGAAGCGCTCTTTTATTTACGTCCTTGAGCTGGACGATACCTAGACGCTATTAGGAGACATCCCAACTCAGATTCTCCTTAACGCTAGCATCGGAGTTCATAAAGTAGAGTTTCGGGGCTTCTCCGGTGAGCATGAATTTCTTCCTGTTTGCGTGTAGGAGCTTGGTACGTCCGTCGGGAAGGTGGTCAGTGATTGTGAAGGGTCCGAACAGTTCTGTCAAAGGATCATCTTCTACAAGGAAGACAGTGGATGGAATAAGAATGTTCGGCTCCTTCTTCTCTTTAACCTCCGGCTTGATATCACCAGGATCGGTGATCGTAGTATTTCCTTAGGAGATGCTTTCGGCTTCTCCTTCCATACTTGTTCCGGCGCCGGTAGCTTGGAACGAATTGGTGGTGCAGTTGGCTCGGTAGACGGTGGCGGCACAACTGGTCTCCAGACCATTTGGGTCTTCATCTTCTTGTTCTTTCCCCGAGGTCTGCTAGGTTTTGTGCTCGGTGGCTTAGAAGAGGCTTTCAGTTCCTTCTTCTTTGGCGGTTTTGGAGAAACAGATTTTGGTTTCTGCTTGGTAATCTGTCCAGCACCTGCAACAGCAATTGATCTAGGCACACTAGAAGAGACATCAGTAACGAAGTTGACCGGAGTCAACTCCACAGTTTCAACAGCTAAACCATGAAATTCTTCACTTTTAGGATTATATTTCATTCCGTCTTTAAGGCGGAACGTGACAGTTTCTTTACCAACTCTCAAAGTTAAAGAACCATTTGGAACGTTAATTTGCATTCCAGTAGTAGCCATGAAAGGTCGTCCTATGAGAATGGTAGAATCATCCTTACTAGTGTCAATGATAACAAAGTCAGCTAAGAACGTGAAAGGACCACACTTAGTAACAACGTCTTTGATTTCTCCCCTAGGGGTTTTAAGTGATCTATCAGCAAAGATAAGTTGCATACTAGGCGATTCAAGTTCTCCTAGGTTCAATTTTTCATATAGACTCATAGGCATAACATTAACAGACGCGCCAAGATCAACCAAACAACGTTCTATCTCAACATTATTAATGACAAGAGGTAGAGTGAAAGAACCAGGATCAGAGCACTTAGCTGGATATGGAGAGGAAGGTTTCTTAATATGAGCATCAGGATATCCTTCTTTATTCCCCTTCATGCCAGTCTTGATCCTTGCATTTGGCAGCAATGTTCTTGGAAAAGGAGGCTTCACGATGTACGGTGCAAGAGGAGGATCTTCCTCCTTAGGCGCCACTTGTAGTGCTTCGTTCTTCTCTAGAGATTCAGCGATCCTGCGTAAAATAGCACAAGCATCAGCAGATAAACTTGTAAATTTTCGAGCGGTTACCATCTTTGCTTGCTCCTTTCTCGGATTCGGCTCTGTCTGGCTCGGAAGTTGGCCAAATGGTCGACCAGATGCTAGCATGCTCGAGATGTTGTTCACAGCTTGCTCAATTCTTTGACCGGCTGCTATCTGTTCTTGATTGAGAAGAGCTTGAGCTTTAAACTGACTGTCATGATCGTCGAGTCTGGTGATGATCTGACTAAGCTTCTTGTCCAGGTCACTGACATTGTTTTCCTTCTGGTACTGCTGCCCTGGATAGGTGTTATTCAAATATTGATTCTGGCGATTGCCAGGAGCAGTTCCATAGTTACCCGGATTATGGTGCGACGGCTGGTAGACACCTGCCGGCGGATGGTTAGGCTTCTGATCCTGAGCTGGACCAGCTGGGTGGTTATTCTGGTTCTGGTTATGGTTGGCGCCAGCATTGTAGGGAGGTCTGTCTTGATAGTTCCCTTGCTGCCTGAAGTTGCGGTAGCCAGCATAACCATTCTGATTATTAACGAAGCCTTGTTGAACGAAGTTTACCTCTTCGACGGACCAGACTTCTGTCTTACCAAAATTCTGGCAACGGCCTCCGTTATGTGCGCAAGCTCCACACCATTCGCAATCGGCAACATAGACAGAAGTTGCCGGCGGTTTAACTGGTGTGGTAGACTTCTTCAAATGCTTCTCTACTTCTGCCTTGATAGCTGCTTCAAGATCGAGCTTGCCCCTTGATCCTTCAGATTGTCATTCCCAATTTCTTGACTTGAAGGCACAGTTTGCGAAGTGAAGAAGAGCAACTTCAGGTGTGAGCATAGTGCAATCCCCTTCAGCTAGAGAATTGACCCACTTGGCAGATTCTTCTCGAAGACCTCGAGCAAAGATTTCAGCTAACTGCCTCTACTCGAATCCATGATGAGGGCAGTTGTAGAGGAGTTCTTGGAATCGATTCCAAGTATCATATAAGCTTTCTCCTTCTTTTGGGAGAACCTGGCAATGCTGTCCTTGGTGGCTGTTGTTCTGCAGGAGGAAAGTATTCTTCAACGAAGTCCTGAGCCAGAGTATCCCAATTAGTGTAATATCCAGGTGGTTTGCTAGTAAGCCACCTCTTAGCGGCGGCCTTCAGAGAGAACGGGAAAGCTCTCAAACAAAGAGTATTCTTGTCGAGGTTTCCGTTCTTGAAAGTGCTGCAGAGATTATGGAAATCTGCAAGATGAGTGCACGGATTGTCTAGGGGCCTGCCTTCGAACTGTAGATCCCTAGAGATCATAATTAAGAATGGAATCTTGATCTCATAGTCAGGATCTCCTTCAATGCGCGGTACGGCAATGGCAGATCGAATGCTAGTCGCGCTCGGCTTGTTGTAATTGGCTAGACTTTTCTGTGCAGGCGGCGGTGGTGGTGGATTTCCGCCTGGTGGTGGTGGTGGTGTGGTGAACCTCAAGTCGTTGTTCGAGTTCAACCAAATAAACTACTAAAGCTAAGAAAAGGCTATAGCAGATCGTATTCCAAGGGTTTCCTCTACTTCCTTACTCAAAGGTGTTGGCAGTATTAATTCAAGGTTAAACACAAGTTGTGCGTGGTGTGATATCCACGACTTCTATACTAAGAATGCAAAAAATAAGAAGAAATGAAAATTAAAATGAAGAAAGATTGAAGATTGATTAATTCACTAGAAAGATGACAGACAAGCCTAGACTTCGAATCCCCCTTAGATCACCAAGGCAACAGCAGTCACAGACCAGTGATTTTCGATTCTAGTTCATTCATTTCATAGACACCATCATAACTCCTAACCCTTAGGTTTAAGACTGGCGAACGTTCGCTCTATCCGATCTAGCTACCACGATTAATTAGCCGCCCGGGTACGGCCGCCTCTCGCAATGACTTAACTTAACTGGTGCAAATTCTAGTGATTAATGAGTTACTCTAGCAATGGATCAACCCTAATCGGTTTCTACGAAAGGCACGCTCCAATTATATGGTTGATTGTTCGATTTGGTGTTTTAAAGTAAGGCGAGCGTTCGCTTCTATCCTTATCTTAACAAGAATCTAATCTAGGTGGCCAACCAGACAAGAAACACAGAAAACGAAGAACAAATCAAACATGAAAGATGAAACTGAATGAATTTCAAATCTAATCACCGCCGATCCGTGACCGCTTAAAGCCCTGGGTCACTTAGGGTTCATCTAATCTAAGCTACACGAGTTTATCTACTCATATTCAATACAGAAGAATCGAAGACAGACAAGAAATACATCTCATGTAGGGAGACAGAGAAGAACTGTAAAACCTAATTTCGATGTTTCCTGGCAGCTCCAATCTGCTGGATTTTCAACTCCTAGCACTGGCTCTCCGAGGTGGATGGATGGCGTCACGATCCGTTCCTGCTCTTCGAACTCTGTCTACTCGCCCTATCTCTCTCTCTGTCGTCGTTTGTGTGTGTGTTCAGTTGTAAAAGTGATAATATGATATTAGCCGCCGAGTTCCCTATTTATATCAACCCGAGATTTTCTGATTTCAACTGGTATTTTCGCCGAAAATAATAGAGTAATTTCGGTGAAAACATCTTCATACTCGGGGCAGTGGATTCCTTCTTACATTTTTGGCGAAAACCCTAGGGTATTTTCGCCAAAAATACTTGTGTAAATGAGGCAGGCATTTTCTTTGACTTGAGTGATGACTCCGGTTGATTTATGTGTGATTCTTCGGGGTTCCAACATCTAAGACACGTCCTTGGCTACCGTATTCGATGGCAAAAAACATGTGCTAACATAAAAACACTAGAAAACCATCAAATAGACCCGAAATGGGCCAAGGTAACACAAATGGCACGAGATAGGGCAATCGATTGAATATTCGTTATTCTACCCTAAAAACCATGTCTTAAGCAAAGAAATGTCGCTTAAATGAGGCTGATAATCACGTCAAATCGAGTGTCATCAAATACCCCACACTTAAGCTTTTGCTTGTCCTCAAGCAAACTGGATAGAACCACACTCAAATTCATAAATGACACGAGATTAACTGAGATTCAATTCTAACAATTTGGTTTAGACTGTTCCACGTAGAAAGAGTGACCTACACATGCAAGAACATCAACCAAACAAGTTTTCGATCACACTGAATTCTGCACACTTCAAGTAGTGGTTTTAACAAAGATTATTTCTCAGTAAAACAATTAATCATGATTAACCAACTACGATAACACCAATTCTAATCAAAACGACTTTTAAGCTCTAGCCATGATGTGGACGCGGAGGCAGGAAAAGTGACGTGGCTGTTGACTCGAGTTCGTCCGTTTCTAGATCTGTACGTTATACGTTCTAGCTAGGACCGATTTAAACAACAATTTCTCTCAAGACTCAAACTTCCTTTAATTTATTTACTGCATACTAGTGCTCGATACCAAACACTTCACTTAGGTGTTGGACCTGCCTAGCTCACAGTATTCGTGCTTATGCTAGTGCTCAACCCGAACACTTCACTTAGGTGTCGGGCTTGCCTAACTTTATTTTTAGCACTTCAAAAACTTAGCATTGATTTGCAACACTTAATTACTTGATTTAACCAATTTAGCCACTTGATCCTAGCTAGTTATAAATTTTTACACAAGATTTTGAATTGGATTTTCGTCTAATCTCTAGCCACAATCACAGGTGATCAAATATGGAGTGAAAAACATGGAAGAAGCTAGCATTTATCATCTTAGAACGGTGTTATCGAGCTTTGTTATTAACAAGTCAATCAGTTTAATTGATTCAAATTTTCAACTACACGAGTGATTTATGATCTGTTCTGACCTAGACTCATTTAATATCAGTTTCGACACGTTGGTTACAGGTTCTAAGTGGAATAGTCTAGACATCATTGTTCAAAATTGAAGTCAATTTAACATCACAAGTCAAGAATTGAGCAATTCTATGCTAGAGAAATTCAAATTTGAACCATAGAATCATAGATAGCAAGCAAGATCATGCATAATCCTAGACTACTACCCCACACTTAAACGGTACTGTGTCCTCACAGGACTAAACTAGAGTAGAGAGATACGAAAAACCTGTGACGAGATGGTCGGTGTAGCGGATGAGCAGGGAGAGTCCGGATTGGAGCGGAGTAGCTACTCAAGTTCCTGATCACTGTTCCGCAGGAGGAGGTGGAGGTGGTGGGTGAATGGAGGTTGTGGTGAAACGCTGTTCCATCTGCTGTCGCCAAGCGAGCTCGTCCTGGTGTCTGGCTGACTGGTCGGCCATGAATTGCTGTAGAGTGGACCAACGCTCGGCCTGAGTCTCTTCATGTGCTACTCGGTCCTTCTGCCATTGCAACAAACCAGCCGAGTAGTCTAACTGCCACTTCTCAATACGCGCCAGCCTTTCATTCATCTCCGCGGTGATTTGCGCTCGCGATGGCGGGCGGTCAACTGGCGGTTTGGCGGTCAACTGGCGGGCGGTCAAACTTGAAAACTAGGTCGGCTGGAAAACGCTGGTGCTAGGGTTTGGAACAGGGGCTAGGGATGGGGTTGGTGACTGTCGGCGGTGGCGGTTACTATTCAGTGGGGCGGCAGCGACGAGGAGTCGGCGGGCTGGCGGCGGCGAGCGGTGGTCTCAAAACAGGAGAGGGAGACAGTGGAAGTTTTCGGATGTGAAGGGGCCGAAAAGAAGAGGGGTGGGGCCGCTTATATAGTCAAAGGAAAGCACAGGATTTTCGGCAAAAATGAAGGGAGATTTTCGGCGAAACTTTTAGACAGGTGGAACAGGGGTATTTGAACCAGAATCTTCGGTGAAAAGATAGGAAGATTTTCGGCGAAAATTGTAGTGAAAATGGAGGCAAAATGTTCGGCGAAGGGCTTGGTGGTTTTCGGTCCGAAAATGCTGAACAGGAGGATCAGGTCGGGTTTGAAAACACATTTTTTGGCGAAAACAGTTACACAATTTTGCCGAAAATTTATTTGAAGACGGCGGCAGTTTTTTTTTTTTTTGAAAAGGGGTTTTAAAACAAAACGACTCAAAATGAAAATAACTGACTCCAGCCGTGGGTTGCCTCCCACGAAGCGCTCTTGTTTAACGTCCGTGAGCCAGACGATACCTGGATTCGTGTCAGGGTTCCAAAACAAGGTAGTGCACGTCTATGAAGGATACGGCTAACCCTTGCAGATACTTCTTAAGCCTATGCCCGTTGACCACAAACGGCTCTTGATCGTGCAATTTAATGTAGACGCTGCCTAAGGGTGTCTGTCGGACCACGGTAAAAGGGCCAGACCATCGAGATTTCAACTTACCCGGAAAGAGCTTTAATCGAGAATTATATAAGAGCACTTCCTCTCCAGGGTAGAACTGCTTGATCATCTTCAACTGAGAGTCATGAATTTTCTTGGTGCGTTCTTTGTATAGCTTTGTGCTCTCATAGGCGTGGAGACGGTGCTCCTCAAGCTCAACGATCTGGTCATGGCGGTTATTACCTGCTACTGCATAGCTCATATTCAACTCTTTGTTAGCCCAAAATGCCTTGTGCTCAAGCTCAACTGGTAAATGACATGACTTGCCATAGACCAGCTGATACGGTGAGGTACTGATGGGAGTCTTGTAGGCAGTTTGATATGCCCATAAGGCATCATTGAGCTTAGATGACCAGTCCTTGCGAGACCGGCCAATTGTCCTGTCAAGAATCCGCTTGAGCTCACGATTCGTCACTTCCGCTTGACCATTCGCTTGAGGATGATAAGCCGTGGACATTCGGTGGGTGACGCCAAAGCGTTTGCACACCCGGTCGAATTGTCCGTGGAAGTGGGTACCCTTATCACTTATGATGAAGCGCGGTGAACCAAAACGCGTGAAAAGATGGGTAAGGAACCGACCCACCACTCTAGAATCATTAGTGGGTAAAGCTTCTGCTCAGCCACTTAGAAACGTAATCAACGGCTACAAGAATATACTTGTTTCCGTTGGAGGGTGTGAACGGACCCATAAAATGATTCCCCAAACATCAAAAATTTCAACAGTTAAAGAAATAATTTGGGGCATCTCATTATGGTTTGAGATGTTACCTGATCGCTGGCATGCATCACAACGTCGAGCAAAGACGTCGCAGTCACTAAAAATTGAAGGCCAATAAAAACCTGTTTCGAGTACCTTTCTCGCTGTGCGGTTTCCTCCAAAGTGTCCTCCGAACTGTCCTTCATGGCACTTACGAATGATGTCAGCTGCTTCAGTGTAAGAGACACATCTCCGGATCATCCCGTCAAGACTGATGCGGTATAAGAATGGCTCATCCTAGAAGTATGACTTGGCTTCTTTAAAGAGCTTTTTGCGTGCATTGAAATCCAGTTCAGGAGGTACAATGCAGTGTGAAAGATAGTTAGCCAGAGTTGCATACCAAGGCTCGTCTGAATCGGCGACATTACTCAGATCTTGAGCATGAGGAATTGCCAGGGCTCAATAGCTATGCTGTTAACCTGTTCATATGTTTCAACACGCAACAACTCGTCAGGGAAAGAATCATTGATAGGGGTAGTAGACTTACCTGTTTGTGATTCCTCAAGGCGAGAAAGATGATCTGCTGCAAAGTTCTCTACTCCCTTCTTATCCTTAATTTCAATGTCGAACTCTTGGAGTAGAAGGATCCATCGGATGAGACGTGGCTTCGAGTCCTGCTTGGCTAATAAATGGCGCAGAGCAGCATGATCTGTGTAGACAATGGTATGTGAAAGAACCAGATACTGTCTAAACTTATCAAAGGAGAAAACGATAGCCAGAAGCTCTTTCTCTGTAGTAGTGTAGTTTCGCTGAGCATCATTGAGCGTCTTGCTCGCAAAGTAGATAGGATGAAATCTCTTCTCCTTTCTCTGACCAAGAACCGCGCCAATGGCGAAGTCGCTAGCATCGCACATGATCTCGAATGGAAGATTCCAATCTGGTGCTGTAAGAATCGGTGCGGTGGTGAGTTGAGTCTTCAAGGTTTCAAAAGCTTCAAGACAAGCTTTATCAAAGACGAAAGGAACATCTTTCTCATGTAGCTTCGTCATCGGAAGAGTGATTTTGGAGAAATCTCTGATGAATCTTCGGTAAAAACCAGCATGGCCAAGGAAACTTTGCACTGTCTTAACTGAGGTCGGTGGTGGTAAGCTGGCAATGGTCTCAAGCTTAGCACGATCGACTTCTATACCTGTCTTAGATATTCTATGGCCAAGAACAATACCTTCTGTAACCATGAAGTGACACTTCTCCCAACTAAGAGCTAGATTGGTCTCCTCACAACGAGCTAGTACCTTATCCAGATTAGCCAGGCACTTAGAAAATGAATCCCCATAGACGGAGAAGTCATCCATGAACACCTCTACCACATTCTCTACCAGATCTCCAAATATTGCAAGCATGCATCTCTGAAAGGTAGCAGGTGCGTTACATAAACCCAAAGGAATACGACGATAAGCAAACGTACCGAACAGGCATGTAAAGGTCGTCTTCTCTTGATCAGCAAGCTCGATGGGGATCTGAAAGTAACCGGACATCCCGTCTAAGAAGCAGTAGTACTCATGACCAGCCAATCGTTCAAGCATCTGATCAATAAACGGCAGTGGAAAGTGATCCTTCTTTGTGGCATCATTGAGTCGTCGATCGATGCAGACTCTCCATCCTGTAACTGTTCGGGTGGGAATGAGTTCACCCTTTGGATTAGGGATGACTGTAATTCCGCCTTTCTTCGGAACGACTTGAGTCGGGCTGACCCAAGGACTGTCGGCAATAACATAGATGATACCGGCATCTAGAAGCTTGAGCACTTCTTTCTTTACAACTTCCTGCATCAGAGGGTTAAGTCAGCGTTGGGGTTGTCTGACTAGTTTGAATTCCTCATCAACGACTATCCGATGCTTGCAAAAGGTTTCAGAGATGCCTCTGATGTCTGCTAACTGCCAGGCAGTAGCTCGGACGTGCTTCTTGAGTAGCCCGATCAGTTGCTCTTTCTGCTCGGGAGATAGATTCGAACTGATGATGACAGGTAACTGGCAGTCCTTCCCTAGAAATGTCTACTCTAAGTGGTCAGGCAACTCCTTCAGAGTAAGTTCTGGCGGATTCTCATATGAAGTAGTAATCCGACTCGATGCTGGCTCAATATGGGTAGGCGCAGTGATGGGTGTGAATGTCGCCTTTTGTTCATCTAGCTCATCTTGCCATAAGCACTGCTCTGGGTCGTCTAATGCATTATCAATCCCCAAAATCAGACACAACTCTAGCGGATCACTAGATAAAGCATTAGTAAAGGAGTCGGCCAAGGCCGACTCTAAGGGATCAACAACATAACATTTATCATCTTGAGCAATAGAATATCTCATGCTATCTTTAATGCAGAATGCAACACTCTCTTGACCTACACTTAAAGTTAACAGGCCTTGTTTGCAGTTTATATTCACACCAGCAGTTGCTAAGAAAGGTCGACCTAGGATAAGTGTTCCGTCTAACTCACGAGTATCTAAAACAACAAAATCCGCCAGTATAGTAAACAGACCACAGCAAACAGTTACATCTTCTATTATACCTCTAGGTCGTTTGACAGACCTATCAGCTAAAACGAGATGCAGAGTAATCGGTTTTAATTGCCCTAGATTCAGCTTTTCATATAAATAAACAGGCATTACATTAATAGAAGCACCAGAATCAACCAGACTGCGATCAATTTTAATGCCATTAATAATGCACGGTAATGTAAAAGAACCGGGATCAGGACACTTAGCTAGGGGTGGTGGCGGCTGTCGAATGGGAGATGGCGCACCTAGAATAGACGCACATTCATTAGTGAGCGTGATAGAGTACACCTCGCCGCTCTTCACTTTCTTCACTAGGTCTTTAAGGAAATTCCCAAGTGGTGGTATAATCTCTACAACGTCTGTCACTGGTATCTTGATTTCTGCAGTCTTAAGAACATTTTACCATTTCTTATACTGAGTGTCGTGATCCTTAGCTTTGCTCCTTGCAGCTTTTGGAAAAGGAATCCTAGGTACATATGGCACCAAGACAGGTTCAGGGGCTGTCTTGGGCGGCGGAGGAGGGGGAGCAGGTGCTTCTTCTTCCTCTTCTGTGATATCTTCTATTTCTGGCATATCCATGGCAGCACTAGTATCCGATATTATGTCAGGTTCCGGAGCTTTTGATCAGTTGTTTGTTTGCCGCTCCTTGTGGTAATAGCTTGAGCGTGTTCGCTCCTTGTATCGGAATTTGCTTGAAATGCTTCTGGATTAAGGAGAGGATTGCTAGTAAAAAGTCTAGCCATGGTGTTTACAGCGTCCTCTATCCTTTGACTTTGAGCTCTTTGTCCTTGATTAAGTGCCGCTTGAGCTTTTAACTGAATGTCATGGTCATCAAGTCGGCTCATGATCTGATCAAACTTCCTCTCATAGTCCATGTCCCTATTATAGTACGGCTTTGCCTGAAACTGGTTTTGTCCTCCAACGAATCCCGGAGGTCTATAATAAGGATCTACTAACTGGTTGCTCTGCTTCCATGGCACGTAATTTTTGTAACTGGCATAGCCTTTCTGATTATTAGCGAAGCCCTGATAAATGAAGTTGATCTCTTCTGTAGACCAGACTTCTGCTGTACCGAAATTGAGGCAACTTCCGCCGTTATGAGCACATGATCCACACCATCCACAGTCAACCGAAAAGACGGTAGCTGACGGAGGGTCGAGAGGAATACCAGCTGCTTGCAGATGCTTCTGAACTTCTGCCTTGATCTGCTCTGCAACATTTATCTGACTCTGGCTCTGACTCTTGGTTCCTTCTATGTGCCTCTCCCAGTTTCTAGATTTCGAAGCACAGTCAGCAAAATGCAGAAGAGCATCCTGGGGAGTGAGAGCAGTGCAATCTCCGCCAGCTAGGGTGTTGACCCAGTTTGCAGATTCTTTGCGCATACCTCGAGTAAAGAATTCAGCCAGCTGCCTTTGTTCATACCCATGGTGAGGGCAGTCGAAGAGAAGAGACTGGAATTCATTCCAAGTGTCATACAGGCTCGCATCCTCTCTCTGAGTGAATCTGAAAATACGGTCTTTATAAGCAGTTGTTCTTGCAGGAGGAAAGTATTCCTCAACAAAATCTTGAGCTAATGCCTCCCAGTCAGTGTAATGACCTGGCGGTTTGCTGCTAAGCCATTATTTAGCTGCACCTCTGAGAGAAAATGGGAAAGCTCAGAGATATAGCACATTCTTATTGAGATTCCCAGACTTGGAGGTGTCGCAGACATCCAAAAAGGTGGTTATGTGTGTGTAAGGGTTATCATCTGGTCTTCCCTCGAATTGTATGTCCCTAGAGATTAGCTCCAAGAGAGGAATCTGAGTCTCATAGTCAGGATCATTGTCATTAGACAGCACGGTGATGGGTGATCGAAGATTAGATGCATGCGGCTTACTATAGTCCGCAACACTCTTAAGAGTAACCATTGTGGTGAAGGAAGATGGAACGGAAGTGATCTGCTTCTGTACTTGCTATGATCTGCACGGGACAAAAACAAACACAACCGGTGTAAAATCGAAGTGTGATGGAAAATGAAAGATGGAAAGGTAGAAGAATAAAAATGCCAACTCTTCTTTCAACGAAATAGAAGAGGGTCCCCGGCAACGGCGCCAATTTGATGCTGCAGTTTTAGCGGTATCAAATAACTAATCTACCAAGGTAGACTAGATCGTATTCTACTCGAGGTCTCTTCTTCTTGTCTACTCAAATATGTTGGCAACTTACTCAGGTTTAAACACTTAGTGCGTGGTGTGAGTTCCACGACTTCTAATTTAATAAAGCAGGGAAATAAAAGACAGAAAAGTAAAAGGTTGACTAACGAGAAGATAGACGAACTTAGATTTCGAATCCCCCTTAGATCACCAGAGCATTTGCAATCAACAGATCAGCGGTTTTCAATTCTAATTCAATCGGTTTCTATACACCACCATAACTCCTTACCCTTAGGTTTAAGACTGGCGAACGTTCGCTCTATCCGATCTAACTACCAAGATTAACTAGCCGTCCGGGTACGGTCGCCTCTCCCAACGACTTAATTAACTGGTGCAATTACTAACGATTTATGAGTTACTCTTGCAGTGGATTAACCCTAATTGGTTCCTACGAAAGGCACACTCCAATTATAAGATTAACTGGTTGAATTGATGTTTTAAAGAGAGGCGAGCGTTCGCTTCTATCCTCAGCTTAACAAGAATCTAAACTAGGTTATCAAGTAAGACAAGTTTATGCGCCAAAGCAGGAAGATGTCTGGCGACTAACCCTAGCTTGCAAAAACCTAATCTAGGCGACCAACCAGAGAAGAAACATAAACAATCAAGAACAAAACAACCATGCAAAGAGAAACTGATTGAACTTCGAATCTAATTACCGCCAATCCGTGACCGCTTTAAAGCCCTGGGTCACTTAGGGTTCATCTAATCTAAGCTCTACAAGTTCAGCTACTCATAACGATAACAGAAGAATCAAAGGCAACAAAGGAAATCATCATACAGAGGAAGAACAGATAAGAACTGAAAAACCTAATTCTGACGACTCCGGCGAAGCTTCAATCTCCTGGATCTTCAACTTTAAGCTCCGAGCTCTCCGGGGTGGGAGGATAGCGTCACGATCTCTCCACGGATCTTCGAACTCTCTAAACTCTATCTATCGACCCTAAGGTCGTGGCTAATCAGCCAAAATTCGTGTGTCTCTAATCTGGCTTCAAAAAGTCTATATATACCCCCAGAAACCCTTTACAAGTTGGAAAAGGCTGAAAATTAGGGTTTCTGCCCGTATTTTCAAAGGAATTTTCGCCGAAAATAGGAAGGTATTTTCGCCGAAAATATTAGTTAAAAACCAGCTCCAACTTGTTTCGATGATTCCCGCTCCGTTTGAACTCCAATTTGGTCCCCGTTTGAAGCACTGGACTCGTGAGAGAGTCCTCTATAATGTGGTAACCTGGAGGCTCAACATAAAAGCTCACAAAAAGGGTAAAAATAGTCAATAAATGGACATGTATGCACTAGGAGCCAAGAATTACATAATAAACACATTTTCACCAAATATTCGTCAGAATGGCATCAAAGGGGCATGAAATGTTGCTTAAATGGGGATGAAAATCAAGTCAAATCGAGTGTCATCAATACCCCACACTTAAAGTTTTGCTTGTCCTCAAGCAAACTGAACTAGAACACACTCAAATTCACAAATGACACTAGATTAAACTGAGATTCAATTCTAACAATTTGGTTTAGACCGTTCCACGTAGAAAAAGTGACCTACACATGCAAGAACATCAACCAAACAAGTTTTCGATCTCACTAATTTCTGCACACTTCAAGTAGTAGTTTTAACAAAGCTCATTTCTTGGCAAAACAATTAATCATGATTAACCGACTATGATAACACCAATTCTAATCAAAAAGACTTTAAGCTCTAGCCATTATGTGGATGCGGAGGTAGGAAAAGTGACTCGACTTCATCCGTTTCTAGATCTGCACGTCACATGTTCTAGCTAGGACCGATTTAAACAACTTTTTATTTCAAGTTTCGACTTTTTCCTTCAATTTATTTACTACATACTAGTGCTCGATACCAAACACTTCACTTAGGTGTTGGACCTGCCTAGCTCACAGTATTTGTGCTTATGCTAGTGCTCAACCCGAACACTTCACTTAGGTGTCGGGCTTGCCTAGCTTTATTTTCAGCACTTTAAAAACTTAGCATTGATTTGCACAACTTGATTACTTGATTTAACAATTTATCCACTTAATCCTAGCTAGTTATAACTTTTTACACAAGATTTCAAATTTGGTGAACCTCAAGTCGTTGTTCGGGTTCAACCAAATAAACTACTAAAGCTAAGAAAAGGCTATAGCAGATCGTATTCCAAGGGTTTCCTCTACTTCCTTACTCAAAGGTGTTGGCAGTATTAATTCAAGGTTAAACACAAGTTGTGCGTGGTGTGAGTTCCACGACTTCTATACTAAGAATGCAAAAAATAAGAAGAAATGAAAATTAAAACGAAGAAAGATTGAAGATTGATTAATTGACTAGAAAGATGACAGACAAGCCTAGACTTCGAATCCCCCTTAGATCACCAAGGCAACAGCAGTCACAGACCAGCAATTTTCGATTCTAGTTCATTCATTTCATAGACACCATCATAACTCCTGACCCTTAGATTTAAGACTGGCGAACGTTCGCTCTATCCGATCTAGCTACCACGATTAATTAGCCGCCCGGGTACGGTCGCCTCTTGCAACGACTTAACTTAACTGGTGCAAATTCTAGTGATTAATGAGCAATGGATCAACCCTAATCGGTTCCTACGAAAGGCACGCTCCAATTATAAGGTTGATTGTTCGATTTGGTGTTTTAAAGTAAGGCGAGCATTCGCTTCTATCCTTATCTTAACTAGAATCTAATCTAGGTGGCCAAACCAGACAAGAAACATAGAAAATGAAGAACAAATCAAACATGAAAGATGAAACTGGATGAATTTCGAATTTAATCACCGTCGATCCGTGACCGCTTAAAGCCCTGGGTCACTTAGGGTTCATCTAATCTAAGCTACACAAGTTTATCTACTCATATTCAATACAGAAGAATCGAAGACAGACAAGAAATACATCTCAGGTAGGGAGACAGAGAAGAACTGTAAAACCTAATTTCGATGTTTCCTGGCAGCTCCAATATGCTGGATTTTCAACTCCTAGCACTGGCTCTCCGAGGTGGATGGATGGCGTCACGATCCGTTCCTGCTCTTCGAACTCTGTCTACTCGCCCTATCTCTCTCTCTGTCGTCATTTGTGTGTGTGTTCAGTTGTAAAAGTGATAATATGATATTAGCCGCCGAGTTCCCTATTTATATCAACCCGAGATTTTCTAATTTCAACTGGTATTTTCGCCGAAAATAATAGAGTAATTTCGGCGAAAACATCTTCATACTCGGGGCAGTGGATTCCTTCTTACATTTTCGGCGAAAACCCTAGGGTATTTTCACCGAAAATACTTGTGTAAATGAGGCAGGCGTTTTCTTTGACTTGAGTGATGACTCCGGTTGATTTATGTGTGATTCTTTGGGGTTCCAACATCTAAGACACGTCCTTGGCTACCGTATTCGATGGCAGAAAACCTGTGCTAACATAAAAAACATTAGAAAACCATCAAATAGACCCAAAACGGGCCAAGGTAACACAAATGGCACGAGATAGGGCAATCGATTAAATATTCGTTATTCTACCCTAAAAACCATGTCTGAAGGAAAGAAATGTCGCTTAAATGAGACTGATAATCACGTCAAATCGAGTGTCATCATGGTGGTAATTGATCAGCCATGGTAGGAGATGGAGGAGGTGAAAGTGACTCGGTGTATGAAACGGATGTAGGTGACGGTATAGGTGAAGATGAGGGACTCTCCTTCAGTTCCTCAATCTTAATTGGAGTGACGGGTGGAGGTGGATTGGTTCTGCCTCTCCTTGGAATCTGTGATTGTCGAGGTGGAGCAGAACTGTTTGGTCTCTCTATACTCTTAGCCTTGTCGGTTTGAGAGCGAGTCCAAGGGCGGCGATGCATACACCTGTGAACAACCTACAAATAACAAAAACAAACAAAAACCAGTGTAAAATCAAAGTGGGTGGAAAAGTGAAAGATGGAAAATAGAAGAATAAATTGCCAGTTCGTCTTGCAAACAATCAAAAGAAGTCCCCAGCAACGGCGCCAATTTGATGAACGCTGCAGAACAGTGATCAAATACTACCAAGCTAGAAAGCTAGGGTAGATCGTATTCCACGGGTCTTCTATGATCGACTACTCAAATAAGCTGGCAAATTACTCGGATTTAAACACTTCGTGCGTGGTGTGAGTTCCACGACTTCTAATTCTAAGAAATGCAGAGAAATTAAAAAATTAAACTATAAACATATTGGAAATTGGTTGATTAAAACAGAGATGACAGACGAACTTAGACTTTGAATCCCCCTTCGTTCCCCAGAGCATTGGCAATCAACAGATCAGCGGATTTCGATTCTCATTCAATCAATTCTAAGACACCACCATAACTCCTTACCCTAGGCTTAAGACCGGCGAACGTTCGCTCTATCCATTCTAGCTACCTAGATTAATTAGTCGCCCGAGTACGGTCGCCTCTCGCAATGACTTAACTTAACTGGTGGAATTACTAACGATTTATGAGTTACTCTTGTAGTGGATTAACCCTAACCGGTTCCTACGAAAGGCACGCTCCAATTATAAGGTTAATTGTTCAATTTGATGTTCCAAAGTAAGGCGAGCGTTCGCTTCTATCCTTAGCTTAACAAGAATCTAATCTAGGTGATCAATCCAGACAAGAAACAAGCACAATGAAGAACAAACCAAACATGAAAGAGAAACTGATTGAACTTCGAATCTAATCACCGCCAATCCGTGACCGCTTTAAAGCCCTGGGTCACTTAGGGTTCATCTAGTCTAAGCTCTAAGAGTTTAGCTACTCATGTTTATCACAAAAGAATCAAAAGCAACGAAAGAGTTCATCATACACAGGAAGACATAAAAGAATCTAAAAAACCTAATTAAGACGACTCCGACAGAACTTCGATCTTCCGGTAGACTGCAATCCTAGCTCCGAGTCTCCGAGATGGAAGGGATGGCGTCACGATCTCTTTCCTGCTCTTCAAACTCTAAACTCTCTGCTCCAGAACTTCAGAGGATTCTCTAAATTCTGATGTATTATTAGATATGAAAAGTATCAAAAAGTCTTTTTTATTTTGGGCCACCGGTTAAGTATTTATACTTAACCCTAATACAGCCAGATTTTAACTGATATTTTCGCCGAAAATACTGAAGAATTTTCGGCGAAAATTCCTTTGTAAATGGATGGTCCGCCGGCTGATTTCTCCTATAAATTTCGGTCCCATAGTTTTCGGTCAAAAACTTAACATTTTTGCCTAAAACTTATGTTGATGAGCATCGCCGATTTGTACTGATATTTTCGCCGAAAATGCTGAGGTATTTTTGGCGAAAATTCCTTTATAAACCGGGTTGGAATTGTTTCGACTTGATTGGCTCCTTGGATCGATTCTGATGCAATTCCTCGAGGTTCCAACGCCTTAGACACGTCCTTGGCTACTTTATTTGACGGCAAAAACCTGTGCTAACATAAAAACACTAGAAAACCATCAAATATACCCGAAACGGGCCAAGGTAACACAAATGGCACGAGATAGGGCAATCGATTGAATATTCGCTATTCTACCCATGTCTTAAGCAATGAAATGTCGCTTAAATGAGGCTGATAATCACGTCAAATCGAGTGTCATCAAAATACCCCACACTTAAGCTTTTGTTTGTCCTCAAGCAAACTGAATAGAAATGCTCATGTTCACAAATGATAAGATCGATTAAATTGGAGTTCAATCAAACACAATGAATTATTACACAAATAGATCCTAGAACAAGAAACCTAACATGCATACTGATCAGCCAAACTACCTGGTCTCACTAATAATCTGCACACGACAAGTAGTAGCAACCAATTATGCACGAATTTGACCTGACCGACCAGACTCCTCACACAGGATATATTTAGTATAATGGAAACTCTTACTCTCTGTGTTTAAGGACGTGTTTCTGCTCTCAGTCATTTTCTGTTACTGAATTCTGTCTTAACTTTGCATTTCGACCACATCTCCACCACTGTGACAACACGAGTATCCAGTCAAGAAGGACTTCCCTGCTAGGACTGTAACGAATTCTACACTACTTGGGTTTATGATGCGATGGATGATGGGAATGTATGATGATGGCTTTGTATTCGCTATTCTACCCTAAAAACCATGTCTTAAGCAAGGAAATGTCGCTTAAATGAGGCTGATATAAACCGGGCAGGAATTGTTTCGACTTGATTGGCTCCTTGGATCGATTCTGATGCAATTCCTCGAGGTTCCAACGCCTTAGACACGTCCTTGGCTACTTTATCTGACGGCAAAAACCTGTGCTAACATAAAAACACTAGAAAACCATCAAATAGACCCGAAACGGGCCAAGCTAACACAAATGGCACGAGATAGGGCAATCGATTGAATATTCGCTATTCTACCCTAAAAACCATGTCTTAAGCAAGGAAATGTCACTTAAATGAGGCTGATAATCACGTCAAATCGAGTGTCATCAGTGAGCGTTCGCTTCTATCCTTAGCTTAACAAGAATCTCATCTAGGTGATCAATATAGATAAGAAACATTAACAATGAAGAACAAATCAAACATGAAAGAGAAACTGATTGAACTTTGAATCTAATCACCGCTGATCCGTGACCGCTTTAAAGCCCTGGGTCACTTAGGGTTCATCTACTCTAAGCTCTACGAGTTTAGCTACTCATGTTCATAGCAAAAGAATCAAAGGCAGAAATAGAGTTCATCATCAAAAGATAGAACAGATAGAAACTGTAAAACCTAATTAAGATGACTCTGGCAAAGCTTTGCTCTCCGGTAATCTTCAATCTTAGCTCCGAGTCTCCGAGGTGAAGGGATGGCATCACGATCTCTTCCTGGCTCTTCGAACTCTAAACTTTGCTCCAGAACTCGTGAGAATTCTAAAATTATGATGTATTATGAGATATCTTCTTTATTGGGCCGCCGGTTAAGTATTTATACTTAACCTAGAATCGCCGGATTTTGCCTTGAGTTTTGCCGAAAATGTGCTAAGTTTTCACCGAAAACTTGAGTGTAAATGAAGGCTTCCCTCAGCTGATTCTCCTGTGATTTTTGGACATTAGGGTTCTCGGCGAAAACTTGGACTTTTCGCCAAAAACTTCTCTTTGTGAACTCATCCGATTTCTTCTTGAGTTTTCGCCAAAAACCTGGGGGGTTTTCGCTGAAAAATGCAGTGTAAATCTTGGCAGGATTTGAATTGACTTGATTGACTCCTTGGATTGATTCTGGTGCGGTTCCTTGAGGTTCCAATGCCTTAGACACGTCCTTGGCTACTACATTTGATGGCAAAAACCTGTGCTAACATGAAAACACTAGAAAACCATCAAATAGACCCGAAACAGGCCAAAGTAACACAATTGGCGCGAGATAGAGCAGTTGAGTGAATATTCGCTATTCTACCCTAAAAACCATGTCTTAAGCAAGGAAATGTTGCTTAAATGAGGCTGATAATCACGTCAAATCGTGTGTCATCACAGATCGTATTCCACGGGCTTCTTCTACTTGCTTACTCAAATGTGTTGGTGTTTTTATTCAGGATTAAACAGTTTGTGTGTGGTGTGAGTTCCACGGCTTCTATACTAGGATGCAAGAAAACTGAAATGAAATCAAAATGCACAATGATTGGTTGTTTAACTTAGACAGACAACAGACAAGCTTAGATTTCGAATCCCCCTTAGATCACCAGAGCATTGGCAATCAATAGACCAGCAGTTTTCAATTCTAATTCATTCAGTTCACAGACACCACCATAACTGCTTACCCTTAGGTTTAAGACTAGCGAACGTTCGCTCTATCCAATCTAGCTACCAAGATTAATTAGCCGCTCGAGTATGGTCGCTTCTTGCGACGACTAAACTAACTGGTGGAATTACTAAAGATTTATGAGTTACTCTTGAAGTGGATTAACCCTAACTGGTTCCTACGAAAGGCACGCTCTAATGAATAGGTTAATTGTTGATTTGGTGTTTTAAAGTGAGGCGAACATTCGCTACTATCCTCAGCTTAACAAGAATCTAATCTAGGTGATCAAGCCAGAGAAGAAACATAAACAACGAAGAACAAATTAAACATGCAAGAGAAACTAATTGAACTTTGAATCTAATCACTGCCGATCTGTGACCGCTTTAAAGCCCCGGGTCACTTAGTGTTCATCTAGTTTAAGCTCTACCAGTTTAGCTACTCACGTTAATAATAGCAGAAACAAAGACATAAACAGAGTTCATCATGAAAAGGAAGAACAAATGGAAACTGTAAAACATAATTAAGACGACCTCGGCAAAGCTCCGCTCTCCGGGAATCTTCACTCCTAGCTCTGAGGTGAAAAGATTGTGTCACGATCTCTTTCTGGCTCTTCGAACTCTTCATCTCTGTTCTCTCGAACTTCTTAGGTCTGGAACTTGTGATAAGTTGTATATGGAAAAGTTGTATATTATGGAACTGCTCCTGGCAATCGCCAGAATCAATACCTTAATAATACCTATCCAGGGCAGCAGCCTCAAAGAGAGAACAATGTCAGTGACCTGGATAAGAAGCTCAGCCAGATCATCACTAGACTCGATGATCATGACAGTCAGTTCAAGGCTCAAGCTATTCTCAATCAAGAACAGATAGCATCTGGACAAAGGATTGAGCAAGTCGTGAACAACATCTCGAGCATGCTAGCATCTGGTCGACCATTTGGCCAACATCCAAGCCAGACAGAGCCGAATCCGAGAAACGAGCAAGCCAAGATGGTAACCGCTCGAAAACTCCCAAACTTAATTGCTGATGCTTGTTCTGTCTTACGCAGGATCACTGAAACTCCGGAGGAAGAAGAAGAACAGGAACTGGCGCCTAAGGAGGATGATCCTCCTCTTGCACCGTACGTCGTGAAGCCTCCTTTTCCTAGAGCATTGCTGCCAAATGCAAGGATCGAGACTGGCATGAAGGGGAACAAGGAAGGATATCCTGACATTCGTATTAAGAAACCTGCCTCTCCATATCCAGCTAAGTTATCTGATCCTGGTTCTTTTACTTTGCCTTTGGTCATCAATGATGTTGAGATTGAACGTTGTTTAGTTGATCTAGGAGCGTCTGTTAATGTCATGCCTATGTGCCTGTTTGAAAAGTTAAACCTAGGAGAACTTGAACCGCCTAGTATGCAACTTGTCTTTGCTGATAGATCACTTAAAACCCCTAAGGGAGAGATTAAAGACGTTGTTACTAAATGTGGTCCGTTCACGTTCTTAGCTGACTATGTGATTATGGATACTAGTACGGATGATTCTACCATTCTCATAGGTCGACCTTTCATGGCTACTACTGGAATGAATATTAACGTTCCAAATGGTTCTTTAACTCTAAGGGTCGGTAAAGAAACAAAAACGTTCCGTCTTAAAGATGGCATGAAATATGACTCTAAGAATGAAGAATCTCACTGTCTAGCTGTTGAAACTGTGGAGTTGACTCCGGTCAACTCCGTTACTAATGCTTCTTCCAGTGTCTCTAGATATTAAATAGGTTATTAAGAAGAAGCCAGAAACTTCGGTTTAGAAACTGCCCAAGAATAAGAAGGAACTGCAAGCCTCTTCTAAGCCACCGAGCGCTAAACCGAGCAGACCTTGAGGAAAGAACAAGAAGACGAAGACCCAAATGGTCTGGAGGCCAAAAATTCTGTCGTCTTCCACTGAGCCAGCTGCACCACCAATTAGTTTCGAGAAACCAGCGCCAGAACAAGTATGGAGGGAGAAGCCGAAAGCATCTCCTAAGGAAGTACTGACGATCACTGATCCTGGTGATACCAAGCTGGAGATAAAAGAAAAGAAGAAGCTGACAGTCCTCATTCCTTCCATCGTAACACTCAAGAAGGATGACCTCTCCAGAGAACTGTTCGGACCGTTCAAGTTCGTCGATCATCTTCCCGATGGACGTACCAAGCTCTTGCATGCAAACGGGAAGAGATTCACGCTTACCAGAGAAGTCCCAAAGCTGTACTTCATGAACTCTGACGCGAGCGTTAAGGAGAATCTAAGTTGGGATGTCTCCTAATACCGTCCAGGTATCGTCCAGCTCAAGGACGTTAATAAAAGAGCGCTTCGTGGGAGGCAACCCACGGCTGGAGTCCGTTTTTGTTTTGTGTCAACCTTAGTGTTTTAGAGTCGGTTCGGGGGAGCCAAAAGTGTCAGTTTGTTTGATTTTTTATTTTTCGTGTTGAGTCTGCGTGTCGTAGTGTCGTTTCCAAGTTGATTGAGGTTGTTCCCTTTTTTGTGGATTTAACTTTGATTTTCTGAAGTTGGCCGGATTTGCGAAAATATTTTAACCCGAACAGTTCAAAATTTTCGACGAAAATTAAACCCTATTTTCTGCAAAATTGTTTTAGAATTTTCGAACCTGGTCTCCTGTTTCATATTTTCGGTTCGAAAAGTTGAGAGTTTTCGGCGAGCCATTTTAACTCCTATTTTCGGTGAAAACACCCCTTTATTTTTGCCGAAAATACCTTGAAAATCAGCCAAATTTTCACTATAAAAATTCGGTCCATCCTCTCTCTTCCCTTATCTCATTTTCGAACATAAAACCGAAAACCCCTCCCTCCCCTTTTCTTTTTCAAATCGCCGCCGCCACCCCTCTTTAAAACCGCCGTCGCCGCCATTTTCTATCGCCGCCACCATCGCCGACCACCACCGCTCAACTCCCCTCCCAATTCTGATCGATTTGAGCCCTAGAACATTCAAATCGGAGCTCTACAGCTCCAGTTCACCGAAACCCTTGTTTTCAGAGTTTTTCACCGATTCCTCCCAAACCATTCATTTTTAGCACCCATGGCTTCAAGGTAAGTTGTGGAACTTTTCAATATGAATCTTTTAACATATGGATTGCTGAATTTCATCGGGATTGACTTTTGGTTGACTTTTTGGTTTGCCTCGATTTGCGTGCCAACTGTTTTCGTGTGAACTAGGTTAGCTGAACTTATAGAACTGTTCTAGCATGCTTAGGGAGTTCCGTGCTTAATTTCCATATCATTTGATCATGTGTTGCTATGCATACAATTGATTCCTTGTCATGTTGACTTGTGAGAAGTGTCGGTTTGACCATGAACTGTATTTGATCGTTTGGCTGTCGTATGTGTTCATTCTCGTTCAGATTATCGTGGTTGCCATTTGAGATCATATTATGCCGTCAATTTCCACCTTGTGATAGTCTTGCCATGATTAGGGTTCAATATGCTTAAATGCTGACTTTCTGAATGTCGGTTTGACACTTTGGACTCTGATTGTGCTTATCCGATTCTGGCTGTTCCTAAGCATGTATTTTACTGTCTATGATTACCGGTTACTCTGCTTTGCTTACCCCCACTCGGTTTTCCTCATTTCTTTGTGAAATTGAGTTTTTCTACTAAGTGTGGGGTAGGGTTTTAGTTGACTAATCTGGTTTCATTCTGGTTTTAGGAACACCACTTATGAGCGCAGGACTAAGGCGCGACTTGATGGCGCCTCGAGCTCAGGAGCTGTCGCTCCCATCACACCTGCCGTTCTGGGTCCTCCACCCGCACTACCTCGCCAGGATGGATACCATCGCACTATCGCCCGTCTACCTGACTTCTACTTTGAGTGCTTCCAGAAGATCAAGCACATTCGTGGAGCTGACGTGCGCCCTCTGTCCATGGAGTCCCTCTTCGATCACGACGAGGACTACCACCGGAACGTGCATGACGCCCTAGCACTGGCAGGTCTCCTAGAGCTGACCACCATAGCTGCCGAGTTCCCAGACATTGCTCTCCAGGAGTTCTGGGCGACCTTTGATCTGGATGAGCACAAGAGGAAGCAGCGCCAGAAGGTTGTGACCTTCTATCTTGGTGGGGTGTACATGCAACTCACCTACGATGAGTTTGCTGCTCATCTTTGCATCCCCTACGAGCACTATCACGATCATCACCTAGGCTGGGGCGACAATGATGACGATGAGGAGTACCACGCGCTCTGGAGCCACATGACAGGCGTACCTGGCGATCGCCTCGGGGCGAACAACTCAGTTAAGTCGCTCTCCCACCCTCTCTTTAAATTTATTCATATGGTTTGGCGTAGGTCGCTTTTATATTTACCCGAGAAGGATCGCCACCATATCCTCAAAGAGGAGCTCATGCTTCTTCGAGCCATCCGAGAGAGCTACCCTCTACACCCCGGCTGGGTGCTGGCTCGCATCTTCCGCCAGAAGACCAGGAGGAAGACGCCACCTCGTAGACTCTTGGGGGGTAACTTCATAGGTCAGCTCATCCTCTCTTTCGGCATCAGCCATGAATATGGCCCGGACATTCCACGACACCGAGTTAGGACCGTTGGAGGAGACTTGGCGGTTGAGTACGACTTAGAACTCGACCTCAGCCCCCAAGTAGCAGCAGATCCTCCACTCCAGCCTGTGGTCGAGTCGAAGGAAGAAGATGATGCTGAGCAGGAGCAGCCCCAGCCGCCGCCAGAATTCCAAGACTATATACCCTCGCCACATCATCAGGCAGGGTATGCTCACCAGTCGCAGCCGCACATTCCCGATCCATACCAGGCGCCTCCCCAACAGCTCTGACACCACCCCGCGGATGTTGGAGAGTTGTACGAGTGACTGCAGGAGTGGCGCATCACCGACAACGCCACTTAAGAGGCGCGATGGACTATTATGCAGCAACATATGCGCCGCGCCGACAGGCAGTATGAGGCACAGCTGGCGTGGCAACGTCAGCTCAGCGAGCTCCTCCACTTTCCACCTCCCGGTTCACCGGACCAGCAGTGATCGGGTTGTATTCCTTTTCTGGTGTCTTCTTTTTATTTATTCTTTTCAGATTTCGGTCCAACTTTTTTCTGTGTGGATCCAGGACACTTGTCCCGATTTCCTTTTTATGTTTTATTTGTTTTTGTTTTGTAGGCAGTAGGGAGATTCCCTTTGCTTCGCTTGGGTAGATTCCCTCCGCTCCGAGGACCCGTGCTCATCCCCTACACCAATCATCTCAGTCCAGGTTCTTCTACTTCACTCTGACTTCTAGAATTAGTCCTGTGAGGACACAGTCCGATTTAAGTGTGGGGTAGGATGCTAGAGTTATGCATGATCTTGCTTAATTTTCTGTGATTCTATGGTTCATTTTTGAAATTTCTCTAGCACAGAATTGCTCAATTCTTGACTTTTGATGTTAAATTGACTTCAATTTTGAACAATGATGTCTAGACTGTTCCACTTAGAACCTGTAACCAACGTGTCAGAACTGATATTAAATGAGTCTAGGTCAGAACAGATCATAAATCACTCTTGTAGTTGAAATTTGAATCAATTAAACAGTTTTGCTTGTTAATCACAAAGCTCGAGAACACCGTTCTAAGATGATAAATGCTAGTTTCTCCCATGTTTTTTACTCCATATTTGATCACCTGTGATTGTGGCTTGAGATTAGATGGAAATCCAATTCAAAATCTTGTGTAAAAAGTTATAACTAGCTAGGATTAAGTGGCTAAATTGTTAAATCAAGTAATAAAGTTGTGCAAATCAATGCTAAGTTCTTTAAAGTGCTGAAAATAAAGCTAGGCAAGCCCGACACCTAAGTGAAGTGTTCGGGTTGAGCACTAGCATAAGCACAAATACTGTGAGCTAGGCAGGTCCAACACCTAAGTGAAGTGTTTGGTATCGAGCACTAGTATGCAGTAAATAAATTGAACGAAGAAGTTGAAACTTGAAATAAATTGTTGTTTAAATCAGTCCTAGCTAGAACATGTAACGCACAGATCTAGAAACGGATGAAGCTGAGTCGATAGCCACGTCACTTTTCCTACCTCCGCGTCCACATCATGGCTAGAGCTTAAAGTCTTTTTGTTTAGAATTGGTGTTATCGTAGTCGGTTAATCATGATTAACTGTTTTGCCTTGAAACGAGCTTTATTGAAACTACTACTTGAAGTGTGCAGAAAACAGTGAGATCGAAACTTGTTTGGTTGACGTTTTTGCATGTGTAGGTCACCTTTTCTACTTGGAACAGTCTAAACCAAATTGTTAGAATTGAATCTCGGTTTAATCTCGTGTCATTTGTGAATTTGAGTGTGTTCTAGTTCAGTTTGCTTGAGGACAAGCAAAAGCTTAAGTGTGGGGTATTGATGACACTCGATTTGACGTGATTATCAGCCTCATTTAAGCGACATTTCCTTGCTTGAAACGTGGTTTTAGGAGTAAAATAGCGAATATTCACTCAACTACCCTATTTCCTACCGATTTGGTTACTTTGGCCCTTTTTGGGTCTATTTGATGGTTTTCTAGTGTTTTTGTGAAAGCACAGGTTTTTGCCATCATTTATGTAGCCACAGACGTGTTCAAGACCTCAAGGAGTGAATCGGAATCGATCCAGAAATCGAACCAGAGTCAAAACCGAAGATCCAACTGCCCAGCACAATGTTTTCGCCGAAAAGACTATGAGGATTTCGGCGAAAATACCTTCAGAAACTCACAGGCAACGTCAGCTGATTTACACTAAAGTTTTCGGCGAAAACTTCCTTAAGTTTTCGCCGAAAATCCTAGAAGAAATCACACAGGGGATTTTAACTAAAGATTTCGCGGAAAATTATTTGATATTTTGGGCGAAAATTCCTTCCAAATCCGGCGCTGTATTGGAAACCTAATCGTACCTATTTAAATAGAGGCAACCGACAGACAGAGGGAATTAACCAACCAATCATTATTCATCTTTTCAGAATCAGACTTTTGAGAGTCAGCCGACTCTAGGGTCGATAGATAGAGTTTAGAGAGTTCGAAGATCCGTGGAGAGATCGTGACGCCATCCTTCCACCTCGGAGAACTCGAAGCTTAAAGTTGAAGATCCAGGAGATTGAAGCTTCGCGGGAGTCGTCAGAATTAGGTTTTTCAGTTCTTATCTGTTCTTCCTCTGTATGATGATCTTCATTGTTGCCTTTGATTCTCTTGTTTCTGATATGAGTAACTGAACTTGTAGAGCTTAGATTAGATGAACCCTAAGTGACCCAGGGCTTTAAAGCGGTCACGGATCGGCGGTGATTAGATTCGAAATTCAATCAGTTTCTCATTCATGTTTGATTAGTTCTTCATTGTTCATGTTTCTTATCTGGATTGATCACCTAGATTAGATTCTGGTTAAGTTAAGGATAGAAGCGAACGCTCGCTTTACTTTAGAACATCAAATTGAACAATTAACCTTATAATTGGAGCGTGCCTTTCGTAGGAACCAGTTAGGGTTAATTCACTGCAAGAGTAACTCATTAATCATTAGTAATTACACCAGTTAATTAAGTCATTGCGAGAGGCGACTGTACCCGGGCGGCTAGTTAATCTTGGTAGTTAGAACGGATAGAGCGAACGTTCGTCGGTGTTAAACCTAAGGGTAAGGAGTTATGGTGGTGTCTTAGTAATTGATTGAATGAGAATCGAAATCCGCTGATCTGTTGATTGCCAATGCACTAGGGAACGAAGGGGGATTCAAAGTCTAAATTCGTTTGTCATCTCTGTTTTTAAACCCTAATTTCCAATCTGCTTTAGTTTAATTTGTCTTAATTTCTCTGCATTTCTTAGAAGTAGAAGTCGTGGAACTCACACCACGCACAACTTGCTTGCATTCGAGTATTTTGCCAGTTTTGAAGTAGTCATTCTTAGAAGACCCCTGGAATACGATCTGCTTAGCTCTTTTTAGCTTTGTAGTATTTGATCACCGCTCTGCAGCGTTCATCACTTAGGCTTGTATGGAGGTACAACCGGTGCGGGAAGAGGGACCGGTGGTGTACTCGATGCAGCCTTACTAGGTTCATTGGCAACCTTAGTACTCATATTACCCGTAGGAGGTTCGACTTCAACCTCAACTTCATCCGAAGGATCCTTAATATCATCATCATCAACCATTATATTAGGAGTTTGTACCTTTTGGGAACCAATTGGAGAAGAGGTTGCATCTTGCAAAGGTTTTCCACTTCTCAAGGTCACTACCTTGGAATGCTCCGGACCTTTGGGGTTGACCTCGGTATTATAAGGCAAAGTGACCGAGGGTCGCTCCGAGAGCGTCTTAGCAATGTGACCCATTTGATTCTCCAAATTTGCAATTGAAGACTGTTGATTCTTGATAAGTTGAATCATTGCCGCATTGGTATCCTCTTGCGATATTGAAGAACCGCCCTCTTTGTTGTGAGGCGGTTTGTTGAATCCGGGTGGTCCATCACCTCTATGATTATACATTCCCGGAGGGGTAGAACCTTGGGGACCTTGATTTGGATATCCACTTTGATTCCATTGATTCCCCCCTTGGTTCCCTTGTCTTTGGTGACCTCCTTGAGTCCATTGACTACCTTGGTTTTGGTTACTTCCTTAAGACTATTGGTTGCCTTGATACCCTCTATAACCTTGGAATCCTCCTTGATTTCCTTGGTTGTAACCCTTGTTATAACCACTACCTTGACTCCCTTGGCCTTGGGACCCTTGGTTAGACTTGTTGTACCCACCACCTTGGTTCCAAGGTCGGTTATAGTTACCTTGGGGTCTGAAATTACCATGGAATCCTTGACCTTGTGCGAAGCTTACCTCCTCATTGTGATCGCCTTGGCCAAGCTCAGGAGTGGCGGAAGGGCAAGCACTGAAGTTGTGACCCTGACCCCCACAACATTCACAACAATATATTCAAGCAACTGGGGATTACCCACTTGAGATGATGGAACCTTGGAGGGATGCTTAGGCATACTCAGGTTACTTACCTGAGATGCCATAGCATCGATCTTAGACATGAGGAGCGCAAACATAGGGTCATCTTCATCTCGGTGCCCCGGTAACTTAGGCTTCTTCCCATAGCTAGAAGAATCCTTTGGTGCCTCAACACTTATAGCTCTAGAGTCATAGTGAGTGTCACTTCCATACTTAGACCTTGGAGGTTGTTGTCGAGACCAACTCCTCGTCTTGTTGGCCTTCTCCGCAAAGAGTTCTAGAGTATCTTCGGGAGTGAGCATCCTTAGATCACCTCCGGCGGCTTGGTTGATCATCCTTGTATTCTAAAAATCAAGGGACCTAGCAAAGATATCCGCCAAACTCCATTCGGCGAAGTTGTGATGAGGACAAGACCGAAGAAGGGCTTGGAACCTATTCCAAGTCTCATGGAAGAGCTCTCCCTTGTGTTGTGTGAAGTGGTTGATACGATCTCGGATTGCATCTGTCATATAAGGGGGAAAGAACTCCTCGAGGAAGGCTTCAGCTAGTCCCTCCCATGTATTGAATGTTCTACTAGGTTGGTTCTCCAACCAAGACTTGGCTCTACCTTTGAGGGAGAAGGGAAAGAGTCGGAGTCGCACACAATCCGGGTGAACTTGATTGTTCTTCACCGTATCGCATATCTCTAGAAAGTCCTTCAAGTGTCTAGATGGGCACTCTCCATCTATACCGTTGAACACCACTCCGTTCTGCACCATCTGAATCATATTAGGCTTCAACTCGAAGTTTCTTGCATTTACCGGTCTTCGCACGATGCTCAAGGCTGCCCCTTTGAGGGTTTGGCGAGCATAATCAGCTAGTGTGCTCCTCGCACCTCTTTGCGATTGATCATCTTCATTAGTGTGATGTGAATGTTCCGAATGGTTATCCTCGTCCTCGTGGTGAGACATAGTGTGGTGTGAGATGAGGTCAGCTTCTTGTTCTTCAACTATAAAAGGTGGGGGAGTAGTCCGTGGTTCGAGCACTTGTTCTAGTCCTTGGAGTCGTGCTTGAAGACGAGCTGAACGCCTCATGCACTAACACCAATCTCCTGTAAACAAGCACAACGAACACACCCGAGTAATACAACGATAAGCAAAGAGTAACAAGGAAGCTAAAAGGAAAATGGAAGGAAGTGTAAAGATCGGTTCACTAATAATTGCTTTCTTAGGAATGAGAGGGTTCCCCGGCAACGGCGCCAAAAACTTGATAAGAATTTTACTAAGGTCGTATTCCACGAGGTCCTCTCATAAGCTAATACTCACAAAGTTCATGAACGATCTAAACATTTAAAATTGAGTTTTGGTTTTGAAAGAGAACAAATCAAAACCATAAACAATCAAGGAAAAACTAACAAGTGAAATTGAGGATCAAACAAGAGAGAAGGGAGTTTAGCTTAGCAAGGGTTTCTTCAAGCTCAAAGTTCATGAAAGCTGGATTGAATCTCAAGCAACGATGTGTAAACTAATGACCATGCAATTCACTCAAGTAGAATCAACGAACTCTCGCACAATTGACTCTCTACTCCTAGACCAAATGCACCATGCTCTCGTTATGTTAACAAAGGTAATGGAGTGCCTTAACTTGCTCAATGAAATGCCAAAAACTTGAATTCTATGCTAACATTCATCTAGCACAAGGAAAATGATGCAAGACACTCTCATGTCAATCATAAAACACTAGTCTAGCAATCAAAAGGGTCTCTCAACCTTCAAATGAAAGAAAACCAAATGCACACCAAGTGTTTGATAAAATGACAACAAGGAAAACAAGCTCAAAATGGTTGCAATTGTATAATCCAATCTCTCAAATCATCCAATTACAATCCTACAACCTTAGATCAACATCAATCAATCATTCTCATGTGAGCGCAATTCTGGAGACAACAATAATAATGTTGTCTCCAAGACAGCATTAATCTCAGCCCTTCATTTAATCTAACGGTTGATATTTTTTACTTGTTCTTTTTAAGCTTTTCATCTTATATGAACGGATCTCTTTTGGGCAAACTATTTTCTCGGTCGAATAACGAGTTAGCCGGAGAGAGATCCTAATTTTTGGGACATCATTTATGTATGGGAGCGTCAATGATGACACACTGAATTTTTTCGTCTCTACAGTTTGTACGAATTTCATACAGAGTGTATGTCATATAAAGATAGTACAATGACATACAAAGTGTACGAATTTCATATAGAATGTATACAATTTGTATGAACTATTTACAATCCTAATGTACGAAAAATCAATTTGTACAAAAATAAATACAGAGTGTATCACCCTCGTACAAACTATATACAGTTGGTATACAGATCGTACAAAAATAAATACATAGTGTATAATTCATGTACAAAGTGTATACAGTTCCCCTACAGAGTGTACAACAATAAATACAGAGTGTACAAGCCTCATACAAAGTGTATAAAATTTGTATACAGTGTGTATAGACCGCATACAAACTGTACAGACATGCCAACAAGAAATTTGTCAAGGAAAATATTTTTTTCCAGAAAAATAATTTTTTTTCAGAATCATAGATCTATTGATGACGATCACGTGGGTGGAAAATTTTTTGTCAACGGAGGCTCGGGTGATCGAAAAATTTATCGAGAAACTTTTTAGTGATAGAAAATGTGAGGAAACATCAACAAACTAAAATAACTTGAAATTATAAACAATGAATTAAGACCACAAGATGAAATAATTAAGATCTAAGGGAGGGAATTGATTGTTGCATTGGATGCAACAAAAGTAACACATTGTCACCAGAATTGGAGTCATTCTCATGTATTGAAAGACATAAACAATACCAAAAGAAAAATTAAGCTCTAATGGCTACAAAGCACAAGGTCTAGGATCATCATCTTACACAAATGGCTAAGAGAAACTCAATCCAAACAATCAATCACCTATCCTAGCTTGATTCATCCCCCACTAAACCAAACCTAAGCTTAGCCTAGCATAACCATGGAAGAAACTTGAAATTGAGTAGAGGAGACCATCCTTGCTTCCATGGAGGATCTTCCTACTTGGCTCTTCAAGCTCCAATCCAAGCTATGGAGGACTTCACTTAGATCGTTGATCTTCAACTTGATCAACAAGGGAGAGAGGATGGTGTTTGGTTGAGAAAAGAGGGATGATCGGCAATTGAGTTGAGAGAGAGAGAGTGAGACGGACGAGTGTTGTAAAATTAGAATGAATCTCTCCCCTAAAATTTCCTCTGCTTCTCCTTTAAATAGCAAGCCGGAATAGCCTTGAATTTTCGGCGAAAACTTCCCAGAGTTTTCGCCGAAAATGTCTTTGAAAAACACCCAGCGGCTTGACATTTCTTCACAGATTTTCGACGAAAATCTTGTACAATTTTCGCCAAAAATTTCTTCATAAATCGAATGTCCGCCTCCTGTTTGCAAGTGACCGAGAGTTCTCGGCGAGAACTTAGAGTTCTCGCCGAAAACTTAAGTATGAATGCTGAAATTTTTCTCAATCTTGCATCGGCCATAACTCCTCCGTCCTAGCTCCGATTGACCTCCCGTTTGATCCTACGTGCTCCTTGTCACTAGTACTACGACACTAAGACCTGAAAATACCAAGAAACAACTCCAATAGACTTATAATTGGCCTCAAAGTGGCACCCGGACAACAAGATAGCACTTTGCATAAAACTTCAATAAAAGCATATAAATCATAACAAAATGAGATCAAACATGGGAGATCCTTAGGCTAATCAAAGGCTTAAAATGCACCAAATAAGGTCACATCACATCCTAAACTACAGTATAAGGATTCATGACCAACTCACAATCACATCACATCACACTATGCCACTCTTCCAAGAGGTGTGACTGCACCCCTCTGGAAGAGTGTGTGCGTCTATTGTAAGCCACTCTTCATAAGGCCGGCCACCAAGAAGCCCGGCCCCTGGACCAGCCCGGAGCACCAGGCCCCGCGACCACCACCCATATCAGGCCCGACGCCCGACCGGGCAAGCCCACCGGGCCGCCACGATAGCCCAACCAGCCCGAGCAACCGACCGAGACCGAATTAGGGTTTTTGACCTATTTAGGTCTTTTATTCAACATTAAAGACTCCATTTATTATTTTATGTTTTATTCCCTTTTAGTTCAAGTTGTTTAGGAGTTTTAGGATTCTAATTAGGATTAGGATTCTTTATTTTATTCTTATTTCGGTAGTAGTCATTAGGGAGGAGAGCTTGTTCCATCACCTATATAAGGAGGCCATCGACCACCCTTGTAAACCAACCCCCCATTGAATCAATATACAATTTTCAGAACACATGTTCTTTTCCCTTCAAGCCTTTGCTCGTTGTTGCATTGCTTAAGGTCGGCTTATCATCAAGAGCACACATCTCTTGAAGTGGCGCCCTCGACTTGATACTTCCAATTCCTAGCTCGTTTATAGTTAGTGGGTCAAAGTCCTCTTTCATCCCCGGTTCTGATGGTTTCTTCTTGTTGTCGTGACGATCAGCTTGTGGTGGTTCGGGTCGTCTACCCACGGTTGCGGCGGTTCACATCAGCAGGGTCATCCACCTTTTTATTATTAATAGGGTGACCCCACTTTGGCAGGACCACCCTCCTACAACCACAACTGACAACAGCAGATGTATATAAATTCACAAGATCACCTAAACCCATCGTTCCTAGCAGTCACTTCTAATTCTTATCTGTTAATCATCCATATTAATCTTTTATCTCAATACCTCGCCTGCTAAACGACTTTTTCGTTTTGATAGCCAATGGTTGGAGTCAAGAGAAGTAAATGATTTAGTTCATTTGGTCTGGTCCCAACCTCAAGCTGGGCTACCTATGTACAAGATTTCAGAAAAAATGAAGAAAATTCATCATAAACTCTTTAGTCTGATGAAATCAGGAATGACTAATTCTGCTAAAAAATTAAGAGTATTGAGACTTCAATTGAGGAGGCTCAAAATTTAGCGAACCCAGACTGGGAACATATTGCAAAGCTAGAGGCTGATTTAGCCATTGAGGCTAATAAAGAGGCACAATATTGGAAAGTAAGGAACCGTGCGAAATGGTTGGAACTGGGGGACAGGAATACTAAATTTTTTCATCACTCGGTGGCTCAGCAACGGAAAATAAATACGGTGAAATCTCTATGGGATACTGAAGGTAATTTGCAATCCTCAGAGATCAGGATGGGAGAAATTGCTATTTCATTTTATAAGGATCTTTTTAAATCTTTGATACCTCCATCGGGTGTCCATAATTTAATGTCATCCCGCTCAGAAGGGGTGAAATTAACAAATGAAATGAATATGCGCCTTACGGCTCTTGTAACGCCCCAAGAAATTAAGGATGCAATTTTTGGAATTGAACCAAATAAAGCACCTGGCCCGGATGGTTTTACCAGCGCTTTTTTTTCATCATTTTTGGGATTTGGTGGGAAATGAAGTCATAAATGCCATTTCACTTTTTTTCAGGTCAGGTAGAATACTAAGACCGATTAATCATACTTGTATCACACTACTACCTAAGGTTAAGAAAGTAGACTCTATGAAGCAACTCCGACCAATAGGTATGTGCTCTGTTCTTTATAAAACAATTGCTAAAATCTTAGCAAGCCGACTGGGTTCTGTTCTTCCATCAATTATCAGTCAAACCCAAAATGGTTTCATACAAGGTAGGGAAATTACAGACAATATTTTGATTGCGCACGAGGTTATGCACTATTTGGCTGGCCACAAGTCAGAAGTAACAAGCTTCTTGGCCCTTAAACTCAATATGGAGAAAACATATGATAGAGTGGAATGGTCTTTCCTTTTCACAATGATGAGACGTTTTGGTTTCAGAGAAAGAGTGATCGCTTGGATAGCAGAATGCATTATGACTTCTTCCATGAATGTCCTTCTTAATGGACAAGAAGTTAAGGATTTTTTCCACCCCACAAGGGGTTTGAGACAAGGGGACCCGTTGTCTCCCTTACTTTTCACCATCTTTTTGGAAGGCCTTTCATTTCTCATGAATAAAGCTGTGTCAAATAAACTCCTTCTTGGCTTAAGATTAAATTCTTATAGTCCTTACCTCACTCACCTCATGTTTGCAGATGACACATATTTATTTCTTAGAGTGTCTTGTCAAGAAATTGACAATTTGCTCATCCTATTTGAGAATTATCAAAAATTCAGCGGGCAAAAGATTAATATGGATAAGTCAGCAGTTACATTCTATGGGGGAACCCCAGATGAATCCAAAATTGAATGGAGCTCGAAGTTGGGAGTAGTAATTTCATCTGCTGAAGATATTTATTTGGGTCTACCATCAAAGGTGCGTAGGAAAAAAATGAATCTTTCAAATTCATCGAAGATCTAATTATCAAGAAAATTCATTTTTGGAAACGAAAAATTTGTCCCCGGCAGCAATGGAAATCGTTGTCACTTCAGTGCTTTCAGCACTCCCTGTGTATACCATGGATTCCTTTAAACTTCCAAAAAATAATATTAACAGAATGACCCAATTACTTGCAAACTTTTGATGGGGAAAAATTGATGATTTAAAGAAAATGATTTGGCTTTCCTAGGAGAGACTTTGTGAGCCAAAGGAGGAAGGTGGTCTAGGTTTCACAGATTTTGTAACACCCTAACCTATACATGACACCTGACCGGAGAATTAACATAATTACAGCGGAACATGATTTGGGTGTTACATTAACTTGCTAAATAGCTTGATATTTTTCTTGAAAATTTGACATGAGGTACTCGTATAGTGGACCTATCAGTTCTTCTCATCATACCTGTATAAAACATAACATATTTCTACATATACATACCATGAGTATCCACAACATCCAAAACTGTTATTAGCTCATGCCACTACTACAGACACACTACCACTATGTGTATCCTTACAATCCTGCAAACCACATATACATATGCACTATATACACATAGATCACATGATAACTACAACAAGCCTTTACATGCCACACCTGCAGAAGGGTCTAACACATGCATGAAAATGTGTCAAAAACATATTTAAGTGAAAACATGGATCTTTGGCCAAAATGCACTCCCCCGTAGCCGTCCAAGCATGGAGTAGTTGAAGACCGTACCTCATCGAGCCTTCAACTCCTAGACCTACTGGAAGCTGCAAGGATCTCTACTACTGCTGCTGGTCTGCTCACCCACAAGGATAAGCAGAGGAAAGATAATAAAGAAAAGGGTCAGCTCATAGCTGAGTGAGTGTAATCATAGCATCGTGAGTTCATAACAAAGCATACGCCTAACGTGTATCTAGCACATAAGCCAAAACACTAGGATTGAATCTCAGCTATCTTCACATCCCAATAGGCAAAAGACTCAACCACCTTGACATATGCACATGCGTCTTATCATATTTTAATTATTAGGCGCCTGGCTATTCCCATGCTATTAAGTCTCCCGGGCTTGCTTGCTTGTTATTCAACACCACTAAAGGTGTGATCATGACTTGTAAAAGAACCTTCACCATACCAAGGGTGAGGTTATAAACTTGATTTCATGAATGAGTCTACACCATACAAAGGGTGCGACTATAAACTTGACTTGATAATTGAGTAATAGCATGGGGAGCCCTAATTGCTACATGAATGACCGTGAGACCAAACCATATATAACCTGTGTTCTTGTTCATGATTCTTAACATGATATTCCTTAACATTAACTCGATCATTTAATGCACTTGACTTGTATATTCTCGACATAACAATACTTGACTCGACTTATAATAACTTAGGAGTCCCATAGTAATACTTCATCGGGTCTAGCCCTCGTACTGGGTCATTCTCCTAATCATGAATCCAATTTAGCAACTAACACTAACATCGTAAATAACGACAATATGAGCAAATTACTAATCATAAATATCGTAGCACCTAATAACGATATTAAAGGAAACTTGAAACATGGAATCATATAAATCACTTATTGATAAGCACGGCAATTAAAACACGTATCAATCATGGTTCCACATGTAACATATAATTCCATACACCCCTAAGCAGTCGGTCTAGTTCTCCTATGTTCATACTAAGAATAAACGTAATTAACATGATACAACAAACCCGTTATGCTGTGCTAATCCCTCACAAATTCTGATTGACGGAACTTCGATACTATCTTCTTTGTCGGAACCCTACTTCAGAATGACCTCCGTAGCACGAACCGTGTATGAATACATGTTTAATTTAATCGTTTGTTCTTTCTCCTTTAAATCTCCCTTTCGTTCTCTTCTCTGTTTCCTTCTTCATACAGAGCACACTCCCTCTGCTCACTTTATGAACACCTCATTCTATTTCACCTTTCTTAAATGCTAATCCCTTAATTTAAAGAACAAAAGGTGATATAATCATTACCTTACCTAATGCTTATGTCATTTAAAGTTTGGGATAGGATAAGTACAAATCAAAGCCATGATGCAAATACTTAGTATTAGGGAAAAGTAATGAGCTAAAGTGGTGGGTAGTTTCCCCCAACCACACGTGTATATCATTGTTTTTATCATAAATATTATTTTTGTCCTTACCTAAGTATTATGCAATGTGTAATGTGTATACATATATAATTATCATAGTTACTAATAATCGGTACCACATTGAATTGAAAAATATTTTAGGTGTGATTGGAACGGGATGTTATAATTCCTTCCCTCTTAAAAGATTTCGTCCTCGAAATCTATCCCTAACTGAGTTCTGAAATAACTCTAACTCTCTCTTACATTCACTCCTAACTTAGCTTATCATGCATCTAACCAGTTATTGTTCCTTACTTAGGTGAGTCATCAACCAGGAAATCACATAGCATGTTAGTTTCCCATGTTTTAGTTATATGACACCTACACTATGTGATCATATCATAATCACATCAATCAAAACATGAACAATAACTTAACCTGCTAAGTAGGCTTCTACAAGCCTAGGGTACTTCTCTCTCAAACTCATCTCTATTTCCCAGGTGGCACCTTCACTACCTTGGTTCCTCCAAACCACTTTCAACATTGGAATCTCCTTCTTACGAAGACTCTTAATAGTACGATCAACTATCTCAACTAGGATCTCTTCATATGTGAGGTCCTGGTTCAGTTCCACTTCCTCAGGTCTTAACACATGGGAAGGATCTCCACAATACTTCTTTAGCATGCTTACATGAAATACATTGTGGATTAGTGACAATTTAGGAGGTAGCGCTAACCTATACGCCACTGGTCCAATCTTCTCAATGATTTCATAAGTCCTATGTAACGAGGTGCTAGCATTCCTTTCTTTCCAAACCTCATTACACCCTTCCAAGGAGAAACCTTGAGAAATACCTTCTCACCCACATCATAGTTCACCTCACGCTTATGAGTATCAACATAAACCTTTTGCCGATCTTGCGCCACTCTTAAACGATCCTTTATCATCTTAACCTTATCCACCGTGATTTGAACAATTTCCGGTCCTTCGATTTGTCTCAAACCTTCCTCATCCCAACATAAAGGTGTTCTACACTTCCTCCCATATAATGCCTCATAAGGTGCAACACCCAAACTACTATGGTATTGGTTGTTATAAGCGAACTCAATCAATGGTAAATGATCCACCCATGATCCCTTCCAATCCGTCACACAAGATCGAAGTAGTTCCTCCAATGTAAGAATGGTTCTTTCCGTTTGACCATCAGACTCGGGATGGTAGGCTAAAGTAAAATGAAGTTTTGTTCCCAAAGCTGCATGTAGACTTTCCCAGAATCGAGATGTGAAACTTGGATCTCGATCATAAACTATCGACAATGGAACACCACGTAACCTTACAATTTCCTTAATGTACAAATCAACTAGCATTTCAAGTTGTGGCTTCCATTTAATAGGTATAAAGTGAGCTGCCTTGGTTAAACGGTCTACTATTACCCAAACTGCATTTTTGCCCTTAGCTAGTGGAAGCCCATAGACAAAATCCATGGTAATTCTTTCCCATTTCCATTCGGGAATTGGTAGTGGTTGTAACCTTCCTGTGGGTGCTCGATGTTCTGCCTTAACCTTCTGGCATACTAGGCATTTGAAGACATGCTCAGCTACTTCCTTCTTCATCCCTGGCCACCAATAATAAGGTTTGATCGTATGATACATTTTAGTTGCTCCTGGGTGCATAGCATAAGCGGAAGAATGAGCTTCATCAAGAATCTCTTTTCTTAAGTTTTTGACATTAGGTACACACGCCCGACCATTGTACCATAACATGCCATCTACAAACTCAAATGGGTTCTCTTTTCCTTGTTCAATATCTGAAATAATTCCAGCTAACTTCTCATCCTCCTTTTGTTTCTCACGTATCTTATCATGAAGTAATAGTCGAATGTTCAACGGAGCCAATAACCTTGTTAAACCATCCACTTCCATTTCTACATTCATTGCTCTCAAATCCACTAAATCAGTCATGTTTTTCTTGCCCTTCCTACTTAAAGCATCAGCAACCACATTAGCCTTACCGGGATGATAATCAATCGTACAATCATAGTCCTTCAATAGCTCAATCCACCTCCTTTGTCGACTGTTCAACTCTTTTTGGTCCATTAAGTACTTAAGACTCTTGTGATCAGTAAGAATCTTAAAAGTTTCACCATATAAGTAATGTCTCCATATCTTCAGGGCAAACACCACTGCTGCCAATTCCAAGTCGTGAGTAGGGTAATTAATCTCATGGGGTCGCAATTGCCTTGAGGCATAAGCTATAACCTTACCATCCTGCATTAGCACACATCCTAAACCTTGATATGATGCGTCACTATACACCGCGAACTGCCCTGAGTTAGAAGGTAGAGCAAGTACAGGTGCAGTAGTCAACCTCTCTTTGAGTTCATCAAAACTCCTTTGACATGCCTCATTCCATACATATTTGGTATCCTTTCTTAACAACTTGGTCAATGGTGCTGCAATCTTTGAGAATCCTTCAACAAAGCTCCTGTAATAGCCTGCCATACCAAGAAAACTTCTCAACTCAGACACGTCCTTTGGTGGAACCCAATTAACTACAGCTTCTATCTTCTTAGGGTCCACCTCAATACCTTTTCCTGATATCACATGTCCCAAAAATAAGACTTCTTCCAGCAAAAAGCACACTTTGAGAACTTGGCATATAGTTGCTTCTCCCTTAAGGTTTGTAACACAATTCTGAGGTGTTCACTGTGTTCCTCCTTGCTCTTAGAATAAATGAGAATGTCGTCAATGAATACGATGAAAAATTTATCAAGATATTCATGGAAGACTTTATTCATGAGAGCCATAAATGCTGCTGGTGCATTCGTGAGTCCAAATGGCATAACCACATACTTATAATGCCCATACCTTGTTCGAAACGCTGTCTTAGGAATTGCTACTTCAGCTACCCTCAATCGATGATAACTTGACCTTAGGTCAATCTTGGAAAAGAGAGATGCACCTTGCAATTGATCAAACAAATCATCAATTCTTGGAAGAGGGTAACGTTTCTTAATTGTTGCCTTGTTCAATCTCCTGTAATCAATACACATCCTCATTGTGCCATCTTTCTTTTTAACAAATAACACTGGTGCACCCCCAATGTGAAATACTGGGCCGGATAAAACCGTTATCCAATAAATCTTGCAATTGCTCTTTGAGTTCCTTAAGTTCTACCAGTGCCATTCTATATGGTGCAATTGAAATCGGTGCCGTACCAGGCACTAGCTCAATGTCAAACTCAATTTCCCGTTCAGGTGGGACACCAGGAAATTCCTCAGGAAATACATCCAGGAATTCTTTCACAACTTCTAGATCTTCTAACCTTACTTCCTTATCCACTATTACATGAGCGAGATATGCTTCACAACCTTCTCGCACTAAAGCAAAAGCCTCCAAAGCTGAAAGCAACACATTCATCTCTCGTTTCTTAATACCTTTGAATACTACTTGTCCCATCCTTTTGAGTGTTAAAGTAAACTCCCTTCTTACTACAATCCACTACTACTCCATGAGTAGCAAGGAAATCCATTCCAAGAATGATATCGAACTCATCAAATGGCAAAAGGATCAAATCTGCTGCCAGAAAAGCTCCTCCCACACAAATGGAAGAGTTTCTAATTACGGAGTCCACACTCAAAGTATCACCCACTGGTGTCTTAACACATAAGGTATATCCTAACTTATCAGGTACTAAGCGTAGTATATGTGCAAACATATAAGACATAAAGGAATGTGATGAACCAGTATCAATTAATGCATATAATTGCTTGCGAAGGATAGAAAGCATACCAATCACCACCTCAGGTGCTGCCTCTGCCTCGCCCCTAGTCATAGCATAAACTCTCGGCACTGCCTAAGCTTTAGTACCCTCTGTGTTGGCCCCTGAGGTCTGGTACCCTGATATTGGTTCTGACCACCAAGTCTACTACTTTGCTGACGACCACGACCACCCTGAAATCCTCCTCGACCACTTTGAAATCCACCGCGACCACCTTGAAAACTACTTCTGACTGAGGCTCTAGATTGTTGCATTGAGGCTTCTGAATGTGTAGAACCACCTCCTCCTCTAAGGGGGCATTCCCACACACGATGCCCTAGCTTTCCACATTGAAAACATTCCCCAGAAAACTTCCTGCACTCACCAAGATCTCTTTTCTGACAAACTTTGCATATTGGAAAGGATGGAACCGAACCTGCTGGTCTTTGGTAAGAGGATGCAGTAGAAGATTGAGCCGGCATCCTCCAACTAGTATTAGGACCCCTCTTCATAGGATATCGAGGTCCACCATAGCTCCCACTTTGTATTGGTGCCATCCTTTTCCTATCTTCTTCTTTAGCTTTCTACTCTTCACGTCCCTCAGCCTCATATGCCTCATACTTAAGTGATGCTTCCTTAATAGTGGCCATGCTCTCCTCATCCACCCTATGGATCTTATCCTTCAATCCTAGTCGCAAACCATGTAAATACCTCTGCTTCTTTTTCCTCTCCGTGTCAGCCAACCCATCCTCAAAATAAAGAAGTCGAACAAACTTTATAGTGTATTGGGTTACTGTCATATCTCCCTGCTTAAGGCTAGCGAACTCATTAGTCTTTGCTCTAACAAACGCCTCAGGAAGAAACTCTGTCTTAAAGGCAGCCAAGAACTGATCCCAAGTAAACTCCACTCGTTGCCCACTAATCCTTGATACTGAAAACCACCAACTCTTTGCATACCCCTTCAACAAGAAAACTGCATATTGTACTTTCTCTTATGGGGTAGCATACATATACTCTAACACATCCTCCATCTCCATCAACCAATCCACAGTCTTCTCCGGATCAGTCATGCCATCAAACTCCTTACCACCTAAACTTTTCATCTTAGCATAATCCATGACCTCTGGTTTTACTTCAGCCATCATACCTCTCGACTGATCGGTAGGGGGACTACCTGCACTTCCATGCGAACTACAAGGGACAACATTGGCCTTAGCTTGATCCACACATTACTTGAAACAAATCTTATTGAAGTTAGTTGAAGAAGAGGTTGAAAAATCGATGCAAATTTCAAAACCATGATGCATGTGGACCACTAACAGTACACCACACAGGACACAACCGCTCGATCGCCTGTGCAAGTACGGGTATGGAATACCTCCCCTCTTTTGGGGTTCGTGACGTCCCAAGAGAAAAAGGTAGCATACCTATAATGCAGAAGGCAAACCGTGCTCTGATACCAACTTGTAACACTGATGACACTCGATTTGACGTGATTATCACCCTCATTCAAGCAACATTTCTTTGCTTAAGACATGGTTTTTAGGGTAGAATAACGAATATTCAATCGATTGCCCTATCTCGTGCCATTTGTGTTACCTTGGCCCGTTTCGGGTCTATTTGATGGTTTTCTAGTGTTTTTATGTTAGCACAGGTTTTTGCCGTCAAATAAAGTAGCCATGGACGTGTCTAAGGCGTTGGAACCTCGAGGAATCAAATCGGAATCGATCCAAGGAGCCGATCAAGTCAAACCAAAAGTCTGCCCATTCACACTTACATTTTCGGCGAAAATGACCTATGGTTTTCGGCGAAAATGCAAGAACAATCCACTGATGCTCGGCCAAAGAAGTTTTCGGACCGAAACGAAATCGTAGGAGAATCAGCCGATGGGACTTCCATTCACAAGCATATTTTGGCAAAAATAATTCACTATTTTCGGCGAAAATATTAGAAGAAATCCGGCTGGGCTAGGTTAAGTATAAATACTTAACCGGCGGCCCACTAGAGAAGAGATCATAATTTTACATCAGAAAATACTTTTCGAATCAGAATCCTACGATTTTCTCTGAAGTTCTGGAGCGAAGAGTTAGAGTTCGAAGAGCCGGAAAGAGATTGTGAACCCTAAGTGACCCAGGGCTTTAAAGCGGTCACGGATCGGCGGTGATTAGATTCGAAATTCAATCAGTTCTTTTTCATGTTTGATTTGTTCTTCATTGTTCCTGTTTCTTGTCTGGATTGATCACCTAGATTAGATTCTGGTTAAGCTAAGGATAGAAGCGAATGCTCGCCTTACTTTAGAACATCGAATTGAACAATTAACCTTATAATTGGAGCGTGCCTTTCGTAGGAACCGGTTAGGGTTAATCCACTGCAAGAGTAACTCATTAATCATTAGTAATTGCACCAGTTAATTAAGTCGTTGCGAGAGGCGACCGTACCCGGGCGGCTAGTTAATCTTGGTAGTTAGAACGGATAGAGCGAACGTTCGCCGGTCTTAAACCTAAGGGTAAGGAGTTATGGTGGTGTCTTAGTAATTGATTGAATGAGAATCGAAATCCGCTGATATGTTGATTGCCAATGCTCTGGGGAACGAAGGGGGATTCAAAGTCTAAGTTCGTCTGTCATCCTTGTTTTCAAACCCTAATTTCCAATCTGCTTTAGTTTAATTTGTTTTAATTTCTCTGCATTTCGTAGAATTAGAAGTCGTGGAACTCACACCACGCACAACTTGTCTGCCTTTGAGTATTTTGCCAGTTTTGAAGTAGTCAATCTTAGAAGACCCTTGGAATACGATCTGCTTAGCTCTTGTTAGCTTTGCAGTATTTGATCAACCGCTTCTTCGACGGTTCATCAAATTGGCGCCGTTGCCGGGGACTTCTTTTGATTGTTCGAAAGAAGAACTGGCAATATATTCTTCTACTTTCCATCCACTTCGATTTTACACTGGTTTTGTTTGTCTTTTTTATCGGTAGGTTTACAGGTGTATGCCTCACCGTCCTTGGACTCGCTCTCAAATCGAACAGGCTAAGAGTGCAGAGAGACCAGGCAGTTCTGCTCCACCTCTACGATCACAGGTTCTGAAGAAAGGCAGATCCAATACATTCATCACTTCGATCAAGATCGAGGAACCGAAGGAGAGTTCCTCACCTCCATCTTCACCTGTACCGTCATCTTCATCCGCTTCATACACCGAGTCACTTTCACCTCCTCCATCTCCCGCCATGGATGATAGATTACCACCACCACCCCAAAATGGCGATCAACCGCCACCACCACCACCTGCACAAAAGAGTCTAGCAGACTATAACAAGCCGAGCGCGACTAGCGTTCGATCTGCCATTGCCGTTTCGCGCATTGAAGGAGATCCTAATTATGAGATCAAGATTCCATTCTTGACTATGATCTCTAGGGATTTACAGTTTGAAGGCAGGCCCCTAGACAATCCGTGCACTCATCTTGCAGACTTCCTTGATCTCTGCAGCACTTTCAAGAGCGGAAACCTCGACAAAAACACTCTTTGTCTGAGAGCTTTCCCGTTCTCTTTGAAAGGCCCTGCTAAGAGGTGGCTTACTGGCAAACCACCTGGCTATTACACTGATTGGGATACTCTGGCTCAGGACTTCATTGAAGAATACTTCCCTCCGGCCAGAACAACCGCCATGAAGGATAGCATCGCCAGATTCTCCCGAAAGAAGGAGAAAGTTTGTATGATACTTGGAATCGATTCCAAGAATTTCTCTACACTTGCCCTCATCATGGATTCGAGCAAAGGCAGTTAGCTGAAATCTTCTCTCGAGGACTTTGAGAAGAATCTGCCAAGTGGGTCAATTCTCTGGCTGAAGGGGATTGCACTACACTAACACCTGAAGCTGCTCTTCTTCACTTCGCAAACTGTGCTTCCAAGTCAAGGAATTGGGAATGACAATCTGAAGGATCAAGGAGCAAGCTAGATCTCGAAGCTACAATCAAAGCAGAGGTAGAGAAGCATTTGAAGAAGTCTACCACACCGATCAAGCCGCCGGCAGCTTCTGTCTACGTTGCCGATTGCGAGTGGTGTGGAGCTTGCGCACATAACGGAGGCTGTTGTCAGAATTTTGGTAAGGCAGAAGTCTGGTCTGCCAAAGAGGTAAATTTCATTCAACAAGGCTTCGTCAATAATCAGAATGGTTATGCTGGCTACCGTAACTTCAGACACCAAGGGAACTATCAAGACAGACCTCCCTACAATGCTGGCGCCAACCATAACCAGAACCAGAATAACCGTCCGGCTGGTCCAGCTCAGGATCAGAAGCCTAACCATCCGCCGGCAGGTGTCTACCAGCCGCCGCATCGCAATCCGGGTAATTATGGAACTGCTCCTGTCAATCGCCAGAATCAATACCTTAACAATACCTATCCAGGGCAGCAGCATCAAAGAGAAAACAATGTCAGTGACCTGGATAAGAAGCTCAGCCAGATCATCACAAGACTCGATGATCATGACAGTCAGTTCAAGGCTCAAGCTCTTCTCAATCAAGAACAGATAGCATCCAGACAAAGGATTGAGCAAGCCGTGAACAACATCTCGAGCATGCTAGCATCTGGTCGACCATTTGGCCAACTTCCAAGCCAGACAGAGCCGAATCCGAGAAAGGAGCAAGCCAAGATGGTAACCGCTTGAAAACTCCCAAACTTAATTGCTGATGCTTGTTCTGTCTTACGCAGGATCGCTGAAACTCCGGAGGAAGAAGAAGAACAGGAACCGGCGCCTAAGGAGGAAGATCCTCCTCTTGCACTGTACGTCGTGAAACCTCCTTTTCCAAGAGCATTGCTGCCAAATGCAAGGATCGAGACTGGCATGAAGGGGAACAAGGAAGGATATCCTGACATTCGTATTAAGAAACCTGCCTCTCCATATCCAGCTAAGTTATCTGATCCTGGTTCTTTTACTTTGCCTTTGGTCATCAATGATGTTGAGATTGAACGTTGTTTAGTTGATCTAGGAGCGTCTGTTAATGTCATGCCTATGACCTGTTTGAAAAGTTAAACCTAGGAGAACTTGAACCGCCTAGTATGCAACTCGTCTTTGCTGATAGATCAGTTAAAACCCCTAAGGGAGAGATTAAAGACGTTGTTACTAAATGTGGTCCGTTCACGTTCTTAGCTGACTATGTGATTATGGATACTAGTACAGATGATTCTACCATTCTCATAGGTCGACCTTTCATGGCTACTACTGGAATGAATATTAACGTTCCAAATGGTTCCTTAACTCTAAGGGTCGGTAAAGAAACAAAAACGTTCCGTCTTAAAGATGGCATGAAATATGACTCTAAGAATGAAGAATCTCAATGCCTAGCTGTTGAAACTGTAGAGTTGACTTTGGTCAGCTCCGTTACTAATGCTTCTTCCAGTGTCTCTAGATCAGTTGTTGCTGCAGATATTAAACAGGTTATTAAGAAGAAGCCAGAAACTTCGGTTCAGAAGCTGCCCAAGAAGAAGAAGGAACTGCAAGCCTCTTCTAAGCCACCGAGCACTAAATCGAGCAGGCCGCGGGGCAAGAATAAGAAGACGAAGACCCAAATGGTCTGGAGGACAAAAATTCTGCCGTCTTCCACCGAGCCAGCTACACCACCAATTAGTTCCGAGAAACCGGCACCGAAACAAGTATGGAGGGAGAAGCCGAAAGCATCTCCTAAGGAAGTACTGACGATCACCGATCCTGGTGATACCAAGCCGAAGATAAAAGAAAAGAAGAAGCCGACAGTCCTCATTCCTTCCATCTTAACACTCAAGAAGGATGACCTCTCCAGAGAACTGTTCGGACCGTTCAAGTTCGTCGATCATCTTCCCGATGGACGTACCAAGCTGCTGCATGCGAACGGGAAGAGATTCACGCTTACCAGAGAAGTCCCGAAGCTGTACTTCATGAACTCCGACGCGAGCTTTAAGAAGAATCTAAGTTGGGATGTCTCCTAATACCGTCCATGTATCGTCCAGTTCAAGGACGTTAATAAAAGAGCGCTTCGTGGGAGGCAAACCACGGCTGGAGTCTGTTTTTAATTTTTTGTCAAACTTAGTATTTTAGAGTCGGTTCGGGGGAGCCAAAAGTGTCAGTTTGTTTGATTTATTATTTTTCGTGTAGAGTCTGCGTGTCGCAGTGTCGTTTGCAAGTTGATTGAGGTCGTTGCAATTTTTGTGGATTTAACGTTGATTTTCTGAAGTTGGCCGGATTTGCAAAAATATTTTAACCCGAACAGTTCAAAATTTTCGGCGAAAATTAAACCCTATTTTCGGCAAAATTGTTTTAGAATTTTCGAACCCGGTCTCCTGTTTCATGTTTTCGGTTCGAAAAGTTGAGTGTTTTCGGCGAGCCATTTTAACTCCTATTTTCGGCGAAAACACCCCTTTATTTTTACCAAAAAAACATTGAAAATCAGCCAAATTTTCACTTTAAAACTCGGTCCATCCTCTCTCTTCCCTTATCTCATTTTTGAACATAAAACCGAAACCCCCTCCCCTTTTCGTTTTCAAAACCGCCGACCGCCACTTCTTTTTAAACAGCCGCCGCAGCCGTTTTCCGCCGCCGCCGCCATCGCTGACCTCCGCCGCTCGACTCCCTCCTCTTTCCGATTCCACCGAGCCCTAGAACAACCAAATCGGAGCTCTACAGCTCCAGTTCACCGAAACCCTTGTTTTCAGAGTTTTTCACCGATTCCTCCCAAACCGTTCATTTTTAGCATCCATGGCTTCAAGGTAAGTTGTAGAACTTTTCAATACGAATCTTTTGACATATGGATTGCTGAATTTTGTCGGGGTTGACTTTCGGTTGACTTTTCGGTTTGCCTCGTTTTGCGTGCCGGTTGTTTTCATGTGAACTAGGTTAGCTAAACTTACAAAACTATTCTAGCATGCTTAGGGAGTTCCGTGTTTCATTTCCGTATCATTTGATCATGTGTTGCTTTGCATACGATTGATTCTCTATTAGGTTGACTTGTGAGAAATGTCGGTTTGACCATGAACTGTTTTTGATCATTTGGCTGCCTGATGTGCTCATTCTCGTTCAGATTATCGTGCTTGCCATTTGAGATCATATTATGCCGTCAATTTCCACCTTGTGATAGTCTTGCCATGATTAGGGTTCAATATGCTATAATGTTGATTTTCTGAATGTCGGTTTGACTTTTTGAACTCTGATTGTGCTTATCCGATTCTGGTTGTTCCTAAGCATGTATTTTACTGTCTATGATTACCGGTTACTCTGCTTTGCTTACCCCCACTCGGTTTCCCTCATTTCTTCGTGAAATTGAGTTTTTCTACCAAGTGTGGGGTAGGGTTTAAGTTTGACTAATCTAATTTCATTCTAGTTTTAGGAACACCACTTATGAGCGCAGGACTAAGGCGCGACTTGATGGCGCCTCGAGCTCAGGAGTTGCCGCTCCCGTCACACCTGCTGTTCTGGGCCCTCCACCCGCACTCCCTCGCCGGGCTAGATACCATCACACTATAGCTCGTCTACCGGACTTCTACTTCGAGTGCTTCCAGAAGATCCAGCACATTTGTGGAGCTGACGTGCGCCCTCTCTCCATAGAGTCCCTCTTCGATCACGACGAGGACTACCACCGGAATGTGCATGACGCCCTAGCACCGGCTGGTCTCCTAGAGCTGACCACCATAGTTGCCGAGTTCCCAGACATTGCTCTCCAGGAGTTCTGGGCAACCTTTGATCTGGATGAGCACAAGAGGAAGCAGCGCCAGAAGGTTGTGACCTTCTATCTTGGTGGGGTGTACAGGCAGCTCACCTACGACGAGTTTGCTACTCATCTCGGCATCCCCTACGAGCACTATCACAATCATCACCTAGGCTGGTGCGAAGATGATAACGAGGAGGAGTACCACGCGCTCTGGAGCCATATGACAGGCGTGCCTGGCGATCGCCTTGGGGAGCACAACTCAGTTAAGTCCCTCTCTCACCCTCTCTTTAAATTTATTCATATGGTTTGGCGTAGATCCCTTTTATATGTACCAGATAAGGATCGCCACCACATCCTCAAGGAGGAGCTCATGCTTCTTCGAGCCATCCGAGAGAGCTACCCTCTACACCCCGGCTGGGTACTGGCTCGCATTTTCCGCCAGAAGACCAGGAGGAAGACGCCACCTCGCAGACTCTTGGGGGGTAACTTCATAGGTCAACTCATCCTCTCCTTCGGCATCAGCCATGAATATGGCCCGAACATTCCACGACACCGAGTTAGGACTATTGGAGGAGACTTAGCGGTTGAGTACGACTTAGAACTCGACCTCAGTCCCCATGTAGCAGCAGATCCTCTACTCCAGCCTGTGGTCGAGTTGGAGGAAGAAGATGATGCTGAGGAGCAGCAGCCCCAGCCGCCGCCAGAATTCCAAGACTATATACCCTCACCACATCACCAGGCAGGGTATGATCACCAGTCGCCGCCGCACATTCCCGATCCATACCAGGCGCCTCCCCAACAGCCCCGACACCACCCCGCGGATGTTGGAGAGTTGTACGAGCGACTGCAGGAGTGGCGCATCACTGACAACGCCACTCAAGAGGCGCGATGGACTATTATGCAGCAACATATGCGCCGCGCCGACAGGCGGTATGAGGCACAGCTGGCGTGCCAACGCCAGCTCGGCGAATTTCTCCACTTTCCACCTCCCGGCTCACCTGACCACCAGTGACCAGGTTATGTCCTCTTTCTTGTCCCTTCTTTTTATTTATTCTTTTTGGATTTCGGTCCAACTTTTTTTTCTTTTCTGTGTGGATCCGGGACACTTGTCCCGGTTTCCTTTTTATGTTTCATTTGTTTTTGTTTTGTAGGCAGTAGGGAGATTCCCTTTGCTTCGCTTGGGTAGATTCCCTCCGCTCCGAGGACCCGTGCTCATCCCCTACGCCAATCATCTCGGTCCAGGTTCTTCTGCTTCACTCTGAACTCTAATTTTAGTCCTGTGAGGACACAGTCCGATTTAAGTGTGGGGTAGGATGCTAGAGAACCTTGCATGAACTTGATTGCCCTTGATTGTGTTTTATGTGTGCCTCGTGATTCCATACCAGTCTCTCTAGCATTAGAATGGCTCAAGTCTTGATTTTTTATGTTAAGTTTTTGTTCAACCCTTCATAATGATGCTTAGACTGCTTAACCTAGAACTTGAGAACCAACTTGTATACTTTGATGCTTAATTGCCTGGTCGGAACAGAATTTTTAAATCACACTTGTAGTTGGTAGCCTTGATTGCATGAAAATGACCGAATCCGACTAGCAAACCAACTGTGAGCTTTTGATCCATTGCACGTAACCTGCAATTTAAATTCTTTTTGAGTGGTTTTCTGTTTGCTTGAATGAGTTAGAATTTGCATGAGACCTACTCGAGACCACACGATGACACGAGTTCTAGAAGGATAGGGGCACCTAGATTCAGTTACTAAGCCAGATAGCCTACCAAATGATAAATCCACTAGGTTTAGACCCTTGAGCTTGGCCTGTTCTTTCGGTTTGATAATACATTACAGCCATTTCCCATTTCTTTCATTCCCCGTTGATCCCCTGTGGTTGTAGTTCTAGATTGACCTACCGGAAGTCGGTTTATGGTAACCTGCCTATAGCCATTAAACAGGTGGTCTTAGGTAATATGTCCAGACGTGTAAATCCCTCTAGCAACTAAAAGAAAAATCGGCACAAAAGAAAAAAAAAGTAAAGTAAGAAAAGAAGAAAATTTCGAAAAAAAAATGAAGAAAAGAAAAAATCAAAAAAGTTCAAAGTTTCTAGTTCAATAAAATTTTCTTCTCCCTACAAATGGAAGAACGAAGTCAAAAGAAAAGTTCAAAAGAAAGAAAAGAAAAAAAATCGTGTAAAGAAAAAGAATAAGTGCTAGGTTGCTTGAGGGTATCATAGGACGAGCGTTCATCATTCCACCCGTGTTTGGTTAGACGGTAGGAAGCCATAGATTAGATTCGAGGGAAGTTAGTCGAAAGCTACACCGCACCAAGCCATCATCATACATTCCCATCATCCATCTCATTATAAACCCGAGTAGTGTAGATTTCATTACGGTCCTAGTAGGGAAGTCCTTCTTGACTAGATACTCGTGTTGTCACAGTGGTGGAGATGTGGTCGAAATGCAAACTTATGACAGAATTCGGTAACAGAAAATGATTGAGAGTAGAAACACGTCCTTAAACACAGAGAGTGAGAGTTCCCATTGTACTATATATATCCTGTGTGAGGAGTCTGGTCGGTCAGGTCAAATTCGTGCATAATTGGTTGCTAATTACTTGTCGTGTGCAGTTTATTAGTGAGACCAGGTAGTTTGGCTGATCTGTATGCATGTTAGGTTTCTTGTTCTAGGATCGATCTGTCTAATAATTCATTGTGTTTGATTGAGCTCCAATTTAATCGATCTTATCATTTGTGAACATGAGCATCTCTATTCAGTTTGCTTGAGGACAAGCAAAAGCTTAAGTGTGGGGTATTTGATGACACTCGATTTGACGTGATTATCAGCCTCATTTAAGCAACATTTCTTTGCTTAAGACATGGTTTTTAGGGTAGAATAACGAATATTCAATCGATTGCCCTATCTCGTGCCATTTGTGTTACCTTGGCCCGTTTCGGGTATGTTTGATGGTTTTCTAGTGTTTTTATGTTAACACAGGTTTTTGCCGCAAATAGAGTAGCCATGGACGTGTCTAAGGCGTTGGAACCTCGAGGAATCAAACCGAAATCGATCCAAGGAGCCGTTCAAGTCAAACCAAAAGTCTGCCCATTCACACTTACATTTTCGGCGAAAATGACCTATGGTTTTCGGCGAAAATGCAAGAACAATCCACTGATGCTCAGCCAAAGAAGTTTTCGGTGAAACCGTTGGGTTTTCGGACCGAAACAAAATCACAGGAGAATCAACTGGCGGGACTTCCATTCACAAGCATATTTTCGGCGAAAATAATTCACTATTTTCGGCGAAAATATTAAAAGAAATCCGGCTGGGCTAGGTTAAGTATAAATACTTAACCGACGGTCCACTAGAGAAGAGATCATAATTTTACATCAGAAAATACTTTTCGAATCAGAATCCTACGATTTTCTATGAAGTTCTGGAGTGAAGAGTTAGAGTTCGAAGAGCAGGAAAGAGATCGTGACGCCATCCCTTTCATCTCGGAGAACCGGAGCTAGGAGTTTAGTTGACCGAAGATCGAAGTCTGTCAGAGTCGTCTAAATTAGGTTTTTCAAATTCTTTTATGTTCTTCCTCTGAATGATGAACTCTTTCTTTGTCTTTGTTTCTTTTGTGATAAACATGAGTAGCTAAACTCGTTAGAGCTTACACTAGATGAACCCTAAGTGACCCAGGGCTTTAAAGCGGTCACGGATCGGCGGTGATTAGATTCGAAATTCAATCAGTTTTTTTCATGTTTGATTTGTTCTTCATTGTTCATGTTTCTTGTCTGGATTGATCACCTATATTTGATTCTGGTTAAGCTAAGGATAGAAGAGAACGCTCGCCTTACTTTAGAACATCGAATTGAACAATTAACCTTATAATTGGAGCGTGCCTTTCGTAGGAACCGGTTAGGGTTAATCCACTGCAAGAGTAACTCATTAATCATTAGTAATTGCACCAGTTAATTAAGTTAGTGCGAGAGGCGACTGTACCCGGGCGGCTAGTTAATCTTGGTAGTTAGAACGGATAGAGCGAACGTTCGCCGATCTTAAACCTAAGGGTAAGGAGTTATGGTGGTGTCTTAGTAATTGATTGAATGAGAATCGAAATCCGCTGATCTGTTGATTGCCAATGCTCCGGGGAACGAAGGGGGATTCAAAGTCTAAGTTCGTCTGTCATCCTTGTTTTCAAAACCTAATTTCCAATCTGCTTTAGTTTAATTTGTTTTAGTTTCTCTGCATTTCTTAGAATTAGAAGTCGTGGAACTCAAACCACGCACAACTTGTCTGCCTTCGAGTATTTTGCCAGTTTTGAAGTAGTCAATCTTAGAAGACCCTTGGAATACGATCTGCTTAGCTCTTGTTAGCTTTGCAGTATTTGATCAACCGCTTCTGTGATGGTTCATCAAACACCCTAACCTATACATGACACTTAACCGGAGAATTAACATAATTACAGCGGAACATGATTTGGGTGTTCCATTAACTTGCTCAATAGCTTGATATTTTTCTTGAAAATTTGACATGAGGTACTCGTATAGTGGACCTATCAGTTCTTCTCATCATACCTGTATAAAACGTAACATATATCTACATATACATACCATGAGTATCCACAACATCCAAAACCATTATTAGCTCATGCCACTACTACAGACACACTACCACTATGTATATCCTTACAATCCTGCAACCCACATATACATATGCACTATATACAGATAGATCACATGATAACTACAACGTGCCTTTACATGCCACACCTGCAGAAGGGTCTAACACATGCATGAAAATGTGTCAAAAACATATTTAAGTGAAAACATGGATCTTTGGCCAAAATGCACTCCTCCGTAGCCGTCCAAGCATGGAGTAGTTGAAGACCGTACCTCATCGAGCCTTCAACTCCTAGACTTACTGGAAGCTACAAGAATCTCTACTGCTGTTGTTGGTCTGCTCACCCACAAGGATAAGCAGAGGAAAGATAATAAAGAAAAGGGTCAGCTCATAGCTGAGTGAGAGTAATCATAGCATCATGAGTTCATAACAAAGCATACGCCTAACATGTATCTAGCACATAAGCCAAAACACTAGGATCAAATCTTAGCTATCTTGACATCCCAATAGGCAAAAGACTCAACCACCTTGACATATGCACATGCGTCTTATCATATTTTAATTATTAGGCGCCTGGCTATTCCCATGCTATTAACTCTACCGGGCTTGCTTGCTTGTTATTCAACACCACTAAGGGTGTGATCATGACTTGTAAAAGAACCTTCACCATACCAGGTGAGGTTATAAACTTGATTTCATGAATGAGTCTACACCATACAAAGGGTGCGACTATAAACTTGACTTGATAATTGAGTAATAGCATGGGGAGCCCTAATTGCTACGTGAATGACCGTGAGACCAAACCATATATGACTTGTGTTCTTGTTCATGATTCTTAACATGATATTCCTTAACATTAACTCGATCATTTAATGCACTTGACTTGTATATTCTCGACATAACAATACTTGACTCGACTTATAATAACTTAGGAGTCCCATAGTAATACTTCATCGGGTCTAGCCCTCGTACTCGGTCATTCTCCTAATCATGAATCCAATTTAGCAACCAACACTAACATTGCAAATAACGACAATATGAGCAAATTACTAATCATAAATATCATAGCACATAATAACGATATTAAAGGAAACTTGAAACATGGAATCATATAAATCACTTATTGATAAGCACGGCAATTAAAACACATATCAATCATAGTTCCACATGTAACATGTAATTCCATATACCCCTAAGCAGTCGGTCTAGTTCTCCTAGGTTCATACTAAGAATAAACGTAATTAACACGATACAACAAACCCGGTATGCCGTGCTAATCCCTCACAAATTGACGGAACTTCGATACTATCTTTTTGTCGGAACCCTACTTCAAAATGACCTCCGTAGCACGAACCGTGTATGAATACATGTTTAATTTAATCGTTTGTTCTTTATCCTTTAAATCTCCCTTTCATTCTCTTTTCTGTTTCCTTCTTAATATAGAGCACACTCTCTCTCCTCACTTTATGAACACCTCATTCTATTTCACCTTTCTTAAATGCTAATCCCTTAATTTAAAGAACAAAAGGTGATATAATCATTACCTTACCTAATGCTTATGTCATCTAATGTTTGGGATAGGATAAGTACAAATCAAAGCCATGATGTAATTACTTAGTATTAGGGAAAAGTAATGAGCTAAAGTGGTGGGTAGTTTCCCCCAACCACACGTGTATATCATTGTTATTATCATAAATATTATTTTTGTCCTTACCTAAGTATTATGTAATGTGTAATGTGTATACATATATAATTATCATAGTTACTAATAATCAGTACCACATTGAATTGATCGATATTTTAGGTGTGATTGGAACGGGATGTTATAGATTTTCATGCTTTTAATCAAGCCCTTCTAGCCAGACAGGCATGGAGAATCTTACAAGAACCTGAAGGCCTCTACGCTCGTGTGGTTAAAGGTAGATATTTCCCTAAAACATCATTTCTGCGAGCTGTTCAAGGTTCCAATTCGTCATGGGGCTGGAGAAGCGTTCTTCATGGTAGAGAGCTACTAAGGGCATTAAATGGCAAGTTGGAACTGGAAGACTAACTAACCCTCTTTTGGACCCTTGGGTCCCAAACCTACCCAACTTTCTCCCAATCTTAAGCATCTCTGACCCAGTGACATCGATCCCTATGTCTGTTTCATGTCTTATCTTAACAGGAAGATGGAATTTGGAACTTTTAAGTCAACTTTTCAACAACCTTACGATCCAAAAATTATTAACAATGCCACTGCCTGTTGGGACTATCGAAGATAAATTAATCTGGCATTTCGCACCTTCAGGAGCCTCTACTGTCCACTCGGGGTATGAAGTTGCTCGTGGAAAGTTTCACTCTGCACCCATCTTCAGACCTACATCCTTATATGATGAACCTTTCTGGAATAAGGTTTGGTCATTACCAGTGCAACCTAAACACAGAATTTTCTTATGGAAAATTTTCAGATGTATTTTACCAACTAGAGAGAATATTGCGAAAAGATTTCCTATCAATTCTGAGTGCCCAGTTTGTCTGCAAGAAGTTGAATCCTCAGAGCATCTTTTTATGAGATGTATTTTAGCAAAGAAACTTGCTTTCCTCCTAAACATTCAGACTCAGACTTTCTATCATGATAGTGTGGCCTACGTTTGGAGATCCCTATTCACAATGAACCAACATGTACAGGTTAAAGTGCTAACATTCTAGTGGAGGTTGTGGAAGTCGAGAAACCACATTTATTTTAACAAAGCTCAACCAGTTCCATTAATATTATGTTTTCAATTTCAATACGAACTACAAGAACTCCAAGAATATATGGAAAAGGCTCAAATTCGAAAAGTAAGGAATCTAGGGCCAAAATCACTCCAATATAGGTCGATTTCTCCATGATTTCCACCTTGTTTTTCATCGCAATTAGATGGAGCAATTTCAAATGAAATTGGGGGAGCAATTGGATTTATTATCCATGATCATTTAGGAAGAGTCGTCTTTGCAGGAGGAAAAAGCTTTCAAGCAATTACCAACTCATTTACAATGGAATGTCTGGCCTTTAGAGAAGCTCTTGTTTGGTGCTTTGAAATGAGGGTTTTGGATATTATAATTGAAGGTGATGCGGAAGGAGTACAAAGAAAAGTTTTAGATTATAAAACATTACATCCAGTCGCAGGGGCAATTATTTAGGAAATTAGAATCATCTCAAAAAAATTCAGAACATTTGAATTCTACTCAATCCCAAGACTAAGAAATCAAATGGCTCACAATATAGCAAAATTTTCCTTGAATTTTCTTCCAAGATCGTCAAATTTGGTTAATCTGAGGTTGTTCGTTGCTTGTAATGTGGGTTAATCTCTTTCTCTTCTTTGCTTTCCCCTTTCACATCTTCCCCGGCCCCCTCTTAGCCCTTCCCTCTCTCTTCCCTTTCTTTTATCTCTTTTTTTATCTCCTAGGTTGGTTCTCAATCTTTGGTTCTCCCCTCCCCGGGAGTTTTCCTCAAAAAAAAAAGCATTACATTAATGAACATCAGTCAACAATCAATTCGTCAACCAGAAAACATCAACAATCAATCACAAAACAGTTATCATCTTTTACTCTCTTCCAATTTCATGCAATCCTAATTTCATCTAGGTCAGATTACAACTCCTCACATCGACCCGCACTACCTATCATACGCTAAACCTCACCTGGCAAGAAGACGAGGCTCTAAACAACTTCTAGAAACCCAAACAGCGAAGCTCTACAGCTCCAAAACCGTAGCTTCTTCCTTCTTCCACTGACAGAGCTTAACTACTGAATACCAATAACCAAGATATGCAATCTCTTCCTCTCTTCTTCAGGAACGCACAGGAGAAAACGGATCGCCAATCGGACCTCTGTAGCTCCCGGAATCAAGGTTGGAAGTTTGGGGGTTTTTGGTTCGTCAAAAGGATTTTTGGGAGAAAAAAGAAAGAGAAGCTGAAGAATTCAGTAAAAACCCGTGTTCTATAGTCAGACACGAGACACACGGCATGTGTCTATAATACATGGCGTGTATCATGACATATGGCGTGTGTCTATAACACACGGCTGTGTGTTTCAGTCTGCCAACCTCTACGAATTTTCAACGTACTCGCTTGTAACTTCAACCTGACTCAATTATGAACATCCCGGACTTCGAAGGGGCCTCAAGAACACCGTTTCCAATGTCTCAATCATCCAAACTCGAGTTCCAAATTGTTCCATTAGGTAGGGATGTTACAGAAATCTTGAAGCATGTGTAGACGATTTGTTGGTCAAAAGCAGAAGTCTGGCGATCACTTAAGCGATCCGAGGGAAACTTTTGGTACTCTCTAGCAATACTCTTTACGGCTCAATCCGCTCAAGTGTGTTTTTGGGGCAACTTTGAGAAAGTTTATGGGATTCCTCATTATAAGGAGAGGGATAGTGGCCAACCCATCACAGATTGCAGCAATCACATCCATGACGCCTCCAAAAATAGTCAAAGAAGTCCAAGTGCTATCAGGCCGACTTACAATGATCAACCGTTTTATTTCGAGAATCGATGGTAGGTGACGATAAATGTAACAGTGCCTTTAAAGAGTTAAAACAATTTTTTATTACATCTCCTATACTAGCGTCACCTAAGATGAATTAAGATTTATTTGTATACATTTCAATTTCCACAAAGGCAGTTAGTGCCGTTCTCATTCGGCGAGAAGACAAGAGTGAATATCCTATTTTTTACATGAGAAAAACACTAATCGACACTGAGAGCAGATATCCAACGATTGATAAGATGACGTATGATGTGGTGTGTGCGGCACAGAAGCTAAGACCTTACTTTCAGGCACACACCATCCATGTTCTTACGAGCCGGCGTATAAAAATGCATTATGGTCCATGAGCGTAGCTGGGCAATTGGCAAAGTGGGCAATAGAACTGAGTGAGTACGATATAAGGTATCAGACAAGAACAGTGATAAAAGCCCAGGTACTTGTAGACTTCATTTTCGAAGAGGCCATTCAAGAAGAAACAGAGGAAAGCAATAAAAGCCCAGGTACGGAGCATCAAGCAAGAATGGCAAAGGCGCCGGGATCATCCTAAAATCGTCAGGAGGAGTCCTCCATGAAGTGGCCCTGCGATTTTCATCTAATAGAACAAACAATGCGGTGGAATATGGTGCCATGGAGGCAGGGATGAGAATCGCTAAAAGTATGGGAGTCAATAACATTGAAGTGTTCTTAGACTTAATGATTGTGGTCAACCAGTTAAATGGAAGCTTTGAGGTAAAGAAAGTGTCCCTCCTCCCATACTTCAATGAAATTAAGCTAATCATGTCTGAGTTGAAAAAAGTAAGCATAAAGCAGGTCACTCGCGAGGAAAATAGTCACACTGATGTGCTATCCAAGCTCACAACAATGATAGATTTTGATGAAGGACGAATGGTTACGATGGAGAAGGAGGTAAAAACAAAGCAGTGTCTTCAGATTGACCAAAACAGACCGCCAAATGACTGGTGAACGCCCATCATTAACTTTTTAGAAACTAACCAAGTACTAGATGACCAGAATGAAGCGACCAAGTTGCGGCAAAAGGCAAGAAGGTGCATCTAGTTGGGTGGGGAGCTATACACAAAATCGGTGATGGGTCCCTACCTAAGGTTCCTATGTCTGAAGGACGCTGAATGGGCATTACAGGAAGTACATGAGGGAGTATGTGGCACCCACCTAGGAGCTAGGAGTCTAGAAAGGAACTTAATTTATCAAGGCTTTTACTGGACTACAATGAGGAAGGAGGCATGCGATTTGGTGAAAAAATGTCACAAATGCGAGGAGTTCGCCTGCTACCATAAGCTTCCAGCTATGACACTCCCAGCTATAGTCAGTCCATGGCCATTTGCAAGATAAGGAATTGATATGAACCACCTATAGCAGTGGGAAGGTGACCCTAATACCGTTAGACAAGTAATCAGGCACTACAACAAAAAAGGGATTTCGTGTCGGATTCAACAGTGGCGGTTGTACAACCGCCACTATTGTTTAATGACTGTGGCGGTTGTGTATTGGCGGTTAAAACCGCCACAATGTGCAGAACTGATTGTGGCGGTTTTAACCTCCAATACAAAACCGCCACAGTACTTTATATTTAAAGCCCCCCTTCGCTCCACGATTTGAGAAAACCTAGAAACCCCCCTTCCCTCTTTTCGTATCTTTGTTCATCGCTCTCGCAGCCGAAATGAAGAAACCAACCGCCACAACGCCAGCCAGCCTCCGACGTCGCCATCAATCACGGCCAGCCTCCGCGTCCGCCGGTAACTCCCTCTCTCTCACTCTCGCCTTTGATTGTTAATCTAGCTCACACCCTAGTCTCTCTGTATGCACGACAGCCGCCGGCCATTTCCCTCGCCATCAATCATTGCCACTGCCGCGCTGTGATGTAGCTTCCATGGAGTCGCGCCATCGCTATATCCACCTCCGCTGCCGCCCAGCAGTCTTCGTCTAAAGCCAAACTCCCATGGTAGATCCGGATCGAAGTCACTTCCGTCTCAGCTCGTCGTCGTCGATCCATCTTCGCTGCCGCCGCTTCCGTTTCAGCTCGTCGTCATCGATCCGTCTTCGTTGCTATCAGCCGATTCGTCACTACTATCAGCCAACTCACCGGAATCTGGGTTATGCACCGGCAATTTTTTTTTTTTGAAAAAATTATAATCAATAGTGGCGGTTAAAACCACCACTATATATCATTTGTGTCGGACGGTTTTGTGGCGGTTCCGCCTTCCAACAGTGGCGGTTGTGCAACCGCCACTATATATCCAACAGTGGTGGTTATAACCTCCACTGTTGAGAGAAAAAACCGCCACAAATTGGCCGTTTTGTTGTAGTGAGGAACAACGAGTCAACCTAGATCCAATGGAAAGTACTTGGACCCACTAGTTGTATGTAACTAGGAATCCTAAGTGTCCAGAGTCAAATGGTGCCACACAGTTGAGGGTGAATACCTCAAGTAACGATAAACCTAACCCAAAGCTAAGCAACAGTGAGCAAAAGCTTGAAGGAAAACAAGAACTTGTGTTCTGAAATCATAATTTTTCAAAGTGTACCTTACATTGAGGCAAATGGCCTTTATTTATAGATGAGGATTCGGGAACAGGGTCTCTGAATCCTCCCACGATTCTAACTCTAGAAATAGTCTAAACTATTCCTAAATAGTCTAAGTAGGAAGAAAATCCGAAATAAAACTCTTAATTATCTAAAAATAGCAAAACCTCCAAAACCAGAGAAACACTAATCCGGCAAAAAACCCTAATCTGTGTCCATACGGATTTGGTGTGAAACTTCCTCTTCTAGCGTGGATTATGCATCTCTTGCGTTTCCTAATCCTAAAAGGACTTGGAAACACGGGTTTTAACTCATGGCATAAAGGTTTCCTTCTCCGGATAGGAATCCGAATAGCGGTCAGATTTCCTGGTCGCGGCCAGATTCTGTGGTGCGGATCTTACTCATACCGGCATCAGGTCATGTGCCCGTTTCTATCTTGGGTTGGCATCCGCACCCAACATCAAAATTTCTCGGCCCGACATCAGCAACAAGGGCTGGCTCAGCATCAACTATTTGGTCCAATCCAACATTACTTCTAGGGTTTGATCCAGCATCTTCTTCTGGTCTTTCCAGCAAGGGGTAGCCTCTCCTGGTGAACGTCTGAACATCCTCTTCGTGGCCACCTTTGCTCCATGACTCCATGTAGGAGTTGATCCGGTCTTTGAATGATTTCACCTGGCTCCTGGTCAGGGGCAGCTCTGACCGTGCCAGGGTACGGTTGGCTCATCATTCCCCTCTTCTTGAGAAGGATTCGACCTCAAATCTGGATCTGCATAAACATCATCATAGTAAGGAGTTAAGTCAGCAACATTGAATGTAGCACTAACTTTATAAGAATTAGGAAGATCAGTAACATAACCATTGTTATTAATCCTTTGAAGAACCGTATCGGGTCCATCCTCTCTAGGCAGCAGCTTTGATTTCCTTTTTCTCAGGAAATCTGTCCTTCATAAAGTGAATCCACACTTGATTCAAACTTCAAAGATCTTCTCCTTTCTTCCTTTGTTAGCATTGCAGATGTATTGAGCAGTTCTCTTCTCAGTGTTGGCCTTTGCCTTCTCATGCAACTTTCGAATATACTTAGCCTTCTTTTGACCATCTGCATCTAAGAACTCATGTATAGGCAGTGGTGATAAATCCAAAGGGGTTAAGGGGTTAAATCTATAAACAAGTTCGAATGGTGAGTATTGAGTGGCTGAATGTACAACCCTATTGTATGCAAATTCTACGTGTGGAAAACAATCCTCCCATTATTTAATGTTAGATTTAATAACAACCTTAAACATTTGGGATAAGGACATTTTTTTTTGACGGGGGATAAGGACATATTCACCACTTCAGTTTGGCCATCAGTTTGTGGGTGGCAAGTGATTGAAAACATAAGTTTAGTGTCTAACTTAGCCCATAAAGTCTTCCACAAATAACTTAAGAATTTTGAGTCCCTATCTGAAACTATGGTCTTGGGTACTCCATGCAACCTAACTACTTCTTTAAAGAACAGATCAACAATGTAGGATGCATCATCAACGTTGTGGCATGCAATGAAATGAGCCATTTTATGAAATCTATCAATACCACAAAGATGGAATCCCTACCTTTCCTAGTCTTAGGTAACCCTAACACAAAATCCATAGAAAGATCAATCCAAGGGTGTTCACGAATATGTAAAGGGGTGTATAAACGGAAGGGTTGAACAAGTGACTTAGCTCGTTTTCATTTAGAACATTGAGCAATGAGCTTCTCCACATCATGGCGCATCTTTGGCCAATGAAAGTGCTCCTTGAGGTAGGTTATGGTTTTGGCCACTCCAAAGTGTCCCATGAGTCCACATTCATGAGCTTCTCTAGCTAGGACAGTCTTGCATGAATGGTTAGGCAAACACAGCTTGGACTAACAAGTAACCATCCTGCTTATAGAACTTCCCAAATCCTCCCTGTGCACAAGCTTCATACACATCCTTAAAATCAAGGTCATTCGCATATAGTTCCTCAATATGTTCAAAACCAATGAATTTTTAACTCAGAGTAGTAATTAGGGCATACCTCCTAGATAGGGCATTGGCTGCCACATTTTCCTTACCTTGCTTGTCCTGGATTATCTAGGGAAAGGATTAAATGAACTCCAACCATCTAGCATGTCTTTTGTTGAGCTTATGTTGAGCCTTCAAGTACTTGAGAGATTCATGATCTGTGTGGATGATGAATTCCTATGGCCATAAGTAATGCTGCCAAGTCTTCAAGGCCCTCACCAATGCATATAGCTCATTGTCGTAGGTGGGGTAATTGAGTGTGGCTCCACTCAATTTCTCACTGAAGTATGCTATGGACCTCCTTTCTTTCATAAGGACAACTCCAATTCCCACTCCATAGGCATTACACTCGATTTCGAAAGGTTTGGTGAAATCAGGCAGCATGAGCAGAGGGGCTTCAATCAACTTCTTCTTGCAATGCTTCAAAGGCCTCCTATTGTGGTGTACCCGATTGGAAGGGTACATTCTTCTTGAACACAGCTCTGAGTGGGGCAGCAATGGTGCTGAAATCCCTCACAAACCTTCTATAGAAGTTGGCCAGTCCATGAAAGCTCCTAACATCAGTGATGTTTTGTGGGGTTGGCCAGGACTTGATTGCTTCGATCTTATCTTCAACAACCCTTATACCGACGAACTAACAACAAAGCCAAGAAATACAAGGTGATCTGTGCAAAAGGTTCACTTGGCCCTGTTAACATATAATTGTTCCTTCCTTAGGGTTTCTAAGACAGATTTTAGATGACCTAGGTGATCATCTATGTTTTTAGAATAAATCAGGATATCATCGAAGTAAACTATTACAAATTTTCCAATGAAAGATCTACGAACCTGATTCATTGACCTCATGAAGGTACTAGGTGCATTAGTTAAGCCAAAAGGCATGACCATCCATTCATACAAACCTAGTTTAGTTTTAAAAGCAGTTTTCCATTAATCACCTTCCTTCATTCGGATTTGGTGATAGCCTAACTTAAGATCAATTTTTTAAAAGATAGTAGATCCATGCAACTCATCAAACATATCATCTAACCTAGGAATGGGATGTCGATAATTAACTGTTATATTGTTAATGGAATGACAGTTGACACACATTCTCCAAGTTCCTTTCTTCTTTGGTACAAGGATGACTGGTACAACACAGGGCTCATGCTCTCTAATGATGCAATTTTAGCGGTATCAAATAACTAATCTACCAAAGTAGACTAGATCATATTCTACTCGAGGTCTCTTCTTCTTGTCTACTCAAATATGTTGGTAAATTACTCAAGTTTTAACAAGTTGTGCGTGGTGTGAGTTCCACGACTTCTATACTAGGATGCAAGAAAACTGAAATGAAATTAGAATGCATAATGATTGGTTGATTGGCTTAGACAGGTAACAGACAAGCTTAGATTTCGAATCCCCCTAAGATCATCAGAACATTGGTGATCACAAGACCAGCGGTTTTCAATTCTCAGTCAATCAATTTCTAAACACCACCATAACTCCTTACTCTTAGGTTTAAGACTGGCGAACGTTCGCTCTATCCAATCTAACTACCACGATTAATTAACCGCCCGAGCTTTCGCTTCTTACGACGAAAGAACTAACTAGTGCAATTACTAATGATTAATGAGTTACTCTTGAAGCGGATTAACCCTACCTATTTCCTATAAAAGGCACACTCCAATGAATAGGTTAATTGGCCGATTTGATGTTTCTAAAGTGAGGCGAACGTTCGCTCTATCCTTATCTTAACAAGAATCTAAACTAGGTCAGGAAGATAAGTTTATGCGCCAAAGCAAGAACTGTCTAGCGACTAACCCTAACTTGCACAAACCTAATCTAGGCGACCAACCAGGATAGAAACACAGGAACAACGAAATTAATCTAGACGTCAACTAGACAAGAAACGTAGTAAAACAATTAAGCACAAAACAACCATGCAAAGGAAACTGATTGAACTTCGAATCTAATCATTGCCGATTCGTGACCACTTTAATGCCCTGGATCACTTAGGGTTAATCTAATCTAAGCTCTATGAGTTTAGCTACTCATATTAGATACAAGAGAATTAAAGACAAACGAGGAATACATCTCAGGTAGGAAGAACAGAGAAGAACTGTAAAACCTAATTTGACGAATTCGTGAAGCTTCAATCTCGACGATCTTCAATTCTCAGCTTTAAGCTCTCCGGGGATGCTCTCAACTCTCTCTGTCGACCCTCTAGGCCTGGAAATTAATCCAAGATTGATTGTGTAAAAAATGAATGATTGATAGAATAATCGTCTTCTTTTTGTAGCCCTTGCTTCAATTTAAATAGGGTTAATTAGGGTTTTCCAAACCTGTCGCGGAAAAGGATAGAGTTTTCGGCGAAAACTTAAGAAGTTTTCACTGAAAATTTCAGTGTAAACCTCCTGACTTCTTTGTTCAATAGTTCTCGTCAAATATTTTGACTTTTCCCCGAAAATTTCTTCGCGATCAACTGTGGGTTTCTGAGGGTATTTTTGCCGAAAACTTCTAATGTTTTCGGTGAAAACATTGTGCTGGGCAGTTTGATCTTTGGTGCATTTCTCCGATTTGATTTCTGGTTTGATCCCCCCTCCTTCTTCCCCTTTCAGGTGCTTGTGGCTAGTGCTAGGTTGGAGTTACGGTTGATAGTTGAGTTCGAGAAGGTTGTCTTTTGGAGCCATGAGGTGAAGATCGGTGAGTTACTTGGAGTTCACTTATTCTGCTTTTATTATATTTTAGTTGGCCGTTTTATTTTGGGTTGGAGAACTTTTGTAAACTTTGAGGATTGATTTGGATTTGACTTAGCTAAATATGTTGGAATTTTATGTTGGAGGCCTCCATTTTATTGTGGATTTAATGAGAAGTTTTACTCTTTCCTTTGTCATTTTGCATTTTTGGTTATACCTGTGCTTGGACTAACGTTCGATCTCGGTTCAACCTTGGCTAACCCGTGCTGATTCGGGATGAGTGTTACAAATGGTATGAGAGATTGGTTGCCTCTGCTGCATTGGTGAGCTGTCCTTTCTTCTAGGGGATTTGCTACCCTCTTAATGGAAAGGACAGAACGTCGATGCAGTACTGTCATTCCAGGGATTCTCAAATTGTTTTAAATGGGTGGGAATTTTGAAAGAGAAACTAATTTGAATTTCTTTGTGAGTTTCTTAAATGGTCAACTGAGATGTTTTAAATGTCCTCATGTAGTGAACCAAGCCAAGCCATGGGAAGTCATTCGATTGGGGATTCAGGGTTTGGAGTTAAAGCTCCTAGGTTCCAACCGAGGTTGCTGAAAGGTTGGAACTTTGGGGAGTTCCATGGGGAAGTGGCTGACCCTGCTGTTGCAGAGCAGTGGCTCCAAGAGTGTGAGTACAAGTTCATGGAGATGGGACTTGAGGAGGATGTTAGGCTGCAGGCCATGACTCTCTTGCTCAAGGGTCATGCTTTAGATTGGTGGAGATCTATGCCTCAGAGTAGAGTAGGGCCGCCTGAGATGAGTCTAGATGAGTTTGTTGAGGTGTTCTGTGACCAGTTCTGTCTAAATCTGTGGCGTGAGGAGAAGGCTAGGGAGTTCTTAGAGTTAGAGTAGGGGGAGAAGATCGTTCTTGCTTACTACATGGAGTTTACTGCCCTCTCCAAGTGGTGCGATGAGACTGCTCGTAGGGAAAGGAAGCTTACTGTTAAGTTTAGAATGGCTTAAGGACGGAGATTCAGGAGGGTGTCAACTCTGCAGACATGGGGAGCTTAGTGTCTGTGAAGGTGGTTTCCTTGAGTAGGGAGAGGTTAGAGCAGAGGAAGAAGGAGGAGAAGAAGAGGAAGGTGCCTGCTCCGCCTACTAGCTGGCCACTCAAGGCCCTCAGGCTAAGAGGGCGCAAACTTCCGATTCCGGCTTCAGGAGGTGCTCAATCTGCCCCACCACGCGGTGTGATAGCTTCAGGAGGTGCTCAATCTGCTTCAGGAGGTGCTCAATCTGCCGGACCGGTCATAAGAGTATCACTTGTCCCACCCGTAGCTTTGGGAGAGCACCGACTAGGTTGCCCATTTGTAGCACTTGTGGGAAGCCCCACTTTGGAGAGTGCCACTTGTTGAGGTCAGCTACGGTGATATGTTACACTTGTGGTGAGCCGAATCATAAGAGTAACTATTGCCCAAATAGGGGTTCAACACCAACTCAGTCTGTGGGGTCGGTGCAAGGACCTAGGGCTCCGTCTGGGAGTTATGGAGGTAGAGGAGGAGGTAGTGTTGGTCGTGGTGTCGCGAGTGCTGTGAGAGGGACCAAAGCTAATGCGACACCACTTGGAGCCGGAGGAGAACAAGGATGCTTGTATGCTCTTGCTGGAGGTGTAGAAGAGAATGCGAACGACGGGGCAAACGGTATGATATCTTTCTTGGTTCTTTCGGTTTGCGACTTTGTTTGAATTCGGGCTTGTCCTACTTGTTTGTTCTTGTGGGTGCTTAGGTAGTAGGAGAGTAGTGATGTTTAGTGGACTTGGAGGAGTAGGTTGGAGGAGTAGAGCTTTGTAGACTTTGGTTATGGTTAGTGGAGTGTTGGGGAGTGTGGAGTCTTAGTTTGGGGTGTTTGCTAGTAGCATTTCCTTCTTGTTTGCTTTGTGTTTTGTTGTGCTGCTCTTGTAATGTGTGATGCTATTGTGGTTCGGTTGTGCGTGTCTATTAGGTAGAAGTTCAGAATAGGGGTGAGTGGAGTCATTAGAAGGTGCGTGTTGCTAGAATCGTTGAGAGGAAGTTTTGGGAGGTAATGTGATCCATCTGTTGATGCATTTCTATTGTTGTGATTTGTGGTTGCATTGCTAGAGCGGGTCTGGTTGTGATTTCGGGGAAGAAATCTCTTGAAGTTGTGGAGACTTGTAACATCCCCGCCCAACCGAATGGTTCAGAACTCGAGTTTGGGAAATTCAGGCATTGGAAACAGTGTTCTTGAGGGTCCCTCGAAGTTTGGAACGTCCGAAATGGAGTCGGGTTGAAGTTACTTGAGAGCGTGCTGTGCAGTGAAGAACACACGCCGTATGTTGTAACAGACGGCGTGTGTCTTCATGATACATGATGTGTATCTGTGATACACAGCCGTGTTCTTGTAAGTTGAATTCTCGTCGAAATGGGCAAGAAATAACACATGGTCGTGAGTTATAGAAACACGATGTGTAGTTTCATTAGACACGCTGTGTGTTATGAAACACGCCGTGTATTGTTGTCTGCGTATAAAAGATGGGTTTTTGTGGGTTTTCTCAACTTCCCTTCTTTCTCTTTCCCCGAAAATTCCTTTGACGAACCAAAAACCCTCAAGTTTCAATCCTTGATTCCGGGAGTTGTAGAGCTCCAATTGGCGATCCCTCTCTTGCTACGCGTTCGTGGAGAAGAGAAGAAGAGATTGCACGTTGTGGTTCTGGGTATTTCGGAGTAGGCTGTTGTCGGTAAGAAGGAGAAGAGCTACGTTTTTGGTGTCTGAGAGCTTGACTATTCGGGTTCCTAGAAGTGTTTAGAGCCTCGTCTTCTTGTCAGGTGAGGGTTTAGCGTACGATAGTTAGTATTGGTCGGTGTGAGGAGATGCAACCTTGACTTAGATGAATATAGGTTCTGGCATGAAATTGAAAGAGAGTAAAAGGGGAAACTGTTCTACATTTGATAGCTATGTAAATTGTGATGAATGATGATTGTCGTGTGAATGTTAATTGATGTATTGATTGATGGTTGGTGACTGTTGTGATGTGTTTGGATTGGGGACTTAGTAATGAGTGTAGGAAGGTTGAGATGTGATTCTGGTAAACTGTATCTATACCTTGTGCTATCAGTTGTGGTTGCAGGAGGGTGGTCCTACCAATGTGGGGTCGCCCTTACACGATGAATAGGTGGATGATCCAACCAATGTGGGGTCGTCTAGTGAAGGATGAACAGGAGGGTAACCCTATGACTCATGACATGGCTACCCCTGTACTTGCAGGTGGGGGTGGTCAGTAAGCTAGCCGTTTACCCTTAAACTGTTTGTGCTATATGTGATGTTGGATTGAGATGATGCCATGAGTTGATGTGTGGACGATGTTATGAATGATTGGTTGGAAGTGGGGTAACGTGGGATGTGGTTTGGTATGAGATTTAATGTTGGTATTGGTGACGGGGAAATGATGATGACTTTTGGATGGTTGGAATTGAATGATGTTGACAAGCATTGTGATGGGTGTCGATGGATGGTTTTAAGTGTTGATTAAACGACAGAACCAGTAGGAGTCCACACTGCCACATTGAGTTGTGACGAGTTTTGTTCGGTTCAAGTTGAGTGAATCACTCTAGTTAGCTACCAGGAATTTATGTTGAGTCGGCCTACGTCCAGTGGATCACCCGGGTCAAGTACCAGGGATTATTGGTGTTATCGGTCTACGTTGAGTAGATCACCTTGGGTTGTGTTACCAGGAATTGTTGGTCAGCAGTGGTGGTGTGGAAAAACTCCTAGGCGCCTAATAACTCACCTAGAATTAAACGTGATGAGTCGTGTTGAGGTTGTGTGTTGTGTTGAGTCTGTGGAGTAGCGGTTGGTTGGGTTGAAATTGGATCATGTCTGTAACTGTGAAGCTGTGCAAAGTGAGTCGTAGAATTGATGTGTGAATGTTAGTGCTAATCGTGTTATGATATGTTTTGCAGCTAAGTGTTGAATTGTGTGTTTGTATCCTGATGATGTTGTTGTATCATGAATTGATGACTTGTGTGTATTGCTTAATTTGTAAGTTGTGTACATCGGTTTGAGGAAATGCATCTTTGTGATCACCTATTTCATTGTTAAGAAGTAAAATATGATGGTTGTGTCAGATTCCATTGTTGTTTGTGTGCAGAGTTGGGATCGCTCTTCAGGATAGGTTCGGCGCATAGTTAAACTCAGTGGGTTCACTTAATTTCATTAGGAAATTGATCCCCCCTCTTCCCCTTTCAGGTGCTCGTGGCTCGCGGTAGGTTGGAGTTGCGGTTGGTAGTTGAGTTCGAGAAGGTTGTCTTTTTGAGGCCACGAGGTGAAGATCGGTGACTTACTTGGAGTTGACTTATTCTGCTTTTATTATATTTCAGTTGACCATTTTATTTTAGGTTGGAGAACTTTTGTAAACTTTGAGGATTGGTTTGGATTTGACTTTGCGAGATATGTTGAAATTTTACGTTGGAGGCCTCCGTTTTATTGTGGATTTAATGAGAAGTTTACTCTTTCCTTTGTCGTTTCGCGTTTTTTGTTAAACCTGTGCTTGAGTAACGTTCGATCTCAGTTCAACCACGGGTAACCCGAGCTGATTCAGAATGGGTGTTACAGCAGATATGGATGGAGAGAAGATACCCAAAACATGGAATTCCATGCACTTACGATGATACTACGTTGAGTAAATCATTGTAGTCATGGGTTTCATTATGAATTAAAAAATGTCTGATAGCAGCTATCGCTGGACATAATTTTTAGCAGATATCTAATTTTTGCACAAGTCATACGGGTAATAATCGCTAAAATAAGACCACATGCAAAAGTCGCTAAATAAGACCTACAGGAAAATATCGCTAAATAAGACCTACGAGAAAAAATCACTAAATAAGATCCACAGGCAAAAATTCTATATTCAGAACTTGATCACATAGTAGGAGAGGATTCATCACACGATTAGAGCATCTTGAATACAAAAGTTTCGACCGACTCAATCAACCATAAAAGTTTGCACTGACTCAAAACATAACAAACCAACACAATTAAAGAAAAATAAAGTAAAGAGTTCTGAATGAAAAGAAAATAATAAAAAAATCCTGAAAGTACACAGATCACTAAAAAATCCACAATTTTCTCTCAATCACCGCGTCTCATAGAAAAAATAGTCAACTTCTGGATAACCAGCCACCGTGCTTGATCCTCCACTTGAAATCTAGGCAGCTCCCTCGCCCTTGCGATGGTGAAGAGTTTATTTAATCGCGCTTGATCTCCGGTTCTTCCCAACCTGAAAAGAATATCACACTAAATGCAAAGTTTAGCATTCTAACAAGTGGAAGTAGTGCATATATACTCACCAAACAATCGAACATAACCCTATGAATCAATTGAGCAAAAGGGGATTATCGAACAATGGCAACAACAACAAATACAATAGTAACAAAGTGCAACCATAGTAAGTTGAATGCCAATAATTTAAGCCAAAACCCCCTAAACAAATATCAAGGCACAAAACAACACTTAGCAAAATGAACATAATAGAGCATTTAACCAAAAGAACAAGGAAAAGGCATTACTCAATCAACAACTAGTCATAAATTGAGTAACAAATACATCCAAGTTAGCTAAACAAATCCCACTTGCTAAGATCACAAAATCATGAAACGGTATACACAAAGTTCACTCAATTCATTACACGAGCATATTTAGCCAAAGATATTTGGATACAAGCATGCAAACATATCTATAATCATCACAAGATCAATCTCAAATCAACAATTCATCAAAATTTGGCCATATGCAAAACCCCCCAATTTCGAGCAATTTTTGTATGAAAAGTCAAGTAAATGCACAATTGGAGGGGCAAACGATATCGAAACTACTCCCGATTCAAACAATAAGCATATTCGACCATGAATTTCATTAACATCAGGTCTATTTCCTAGTTCTACAAACTTGAAAAATGAGGGTTTTGGTGCAAGAACACCAAACCCAAGTTTTGCATCTGCAATTTCGAACAAGGTCAGTGGAATTGAAGAAAAATAAGAGGGATAAACAGTTTCGTGTGTGGGTTTCAAACACGAGTTGGCTGCTAGGTTGGTGTCGGCATCAGATGGCTGCAGTAGGCGTGATGACGTCGAGTGTGGTGGTCGGTGTCGTCGTAGGGGAGCGGTGGTGTGAGAAGTCGATGGACAGTGGTTTGGACATACTCGAGTGTGGTGTTGTTGGCAGATGATTTAGGCCGGTAGAGGTTGTGGGGGCGTCGGTGGGTGTGGGGTCGAAGGAAGTGGGGTCCAGTGCTGCGCTGGCGGCAACGTCGGGTCGCTGGAGGAGGGCGGCAGTTGGTGTGGTGGGGTTTGGTTGGAAGAAGAAGATGGGGGAGAGTTAAGAGGATTTGGGGAGAGAGAAACAAGAGAGAGTGTGATTTCAAAAAATGAAAGGGAAGAGAAGAACTTACCCCTAATTTTTGAGCTTACACAGCGTGTAAGTTGCATAGTGTATTAGCTTACACGGCGTGTAAGCTCTTAAACGAAATCATGCACAGCTATGTAAGCCTACTATATTTATGGCTCTCTTTGGGACCAAAATCCAGATTTCTTTCTCCTTTTTGACAATCTGGTCACCCAAATACCTGCAAAGAATATTTTTAACACAAATAACACCCAAGATATATATTTTTTCAACTATTTTCTTTCGCCTAGACTCAACCGACTCAACACAAAACTCATAAAATGACTCAAAATAAATAAAAATGACTCCAGCCTCGGGTTGCCTCCCAATAAGTGCTCTCATTTAATGTCGTTGAGCTAGACGATACTTGGATAGGGATCAAGAGGCATCCCAACTCAGGACTTCTTTCACACTACTTCATAATCCTTGAAGTATGGCTTGGGTGCACCTCCACGCAAGAGAAATCGCCTACCATCAGCGTGAGTAAGTTGGGCTCTATCGTAGATGAGGCTGTTAGTGACCTCGAATGGCCCAAACCAATCCATCAAGTGTGAGTTTTCATCTAGTGGTTTGGCGGATGATGGAGGGTCGAGTGGTTTCCAAGTCACTTTCTTCTTTACTTTGCACGCCTCCCTCATGTCTCCATGATCTTTAACTCATTGAGTTGCAACAGTGGGTGCCTTTTGTTCCTCTTTTCCCTTGTCTTCTACACTAGAGGCTAGTTCTTTGGATTAACAGTTTGCTCCACTCCTTTCATGCACAACTTTGGTGAAGCGCTAAAATTTTCATTAATACTAGAGTTGGCCAAGGCCAACTCTAAAGAATCAACAGATAAACAATGCTCCTCTTTTGTAGCAGAATATTGCATACCGTCCTTCAGGCGGAATGTCACACTATCCTTTCCGACCTTTAAAGTCAATGAGCCATTCTTAACATAGATGTTAGCACCTGTTGTTTCTAGAAAGGGACGGCCTAGGAGAAGAGTTACATCTACCTCTCGGGTATCCAGAACAACAAAGTCAGCTCAAATGGTGAATGGGCCACAACGATTAGCTACATCCTCTAATATTCCCCTAGGTGTCTTAACAGATCTATCAGCTAACACAAGATGCAACTAATAGGCTTTCATTCTCCTAGTTTAATTTTTCATACAAGCATGTAGGCATCACATTAATTGAAGCACCTAAGTAGCTAAGCTACGATCAATCTTTATACCATTAATGGTGCATGGTAAAGTAAAAGAACCTGGAGTAAGACACTTAGCTGGAGGAGGTATGGATGGTGAATGGCATAGGACAACAAAGCAATCCTCATTGAGGGAAATAGAAGACATTTCTCCTTTCTTCTTGTTCTTTGTAAATTCTTTCATGAACTTCCTAAGATGTGGTATCGTCTCTATGGCATCGGTGAGTGGTATCTTGAACTCCGTATTCTTAAAACATGAGTACCACTTCTTATATTGGGAGTCGTAGGTTTTTAATTTCCTGGTCTTGGGAAATGGAATCCTAGGCTGATATGGAGGGAGAATCAGCTCATGAACTGGCTTTGTAGGAGGCGGGGCAGTCACCTCCTACTCTTGTTCCTTGTCATCTTCCTTGGCCATGATATCCTTGATTTCTGGCATGTCGATGGTGATATCATCTAGAATCATGACTATAGTAGAATTAGAAGATGTAGGAACGGCTAGTTGTTTGCCACTTCTTGTCGAGATGGCCTTGACATGCTTATTACTGTGGTTCAGATCGGTCTGGCTTTATAATTGACCCATAGGCCGACCACTAGAGAGGAGGCTGACGATGTTGCTAAGATGGCTCTCCATCCTCTGTCCTTGAGCTATTTGACCTTGATTCAAAGCTGCTTAAGCTTTGAATTGTTCATTGTGGTCGTCAAGTCTGGCCATGATCAGGTTGAGCTTCTTGTCTATCTTGCTCTCCTTAAGTTCCTATGGCACTGTCCTCTGGGTTGTTGTCCTCCGGTGAACTCAGGTGGTCCTTGATAGTTGGAGTATTGATTCTGGCGATTGCCAAGTGTTGTACCATAGTTTCTTTGGTTCCGGTGTGGTGGCTGGTAAGCTCCACTTGGTTTATTCTCTGGCTTGTGCTCCTGAAATGACCTAAATAGTCGATTGTTCTAGTTCTAATTCATGCTAGAGTTGTATGGTGGACGCTCTTGGAAACTACCCTGTTTGTTGTTATTGTTACGGTTGTTGGTATTGGCGGTATCCGGAGTATCCTTCTTGATTGTTGGGGAAGCCTTGGACAACAACATCAACTTTTTCCACAGACCAGACACCTGCTTTTCCAAAATTCTGGCAGGTTCATCCTTTGTGCGCGCATGCGCCACACCACTCACAGTCGGCGACAAAGACAAGAGCTGATGGTGTAGTGATGGGGGCTCCAGCTCTCCTGATATGTTTCTAGACTTCGGCCTTGATCTGATCTTCTAGTCCCAATTGGCTCTTTGCTCCTTCAGAAATTGCCTCTCCCAGTTTCTGGATTTGGAGGAACAACTAGCAAAATGAAGGAGAGCAGCTTCTGGAGTGAGGGTGGTGCAGTCAGCTTTAGCTAAGGAGTTTACCCATTTCGCAGACTTGACGTTCATTCCTCTAGCAAAGATTTCAGCCAATTGTCTCTGCTCGAAACCATGATGAGGGCAGTTGTAGAGGAGTTCTTGGAATTCATTCCAAGCATCATAAAGACGGACTCCGTCCTTTTGTCTGAACTGGGCAATGTTGTTCTTGTAAGTTGTAGTTCTGGTGGAGGGTAATATTCCTCCACAAAATCTTGAGCGAGAGCATCCCATTGTGTGTAGTGGCCATGTGGCTTGCCATTGATCCATATCTTGGCGGCACCACTTAGTGAGAATGGGAATTCACGCAAGTAGAGAGTATTCTTGTCCAGACTCCCGCTCTTGAAAGTAGCACACATAGCAAGGAAATCTACGAGATGAGTGCAAGACTTGTCATGTGGCTTCCCTTCAAACTAAATATCACCCAAAAGCATGCCCAAGAACGGGATCTTGATCTCATAATATGGATCTTCTTCGGTTGTTGGGATAGAGATGCTAGACTGGAAGCTAGTTGAGCTTCGTTTGTTGTAATCCACCATGGTGCGTGGAGCTTTCATTATGGGAGGTGGTGGAGGAGCGTTGTGAGGAGTGAGTCGTGGGGAACCGGAAGACTTAGGAGATGAGGATGATTCTTGATGTGAACTACTGCAACAGTGGGTAGATGACCCTAACCACCACAAGCTAAATAATAAAGACAACAAGTCGAACCTATGAAACCTACATGGAAAGTACTTGGACCCACTAGCTATAAAGAGGTAGAAACCCTAAGTGTTCGGTCGAAGTTGCCACACTAAGGGTTGAATACCCTAGATGATAAACCAAACCTTAAGCTAAGCAACAACGAGCAAAAGCTTGAAGGAAACAAAGAACGTGTGTTCTGAAATTTATTTAATGAAAGTTTGTGTTACAAGTTGGCGGCTTCTTTATATAGGTGAGGGTGGAGAACAGGCTCTCCAATTCCTCCTATGACTCTAATTCCTAAAAAAAATACTAAAAAGGGAAACTAAGGAGTCATAATTAAACGGCTGAGGATCCACGTCCAACCCCTTTCGGGTTAGAACATTCCAACCTCAATAGCCGGAGGGGGAGGGGTAAGTTGGGTATTTTGCAAAATATTAATTAATCTCATCCTCCCCGTACTCAGCAAACCTAGCATCTGATCTAATAGACAACAAAAAATCCCACCTCTACCGTCGATGGCTTTCAGGTCGCTAGGCTCCACCGGATCCAATAGCTGGTCAAGAACAAACAACAAATCCCTCCATCTACGAGCTTAATTAGCTGGCTCCTCAATCGAATTGGAAACTCATTCTCCTCAGATTACTGTCACGGAGCTGAAGTCGTCGGAAGTCGAGCCTCACCCTTGACGAGTTTATGGAGTTATAAATATCCGGGGAGAAGTCACTGCGGTGGTGATTAAGGTGGATGATAGGGAACGACCCTTAGATCATAGTCACCGTGGCTAGCGGAGACGAAGGAAATTTGTTTCAGTTGATGGTGGAAAGTGAAATGGTGGCAACGTGATCGGCATCGGAGAAGCGGGGATGGGTTTGGGCAGTGATGGTTAGGGAACAACGTCTGGTGATTGAAGAGTAATCGGGAAATAGTTTGGTGACTAATTGCATGTTTACTTGGCGTTGAGAATTCTTGACCATAAACAGATGCTCTGTTAGCTCAAGAAACACCTAATGAAATCATTGAACTCCTCCAAAGCGAAGCTTCTTTCGGCAACTTGGGAGGCATCTCTCTAAAGCAAACAACCAACATCAAAAGAATTATATGTCATGAGTTGTTTCTATGGTCTACGAGGATCACTTTGGTTCCTCTCTCTAACTAAGTGTCTTATTTGATTTAAAGATGAAAACAGGTTGGAGATTTACAGACTGTACCTAATTTTAATAACTAGTTACCACGATTGGATAACTAGTTAACTTGATTGGTTAACTAGTTAACCAATTTTGATAACTAGTTATCATCTTAAAAAATGTTAACTAGTTATCTTAGTCATGATGTTATGATGTTAACTAGATAACTTACTAGTTGACTAGTTATCAACTAAAAATCTTGTAAACTAGTTATCTAACTCATGATGTTGACTAGTTAAAATAACCCGTGAACAAAAAATCTCGTTAACTAGTTAAAATAACATATTAACTAGTTATCCACTAATAACATGTTAACTAGTTATTAGGAAAAAATTGGGTTAACTACTTATCTGCTGATAACCTGTTAACTAATCTAGAATCCGTGACCGCTTTAAAGCCTCGGGTCACTTAGGGCTCATCTAATCTAAGCTAGAAGAGTTTTTTCTAATCATATGCAATAAACAAGAATAAAAACCACAAGAGAATTCATCTTAAGAAGGAAGAACAGAGAGAAACGGTAAAACGTAATTTTGTTGATTCTGAGCAACTTCAATCTTGAAAATCTTCAACTTCTAGGCTCTGAGCGTCTTTTAGGATCCCAAAAATATGCTCTAAACTCTTTCCAATTCGTGGCTAGGTCAGGAAAATCAAATGTTGAATGAATTGTGTTCCAAAAAAGTCTAATTATACCATCTAAAACCTTTTCCTTGTTCAAAAAGTCAAATTTTTCCTTGTGTAAACTCCAAAATCTAGCTTTTTGAGTAATCTTCAAAACGGTCATTTCCTTGTGGTTGAGTGATAACGTGCAAAATAGGGTATCAAATACTACCAAGCTAAAAGCAAGATAGATCGTATTCCATGGGTTTCTTCAAATCGTTTACTCAAAGAAGATGTTAAATTACTCGGGTTTAAACAAGTTGCGCGTGGTGTGAGTTCCACGACTTCTAAACTATAAAGAGAATGAAATGAAACGGAATTAAAAGACAGATTGATAAAGTAAGGTTGACTAAAAAATTGATAGACAAAGCTTAGACTTGAATCCCCCTAAGATTCCCAGAACATTGACGATCACAAAACTGGCAACTTTTGATTATAATTCATTCAGTTCTCAGACACCACCATAACTCCTTACCCTTAGGTCTAAGTTCCTCGAACGTTCGCTCTATCAGATCTAGCTACCACGATTAATTAACTGTCCTTGCATTCACTTCTGCAACGAAAAACTAACTGGTGCAATTGATTGAGTTTAATGAGTTACTCTAGAAGCAGATTAACTCTAAATGGTTCCTACGAAAGGTACACTCCATTGAATAGCTTAATTGATTGATTTGATGTTCTAAAACAAGGCGGATGTTCGCCAAATATCCTTATTTGAGCAAGAATCTAATCCAGGTGATCAAGCTAGAAAAGAAACAAAGAACACGAAGAACAAATCAGCCATGTAAGAGAAACTATCTGAATTAAAATGTAATTATCGCTGATCCGTGACCGCTTTAAAGCCTCGGGTCACTTAGGGTTCATCTAATCTAAGTTTAAACAAGTTTAGCTACTCATGTTCGCAATCAGAGAATCAAAGACAATAAAGGAGTTCATCATACAAAGGAAGAACAGAGAAGAACTATAAAACCTAATTCTGACGACTCTAGGGAAGCTTCGATCTCGAGAAATTTTCACACCTAGCTCCGAGCACCCCGAGGTGGAAAGATGGTGTCAGGATATGTCCGGAAACTCCAAGATGCTCTCTAAACTCTATCTATCAGCTCTGAAGTCTGGAATTTAGTATTAGCAAAAGTGTCTCTTTTAATTTGGGTAGCGGCTGCTTTATATACTTCCTTTCCTCGTCACACCTGGAAAAGGCCCAAGTTTTAGGCGATAATATTGAAGTTCTCCCCGAGAACTTCTTTGTAAATTGAATTCTGATTTGCGCCGCAAAACTCCATTAATTTCTTCATATGTTCTCGGCGAGAACTTGGAAGTTCTCGCCAAGAACTTCTTTGTAAACCTCCAACTGACTGTCGACGAGAATTATCCTTAAGTTTTTAATGAATTCTCGGCGAGATTTTTAGTTCTCGCAATGTTGGTGCTGGGCAACATTCCTTTCTTCTTCACTTGGTTTGATTCTGGGTCATTCCTCGTGGTTTCATCACTTCCCGAACACGTCTGATAGCTACTTATTTGATGGCAAGACCTATGTACACAATGAGACACTAGAAAACACATCAAAGAGACATAAAACGTGCCAAAGTAACCAAATCAGTAGGAAATAGTCCTAATGAGTGGAAACACACTAAACTACCCCTAAAACCATGTTACAAGCAATGAAATGTCACTTTTTTTTTTTGATGAATTGAGCTTTGGTTTGTATTCATCAAATCAAGGAATAACCGTACAAAAGACCGGAAGGAGAGACTAACAAACTATACTACCCTTACAATACTATCCGCATCATGTCTACCAAGAGCAAAATTCAACGTTTCACTCTTGATATCTTCTAAGACATGGGAACTACTCCTATAATCTACCCCCCCAAAAATACGATTACATCTCTCCTTCCAAATATTACAAATAAGAACTCTCCAAAGCAACATTCTAGCTTTGCCTGTGCCACTTTCACCGAACCTACAAACAGATTTGATCATATCTTCAAAGGATGTAAAGGTGCTGCCTCTGAAGAAATAATCCAGCAAGGACTTAGTGAACCTGCAATGCACAAACAAGTGATCTCTACTCTCTTCTTCCTTCTCGCAAAGAGCACACAGCGCATCCACCAAAGGGTCCCAAGTTTTGACCTTATCCCTTGTTGTGATTCTGTTCAGCACTATTAACCAAGAAACCACTGATCTTCTAGGTATCTCATACCCTGACCAGACACATGTGTACCAGTCAACATCCATCTTCTTGTGCCTTATATCCTCCCAGATCGTGCTCACCTTCAACTTCTTGCCATACTTCCCATTCCAGGTTAATTCTCCATCATCATCGTGATCAATATATTGACTTATACAACCTCTCAGCTTTAGGAGCCGCTTCCAGTGCCAGGATCCAGCATCAGATGTCACTGTCTAGAACAAACTCCTTTTAATTCTGTAACAATACAGCCAAGCAACCCATAGAGACCCAGCCTTCAACAGGATTTTCCAGATATGTCTAACTATGTTTGCCTGATTCCAGGACCTGAGGTCTCTAATACCAACTCCCCCTTCAGATTTAGGTGAAGCTACTATATCCCATGCTACTTTTGATCTGCCACCCTCATACTTCCCCCATAAGAATCTATTGCAGATATTTTCTATGTCCTTAATAATATCACTTGGCAAGATAAAAGAAGCCATCCAGAACTGGAGAATACCATGGATGTTTGAGTTTAGCAGTTGAATCTTACCTGCATATGACAACTTCTTGGCCCTCCAATCTGTAATCCTTTTAGTGATTTTGTCCAGTAATGCTCTACAGTCGACCGTTCTTAACTTCCCTATAGTAAGGGGAACCCCCAAGTACCTGAAAGGTAAATCACCCCTGCAAAACCTTGAGGCTACGGTTATCTCCTCTGCTGCATCAGCATCTACCCCAGCCAGGTATATCTTACTTTTTTTGGGTTGAACTGCAAACCCGACACCTCTTTAAAATCATTCAGGATGGATTTGATCACTTCAATGGCTTCAACATTAGCCTTTGTAAACACAAGCAAATCGTCTGCAAAACTTAAGTGTGTAAGCAGTGTTCCTTTGCACTGTGGATGCAAATTAAAAACTCCCATAGCCACAGCTCTGTCAAACATACCACTCAGTATCTCCATTGACAGTACAAATAAGAATGGTGAGATCGGATCACCCTGACGAAAGCCTCTTTTAGCTAGGAAGTAGCCACTCAAACTTCCATTAATCTTAACTAAAAGCCTAGAGGAAATAAAGCAAGCCTCAATCCATTTCACATACACATCAGGGAACTTCATTACTCTCATTGCATCCAGAATGAAGGACCATTCAACCGAATCGAAGGCTTTCATCAAGTCTATTTGGATTGCACATCTGGGGGAAACACCTTTTAACTTATACTTATTGAGTAATTCATGAGCCATCAAAACTCCATCTCCTATATGCCTACCTTTCACAAAAGCAGTTTGGTTCATACTCACCAAGTCGGGAAGCACTACTGCTAGTCTATTGGATAAGACCTTAGAGATAGCTTTGTAAATAACATTGCAACATGAAATGGGCCTAAACTGCTTATTATCATCAGCGTTCTTCACTTTAGGAATCAGAGCTAGGGCAATAGAGTTCACGTAAGGAGGCATGTAAGTTTTCTCAATCAAACTTGATATAGCACTACTTACCTCATCGCCAATTAGCGGCCAACTGTCCTTGTAGAAATCAGCATTATAACCATCTTGTCCCGAACTCTTATCTCCCGAGATGCTAAATAAAGCTTTTTTAATTTCCTCATGACTTACAGGTCTTGCAAGCCAATCTATCTTATCATCTTCCAGCTTATGCTTAACAAAATCATTCAGATCACATTTCTTTACCATTGTGTTCTCACCCAAAAGTCCTTTATAGAAATTTACTGCTATGTTAGCAATTTCATCAACTCCTTCTACCATCTCACTGCTGTACTTTTAAGCTGCCTAATGTGTTTGCAGCATTCCTCACCCTTACATAATCATGGAAGAAAGCTTATTACTGTCCCCCAATTGGATCCAATTAACCTTTGCTTTCTGACGAAGGATACTCTCCTCATCCTTTTTAATCCTCTGATATTCTGTTCTGCATTTGGTCAATTCTTCCATTTTCACAGCATTTGGGTTGGTGAAAACCTTCTTCTGCAGAATCATCAGCTCCGAGTACTTTATCACCACTCTCTTCTGAATATCTGAGTAATGATGCTTATTAAGCAGCTTCAATCTATCTTTAAGCCTCCTCATCCTTTCATAAAGAACATAGAATCTTCCACCTGAAATTTTCTGTTTCCAAATCTACTTAACTATCTCACTGTAATCCGGATGCTTCATCCAGCAGTTGAAAAACTTAAACCCTTTCGGTCTAGTAATAGCAGAACTCACATTGTTAAGGCAGACTGCACAATGGTCTAAATCTGAAGAGGGGATGATCTCAACCTTACTATCAGGAAACATACCTTGCCAAGCCAAATTAACCAAAACTCTGTCCAGTTTTTGTACCACCAAGCCATCAACCCTATTATTCAACCAAGTCAAGACCGGACCTGAAGCTACATGATCAATCAATTCACAGTCCGCCACACATTGTCTAAAGTCATCCATGCCTTCAAAGGAATTAGGATCAGGGCAAGCTTCAGAAAGATCAAGGAAGGCATTAAAATCCCCAGCTATGAACCAAGGGGCAGTGCTCTGCTTTAACCTTTTCAACTTTTTAAAAGTTTGCCTCCTTTCCATAGCATCATTATCACCATACACTATTGTTCCAAAGTAACTCTGAGGGAGGTCTATCCTGAAATGAATAAACCTACTTGAACACTCCAAAACTACTAAGGGAACATCATTCTTCCATATTAACCAGATTTTCCCCAATGAACCTTCAAAAGCCAAGGCACCAGTCCAACCCGGGAATCTTTCTTTGAAGAGGGCCAGAGTCCTCTCTTCCTTTATTCTAGGCTCAATAACTGCAATAACATCAATACCATACTGTCTAACATAACTCAAAACAGCTTTGTACTTACTTTCCTTTATTGAAACCCCTTGTATTCCAAATCCAATATTTCATCGAATGGAGGTTTTGTACCTTGTTTTAACTCCATAAACCTGATACTTCTTCTGAACATGCTTCGCGTGCTGCATAAAGTCCCCCAAATTGACTTTCCTGACTGTATCAATTACTTCCGACTCCTCCTCAGATGTCCATTTACTTATCTCTCCATCCCTCAGCCTTAAGTCCTCTGGTAAGACACTCAACTGCTAGGTTTTGGACCTTCCACAGTTCCTGCAGTCATTTGGACTTCCTCCTCAACAGGAGAGCCTATCCCTTCGTGAGAGGGTGTAGGATCAGTGCCAGCCTCCAACACTTGTTCAGTTTCGGCAGACTTCATCTCATTGTTTGCCTCAGCTGCTTCAGCAAGTAACTTCTTAGCATTCTTCCTTCTCTTCTTAGTCTTTTTCCCTCCACTCCCTTCATCCTGCCCTTTCGAAGAAGGTTCCACCTGAATAACAGGAGATGACTGAGTCTGGACCTCCTTCACAGGGGAGATAAGAGTAGCTACCACAACTTCAGGCGAGATAGTCCCTTGATCAGACTTTACCTCAGGCTCAACTCTTACAACTTTTGGCCTGTATACTTGCCTATCAAAGGTCTTATTAGTATATACTCTGGCTTTAGCTTGGATCACCTGTATAATATGCTGCTCATTTTCATCCAAGATTTTCAAACTCTCAGGTTATGGAATAGCCTTATCTCTGATAATGCACACCTTAATGTCCAAGCCATCTCTAACAAAGTTTCTTACCGGCTTACCAATCAAACTTGACAACCAACTAATTCCTTCTTGTGAGATTGCAGCTGGGGGACCCTCTGAAGAGTGATCCATTCCAGGCACTGGCCATTTGGAATTACCACAGGCCTAATCCCCCTTGCCCATTTCCTCATGATCATACCAGTATTATGAACATGCCATGAACAGCTTAGAACCCAGTCACAGAGCTTAACCGAGTTGAACTCAACCAGGAAAAAGTTAGCTTCCAAGCTAGCTATGATCACACTACCTTCATAATCCCACAACCTATTAGCCACATTAACGAACACACGGAAGGGGGGAGGATTACCTAAAAACTGGACTACCACTGCCGCTTTTAGTCTCTCCACACCTTTATCCAACACCTCCTTCGGCAACCTGATAGCATCTCTTTGCCGTGCTGAATCTGGAATGTCGATGAACTTCAGATCATCCTTCGGGTTAGAAATCAAATCTGCCCAGGATTTCTTCAACGCACCAGACGATCCTCCTTTCTCCATCGCACACCCGCTCGATCCCAAACAATGATCCGGGACTTCAGAAGCCTAACGGCGATCGAGCCAAAGTCAGAAAGTCCCTGGGAGCGCACCCACCAAAGGATAAACTCACAACAACCTCGGCGATCAGAATCGGGAATCGAGCACAAGCAATAGAACAGTGAAACTACGAACAAGATAAAAGAACAGGCAAAGTGGTATCCGGGGATCTCAGAGATCTTCCGGCGATGTCACACCCCGGGAGGAGTCCTTCGAGAGCTCACCCACCGAAGGAAAAAGCCCCTACCGGAGCCGACGATCGGAAAAGCGGGGTCGAAAGTTGAGAGAAAAAACGATCGACTACACGCGCCCCACGCGCCTGCTACTCTTCAAAATTTTTATTGAAATGTCGCTTAATTAGGGCTGATAAACACGATAAATCTAGTGTCATCATTGGGCCTTCTTCTCTCGACCCGGATCACTCCAATGGGCCTAGAATCCCATATAACTAAATGCTCCACTCCCGGTTTGATTCACCAACATCGTTTATTACATAAGATCCATAAAACAACGTGCAAAATTACGTAAAATGGCCCAAATGCCAAAGGTGAATAAACTAACTTAAAGTCACCAAAACGAGATAAAATCATCACAAAAGTTTTGTCTAATGAGGGAATAAATACTTCAATAATTGGGCGCATCACCTCTCCAATCTGATTGAAAACCTTTAATCTCAGTTTGGAATTGGGTGTAAATCATTTGACGAAATTGCTGAAAAATGGAGAGAGATTGAGATTTGTGTGATAGAAAATAAATCCAAATAAACTTTGTGCAATCATCAACAAGTAAAAGGAAGTAATGATTTCCATTTATTAAAAAATACGAAGATGGACCCCAAACATCAGAATAAACAAGATCAAATGGTTTGAGAAAAGCAACATGACTCGAAGAAAGATGCAAGCGTCGACTCTTTCCTAACTGACATGAATAAAAAAATTGGAAGTTTTGACGAGTTTATTGGAAAATGAAAAGTTTAAACCAAACGTTGAAGGATGGACTCATGGGGATGAGCCAGCCAATTGTGCCAGCCACGGAGGGACCTACGTACACCAGTAAAGGATGTGACATGAGATGTGTGTGTGGCTAGGGAAGACGAGAGGGGGTAGAGAACATTAGTGAGATCCCCTTTAAGTAGAGGCCAACCCTGTAAAGTCTTAACAACACAATGAGTTGGCCAAAATTTAACAAAGATGTTATTATCACGAGTCAACTTGGATATGCTAATTAAATTTTTGGTTAGATTAGGAACAATAAAAACACTAGGCAATCGCAACTTCGCTAAAGAACATGAACCAACTTGAGCAATAGATAGGTAATTACCATTTCCCACTTGTAGTTTATCTCCGCCAGTATAGTCATCAGCCACCGAGAGTTTCCCAAAATAAGGAGTGATATGATCCATCCCACCTGTATCAAAATACCAACTCGGATCAAGTACGGTAGATGAATCTAAGACTTGGGCAGTGTATGCTTGACGAGAATTCGGTCGGGCCTGAGTCACTATCAACTAATTTTGGTTCTGCGGAGGAGGCCTTTGCAAGGGGTAGTCTTGTTGATTTGTCCTCTGCCAGTAACTGATGGCCTCGTCTCCAGGTATGTGGCACAACTGACAGACGGGATGAGGCCTCGAGGTCGTAGTATGAGGAGAATAAGAGTGGTGGATCCTAGCCGAGTGTAGCGGCGAGAAAGAACGAGATTATGGCCGCTCCACCGAGAAAACCATAGGAGAAGGCTGAGTTGGATTTGGAAGCAAAGGTGTGTGCTTGGTTTTCTAAAACTCCATACGAGCTTCTTCTTGCAGCAATAAACCCGAAAAATCATCTACTAACAGAGAGTCGGCCTTCATCATGAACGCAGTGGCAAAGGGAGCACAAGATGAATCGAGACCAGATAAGATGTGGCAGATCAAGTCTTCATCGGAAATTGAATTGTGATTTTCAGCGAGAGAGTCAATAATAACTCGCTTCTTCTAGATGTAATCAACCATGGACAGAGCACCCTTAGACATGGTTTGGAGAATGATCTTCAGCTGAATACAACGAGTGTAACATCCCCGCCCAACCGGATGGTTTAGAACTCCAGTTCGGGTGATCGAAGCATTAGAAATAGTGTTCTTGAGGTCCCATTGAAGTTCGAGGACATTCGTATTTGAGTCTGGTTGAAGTTACAATCGGGCATACTGTATAGTGGGAACAACACGCCGTGTGTCTTCAAGGTACACATAGATACACATCGTATTGTTTTTCTTGGAAACTATGGATGAATTAGCCTCTCAAACCACAGAGCCGTGTAGTTGTGAAACACACCGTGTTTCTTCATGAAACACGCTGTGGATTTCTGGACCTTTTTCCTCTCTCTTTCTTCCCGAAAATCCTTTTGACGAACCAAAGGTTTTTCCAACTTCAAACCTTGATTCCGGGAGCTACAGGTGTTTGTTTAAGGCGCCGTTTCTTTCAGAGGAGTAATTAACAACATGGGGAGAAAGAATGAAGCATCAAGATAGGAACAACTTTTCGGGGGGGGGGGGTTCAAACTGTTTTGAAATGGATGGGAAGGTTTGAAAGAAAAAGTGATTTGAATTGCCATGTCGACTACTGAAATAGCCAACTTAAACATTTTCGTGTCCTCCTGTAGTGAAGCAAGCCAATCGATGGATAACCACCCTACTAGTAACTCTAGGCATGGAGTAGCCGCCCGTCGGCTCTAACCGTCAGACTTAAAGGGCTGGTACTCTAGTGAGTGTATTAGATATGTAGGTGATCCTACTATTATGAGTAGTGGATCAAAGAGTGTAGCCTTAAGTTTTTGAGAGTGAAGGGAAGTTGCAAGTCATGACCTTCATGCTTAAGAGTCATGTGCTAGAGTGGTGGGAGTCGTTACCTCATAGTCAAGTGTACTTGCCAGACATAGAGTTTGAGGAGTTCTTAGGTGAATTCCTTGATCTGTTGTGTCTGGAAATTTGGCGCGAGGAAAAGGTGGAAGAGTTCATGGAGTGGGTGCAGGGTGAGAAGTTAGTGTTCGAGTACTACATGGAGTTCACCAGCCTCTCCAAGTGGTGTGATCAATAGGCTAACTGGGAGCAAAAGCTGATTCTCCAGTTCAAGAGAGTTTTGTGGTGTGAGATCCAGGAGGGTGTCGCATCGAGTGACGTGAGGAGCTTAGTGATAGTCAAGGAAGCTACCTTGGAGAGGGAGTGATGAACGTTGTAAATAGGTTTATCAAATCACTATCAAGCTAAAAGCAAGATAGATCGTATTCCACGACTTCTAAACTAGAAAGCAAGGAAAATAAAAGACAGAAAGATTAAAGGGTTGACTAACGAGAAGATAGGCGAGCTAGACTCGAATCCATTAAGTTCACCACAACATTGGCAATCACAAGACCTGCGGTTTTCAATCCTAATTCATTCAATTATCAGACACCACCATTACCCTTAGGTCTAAGTTTGGCAAACGTTCGCTCTATCTAATCTAATTACCAAGATTAATTAACCATCCGTGCATTCACTTCTACAATGGAAAACTAACTGGCACAAGATTAAGAATAGTGAGTTACTCTAGCAGCGGATCAACCCTAAATGGTTCATATGAAAGGCACACTCCATTGATTAGGTTAATTGATTTATTTGAGTTCCAAAGTAAGGCGGGCGTCTGGCGAATAACTTCTAGCAACTAACCTTATCTTAACATGAATCTAATCTAGGCGTCAAGTAGACAAGAAACACAGGAAACGAAGATCAAACAATCACGTAAGAGAAATTTTTGAATGAATGATTATTTGATAAATTCACGCCCCTCGTCTCCTGCTGCTGCTTATATAGGTGAGTTTCCAAACCCTTCCTGGAGAAGGAGATAGTTCTCGGTGAGAACTATGAAAGTTCTCACCGAGAAGTTTAGTCTAAACTGAGTGAGATTCTCCTGCTTCCTCGACGAGAATTGTACCTTCCTTTCTTTACAAGTTCTCGCCAAGAACATCTTCAGTGTAAGCTCCTGGAATTTTCGACGAGTGTACTGACATCATCCTTGACATCTTCTCGCTGAGAATTGTTGAGTTCTCGGCGAGAATTTTGTGTTGGGCAGTGGACTAATCAGTTTGGTTCCTGGTATTGATTCTGGTTCACTTGTCAAGGTCTTGAACACCTCTGAGGCTACGTCATTGATGGCAAAAACCTGTGTACTCATAGACACACTAGAAAACACATCAAATGGACCCGAAAAGGGCCAGAGTAACCAAATCGGTAGGAAATAGAGCAATTGAGTGAAAGCACCCTAAACTACCCAAAAAATAGTGTTTCAAGCAAGGAAATGTTGCTTAAATGACGCTGATAATCACATCAATTCTTTTGTCATCAAAATATCCCACACTTAAGCTTTTTCTTGTCCTCAAGCAAACTAAATTAGAACACACTTAAGTTCACAAATAACAAGATAGATTAAATTGAGATTCAATTTCTACCAATTTTGTTTAGACTGTTCCACGTAAAAACTTAACCTACACATGCAAGAACACCAACCAAACAAGTCTAGACCTCACTCTTTTATGCACATTTCAAGTAGTAGTTTTTATCAAAAATATGTTTCTTGCTAAAACAATTAATCATACCGGCTACGACAATACCAATTCTAATGAAAAGGCTTTAAGCTCAGGTCATGATGCAACTTAGATGGAGGTAGTGGACGTGACGTGACGTGACTATTGACTCAACTTCATCCGCTTCTAGATCTGTACGTTACATGTTCTAGCGAGGACCGATTTAAACAACAATTTCAAGATTCAAACTTCTTCCATTTATTTACTACATACTAGTGCTCTATACCGAACACTTCACCTAGGTGTTGGACCTGCCTAGCTCACAGTATTTGTGCCTATGCTAGGGCTCAACCCGAACACTTCACTTAGGTGTCGGGCTTGCCTAGCTTTGTTTCAGCACTTAAAGAACTTAAAATTAATTTGAACAATGAACTTTTCAGATTTCACAACTCAATTACTTGCACGTTATCAATTTAGCCACTTGATCCTAGCTAGTTATAACTTTTTACATAAGATTTTGAATTGGATTTCCGTCTAATCGCAAGCCACAATCACAGGTGGTCAATATGGAGTGAAAAAACATTGAGAAAAGCCGTCCTTTATCATTTTAGAACGGTGTTATAGAGCATTATTATTAACAAGCAAATTAATTCAACTAATTCAAGTTTCAACTACAAGAGTGATTTATTATCTGTTCTGACTTAAGACTCATTTAATATCAGTGTCGACACGCTGGTTAGAGGTTCTAAGTGGAACAAACTAAACGTCATTGTGAAAAATTGAAGTCAATTTAACATCAAAAGTCAAGAAATGATTAATTCTATGCTAGAGGAATTCAAAATGATCCAAAGAATCACATGAAATCAAACAAGATCATGCAACGTTTCTAACACCCTACCCCGCACTTAAACAGTTATGTGTCCTCATACGACTAAACTAGGATAGAGATATACAGAGAACCTAGACCGAGATGGTATATGTAGGAGATGAAAATGGAGAGCCCATAGCGGAGCGAAGTAGCTGCAAAAGATCCTACAAAACAAAAACAACAAAAAAGATAAAAAGGAAACCGGGACAAGTGTCCCGGATCCACATAGAACAAAAGTCGAAACGAAGAAGGCTAGGGGAATTTTGAAAATATTTTGACTCTGTTTTTGAAAGATTTTCAAAAAAATTTAATAGAACTAAAGTTCTCACCGAGAATGTTGAAGTTCTCGGTGAAAACTTATTTGAAAATAGAACAGAAGGTTTTGACGAGAAAAGACAGACCTAAAAAGCCAAAGTTCTTGACGAGAACTTTGAAGTTTTCGCCGAGAAACTGTTTGAAAATAACTCAAGAAACTGACGAGAGAAAACACACATTCTCGCGAGAATATAAAACTCTTTGGCGAGAAGTTTTTTTACTGACAAAAAAATAAAACGGACGAAAATAAAAATAAAAACTAACACTTTGGCTCCCTCGAACCCAACTCGAACGAGGAAAAACTGACTCAACAAATTTAAAGCGGACTCCAGCCGTGGGTTACCTCCCACGAAGCGCTCTTGCTTAACGTCCTTGAGCCGGACGATACCTGGTTATGGACCCGAACTCAAGAGCTCCTTGAAGTCAATTGTCTTCTTTAAAGCTAGCGGTTGAGTGCCAAATAGCACTCCAGAAGGATGAAGATGCAACCGGTGATGTTCAAGTACATCGTGGTTCTGCTTGACGGACCTTTTCTTCTCAAATTCTCCTACTGGAGGAGGAAAGAGATAGTACGGTGTGTCGTGGCCAGTGAGCTCAGTTTTCTCCATCTGATGGTCATCAAGGATGCTCTCATAGGCGAGCACATACGCGTCCAAATCTATGACCTCCTCGATTTCCACGTGCTCTTCTTCGCTTGAACTTTAGGCGGGTTCGGCGGAAGGTTAAATGAAGATGATTCCTGAATCTACACATGCTCCTCTTCAGCTTCAAGATGGATGAGCTCCATGCCGTCAAGATGGATGAGATCAACGCCTTCATCAACCACCACTGCCAAGGGTTCTTCATCAGATGCCTCTAGCTCGTAACAGTCATGGACGAGATTATCATGTTCTTCTTCAAACAACTCTTGAGCATCATTTTCCATTAATTGATTTGGTTGCTCGAGCTCGACGTCCGCGTCATTAGGAGCTTGTAGTATTCAAGTGATCTCGAACGTGATCTTCTCCAAGAGGGATTCTATTCTCGACATCCGTTGTTGATTTTCATGAGCCTATAGATACATCTCTTGGTGATCTTGGTGGTGGTTTGTAGCTTCTGGCTCTTGCCATGACGGCAAGGGTGAAGGTTCCTCATACCAACTTATCATGTGTGGTCGTTCTTGTGTATACCATCCTTGCTTGACCTCAACATATGGTTCTTCATTAATGTACCAGCCTTAGGAGTCGTCATACCACCTGTTGTCCTGCATCTTCAAAACTCAGAAGCACTACCCAGGTTAATCATGAAAAGATGGGAGAAAACTAAATGAAAAGATGGAAAGGTAGAAGAATAAAATGCCAACTCTTCTTTCAAACAATATAGAAGAGTCCCCGGCAACGGCACCAATTTGATGAATGTTGTAAACAGGTTTATCAAATAACTATCAAGCTAAAGCAAGATAGATCATATTCCACGGGTCTCTTCTAATCATTTACTCAAAGGAACTGACAAATTATTCGGGTTTAAACAACTTGTGCGTGGTGTAGGTTCCACGGCTTCTAAACTAGAAAGCAAGGAAAAAAAAGACAGAAAGATTAAAGGGTTGACTAACGAGAAGATAGACGAGCAAGACTCGAATCACCCTAAGTTCACCAGAGCATTGGCAATCACAAGACCAGCGGTTTTCAATCCTAATTCATTCAGTTCTCAAACATCACCATAACTCCATACCCTTAGGTCTAAGTTCGGCGAACGTTCGCTCTATCCTATCTAATTACCAAGATTAATTAACCGTCTGTGCGTTCACTTCTGCAATGGGAAACTAACTGGCAGAGGATTAAGAACAATGAGTTACTATAGCAGCGGATCAACGCTAAATGGTTCCTACGAAAGTTACACTCCATTGATTAGGTTAATTGATTTATTTGAGTTCCAAAGTAAGGTGGGCGTCTGGCGACTAACGTCTAGCAACCAACATTATCTTAACAGGAATCTAATCTAGGCGTCAAGTAGACAAGAAACATGGGAAACGAATATCAAACAATCACGCAAGAGAAATTGTCTGAATTAAGAACTAATTACCACCAATCCATGACCGCTTTAAAGCCCCATGTCACTTAGGATTCATCTAATCTAAGCTCTACGAATTTAGCTACTCATATTCGATACAAGAGAATCAAAGACAACATAGGCGTTCATCATGCAAAGGAATAATAGTTAGAAACTGAAAAAACTAATTATGATGACTGACGTTTGGCGACTCCCGTGAAGCTTCAATCTCCAGCGATCTTCAACTCCTAGCTCCGAGCACTTCGAGGTGGAAGGATGGCATCAAGATCTCTCCAAGAACTCTGAGGATGCTCTCAACTCTATCTATTGACTCTAAAGTCGTGGTGACTGTAAAAGTCTAATTGTATGTTTGTCGAATGAGTGATTATTTGATCAATTACCTCCCCTCGTCTCCTGTCACTGCTGCTTATATTGGTGAATTTCCAAACCCTTGCAGAATAAGGAGATAGTTCTCGGTGAGAACTATGAAAGTTCTCGCTGAGAAGCTTAGTGTAAACTGAGTGAGATTTCTCCTGCTTCCTCGACGAGAATTGTACCTTCCTTTCTTCAGAAGTTCTCGGCGACAACTATGAAAGTTCTTACCGAGAACATCTTCAGTGTAAGCTCCTGGAATTTTTGATGAGTGTTCTAACTTCATCCTTGACATCTTCTCACCGAGAATTGTAGAGTTCTCGGCGAGAATTTTGTGTTGGGTAGTGGATTGATCAGTTTGGTTCCTGGTATTGATTCAGGTTCACTTCTCGAGGTCTTGAAAACATCCCAGGCTACGTCATTGATGGCAAAAACCTGTGTACTCATAGACACTAGAAAACACATCAAATAGACCTGAAAAGGGCCAAAGTAACCAAATCGGTAGGAAATAGAGCAATTGAGTGAAAACACCCTAAACTACCCAAAAATCGTGTTTCAAGCAAGGAAATGTCGCTTAAATGAGGCTGATAATCACGTCAATTCTAGGGTCATCAAAATACCCCACACTTAAGCTTTTGCTTGTCCTCAAGCAAACTGAATTAGAACACACTCAAGTTCACAAATACAAGATAGATTAAATTGAGATTCAGTTTCTAACAATTTTGTTTAGACTATTCCACGTAAAAACTTAAGCTACACATGCAAGAACACCAACCAAACAAGTCTAGACCTCACTGTTTTTTGCACACTTCAAGTAGTAGTTTTTATCAAAATACGTTTCTTGCCAAAACAATAAATCATAATTACCCGGCTACGACAACAACAATTCTAATCAAAAGGCTTTAAGCTCACGCCATGATGCGGTTTAGATGCAGGTAGTGGAAGTGACGTGGCTATTGACTCAACTTCCTCCGCTTCTAGATCTGTACGTTACATGTTCTAGCTAGGACCGATTTAAACAACAATTTCAAGATTCAAACTTCTTCCATTTATTTACTGCATACTAGTGCTCTATACCGAACACTTCACTCAGGTGTTGGACCTGCCTAGCTCACAATATTTGTGCCTATGCTAGTGCTCAACCCGAACACTTTACTTAGGTGTCGGGCTTGCCTAGCTTTGTTTTCAGCACTTAAAGAACTTAAAATTAATTTGAACAATGAACTTTTCAGATTTCACAACTCAATTACTTGCACATTATCAATTTAGCCACTTGATCCTAGCTAGTTATAACTTTTTACATAAGATTTTGAATTGGATTTCCATCTAATATCAAGCCACAATCACAGGTGATCAATATGGAGTGAAAAACATTGAGAAAGCCGGCCTTTGTCATTTTAGAACGGTGCTATCAAGCAATGTTATTAACAAGCCAATTAATTCAATTAATTCAAGTTTCAACTACAAGAGTGATTTATTATCTGTTCTGACCTAGACTCATTTAATATCAATGCCGACACGCTGGTAGATGTTCTAAATGGAACAGACTAAACGTCATTGTGAAAATTGAAGTCAATTTAACATCAAAAGTCAAGAACTGAGTAATTCTATGTTAGAGGAATTCAAAACGAACCACAGAATCACAGGAAATCAAACAAGATCATGCAACGTTTCTAACACCCTACCCCACACTTAAACCGTTATGTGACCTCACAGGACTAAACTAGGATAGAGATATACGGAGAACCTAGACCGAGATGGTCGATGTAGGAGATGAATATGGAGAGTCCAGAGCGGTGCGGAGTAGCTGCAAAAGATCCTACAAAACAAAAACAACAAAAAGATCAAAAGGAAACCGGGACAAGTGCTCCGGATCCACATAGAACAAAAGTCGAAACGAAGAAGGCTAGGGGAATTTTGAAAATATTTTGACTCTGTTTTTGAAATATTTTCGAAAATTTTCTAACAGAACTAAAGTTCTAATCGAGAATGTTGAAGTTCTCGGTGAAAACTTATTTGAAAAATAGAACAGAGGGTTTTGACGAGAAAAGACAGACCTAAAAAGCCAAAGTTCTCGGCGAGAACTTTGAAGTTTTCACCGAGAAACTGTTTGAAAATAACTCAGGAAACTGACGAGAGAAAACACACATTCTCGCCGAGAATATGAAACTCTTTGGCGAGAAGTTTTATGACTGACAGAAAAATAAAACAGACGAAAATAAAAGAAAAACTGATACTTTGGCTCCCCCGAACCCAACTCGAACGACAAAAAACTGACTCAATAAATTTAAAGCGGACTCCAGCAGTGGGTTGCCTCCCACGAAGCGCTCTTGCTTAACGTCCTTGAGCCGAAAAATACTTGGTTATGGACCCCAACTCAAGAGCTCCTTGAAGTCAATCATCTTCTTCAAGGCTAGCGGCTGAGTGCCAAATAGCACTCCAGAAAGATGAAGATGCAACCGATGATGTTTAAGTAGATCGTGGTTCTGCTTGACTGACCTTTTCTTCTCGAATTCTCATACTGGAGGAGGAAAGAGATAGTACGGTGTCTCATGGCCAGTGAGCTCAGTCTTCTCCACCCGATGGTCATCAAGGATGCTCTCAGAGGCGAGCACATATGCGTCCAAATCTATGACCTCCTCGATTTCCACGTGCTCATCTTTAGCTTGAACTACAGGCGGGTTCAGTGGATGGTTAAATGAAGATAATTTCTCAATCTCCACATGCTCCTCTTCAGCTTCAACTTCAAGATGGATGAGCTCCACGCCGTCAAGATGGATGAGCTCAACGCCTTCATCAACAACCACTGCGAAGGGTTCTTCATCAGATGCCTCTAGTTCACAACAGTCATGGACGAGATTATCATGTTCTTCTTCGAACAGCTCTTGAACATTGTCTTCCATTAATTGATTTGTTTGCTCGAGCTCAACGTCCACCGCATTGCTTGTACTATTGAAGTGATCTCGGACGTGATCTTCTCCAAGAGGGATTCTATTCTCGACATTCGTTGCTGATTTTCATGAGCCTATAGATACATCTCTTGGTGATCTTGGTGGTGTTTGTAGCTTCTGGCTCTTGCCATGACGACAAGGGTGAAGGTTCCTCATACCAACTTGTCGTGGGTTCAAAGTAACCATCAAATGGACCCCTAACGGGCCAAAGTAACCACAACGGTAAGAATTAGAGCAATCGAGTGAAAACACACTAAACTACCCAAAAACACGTGTCTCAAGCAAGGAAATGTCGCTTAAATGAGACTGTTAATCACGTCAAATTGAGTGTCATCAAATACCCCACACGTAAGCTTTTGCTTGTCCTCAAGCAAACTAAACTAGAACGCACTCAGATTCACAAATGACGAGATAGATGAAGTTAAGGTTCAAGCCTTCACAATGAATTATTAGACTGCTGATGAACGTTGTAGGACGTGATCAAATAACTACAAAGCTAACAAGCTAAGTAGATTGACGAACCGAATTGTAGAGTCGTGCAATCAAATAACTACTTAGCTAAAAGCTATGCAGATCGTATTCCAAGGGTCTTCTAATAATTGTCTACTCAAATATAAAGGCAGATTACTCAGGTTTAACATGTTGTGCGTGGTTTGAGTTCCACGACTTCTATTCTAGAAAATGCAAGTAAATTAAAACTTAAATTGAAAGACAGATTGAAAGATTGGTTGACTTAACAAAGGCGACAGACAAGCTTAGACTTCGAATCCCCCTTAGTTAACCAGAGCATTGGCAAGCAACAGATCAACGGATTTCAATTCTCGTTCAATCAATTCTAAGACACCACCATAACTCCTGACCCTTAGGTTTAAGACTGGCGAACGTTCGCTCTATCCGATCTAGCTACCAAGATTAATTAGTCGCCCCGGTACGGCCGCCTGTTGCGACGACTAAACTAACTGGTGGAATTACTAACGATTTATGAGTTACTCTTGCAGTGGATTAACCCTAACTGGTTCCTACGAAAGGCACACTCGAATGAATAGGTTAATTGTTGATTTGGTGTTTTAAAGTAAGGCGAGCGTTCGCTTCTATCCTTAGCTTAACAAGAATATAATCTAGGTGATCAATCCAGACAAGAAACATAAACAACGAAGAACAAATCAAACATGAAAGAGAAACTGATTGAACTTTGAATCTAATCACTGTCGATCCGTGACCGCTTTAAAGCCCTGGGTCACTTAGGGTTCATCTAATCTAAGCTCTACGAGTTTAGCTACTCATGTTCATAATGACAGAATCAAAGACAGAAACAAAGTTCATCATGAAAAGATAGAATAGATAGAAACTGTAAAACCTAATTAAGACGACTCTGGCAAAGCTTCGCTCTCCGGTAATCTTCAATCCTAGCTCCGAGTCTCCGAGGTGAAGGGATGGCATCACGATCTCTTCCTGGCTGTTCGAACTCTAAAACTCTGCTCTCTCGAACGTCTTCGGTCTAGAACTCGTGAGAATTCTATTTCTGAAAAAGTATATCTCTTTTGGGCTGTCGGTTTAAGTATTTATAATCAACCCTAAGTCGCCAGATTTTTCCTGGATTTTTCGACGAAACTTCAGTGTAAATGAAGGCTTCCGTTGGCTGATTCTCCTGTGTTTGTGAAGTCCAGAGTTTTTGGCGTGAACTTTGACTTCTTGCTGAAAACTTCTTCTTGTAAAGCTCTGTCAATTTCTTCTGGAGTCGCCAAAAACCTAAGGAGTTTTCCGCCGAAAACTGTAGTGCAAATCGGGGCAGGATTTAAGATGGCTTGATCGACTCCTTGGACTGGTTCCGGTGCGGTTCCTCGAGGTTCCAATGCCTTAGACACGTCCTTGGCTACTTGATTTGACGGTAAAAACCTGTGCTATCATGAAAACACTAGAAAACCATCAAATAGAACCGAAACTAGCAAAAGTAACACAAATGGCATGAGATAGAACAGTTGAGAGAATATTCGCTATTCTACCCTAAAAACCATGTCTTAAGCATGGAAATGTCGCTTAAATGAGGCTGATAATCACGTCAAATCGAGTGTCATCAAAATACCCCACACTTAAGCTTTTGCTTGTCCTCAAGCAAACTGAATAGAACACGCTCACGTTCACCAATGATAAGATCGATTAAATTGAAGTTGAAGCATACACAATGAATTATTAGACAGATAATTCCTAGAACACGAAACCTAACATGCATACTGATCAGCCAAACAACCAGGTTTCACTAAAAACTGCACACGACAAGTAATAGTAACCAATTATGCACGAATTTGACCTGACCGACCAGACTCCTCACACAGGAAATATTTAGTATAAGGGAAACTCTCACTCTCTGTGTTTAAGGACGTGTTTCTGCTCTCAATCATTTTTTGTTGCCGAATTCTGTCATAAGTTTGCAATTCGACCAGATCTCCACCACTGTGACAACACGAGGAACTAGTCAAGAAGGACTTCCCTGCTAGGACTGTAACGAATTCTACACTACAAGGGTTAAAATGAGATGGATGAAGGGAATGTATGATGATGGCTTTGGTGTGGTGTAGCTTTTGACTAACTTCCCTCGAATCTAGTCTATGGCTTCCTACCGTCTAACCAGAGAGGGTGAAATAGTGTACTCTCGTTCTATGATACCCTCAAGCAACCCAGCACTTTCTTTTCTTTACACATTTTTTCTGACTTTTCTTTTACATTTTCTTTCGACCTTGTTCTTCCATATGTAGGGAGAAGAACGTTATTGAACTCAACTATAAACTTGAAAACTTTTCTGAACTCTTTTTCTCTATATTTTTTTTCGAATTTTTCTTCTTTTCTTTTTCTTCTATTTTTTTTCTTTGTGTCAATTCTTTGTTTTAGTTGCTAGAGGGGTTTACATGTCTGGACATAATAGCTAAGACCACCTGTTTAATGGCTATAGGCAAGTTACCACAAACCGACTTCCGGTAGGCTAATCTATAACTACAACCACATGGGATCAACGGGGAATGAAAGAATGGGAATTGGCTGTAATGTATATCAAACCGAAATAACACGCCAAGCTCAAGGGTTTAAACCTAATGGATTTAACGTTAGGTAGGCTATCTGGCTTAGTAGTTGAATCTAGGTGCCCCTATCATTTTAGAACTCGTGTCATCGTGTGGTCTCGAATAGGTCTCATGCAAATTCTAACTCATTCAAGCAAACAGAAAACCACTCAAAATGAATTGAAATTGCAAGTTACGTGCAATGGATCAAAAGCTCACATTTGGTTTGCTAGTCGGATTCGGTCATTTTCATGCAATCAAGGCGACCAACTACAAGTGTGATTTTAAAAATTCTGTTCTGACCAGGCAATTTAGCATCAAAGTATACACGTTGGTTCTCAGGTTCTAGGTTAAGCAGTCTAAGCATCATTATGACAGATTGAACAGCAACTTAACATAAAAATCAAGAACCTAGCAATTTTAATGCTAGAGAAACTGGAAAGGAACCACGGAACACACAAAAACACAATCAAGGGCAATCAAGTTCATGCAAAGTTCTCTAGCATCCTACCCCACACTTAAATCATTATGTGTCCTCATAGGACTAAAACTAGAGTTGAGAGTGGAATAGAAGAACCTGGACCGAGATGGTTAATGTAGGGGATGAACACGGGTCCTCGGAGTGGAGGGAATCTACCGAAGCGAAGTAGAAGGTGGTAGACCCTAAGCAAAGGGAATTTCCCAAACTACTTGCAAAACAAAAACAAATGAATGATAAAAAGGAGACCGAGACAAGTGTCCCGGATCCACACAGAAAAAAGTTCGATCGGAATCCGAAAAGAAAAAATAAAAAGAAAACACAAGGAAAAGGATACAACCTGATCACTGCTGGTCAGGTGCATCGGGAGGGGGAATGTGGAGGGCGTCGTCGACCTGCCGCTGCCAAGCCAGCTGCGCCTCATATCTCTCGTCAGTGCAGCGCATCCGTTGCTGCATTATAACCCATCTGGCATCCTGAGTGGCGGTGTCTGTGACTTGCCACTCCTAGAGTCGCTCGTACAGCTCTCCAATATCAGCTGGATGCGGTCGATGCTGAGGATGAGGTGCCTGGAATGGATCCTAGAGGGGCGACTGTTACTGGTATGCATACCCTGCCTGCTGCTGTGGCGAGGGTATATGATCGTCGAACATCGGCTCCGGCTGAGGAAGCTGCTCCTCAGAATCGTCTTCTTCCTCTGACTCATCCTCGTGTTGGAGAGGAGGAGCTACCCCTCCTGTGGACCAAGGTCCAACTGGAGGGCGTACTCGACCGCTAGATCACCACCTACGGTGTGTACTCTACGTCGTGGGACGTCCGGGCCATATGACTTGCTGAGACCGAGGGAGATGATGAGTCGGCCTACAAAGTTGTCGCCAAGGAGTGAGCGAGGCGGACTCGGCTTTTGAGTCTTCTGGCGGAATAGGCGTGCAAGCACCCATCCAGGATGAAAAGGGTAAGCCTCCCAGATGGTGCGTAGAAGAAAGAGCTCATCTCTGCTGATGTGGTGGCGGCTCTTCTCTGGAGCAAACAACAGGGATCAACGCGAAACCATATGAATAAAATGATAGAGAGGGTGAGAGAGTGACTTAACAGAGTTATGAGACGTGGTCTGAGTATCTGGCACTCAAGTCATGTGGCTCTAGAGCGCGTCATACTCCTCTCCGTTGCCAGTGTTGTTCTCCCATCCGAGGTGGTGACCCTCGTAGTGCTCGCGGGGGATGCCGAGATAAGCTGCGAACTCATCGTAAGTGAATTCTTTATACACCCTGCCAAGATAGAAGGAGACGACGTTCTTGTGCTGCCTCCTCTTGTGCTCATCCAGCTGAAATGTAGCCCAGAACTCCTGGAGTGCGACGTCTGGAAAGTCAGCAGCTAGGGTGGTCAGCTCCAGAAGTCCTGAAGGTGCTAATGAGGTGAGCACATTCAGGTGCCAATCCTCATCGTGCTTGAGGAGGGAGTCCATGGATAATGGTCGAACGTCGACTCTGGGAATATGCTCGAGCCTCTGGTAGCGCTCGAAGTAATGCACGGGCAGGCGGGCAACAGTGGGGTGGTACCCGACCCGACCTCGAAATGCTGGTGGAGGACCGGAGACAGCAGGTGTGACGGGGCCGGAGCTGGGGAGCTAGAGGTGGTGTCAAGTCTCGCCTTAGTCCTGCGCTCATGAGTGACATTCCTATAGCAAGAACGAAACCGGATTAGTCAACTAATAACCCACCCCACACTTAGTAGAAAAACTCAATTTCACAAAGAAATGAGGAAAACCGAGTGGGGGTAGGCAAAGTAAGTAACCGATAATCACAATGAATCACAAAGCATGCATATGTCTAGCCGGAATGTCAACATCACAATTAGAGTTCAGAAGTTAAAACGACATTCAAAAAGTCAACATTGGAACACATTGAACCCTAATCATGGCAATTACTAGCTCAAAGCGAGAAATGACGGCATAATTATAAACTCAGATAACCAACAAAGAGATATGAACGTGAATGAACACACATGGCAGCCAAATGAGCATAAACAATTCATGGTTAAACGGACATTTCACAAAAGTCAACGCCACAAAGAATCAATCTTTAAGCATAGCAACATATGATCAAATGGTATTAAAATTCAGCACAATTCTCCCTAAGCATGCTAGATCAGTCCAAAGCAATCAACTAACCTAAATTCACACGAAACAGTCGACATGCAAATCGAGGTAGACCGAAAAAGTCAACCAAAGTCAACCCCAACGAAATTCAGCATTCAACATGTCAAAAGACTCGAAATGAAAAGCTCTACGACTTACCTTGAAGCCATGCTTGCTGAAAATGAACGGAATGAGAGAAATCGGAGAAAAACTCAAAAAACTAGGTTTTGGTGGAACTGGAGCTCTCGAGCTCCGGTTCAGACGATCTACGGGTTGAAATGATCGGGAGAGAGAGAGGAATTGTGCGGCAGCGGTCGGCAACGGCGACGGCGACAAAATCGGGCAGCGGCATCAGTGGTTTAGCGATGGCGATTTTAAAAATAGGAGGGCTGTTTTCGGTCGTTCGAAAATGTGAGGGGGAGAGAGAGAAGACCGGAAAAAAAGAAAGGAAGTAGGGAAAAGTTTTTTGGATTTTCTTAGATTTTTTGGCGAAAAGAAGTTCAAGTTTTCACCAAAAAATCCAGTTCAAAACGTCTGCCGGTTTTCAAAGTCAGTTTTTGCCAAAAAGTAGGGTACTTTTTCACCGAAAAGTTTATCAAAAATTGGTCAGAAAACACAGTGGGATTTAAAGGGCAGGTTTCGCCGAAAAGTGAGGTACTTTTCGCAGAAAACTTTGACCTGCACGATTGAAAATATTTTCGCAATCCCGGCAAACTTCAAAAAATCAGAATTAAATTGACAAAAATCGGAACAACTTCAAACAACTTGCGATTGAAACAATGACACACAAACTACACACGAAAAATAAGAAATCATGCAAACCGACACTTTGGCTCCCCCGAACCGACTCTAAAACAAGGAGTTCGACACAAATTAAAAACTGACTCTAGCCGTGGGTTGCCTCCCACGAAGCGCTCTTTGATTAACGTCCTTGAGCTGGATGATACCTTGACGGTATTAGGAGACATCCCAACTCAGGATCTCCTTAACGCTAGTGTCGGAATTCATGATGATGAGCTTCGGGGTATCTTCGTCGAGCGTGAATTTCTTCCCGTTAGCATGTATGAGCTTAGTGCGCCCATCGGGAAGATGATCAGTGATCTTGAACGGTCTGAACAGTTCTCTTGAGAGATCATCCTTTGTGAGTGTTACAATGGAAGGAATGAGGACAGTCGTCTTTATCTTCTCTTTGATTTTTGGCTTCGTTTCACCGGGATCCGTTATCTTTGGCGCTTCATTAGGAGATGCTTTTGGCTTCTCCTTCTTCACTTGCTCATGCGCCAGTGGCTTGACAGGGACTGGTGGTGTGGCTGGCTCGGAAGAAGGTGGCGAGCAATTGGCCTCCAGACCATTTGAGTCTTCTTCTTCTGATTCTTCCTTCGTAGCCTGCCAGGTTCCTTGTTTGGCGGTGAAGAAGAGGCTTTCAGTTCCTTCTTCTTTGGCGGCTTTTAGGCCAAAGTCCTGGTTTCTGCTTGGTAATCTGTTCAACATCTACAACAACAATTGATCTAGAAACACTGGGAGAGACATCAGTAACAGAGTTGACCGGAGTTAACTCCATAGTTTCAACAGCAAGACAGTGAGGTTCTTCATTCATAGGAGTATATTTCATACCATCCTTCAGGCGGAATGTTATCGTTTCCTTACCAACCCTCAAGGTCAAAGAACCACTCGGAACATTGATTTGCATTCCGGTTGTTGCCATGAAGGGTCGACCTATAAGAATAGTAGAATCCTCCTCGCTAGTATCTATGATCACAAAATCAGCTAAGAAAGTGAAAGGACCACATTTTGTAACAACATCTTTGATCTCTCCTCTAGGTGTTTTCAATGATCTATCAGCAAAGACCAGTTGCATGCTAGTCGGTCCAAGTTCTCCTAGATTCATTTTCTCAAACAAACTCATAAGCATAACATTGACAGACGCGCCTAGATCAACCAAACTACGTTCTATCTCAATATCATTAATGACTAGAGGTAGCGTGAAAGAACAAGGATCGAAACACTTAGCTGGATATGGCGAGGAAGGCTTTTTGCTACGGGTGGTAGGGTATCCTTCTTTGTTTCCCCACATGCCAGTCTCGATCCTAGCGTTCGGTAGCAATGCTCTTGGAAAAGGAGGCTTCTCGTAGTACGGAGCAAGATGAGGATCATACTCCTTAGGCGCCTCCTTCTTTGCTTGATCCTTCTCCGGAGCTTCAACGGTCCTGCATAAATTAGAAGAAGCATTAGTAGGTGAGTTTGTCAGATCTTGAATAGATACCATCTTAGCTTGCTCCTTTCTTGGATTCGGCTCGGTTTGGCTTGGAAGCTGGCCAAATGGTCGACCAGATGTTAGCATGCTAGAGATCTGATTCACTGCATGCTCTATTCTTTGACCGGATGCAATCCGTTCTTGGTTTAGGAGAGCTTGAGCTTTGAACTGACTATCATGATCATCAAGTCTGGTGATGATCTGATTGAGCTTCTTGTCGAGTTCACTGACATTGTTGTCATTCTGATGCTATTGTCCTGTATAAGTATTGTTTAGATATTGATTCTGGCGATTGCTAGGAGCAGTTCCATAGTTACGTGGATTTTGGTGCGGGAGCTGGTAGACAACTCCCGGCGGATGGTTTGGCTTCTGATCCTGAGCTGGACCAGTTGTCGGCTATTCTGGTTCTGGCCTTGGTTCTGGTTGGCACCGACATTGTAGGGAGGTCGATCTTTGTAATTTTCTTGTTGTCTGTAGTTGCGGTAGCCAACATAATCTTGTTGATTGTTGTTGAAGCCTTGAGATACGAAATTAACTTCTTTGGCAGACCAAACTTCTGTTTTACCAAAGTTCTGGCATCGGCCTCCGTTATGCGCACAATCTCCACACCACTCGCAATCAGCAACGTAGACAGAGGCTGCTGGCAGCTTGATGGGTGTAGAAGACTTCTTAAGATGCTTCTCAACTTCTGCTTTAATGGTTGCTTCGAGATCGAGCTTGCTCCTTGATCCTTCTGATTGTCGTTCCCAGTTCCTTGACTTGAAAGCACAGTTCGCGAAATGAAGAAGAGCAGCTTCAGGTGTGAGGGTAGTGCAATCCCCTTCAGCTAGGGAATTGACCCATTTGGCAGATTCTTCACGAAGACCTCGAGCAAAGATTTCAGCTAACTGTCTCTGCTCGAAACCTTGTTGAGGACAGTTGTAGAGAAGTTCTTGGAATTCCAGTGTGGTTCCTCGAGGTTCCAATGCCTTAGACACGTGCTTGGCTACTTTATTTGATGGCAAAAACTTGTGCTATCATGAAAACACTAGAAAATCATCAAATTGACCCGAAACGGGCCAAAGTAACACAAATGGCACGAGATAGAGCAGTTGAGTGAATATTCGCTATTCCACCCTAAAAACGATGTCCTAAGCAAGGAAATGTCGCTTAAATGAGGATGATAATCATGTCAAATCTAGTGTCATCAAAATACACCACACTTAAGCTTTTGCTTGTCCTCAAGCAAACTGAATAGAGCATGCTCACGTTCATAAATGATAAGATCGATTAAATTGAAGTTTAAGCATACACAATGAATTATTAGACAGATATTTCCTATAACAAGAAACCTAACATGAATACTGATCGGCTAAATGACCTGGTCTCACTAAAAACTGCATACGACAAGAAGTAGCAACCAATCATGCACGAATTTGACCTGACCGACTAGACTCCTCACACAAGATTTATTTAGTATAAGGCAAACTCTCACTCTCTGTGTTTAAGGACGTGTTTCTTCTCTCAATCATTTTCTGTCACTGAATTCTGTCAGAAGTTTGCAATTTGACCACATCTCCACCACTGTGACAACACGAGGAACTAGTCAAGAAGGACTTCCCTGCTTGGCACTGTTACGAATTCTACACTACAAGGGTTCATGATGAGATGGATGAAGGGAATGTATGAAGATGGCTTTGGTGCGGTGTAGCTTTCGACTAACTTCCCTCGAATCTAGCCTATGGCTTCCTACCATCTAACCAGACACAGGTGGAATAGTGTACGCTCGTCCTATGATACCCTCAAGAAACCTAGCACTTTATTTTCTTTACATACATTTTTTTCTGATTTTTCTTTTGACTTCGTTCTTCCATATGTAGGGAGAAGAACTATAAGCTTTGAAACTTTGAACTTTTCTCTTTTTTATATTTATATTTATATTTTTTTCAAAATTTTTCATACTTTTTTCGAAATTTTTCATACTTTCTTCTTTTTCTGAATCTTTTCTTTTGTGGCGATTCTTTCTTTTAGTTGCTAGAGGGGTTTACACGTTTGGACATAATAGCTAAGACCACCTGTTTATTGGCTATAGGCAGATTACCACAAACTGACTTCTGGTAGGCAAATCTAGAACTACAACCACAGGGGATCAACGGGGAATGAAGGAATGGGGATTGGCTGTAGTGTATATCAAACTGAAAGAAAGACCAAGCTCAAGGGTTTTTAACCTAGTGGATTTCATGCTGGGTAGGCTATCTGGCTTAGTAGCTGAATCTAGGTGCCCCTATCATTCTAGAACTCATGTCATCGTGTGGTCTCGAGTAGGTCTCATGCAAATTCTAACTCATTCAAGCAAACAGAAAACCACTCAAAATGAATTGAAATTGCAAGTTACGTGCAATGGATCAAAAGCTCACATTTGGTTTGCTAGTCAGATTCGGTCATTTTCATGCAATCAAGGCGACAAACTACAAGTGTGATTTTAAAAAAATCTATTCTGACCAGGCAATTTAGCATCACAGTATACACGTTGGTTCTCAGGTTCTAGGTTAAGCAGTCTAAGCTTCATTATGACAGATTGAAAAACAACTTAACGTCAAACATCAAGAACTGAGCAATTCTAAAGCTAGAGGAATCGGTCAAGGCACCAGGAAACACAATGAAAGGGTAATCAAGATCATGCATGGTTCTCTAACATCCTACCCCACACTTAGACTGTTCTGTGACCTCACAGGACCAAAAAGAGATTGAGAGGAACGGGGATTCCGGAGAAGGGGGCAGTGTAGTGGACGGTTTCGGAGAGCGTGCTTCGGAGTGGAGTAGAGTAGCTACCAAAGGACACCTACAAAACAAAACAAACAAAAGATCAAAAGGAAACTGGGACAAGCATCCCAGATCCACACATAAAAAGATGGATCGAAATCCAAAAAGAAGAAAGAAAAATAAAGGGAAAGGATATAAACAACCTGATCACTGTTCTGCAGGTGGGGTGGAGGTGGAGTCGGGGAAGGGGAAACGCCAAGTCGCTGCTCAATCTGCTGTCGCCATGCGAGCTCAGCTCTGTGCCTCGTTGTCTAGTCGGTCATGAACTGTTGCAGAATGGCCCATCACGCATTTTGTGTTTCCTCATGTGCCACTCGGTCCCACTGCCATGGAAGTGAACCAGCAGAGTAGTCGAGCTGCCATTGCTCAATACGTGCCAGCCTCTCCTTAATCTCGACGGGCATTTGTGGTTGCGGTGGAGGTGGCAACTCTAGGAGAGGAGCGTGAAGCACATGAGTTGCAACAGGCTGTGGGGGTGCCCTCTTGGGCGGCGGGGTAGCAGATTGTATTCGTTGAGACTACACGCGAGGTCGAGGCCTCGCGTGATGGTGAGCTCAGCGCTGAAATGCTCCATCAGGCCGCGAGGAATATCAGGGCCCCATTTGTCACCGATCTAGAGGTTGTCGATCAGACAGGAAATGAAAGTTCCGCCAGGAAGTTTAGAAGGAAGTTTCTTGGTGGTAGTGCGTTTGTGGAAGAATCTTGCAAGCCACCATCCGGGGTGGAGGCGTGCCTCCTCCTCTACAGCACGTAACAGCACGAGCTCCTCCAAGGAAACATGGTGACAGCTCGCCTTGCTGCAATAACACAGAGATTGCATCCAAACATAATGCAGGAATGTACTTCCATATTGCATCCAAAAATTGGGTGAGCAATGTCACCTATCGTGGGGCTGACGATAGGCTTGACCTCGGTTTGGCCAGAGATGTACTTCCATATTTCTGGGTAAGGTTCATGAATGATGGAGTAGAAATCTGTGAACCCAATGCCGGAGCCCTGGACGATGGTATGCGGGTCTAGTAGGAGGGCAAACTCATGGATGGTCTTCTCATATCGAACACCACCATGGCAGAATGAAACAAATTTCTGGCTGATGCTGGGTCTTGTTGTGAGGCGCTCAAATGAACTCCATAACTCTTGAAGGCCAACCAGAGGGTAGGGGGAACTAAGAGTGGTCAGGGATCGCAAGCCGGCTTGGTTAAGGACGTGGTCGACGGTGGAGCGCCAAGCCGGATTGTGGTCCTTGAGACTATCTAAGGAGAGAACTGCCACCTTTGCTGGAGGGATGTCCTTGATCTTCATGTAGACTTCCAATTGGTGCGGCTCAAGGGAAGCGATAAATGGATGCAAAGCCTCAGTGGTGGCGGCAGAAATATAGGGATAGGGATCACCGAGGCCGGTGTAGCCTGAGGAACCAAAGTCGCAGCAAGTGGTACCGCAGTAGATGTCGTGGGCGGCCGGGAGGTCTGAGCCTTGTTCTGTCGAGCCTTGGATCGCTGCTCTCTATCTGCACTGGTGGTCTTGAAACGCTTTGGATTCCTATAATACACAACTCAGAGCAGACCAGAATTAGATGATAAGAATCCTACCCCACACTTAGTTTGAAACCACTGTTCTGGGAAGAACGAAGTGAACAAGTGGGGGTAAGCAAACAAGCCGAGGTAACATAATTTCAAAGCATAGCAGAAAAGAAACGGCCAACATGCAGGGGAAAAATGGCATTCAATCACCAAGTATGAGGAATGACATAGTTCAACAAATGATAGAGCAAAAGACAAATCATCGGCACAAGAGCAATTGAAATTCATCACAGATCAAAAGGATTTCAAAAGGTGACCAAATTACACCAAAACGGAAAACATGCAATTTGAGGAAAACTGAAAAGTCAACCAAAGTCAACCATGCTGAAAGCCGAAAGTCAAAACGCCAAAAGATTCAAAATCAAGGGCTGAACAACTAACCGTGAAGACATGACTGAGAAAATGATTGAAAATCTGAGAAATCGACAAAAAACTTGAAAACTCATTTCGGGCGGAACCGGAGCTATAGGGCTCTGATCCGGGAGAACTGGGGTGCGATCAACTAAGGAGGATAGGGGGAAAGGATCAGCAGCGGCGGCTTGATTGGCGGCGAAGGAAACAGGGCGGCAGCGGCGAGTCGCGAGCAGGGAGAGAGAGATGTGGTTTGGTTTTCGGGGGGCACTACAACAAAGACAACAAATAGGGGGGCGAAACTAAAAATAGAGGGGAGCAAAGCCCCCCCTAATTAATTTAGTCGGGGGCAGCGCCCCCCTCGAAATTAAGCCTTGTAACCCACCAAAGTGTCCCTGACAAGGGATATTTTGTCGGGGGCGAAGGAGTCCGACAAAAATAGTCGGAGGCGTGGCCCCTGACTAAATCACCCCTGACAAAAAATAGGGGGGAGCCATTTAGTCGGGGGCCACACCCCTGACTAATTTTGTCGGGGGCGCGGCCCCCTGACTAAATGGCCCTCGACAAAAATAGGATAAATGATACCGACATCCAAGAGCTTAAGGACTTCTTTCTTCACAACTTCCTGCATCAGAGGATTTAATCGGCGTTGTGGTCATCTGACTGGTTTGAACTCTTCATCCACAACTATCCGATGTTTGCTGAAGGTTTCGGAGATGCCTCTGATGTCGACCAAGTGCCAGGCAATGGCTCGGACATGCTTCTTGAGTAGCCTGATCAGTTGCTCTTTCTGCTCGGGAGATAAACTCGAACTGATGATGACCGCAACTGGCATTCCTTCCCCAGGAATGCATATTCTAGATGGTCAGGCAGCTCCTTTAAGGCAAGTTCTGGCGGTTTCTCATATGAGGTAGTGATCCGACTTGATGCTGGATCGATGTGTGGAGGCGCAGAAGTGGATGTGGATGTCGCTTTCCGATCGTCTAACTCGTCTTGCCACAGGCGTTGCTCTGGATCTTCTAGTGCATTGTCAATTCCTGAAATCAAGCACAACTCTAGTGGATCACTAGATAAGGCGTTAGTGATGAAGTTGGCCAAGGCCAACTCCATAGAATCAATAGTATAACAATTATCATCTTGAGCAACAGAATATCTCATGCTATCCTTAATGCGGAATGTAACACTGTCCTGTCCTACACTTAAAGCCAACAGGCCTTGTTTGTAGTTGATATTTGCACCAGCAGTTGTTAAGAAAGGTTGGCCTAAGATAAGCATTCCGTCTAACTCTCGAGTATCCAGAACAACAAAATCTGTAATTATTGTAAAAGGACCACAGCAAACAGCTACATCTTCTATTATACCCCTAGGCAGTTTGATAGACTTATCGGCTAGCACGAGATGCAAAGTAAGCGGTTTTAATTTCCCTAGGTTTAATTTTTCATAAAGATAAGCAGGCATAACATTAATAGAAGCATTAGAATCAGCTAGACTACGGTCAATTTTAATACCATTAATGATGCATGGTAATGTAAACGGACCGGGATCAGAACACTTAACTGGCGGTGGTGGCGACTGTCGCATGGGAGATGGCGCACCAAAGAGAGAAGCGCACTTGTTGGTAAGCGTGACAGAGTACGCCTCTCCGTTCTTCACCTACTTCACGAGTGATGTGAACCGCTGCAACCGTGGGCAGACGACCCTCAAACACCATAAGCTGATGATCCTAGCAACGAGAGGAAACAGTCGGAACCGGGGATGGAAGAGGACTTTGACCCGCTAGCTATAAACGAGCTACGAGCTAGGAACCAGAAGTATCAAGTCGAGGGCGCCACTTCAAGAGGAGGATACTCTTGATGATAAGCCAACCTTAAGCAATGCTCCTCACATTAACTCGAAGGGAAAAAAACATAAGTTCTGAAATATATTTGTTTTAATCAAGGGGGTTGGTTTATTATAAAAGGGGGTTCTGTGTACAAGACGTGGCCGGCGGCCTCCTTATATAGGTGAGGGAACAAGCTCTCCTCCCTAAAGACTATTTCCTAAATAAGAATAAAATAAAGAAATAATAAAAGAGTCCTAATTAGAATACTAAAGAGGACTTAAACTAATCCTAATCTAGACTAAAAAGAAGGTAAATTCGGACTCAAATCCTACAAGGGAAAAGAATCCTACTTAAACAAGAACTCCTAACTTGGGAGCCAAGTTTCCCAAAAAAAAAAAAAAGCCTAAACGGGTTCTGGAAATATTAGCCAAATAAATACTAAAAAAATTCGTAAAATTCTGATCTTTTCAAGATCTCTAGTAGACTCCATGGGCTACAACTTTCATGTTGGACATCAGCCCAAATTCTGTCTCCAAGTAGCCCATATTCGTCACTCTTTGTCGGGCTACGAATCTGTCCATAAATCCAGCTTTGATTAGTATTAGTCGAGCTTTGGTCCGTGGCTGCTAGGTCATGGGCTGACCTCTTGGCTCTTCTCCAAGGATGGGCTCTCCTTCTTCTCTTCTTGGATCAGGCTCAAGTGGTGGCCTGATCACAGCTCCGGTCATGGGCTTCCTCGGATCAGCATCCGAGTCGTGCTCTTTAGGGCTCCATCCTTGCTCTACTAGGACTTGTCCTAGCTCTATCACCCTTGATACTCCTCCGAATTGAGCTTCATTTGTTGGAGAGTAATCCTGGGGCCATAAGGATTCCAGTGCCTTTGTAAAATCCCAAAAGTCACGGGTCAATTGTTGGCTGGGCCAAAAGTGCTCCTCTGGCGGCCGTTGGCATAGACCCTGTGCCTGTGGCAGGCTTAGCTTGGGACCTTCTTCAAATCTGTCTAGGCCTTTTGAGTTATGCTCCGAGCCTTCTTCCAAGAGTACTGTAGGGATGTCTTTAGGCAGGTCTTTGCTCTGGGGGCCTGTGGGGGTTGGCGTAGGGCCTAGGCTGGGTGCTAGGCGTGGCCTAGGTCCTGGTCGGGGCTCGGCGTCAGCATCAGCTCCTGGAGGGTCATTAGTCTGACTCAGGCTGGCGTAGGAGTTGGCCTTGGGGCCTGGCTGAGGATCAGTATCCTCCCAGGTGAATCTTCTGGCTCCGGGGCTTGGGCTCTTCTAGGCTCCGGGGGTGGTGCTAGTGTAGGACTGGGGTCGGTGTACTCTCAGCCCGCATCAGTGCTGGGGCCGGATCGGCATTAGTCGTGTCCAAGCCGGGCTTGGTGGCTAGGATCACATCAACAAGATCCTTAAAGAATTTCCCAAGTGGTGGTATGATCTCTACAGCTTCAGTTACTAGTATCTTGATCTCTGCATTCTTGAGAACATTGTACCACTTCTTATACTGGGTATCGTGATCCCTGGCTTTGCTCATTGCAGCTTTTGGAAAGGGGATCCGAGGTATATATGGTGCTAAGACGGGCTCAGGAGCTGTCTTAGGAGGAGGAGTTGGTGTTGCCTCTTCCTCTTTCGTGATATCTTCAATTTCTGGCATATCCATGGCAGTAGTATCTGGTATCATGTCAGGTTCTGGAGCCTTTGGATCAATTTTTTGCTTTCCACTCCTGGTGGTGATGGCTTGAGCTTGCTCATTCTTCACACCGAGGTCTCCTTGAAATGCTGCTTGATTAAGGAAAGGATTGCTAGTGAGAAATCTAGTCACATTGCTTATTGCATCTTCTATCCTTTGGCTTTGAGCCCTTCGTCCATGATTGAGTGCAATCTTGAGCTTTGAATTGATTGTTATGTTCGTCGAGTCTGCTCATGATCCGATCAAACTTCTTCTCATAGTCCTCGTCTCTATCGTAATGCGGCTTTCCTTGAGGCTGTTGTTGTCCTCCAATGAATCCAGGAGGTCTTTGGTATGAATATGAGAATTGGTTGTTCTGATTCTGTGGTTGGTAGTTCCTGTAATTGGTGTAGCCTTTCTGATTGTTGGCGAAACCTTGACTAATGAAGTGCACCTCTTCTGTAGACCAGTCATCTATTTTACCGAAGTTAAGGCAGCTTCCACCGTTATAAGCACAGGTTCCGCACCATCCACAGTCAGCCAAAAAGACAGTAGCTGACAGGGGATCGAGGGAGATGCCAATTGTCTTTAGATGCTTTTGAACTTCTGCTTTGACCTGATCTGCTACGCTCATCTGAATCTTGGTGCTTTCCCTCTGTCTCTCCCAGTTTCTTAACTTTGAAACACAGCTAGAAAAATGAAGAAGAGCGTCCTGAGGGGTAAGAGCGGTGCAATCTCCCCCAACTAGGGAGTTGACCCACTTTGCAGATTCCTCACGCATACCGCTAGCAAAAAATTCAGCCAACTGCCTTTGTTCATACCCATGATGAGGGCAGTTGAAGAGAAGGGCTTGGAATTCATTCCAAGTGTCGTACAAGCTTACATCTTCTCTTTGAGTAAACCTGGAGATGCTGTCCTTGTAGGCAGTTGTCCTTGATGGAGGGAAGTATTCCTCAATGAAGTCTTGAGCTAAAGTCTCCCAATCAGTGTAATGACCGGGTGGCTTGCTTCCAAGCCATCTCTTAGCTGCACCTCGGAGAGAGAATTGAAAGGCTCGAAGGCATAGAGCGTTCTTGTTGAGGTTCCCCGTCTTGAAAGTTTCACAGACAGCTGGAAAGTAGATAGATGTGTGCAAGGGTTATCATCTAGCTTTCCCTCAAATTGTACGTCCCTAGAGATTAGGCCCGGGAAGGGCATCTTGATCTCATAGTCAGGATCGTCGTCATTATAAGGCACGGTGATGGGAGACCGAACGTTAGATGCGCTCGGCTTACTGTAGTCCGCAACACTCATTGGAGCAACCATTGCGGAAAAGAAAGATGGAATGGAAGTAGTTTGATTCTGTATTTGCTATGACCTGCAAGGGACAAAAACAAGCACAACCGGTGTAAAATCGAAGTGTGATGGGAAATGAAAGATGGAAAGATAGAAGAATAAAAATGCCAGCTCTTCTTTCAACGAAATAGAAGAGATTCCCCGGCAACGGCGCCAATTTGATGAACGTTGTAATGCGGTCAATCAAATAACTGTCAAGCACAAAGCAGGACAGATCGTATTCCACGGGCCTCTTCTACTAGCTTACTCAAATATGTTGGCAATTTTTATTCAAGAAAGAGCAAATTATGCGTGGTGTGAGTTCCACGACTTCTATACTAGAATGCAAGGAAAACTGAAATGAAATTAAAATGCAGAAAGATTGGTTGTTTGACTTAGACAGACGACGGGCAAGCTTAGACTTTGAATCCCCCTTAGATCACCAGAGCATAAGCAATCAACAGACCAGCGATTTTCAATTCTAGTTCATTCAGTTCACAGACACCACCATAACTCCTTACCCTTAGGTTTAAGACTGGCGAACGTTCGCTCTATCCGATCTAACTACCAAGATTAATTAGTCGCCCGAGTACGGTCGCTTCTTGCGACGACAAAACTAACTGGTGCAATTACTAGCGATTAATGAGTTACTCTTGCAATGGATTAACCCTAACTGGTTCCTACGAAAAGGCACACTCCAATGAATAGGTTAATTGCTTGATTTGGTGTTTTAAAGTGAGGCGAACATTCGCTACTATCCTCGACTTAACAAGAATCCAATCTAGGTGGCCAAACCAGACAAGAAACACAGAGAACAAAGAACAAATCAAACGTGAAGGAGAAACTGAATGAACTGCGAATCTAATCACCGCCGATCCGTGACCGCTTTAAAGCCCTGGGTCACTTAGGGTTCATCTAATCTAAGCTCTATGAGTTTAGCTACTCATATTCAATACAGGAGAATCAAAGACGAACAAAGAAAACATCTCAGGCAGGAAAGACAGAGAAGAACTGTAAAACCTAATTTCGACGAATCTGTGTAGCTTCGATCTGCTGGATCTTCAACTCCTAGCTTTGGTTCTCCGAGATGGAAGGATGGCGTCACGATCCTTTCCTGGCTCCTCGAATCCTTTTCACTCTTCTCTCTCTGATCTCCATCTTCGAATTTTCGTCCAAAGTGTAAATTATGAAGTATCCTTTGTTTAGCCTGTATTTTCCTTTTTATATTCGTCCGCGGGTAGCTTGGAGATGGCATGATTTTTTGCCGATAACCTAAGAAGTTTTTGGTGAAAACTCCCTTTAAAAACTTGGCTTGCTCCGTCTGTTTCTTTTGTTCGAAATTACTTGGAGATTTTGGCGAGAACTTTGGAGTTTTCGCCGAAAACTTCTTCTTGTAATGATATGCTGATTTCTTCTTGAGTTTTCCGCGAAAACTCAAGGTCTTTTCGCTGAAAACTTCTGTGTAAAACAGGGCATGAGATGTGTTGACTTGATTGACTACTTGGTTGATTTTGGTGAAGTTCCTTGAGGTTCCAATGCCTTAGACACGTCCCTGGTTACATTATTTGACGGCAAAAACCTGTGCTATCATGGAAACACTAGAAAACAATCAAATTGACCCAAAAGGGCCAAGGTAACACAAATGGCGTGAGAAAGAGCAGTAGAGTGAATATTCGCTATTCTACCCTAAAAACCATGTCTTAAGCCAAGAAATGTTGCTTAAATGAGGCTGATAATCACGTCAAATCGAGTGTCATCATTCTCATTTAGGGATGTACTTCATACCGTCAATCATTATCTCCTTTAGTAAAGTAGAATGTTTGATTATGTCTGCCTGGCAGCTTACCGAAGGGGCGGCCACTAGATAGCATGTTGGCGATGTTGTTCACTTGGCTCTCCACTCTATGGCCTTGTGCAATCTGCTGTTGATTCAGGATAGCTTGAGCCTTGAATTGACTGTCGTGATCATCAAGCCTAGAGATGATCTAGGTCAGCTTCTTGTCCATTTCACTATCCTTGTTGTCCTGAGGCGTAGGACGTAGAGGCTGTTGTCCATCGGTGAATCCAGGAGGGCCTTGATAATTGTTGTTCAGGTGCTGATTTTGTCGATTGCCAGGTGTTGTACCGTAATTGCCTTGATTCCTTTGCGGCGGCTGGTAGACACCTCCGGCTTAGGTGTTCGGCTTTTGCTCTTCATATGACCAGATGGTCGGCCATTCTGATTCTTGTTCTGGTTGGAGCCGGGGTTGTAGGGAGGTCGCTCTTGGAAACTTCTTTGTTGTGGAGCTGGTTTATAGTTGCGATACTTGGTATAACCTTGCTGGTTATTAGGGAGGCCATGAGTGATGAAGCTCACCTCATCTACAGACCAGACTTCTATTTTCCCAAAATTTTGGCAACTTCCTCTGTTATGAGCACATGCTCCACACCAGTCACAGTCAGCTACATAGACAGAAGCTGATGGAGGTTCGATTGGCGTAGCAGACTTCTTCATATGCTTCTCAATCTCTGCTTTAACCTGCCCTTCAATGTTGAGTTTGCTTCTAGCTCCTTCTGTTTGTCTCTCCCAGTTTCTTGACTTGGAAGCACAGTTAGCAAAGTGGAGCATAGCGGCTTCTGGCGTGAGAGTAGTGCAATCCCCTTCAGCTAAGGAATTGACCCATTTGTATGATTCCTCATTCATACCCCGAGCAAAGATTTCAGCTAGTTGCCTCTGCTCGAAGCCATGATGAGGGTAGTTGTAGAAAAGCTCTTGGAATTCATTCCAAGTGTCGTACAAGCTCATTCCTTCCTTCTGTCTGAACATGGCGATGTTATCCTTGTATGTTGTGGTTCTCGAAGGAGGAAAGTATTCCTCTACAAACTCCTCAACTAACTTATCCCAGCTGTTGTAGTGACCGGGAGGCTTGCTGTTGAGCCATCTTTTTGCGGGGCCTCGAAGAGAGAATGGGAAAGCTCGCAAGCACAAGGTTTTCTTGTCGAGATTCCTGTTCTTGAAGGTCTCGCAAAGAGCAATGAAGTCCACCAAGTGGGTGCAAGGATTGTCATGCGGTTGTCCTTCAAACTGCACGTCCCTAAAGATCATTCCCAGGAAGGGGATCTTGATCTCATAGTCAGGATTGTCTTCATTATGCGGCACAGTGATAGAAGAAGGAACGCTAGTCGCGCTCGGCTTGTTATAATCTGCAAGGCTCTTTTGAGCCGGCGGTGGCGATGGAGGTGGAACTTGGCGATCTATGTCACCCATTGTAGGAGAGAAGGTTGTTGATGACACTTGATTTGACGTGATTATCAGCCCCATTTAAGCAACATTTCATACCCTTTGATGCCATTTTGATGAGTATTTGGTGCATTTGTCGTAACTTTGTGATTATCGGCTCCTAGTGCGTACATTGTCCATTTCTTGGCTATTTTTACCCTTTTGTAAGCTTTTATGTTGAGCCCCCAGGTTACCACATTATAGAGGACTCTCTCACAAGTCCAGCGCTTCAAACGGAGACCAAATCGGAGTTCAAACGGAGCGGGAATGATCGAAACAAGTTGGAGTGCTGCACAGCTCAAAACGCTGCGTGGTTGATGTGATCCTATTTCTAAAGGAGTACTAGGTACGGATTCGAGGACAAATCCTGGTACATAGGAAAGGACCTGGTAGCTCATTTAGAATCTGGCTTCAAAAAGGGTACATAGGAAAGGACCTGGTAGCTCATGAGCGCTCCTTGGGGGTTCGGGCCATATCGGGGCTGGTATGGGTGCTTGGGCCTCGGGCGGCGTCGAGCCAGGGTCGGTCAGGGTGGCGCCGGGGTCATGGGGCCCGTTGGGTGCTGGGGGCGGGCGCTGGGGCACCGGGGCTGGTGCCGGGGCTAGTGTCGAGGCTGGTGCCGGGGCTGGTGTCGGGGCTGGTGTCGGGGCTGTGTCGGTGCTGGGCACTCGGTGCTGTACTGGTGCTGGGCAGGCGCTGAGCCTAGTGCTAGGCCTAGTATTGGCCTGATGCTGGTCCGGGGCAGGGCTGATGCTGGTACGGGGAAGGGCTGATGCTGGTCCGGGGCAGAGCTGATGCTGGTCCGGGGCAGACCTGATGCTGGTCCAATTCTGGCACCATAGCCCTTTTCTGCTCTTTTCTCCGGTCTTTCCACCATTGCTCGTTTGTTGGGGCAGGCTCTCACCCTGTGATCTCGTTCTTGTGTGGTTCGGCTCGGCCTTCCTTGATTTAATGTCAGGGCTGGGGCTTGAGCTATTCCAGCTCCACTTGTCCATTCTCTCGGTGAGTCGGTTGATGTTCTGAGCCATGGCAGCCAATTGTGCCTCCATAGCAGCAACCCTGAGTTGGTTGATGCTCTGAGCCAGGGCAGCCGCGTGTGCCTCCAAAGAAGCAAGCCTCTCATCTGTCATTATTAGTGCAAATACACTGGTCCTCCCGAAATCACTCTAATACAACGAAAAATAAAGAACTTGACACGGGTGGCCTTGCTTGATTTTCTGTTTTCTTACTTCTTTTGATATTTTCTTTTGATGACTTGGTTGGCCACCAGTCCTTTCTTGCCTTACAATAGAAAGACTTGAACAGAAGAACTAAAATAGATGAAGATTTTTCTAACAATTTTCTAAGAACAAAAGTAAAGGATATGGATCCAAGAATGAACCTGGAAACTGGGATAGATGGTCCAAGAGTTGAACTGTGCTCTGATACCAGCTGATGCGAGCCGCCTTCTCCAGGAAGGGATCGACTCAACACCCAAAACTATATTATCAGCCCCACGAGAACCTAACTTATGAAATCGGCGGAGAACCTTGAAATCCACTAAGTAACGACTTAGGAACCCCAAGTGTTCGGTCGAATTTGGTGCCACAAACAAAGGATGATTGTATTTGATGATAAACCAAAACCTTAAGCTAAGCAACAACGAGCAAAGACTTGAAGGAAAAAGAACAATGTTCTGAAATTTTCATTAAGGGGTAAACTGTCTCTTACAATGAGGCTAGACGCCTCTATTTATAGGTGAGGAAGGGAGAACATGCTCTCCTTTTCCTCCTACGAAACTAACTAATAAACTAATAAATAAATACAAAAGAGTCCTAAAAAGGACTGAAATTCGGAGCTCTATTCCTACAAGGAAAGAGTCCATCCTAAACAAAAACACTAAAAGGGAAAAAGCTGGAAATTCCTAAAAAACAGCTAAACGGGTTCTGGGAGAAATTGCCAAATAAATACCAAATAAAATAGGAAAAATAAGCCCTTTGGCAGATCACTAGTAGACATCATGTGCTTCAACTTTCATGTTGGGAATAATCCCAAATTCTGCCTCCAAGTATCCCATATTCGTCAATCCTTGTCAGACTAGGAATCTGTTCGAAACCGGGAAATCCTAGCTTGAATAGGATTCCTTGTTCGGATGTAATTTGGCATCTACTCTTCATTTCCCGTGTTCACCATGGTCAAGCATCCTTCCTTGTAAAAGTCTCAGGAGGTGGCCTGATCCTAGCTCCTAGTATTGGCTCCCTCGGATCAGCATCCGAGCTCCACTTCTTGATGCTTAGGCCATGCATGACTAGGACTTGGCCTAGCTCTTTCTCCTTCGATACTTCTCCAAATTGAGCTCCGTTTGTTGGAGAGTAATCCTGGGGCCATAAGGATTCCAGTTCCTTTGAAAAATCCCAAAAGGCACGGGTAAATTGTTGGCTGGGCCAAAAGTGCTCCTCTGACGGTCGTTGACAAAGGCCCTGTGCCTGTGGTAGGCTTAGCTTGGGGCCTTCTTCAAATCTGTCCAAGGCTTTTGAGTTCTGCTTCAAGCCTTCTTCCCATGGTACCTTAGGGATGTCTTTAGGGGCTGGTTTCGGTCAAGAGCTCGTGGCATTTGGCATGGGGCCTCGTTTAGGTACTCGACCTTGATCGGGGCTCGGGGCTGGACTTGGCCCGAGGCTTGGCCTGGGGCCTGACCTTGGGGCTTTGTCTCTCCAAGGCTCCGGAGGTGGTGCCGGTGTAGGCCTGGAGCCGGTGTAGTCCTCGCTCGGCTTCAAGTCTCTAGGCCGAACGGGCATTAAATTCTCCTAGTCCGGCGCTCTCGTGGAGTTTTCCTGGCCGGGTGCCCGTGGTGTTGTGTCCGCGCCGGCCTTTGTGGTCAGGATCACATTAGTTGCCCCTCTCATGGCTGTCATCAAGAAGAATGTTACCTTCCATTGGGAGCACCTCAAGAAGCAGCCTTTGAAGCACTTAAGAATAAGCTCACCGAAGCCCCATTACTCAAACTGCCCGATTTCTCAAAACCTTTTGAAACTGAGTGTGATGCTTTGGGAGTAGGAGTTGGAGCTGTGTTGATGCAAGAAGGAAGACCTATTGCCTATTTCAGTGAGAAATTGAGTGGTGCAACCCTCAATTATCCCACCTACGACAAGGAATTTTATGCCCTGGTCCGAGCCTTGAAGACTTGGCAACATTACTTGTGGCCCAAGGAGTTCATAATCCACACCGATCATGAGTCCCTCAAGTATTTGAAGGCTCAGCACAAATTGAACAAGAGGCATGCAAGGTGGGTGGAATTCATTGAGTCTTTCCCTTATATCATCCACTACAAACAAGGTAAGGAGAATGTGGTAGTCGATGCCCTTTCTCGAAGGTATGCCCTAATTACTGCCCTAAGTTCTAAATTCATTGGCTTTGAGCATATCAAGGATTTATATGTGACTGACCCCGACTTTAAAGACATCTTTGAGTCATGCACACATGTAGGGTTTGAAGAATACTATAGGCAGAATGGATACTTGTTCAAAGGAGCTAAGCTATGCTACCCTAGCCATTCAAGCCGAACCCTAGTTATAAGAGAAGCTCATGGAGGAGGTCTCATGGATCACTTTGGAGTTGCCAAAACTGTAGCTTGTCTTAAGGAATACTTCTACTGGCCTAGAATGAGGAAAGAAGTTCAGAAGATCATCAACCAATGTGCCAAGTGCCAATGAGCTAAGTCACACCTCCAACCCTTTGGTTTATAAACCCCTTTGCCTATTCCTGAACACCCTTGGGTAGATTTGTCTATGGATTTTGTTCTAGGTCTACCTAAATCTAGAAGAGGCAAAGATTCAATTTCGTGGTTGTAGATAGGTTTTCAAAAATCGCACATTTCATTGCATGTCATAAGGTTGATGATGCATTACACATAGCTGACTTATTCTTTGGTGAAATAGTTAGACTTCATGGCATCCCTAAGACTATAGTTTCTGACCGCAACTCAAAATTTCTAAGTTATTTTTGGAAGACCTTGTGGGCTAAACTAGGAACCAAGCTTATGTTTTCCACAACCTGCCACCCTCAAACAAATGGCCAAACAGAGGTTGTCAATCGGTCACTATCCCAAATGCTTAGAGCCATCATTAAGTCTAACCTTAGGACTTGGGAGGACTATCTAACCCATGTAGAGTTTGCTTACAATCGATCTGTCCACTCAGCCACCCAATACTCACCTTTTGAATTGGTTTATGGTTTTAACCCCCTAACCCCATTGGATTTATCACCATTGCCTATTGATGGAACCGTCGTTGTGCTGAGCTGGTTCTATCAAATAACTATCAAGCTTAAGAGCTAGGATAGATCGTATTCCACGGGCCTTCAATTGATTGGCTACTTCAGAACTAACAAATTACTCAAGGAAAACACGTTGTGCGTGGTGTGAGTTCCACGACTTCTAATTCTAAGGAATGCAGAAAAATTAAAACAAATTAAGCTAAAGCAGATTGAGAATTAGGGTTTTGAAACAAGAAAGACAGACGAACTTAGACTTTGAATCCCCCTTCGTTCCCCAGAGCATTGGCAATCAACAGATCAGCGGATTTCGATTCTTATTCAATCAATTACTAAAACACCACCATAACCCCTTACCCTTAGGTTTAAGACCGGTGAACGTTCGCTCTATCCGTTCTAACTACCAAGATTAACTAGCCGCCCGGGTACGGTCGCCTCTCGCAACGACTTAATTAATTGGTGCAATTACTAATGATTAATGAGTTACTCTTGCAGTGAATTATTCCTAACCGGTTCCTACGAAAGGCACACTCCAATTATAAGGTTAATTGTTCAATTCGATGTTCTAAAGTAAGGCGAGCGTTCGCTTCTATCCTTAGCTTAACAAGAATCTAATCTAGGTGATCAATCCAGACAAGAAACATGAACAATGAAGAACAAATCAAACAAGAAAAAGAACTGATTGAATTTCGAATCTAATCACCGCCGATCCGTGACCGCTTTAAAGCCCTGGGTCACTTAGGGTTCATCTAGTCTAAGCTCTAACGAGTTTAGCTACTCATGATTATTACAAAAGAAACAAAGAAAAAGAAAGAGTTCATCATTCAAAGGAAGAACAGAAAAGGATCTGAAAAACCTTATTCGGACGACTCTGACAGACTCTGGTCATCGGTAAGTTACACTCCTAGCTCCGGTTCTCCGAGATGGAAGGGATGGCGTCACGATCTCTATCCGGCTCTTCGAACTCCAACTCTTCGCTCTAGAACTTCAGAGAAATCTGATCTCGAAAAGTTGTGTTTTTCGAATTATCAATTGTATATCCTATATTGGCCGCCGGGTTAAGTATAAATACTTAACCCTAGTTGGGCCGGGCTGAGATGGTATTTTCGCCGAAACCATAGGGGTAGTTTCGGCGAAAACTCTTGTGTAAATGGCCATGATTTCTCTGCCTTGCATTTTCGGTCCGAAGGGCTTAATGGTTTCGCCGAAATCAGTCTTCACTTGGCATCAGTTGATTTGAACTGCTGGTTTCGCCAAAACTGGAGGATCATTTTCGCCGAAACTGTAAGTGTGAATGGCAGATTTTCGGTTTGACTTTGATTGGCTCCTTTGATCGATTCCAGTTCAGTTCCTCGATGTTCCTATGCCTTAGACACGTCCATGGCTACTTTATTTGACGGCAAAAACCTGTGCTTACGCAAAAACACTAGAAAACCATCAAATAGACCCGAAAAGGGCCAAGGTAACACAAATGGCACGAGATAGGGCAATCAATTGAATATTCGTTATTCTACCCTAAAAACAATGTCTTAAGCAAAGAAATGTCGCTTAAATGAGGCTGATAATCACGTCAAATCGAGTGTCATCAAATACCCCACACTTAAGCTTTTGCTTGTCCTCAAGCAAACTGAATAGAAACGCTCATGTTCATAAATGATAAAATAGATTAAATTAGAGCTCAATCAAACACAATGAATTATTAGACAGATCGATCCTAGAACAAGAAACCTAACATGCATACTGATGTGAACCGAGCCACCAAGGCCGGCGCGGACACAACACCACGGGCACCCGGCCAGGAAACCTCCACGAGAGCGCCGGACAAGGAGAATTTAATGCCCGTTCAGCCTAGAGACTTGAGGCCGAGCGAGGACTACACCGGCCCCAGACCTACACCGGCACCACCTCCGGAGCCTTGGAGAGACAAAGCTCCAAGTTCAGGCCCTAGGCCAAGCCAGGCCAAGTCCAGCCCCAAGCCCCGATCAAGGCCGAGTACCTAAGCTAGGCCCCATGCCAAATGCCACGAGCTCTAGACCGACACCAGCCCCTAAATACATCCCTAAGGTACCATGGGAAGAAGGCTCGAAGCAGAACTCAAAAGGCCTGGACAGAATTGAAGAAGGCCGAGAGCTAAGCCCGACGCCCGAGCCGAGCCCGTGCCCGGATGCCACAGAGAAGCACTTTTGGCCCAGCCAACAATTGGCCCGTGCCTTTTGGGAAATTCCAACTGTCCTGGGTAGCTTGAATCCCCAGGAACACTCTCCAACAAACGGAGCTCAATTTGGAGGAGAATTGAAGGAGATACAGTTGGATGAAGTAAGGGTGAAGCATGGGCGGAGCATCAAGGAGAGGAGCCCGGATGCTGATCCGAGGCTGCACATGATAGGAGCTGTGATCAGGCCACCACCTGAGCCTGATCCAAGGAAGGGTGCTTGACCATGGTGAACACGGGAAATGAAGAGAAGATGCCAAAATACATCCGAACACGGAATCCTAATCAAGCTAGGATTTCCCGGTTTTGGACAGATTTCTAGTCTGACAAAGATTGACGAATATGGGCTACTTGGAGGCAGAATTTGGACTGATGTCCAACATAAAAGTTGAAGCCCATGAAGTCTACTAGTGATCTGCCAAAGGGCTTAATTTTCCGAATTTATTTGCTATTTATTTGGCTGAATCTTCCAGAACCCGTTTAGCTGTTTTTTAGGAATTTCCAGCTTTTCCTTTTTAGTGTTCTTGTTTAGGAAGGACTCTTTTCCTTGGTGAACAAGGCTACGAGTTTCAGTCCTTATTTTTGTATTCTTTATTAGTTTTATTAGCTATTTCATAGGAGGAAAAGGAGAGCCTGTTCTCCCTTCCTCACCTATAAATAGAGGCGTCTAGCCTCATTGTAAAAACAACTTTGAAAGAAATAAACACTCAAAACTTCGGTTTTTCTCTTAGCATGGAATTGCTAATCTCTGTTCGACCATCATGGAATTGATCGTCGTCTAGATCGGTTTATCATCAAAGGCATTCATCCTTTGTTTGTGGCACCGAATTCGACTGAATACCTTGGGGTTCCTAAGTCGATACTTAGTGGATTTCAAGTATTCCCCGCGGTTTCAAAAGTTAGGATTCGTGAAGCTGGTAGTATAGTTTTGGGTGTTGAAGCCGATCCCTTCATTGAGGAAGCGGTTCGCATCAGCTGGTATCAGAGCGCGGTTCAACTCTTGGACCAACAATCTATCCCAGTTTTCAGGTTCTTTTACTTGAATTCATATCCTTTATGCTTTCTTTGTTTTCAGTTTCAGAAAAACCCTAAAAAAATAGCTTCATTGTGTTTGTTCTATTCTTCTACCTTTCTTTCAGTTTTGTTGTGATAAAAAGCTGTGGCCGATCATAGAAAAGAAAAAGAAAAGAAAAGAAAAGAAAATCAAAGGTCTATAAAAATTGACCTAGCAAAAAAAAAAAAAAAGCAAGGCCACGTTCACTATCAAGGTAGTAGAATAAGTTCAAGAAGAGGGGTTTTTCATAGGTTAGCTACTAGCTTTCGCACTACTAGCTTTCTTGGTAGAACACCCAAATTTGTATGTCTTGTCATCCCACGTCCTAACTCAAGATTCTGGCCCCTAGAAATCCGAAACCCTAGGTATAAGGTCTTGTTAGTGTCATTGGTAGACTTAGACTGCATAGCTTCGAAGAAACTTGCAACTACTTGAATTGAGATTGACTTTGTTTTGAAAATTTCAAAGAAAACCCTAATTTGAGTGATTAGTTTGAAAAAAAAAAAAAAAGATTCATACACGAGTGGTAAGAACAAGAGTGTGTGAGGTTTATTAGAGAGATTTTGTGAGGCCTTTTGTTCGTGATTAACCATGGCAGATGAGAGATTCAACGCTTTTGATGCCCGGCTGACCGCCATGGCTGAAAACATGGCCCGAATCGCCGAGCAGTTCGGAGCCACGAATGGAGATGGCCCCCGGCGGCCAAGGAGGAATGAGCAGGAGGAAGATGATGATGTGAGCAGTTGGAAGCTCAATGTTCCCAAATTTGCTGGCAAGGCAAATCCTGACGAGTACATTGATTGGGAGGAGAGCATGGAGGACTTCTTTCATTGCCATAAATATTCCGAAAGGAAAAAGGTAACCCTAGCCACAATCAAATTTACTGACTATGCTGCTTTGTGGTGGGCTCAGCTCAGGGATCAAATCAGGAGAGATGAAGAGGACCCCATCCTTAGTTGGAGAGATCTTAAGAGAAAGATGAGGAGAAAATTCGGCCCAGCACCCAGCACTGCCCCGGCCCTGCACCCCGCGCTGCCCCGGCACAGTGCCCAGCACTGCCCCAGCACAGTGCCCAGCACAGCCCCAGTACTGCCCCAGCACTGCCCCGGCACAGCGCCCAGTCTGCCCCGGACCAGCATCAGCCCTGCCCCGGACCAGCATCAGGCCTGCCCGGGACCAGCATCAGGCTTGCCCCGGACCAGCATCAGCCCTGCCCCGAGCCAGCACCAGGCCAGCACTCGGCGCAGCGCCTGCCCAGCACCAGCACCAGCACCAGCACTAGCGCCAGTACCAGCCCAGCGCCCAGCGCTAGCACCAGTACCAGCACCGGCGCCCCAGCGCCCAGCACCCGAGCGCCCAGCACCAGCGCCCCAGTGCCTAGCCCCGGCGCCCCAGCGCCCGCCCCCGGCGCCCGACCAGCCACCGACGCCCGACCGGCGCCCAGCGCCCGACCGCGGCCCCAGCGCCCGAGCAGCCCCCGGCGCCCGACCAGTCCCCGGTGCCCAACCAGCCACCAGCGCCCGACCAGCGCCCGGCGCCCGAGTCCGAAGCCCCCGTACCAGCCCCGATACGGCCCGAACACCCCTGGAGCGCCAACAAAGCACCAGGTCAAGTCCTACACTCCCCTGTGGTAAATTTTATTATTTCTAATGGTGCACCAGGTATGGATTCGAGGACGAATCCTTTTCAAGAAGAGGGGGATGATGTGAACCGAGCCACCAAGGCCGGCGCGGACACAACACCACGGGCACCCGGCCAGGAAACCTCCACGAGAGCGCCGGACAAGGAGAATTTAATGCCCGTTCAGCCTAGAGACTTGAGGCCGAGCGAGGACTACACCGGCCCCAGACCTACACCGGCACCACCTCCGGAGCCTTGGAGAGACAAAGCTCCAAGTTCAGGCCCCAGGCCAAGCCTAGGGCCAAGTCCAGCCCCAAGCCCCGATCAAGGCCGAGTACCTAAGCTAGGCCCCATGCCAAATGCCACGAGCTCTAGACCGACACCAGCCCCTAAATACATCCCTAAGGTACCATGGGAAGAAGGCTCGAAGCAGAACTCAAAAGGCCTGGACAGAATTGAAGAAGGCCGAGAGCTAAGCCCGACGCCCGAGCCGAGCCCGTGCCCGGATGCCACAGAGAAGCACTTTTGGCCCAGCCAACAATTGGCCCGTGCCTTTTGGGAAACTCCAACTGTCCTGGGTAGCTTGAATCCCCAGGAACACTCTCCAACAAACGGAGCTCAATTTGGAGGAGAATTGAAGGAGATACAGTTGGATGAAGTAAGGGTGAAGCATGGGCGGAGCATCAAGGAGAGGAGCCCGGATGCTGATCCGAGGCTGCACATGATAGGAGCTGTGATCAGGCCACCACCTGAGCCTGATCCAAGGAAGGGTGCTTGACCATGGTGAACACGGGAAATGAAGAGAAGATGCCAAAATACATCCGAACACGGAATCCTAATCAAGCTAGGATTTCCCGGTTTTGGACAGATTTCTAGTCTGACAAAGATTGACGAATATGGGCTACTTGGAGGCAGAATTTGGACTGATGTCCAACATAAAAGTTGAAGCCCATGAAGTCTACTAGTGATCTGCCAAAGGGCTTAATTTTCAGAATTTATTTGCTATTTATTTGGCTGAATCTTCCAGAACCCGTTTAGCTGTTTTTTAGGAATTTCCAGCTTTTCCTTTTTAGTGTTCTTGTTTAGGAAGGACTCTTTTCCTTGGTGAACAAGGCTACGAGTTTCAGTCCTTATTTTTGTATTCTTTATTAGTTTTATTAGCTATTTCATAGGAGGAAAAGGAGAGCCTGTTCTCCCTTCCTCACCTATAAATAGAGGCGTCTAGCCTCATTGTAAAAACAACTTTGAAAGAAATAAACACTCAAAACTTCGGTTTTTCTCTTAGCATGGAATTGCTAATCTCTGTTCGACCATCATGGAATTGATCGTCGTCTAGATCGGTTTATCATCAAAGGCATTCATCCTTTGTTTGTGGCACCGAATTCGACTGAATACCTTGGGGTTCCTAAGTCGATACTTAGTGGATTTCAAGTATTCCCCGCGGTTTCAAAAGTTAGGATTCGTGAAGCTGGTAGTATAGTTTTGGGTGTTGAAGCCGATCCCTTCATTGAGGAAGCGGTTCGCATCACATACAGATCAGCCAAATTACCTGGTCTCACTAATAAACTGCACACGACAAGTAATTAGCAACCAATTATGCACGAATTTGACCTGACCGACCATACTCCTCACACAGGATATGTATAGTACAATGGGAACTCTCACTCTTCTGTGTTTAAGGACGTGTTTCTGCTCTCGATCATTTTCTGTTACCGTATTCTGTCATAGGTTTGTATTTCGACCACATCTCCACCACTGTGACAACACGAGTATCTAGTCAAGAAGGACTTCCCTGCTAGGACCGTAATGAAATCTACACTACTCGGGTTTATAATGAGATGGATGATGGGAATGAATGATGATGGCTTGGTGCGGTGTGGCTTTCGACTAACTTCCCTCGAATCTAATCTATGGCTTCCTACCGTCTAACCAAACACTGGTGGAATGATGAACGCTCGTCCTATGATACCCTCAAGCAACCTAGCACTTATTCTTTTTCTTTTGCATACACATTTTTTTTCTTTTCTTTTCAACTTTTCTTTTGACTTCGTTCTTCCATTTGTAGGGAGAAGAACGTTTATTGAACTACACTTTGAACTTTTTCTGATTTTCTTCTTTCTTCATTTTTTCGAAATTTTTCTCTTTTTCTTTCTTTTCTATATTTTTTCTTTTGTGCCGGTTTTTCTTTTAGTTGCTAGAGGGGTTTACACGTCTGGACCTATTAGCTAAGACCACCTGTTTAATGGCTATAGGCAGGTTACCACAAACCGACTTCCGGTAGGTCAATCTAGAACTACAACCACAGGGGATCAATGGGGAATGAAAGAAATGGGAAATGGCGGTAATGTATTATCGAACCGAAAGAACAGGCCCAACTCAAGGGTCTAAACCTAGTGGATTTTATCGTTAAGGTAGGCTATCTGGCTTAGTAGCTGAATCTAGGTGCCCCTATCCTTCTAGAACTCATGTCATCGTGTGGTCTCGAGTAGGTCTCATGCAAATTCTAACTCATTCAAGTAAACAGAAAACCACTCAGAAAGAATTTAAATTGCAAGTTACGTGCAATGGATCAAAAGCTCACAGTTGGTTTGCTAGTCGGATTCGATCATTTTCATGCAATCAAGGCTACAAACTACAAGTGTGATTTTAAAATTCTGTTCTGACCAGGCAATTTAGCATCAAAGCATACAAGTTGGTTCTCAAGTTCTAGGTTAAGCAGTCTAAGCATCATTATGAAAGGTTGAACAACAACTTAACATCAAAAATCAAGAACTGAGCTATTCTAATGCTAGAGAGACTGGAATGGAATCACGAGGCACACAAAACACAATCAAGGGCAATCAAGTTCATGCAAGGTTCTCTAGCATCCTACCCCACACTTAAATCGGACTGTGTCCTCACAGGACTAATTCTAGAGTTCAGAGTGGAATGGAAGAACCTGGACCGAGATGATTGGCGTAGTGGATGAGCACGGATCCTCGGAGCGGAGGTAATCTACCCAAGTGAAGCAAAGGGAATCTCCCAACTGCCTACAAAACAAAAACAAATAAAACATAAAAAGGAAACCGGGACAAGTGCCCCGGATCCACACAGAAAAAAAGTTGGACCGAAGTCCGAAAAGAATAAATAAAAAGAAAGGATAAGGAAAAGGACACCACCTGATCATCACTGGTCAGAGGTGTCAGGGTGGGGGAAGTGGAAGTAATCGTCGAGCTGTCGCTGCCACTCCAGCTGTGTCTCATATCGCCGGTCGGCTTGACGCATGTGTTATTGCATAATAGTCCACCTAGCCTCTTGAGTGGCGTTGTCGGTGATGCGCCACTCCTGCAGTCGCTCGTACAGCTCACCAATGTCCGTGGGATGTGGTCGAGGCTGAGGCTGCTGTGCCTGGTATGGATCTGGAATGTATGGCGGCGACTGGTGGATGTACCCTACCTCATGGTGTGGCGAGGGTATGTAATCTTGAAACACGGGCGGCGGCTGCGGCTGCTGCTCCTCAGCATCATCGTCGTCCTCCGACTCGACCTCGACCGCCAAGTCTGATGCTACGGTTGGAGTGGAGGATCTGCTGCTACATGGGGACTGAGGTCAAGTTCTAAGTCGTACTCGACCGCCAAGTCTCCTCCAACGGTCCGAACTGGATGTCGTGGAATGTGAGGACCATATTCATGGCCGATGTCGAAGGAGAGGATGAGCTGACCGATGAAGTTGCCTCCCAAGAGTTTGCGTGGTTGCTTCTTCCTCTTGGTCCTCAGGCGGAAGATGTGAGCTAGCACCCAGCCGGGGTGGAGAGGGTAGCTCTCTCGGATGGCTCGATGAAGCATGAGCTCTTCCTTAAGGATATGGTGGCGATCCTTATCTCTGACATATAAAAGTGACCTCCGCCAAACCATATGAATAAACTTATAGAGCGGGTGAGAGAGAGACTTAACTGAGTTGTTCTTCCTGAGGCGATCGCCAGGCACGCCTGTCATGTGGCTCCAGAGGGCGTGCAATGCCTCGTCGTCATCATCCTCGCCCCAACCGAGGTGGTGATCGTGATAGTGCTCGTAGGGGATGCCCAGATGAGCGGCAAACTCAGCGTAAGTGAGCTGCCTGTACACCCCACCAAGAAAGAAAGTGATCACCTTCTGGCCCCGTCTCTTCTTATGCTCGTCCAAGTCAAATGTCGCCCAGAACTCCTGGAGAGCAATGTCTGGGAACTCGGTGGCTATGGTGGTCAGCTCTAGGAGACCGGCCGGTGCTAAGGCGTCATGCACGTTCCGGTAGGAATCCTCGTCATGCTCCTGGAGCGACTCCATGGATAAAGGACGCACGTCAGCTCCCCAGATGTGCGCGATCGTCTGGAAGTTCTCAAAGTAGAAGTCCGGAAGATGGGCGATGGTGGGATGGTATCCAGCATGGCGAGGGAGTGCAGGTGGAGGACCCAGAATGGCGGGTGTGACGGGAGCGGCAGCTCCTGAGCTCGAGGCGCCATCGAGGCGTGCCTTAGTCCTGCGCTCAAAAGTGTTCCTAAAACCAGAATGAAACCAGATTAGTCAACTAAGATCCTACCCCACACTTAGTAGAAAAACTCAATTTCACAAAGAAACGAGGGAAACTAAGTGGGGTAAGTAAAGCGGAGTAACCGCTAATTATAGACAGTAAAACACATGTCTTAAGAGCAGCTATAATTAGGTAAGCACAATCAGAGTTCAAAAATTCAAACCGACATTTTTAGAAAGTCAACATTAAGTCATATTGAACCCTAATCATGGCAAGACTATCACAACTTGGAAATTAACGGTATCATGAGATTTCAAATGGCGGCACGATAATATGAACAAGAATGAACACTTATGACAGCCAAACATCAACAACAAGTCAACGGCAAACCGACATATCTCACAAGTCAACAAAACAACAAATCAATCGTACGCATAGCAACACATGACCACATGATATGGAAATTAAGCACGAAACTCCCTAAGCATCCTGGAACAGTTCTATAAGTTCAGTCAGTCCTAGTTCACACGAAACAGTCGGCACGCAAAACGAGGTAAACCGAAAAGTCAACTGAAAGTCAACCCCGATGAAATTCAGCAATCCATATGTCAAAAGATTCGTATTGAAAAGTTGTACACTTTACCCTGAAGCCATGGAAGCAAAAACTGAACGGGTTGGGAGGAATCGGTGAAAAACGTTGAAAACTAGGTTTTCGGTGAACTGGAGCTGCAAAGCTCCGATTTGGTTGTTCTTGGGCTTGAAATGATCGGACAGAGGAGAGGGAGTGAGCGGCGGTGTTGACCTAGGAGCATCTGTTAATGTCATGCCTGTGAGCTTGTTTAAAAAGTTAAACCTAGGAGAACTTGAACCACCTAGTATGCAACTTGTCTTTGCTGATAGATCGCTTAAAACCCCTAAGGGAGAAATCAAAGATGTTGTTACAAAATGTGGTCCGTTCATATTTCTAGCTGACTATGTGATTATGGATACCGGTACAGAAGATTCAACCATTCTTATAGGTCGACCGTTCATGGCTACTACTGGAATGAATATTAATGTTCCTAATGGTTCTTTGACTTTAAGAATTGGTAAAGAAACAAAAACGTTCCGTCTTAAAGATGACATGAAACATGACTTTAGGAATGAAGAATCTCACTGCCTTGCTGTTGAAACTGTGGAGTTGACTCCGGTCAACTCCGTTACTAATGCTTCTTCCAGTGTCTCTAGATCAGTTGTTGCTGCAGGTATTAAGCAGGTTATAAGGAAGAAGCCAGAAGCCTCGGTTCAGAAGCCACAAAAGAAGAAGGAACTGCAAGCCTCTTCAAAACCGCCACACAAGGAGTCGGGTAGATCAAGGAGGAAGAATCACAAGGAGAAGCAAGTTCAAATGGTCTGGAGCCCAAAAATTCCGCCGTCTTCCACCAAGCCAGCTGCACCACCAATTCGTTCCGAGAAACCGGCGCCGGAACAAGTATGGAGGGAGAAGCCGAAAGCCTCTCCTAAGGAAGTACTAACGATCACCGATCCTGGTGATACCAAGCCGAAGACTGAAGTTAAGAAGAAGCCGACAATCCTCATTCCTTCCATTGACATACTCAAGAAGGATGATCTCTCTAGAGAGCTGTTCGGACCACTCAAGTTCGTTGATCATCTTCCCGACGGACGTACCAAGCTTTTGCATGCAAACGGGAAGAAATTCACGTTTACCGGAGAAGTCCCGAAGCTGTACTTCATGAACTCCGACGCGAGCGTGAAGGAGAATCTTAGCTGGGATGTCTCCTAATACCGTCCAGGTATCGTCCAGCTCAAGGACGTTAATAAAAGAGCGCTTCGTGGGAGGCAACCCACGGCTGGAGTCAGTTTTTTTTTGTTTCAACCTTGGTCTTTTAGAGTCGGTTCGGGAGAGCCAAAAGTGTCAGTTTGTTTGAGTTATTATTTTTCGTGTGTAGTCTGTGTGTCATAGAGTCATAGCAAGTTGATTGAGGTCGTTCCGATTTTTCTGGATTTAACGGTGATTTTCTGAAGTTGGCCTAATTTGCGAAAATATTTTAAACCCAACAGTTCAAAATTTTCGGCGAAACCACCCTTGTTTTCTGCGAAACCGATTTTTAAACTTCGAACTTTTTTTCTCATGTTTCTTTTTTTCGGTTCAAAAACTTTATGATTTCGGCGAAACCAAGCTTAAATTTTTGGCGAAACCGCCAGTTCAAATCAGCCAATTCTTGTTACCCTGTAGTTTCGGCGAAACCACTGCCTTATTCTCGCCGAAACCGATTTGAAAAAAAAACCCAACTCTCCCCATTTAAATCCCGATTTTCGGACAACCTCTCTCATCCCTTCTCCCATTTTCGCTCACACAACACCCGAAACACCCCCTCTTTAAAAATATCGCCGCCGACCATCCATTTTCAAACTAAGCAACGTTCAATTTCAACATCATTGATGACCAAGGGTAAAGTAAAAGAACCAGGATCAGATAACTTAGCTGGATATGGAGAAACGGGTTTCTTAGCACGAATGTCGGGGTATCCTTCCTTGTTCCCCTTCATGCCAGTCTCGATCCTTGCGTTTGGCAGTAGTGCTCTAGGAAAAGGAGGCTTCACGACGTATGGTGCAAGAGGAGGATCATCCTTAGGCGCTGGTTCCCGCTCCTCTTCTTCTTCTTCTTCCAGCATTTCAGCGATCCTGCGTAAAACAGAAAAAGCATCAGCAATTAAGTTCGGAAGTTTTCGAGCAGTTACCATTTTAGCCTGTTCTTTTCTCGGGTTTGGCTCTGTCTGGCTTGGAAGCTGGCCAAATGGTCGACCAGATGCTAGCATGCTCGAGATGTTGTTCACGACTTGCTCAATCCGTTGTCCAGATGCTATTTGTTCTTGATTGAGAAGAGCTTGAGCCTTGAACTGACTGTCGTGATCATCGAGTCTGGTGATAATCTGGTTGAGCTTCTTATCCAGGTCACTGACATTGTTCTCTCTTTGCTGCTGCTGTCCTGGATAGGTATTATTGAAGTATTGGTTCTGGCGATTGCCAGGAGCAGTTCCATAGTTACCCGGATTGCGATGCGGTGGCTGGTAGACACCTGCCGGCGGATGATTAGGCTTCTGATCCTGAGCTGGACCAGCCGGGCGGTTGTTCTGGTTCTGGTTATGATTGGTGCCAGTATTATAGGGAGGTCTGTCTTGATAGTTCCCTTGCTGTCTGAAGTTACGATAACCAGCATAAGCATTCTGATTGTTAACGAAGCCTTGTTGCACGAAATTTACCTCTTCTACAGACCAAACGTCTGTCTTACCAAAGTTCTGGCAACGGCCTCCATTATGCGCGCAGGCTCCACACCACTCGCAATCGGCAACATAGACAGAAGCTGCCGGTGGCTTGATTGGTGTGGTAGACTTCTTCAAATGCTTCTCTACCTCTGCCTTGATAGCTGCTTCGAAATCTAGCTTGCTCCTCGATCCTTCATATTGTCGCTCCCAGTTCCTTGACTTGGAGGCACAGTTTGTGAAGTGCAGAAGAGCAGCTTCAGGGGTGAGTGTAGTGCAATCCCCTTCAGCTAGAGAATTGACCCACTTGGCAGATTCTTCTCTAAGTCCTCGAGAGAAGATCTCAGCTAACTGCCTCTGCTCGAATCCATGATGAGGGCAGGTGTAGAGGAGTTCTTGAAACCGATTCCAAGTATCATATAAACTTTCTCCTTCTTTCTGGGAGAATCTGGCGATGCTGTCCTTGATGGCAGTTGTTCTGGCCGGAGGGAAGTATTCTTCAACGAAGTCCTGAGCCAGAGTATCCCAGTTAGTGTAGTAGCCAGGTGGTTTGCCAGTAAGCCACCTCTTAGCAGCGCCTTTCAAAGAGAACGGGAAAGCTCTCAGACAAAGAGTGTTTTTGTCGAGGTTTCCGTTTTTAAAAGTACTGCAGAGATCAAGGAAGTCTGCAAGATGAATGCACGGATTGTCTAGGGGCCTGCCTTCAAACTGTAAATCCCTAGAGATCATGGTCAAGAATGAAATTTAGATCTCATAGTCAGGATCTCCTTCAATGCGCGGAACGGCAATGGCAGATCGAACGCTAGTCGCGCTCGGCTTGTTATAGTCTGCTAGACTCTTCTGTGCAGGTGGGGGTGGCGGCGGTTGATCGCCGTTTGGTGGTAATCTATCGGTCATGATGGAAGATGGAGGAGGTGAAAGTGACTCGGTGTATGAAGCGGATGAAGAGTGTGGTGAAGACGGAGATGAGGAACTCTCTTTCGGTTCCTCGATCTTGATCGGAGTGATGAATGGATTGGATCTGCCTTCCTTCAGAATCTGTGATCGTAGAGGTGTAGCAGAACTGCCTGATTCCCTGCAATCTTAGCCTGTTCGGTCTGAGAGCGAGTCCAAGGACGGTGAGGCATACACCTGTAAACCTACAGATAACAAAGACAAACAAAACCAGTGTAAAATCGAAGTGGATGGAAAAATGAAAGATGGAAAATAGAAGAATAAATTGCCAGATCTTCTTTCAGCAATCAAAAGAAGTCCCCTGCAACAGCGCCAATTTGATGGAACCGTCGTTGTGCTGAGCTGGTTCTATCAAATAAATATCAAGCTCAAGAGCTAGGATAGATCGTATTCCACGGGCCTTCAATTGATTGGCTACTTCAGAACTAACAAATTACTCAAGGAAAACACGTTGTGCGTGGTGTGAGTTCCACGACTTCTAATTCTAAGGAATGCAAAAAAATTAAAACAAATTAAGCTAAAGCAGATTGAGAATTAGGGTTTTGAAACAAGAAAGACAGACGAACTTAGACTTTGAATCCCCCTTCGTTCCCCAGAGCATTGGCAATCAACAGATCAGCGGATTTCGATTCTTATTCAATCAATTACTAAAACACCACCATAACCCCTTACCCTTAGGTTTAAGACCGGCGAACGTTCGCTCTATCCGTTCTAACTACCAAGATTAACTAGCCGCCCGGGTACGGTCGCCTCTCGCAATGACTTAATTAATTGGTGCAATTACTAATGATTAATGAGTTACTCTTGCAGTGAATTAACCCTAACCGGTTCCTACGAAAGGCACACTCCAATTATAAGGTTAATTGTTCAATTCGATGTTCTAAAGTAAGGCGAGCGTTCGCTTCTATCCTTAGCTTAACAAGAATCTAATCTAGGTGATCAATCCAGACAAGAAACATGAACAATGAAGAACAAATCAAACATGAAAAAGAACTGATTGAATTTCGAATCTAATCACCGCCGATCCGTGACCGCTTTAAAGCCCTGGGTCACTTAGGGTTCATCTAGTCTAAGCTCTGACGAGTTTAGCTACTCCTGATTATTACAAAAGAAACAAAGAAAAAGAAAGAGTTCATCATTCAAAGGAAGAACAGAAAAGGATCTGAAAAACCTAATTCGGACGACTCTGACAGACTCCGGTCTTCGGTAAGTTACACTCCTAGCTCCGGTTCTCCGAGATGGAAGGGATGGCGTCACGATCTCTATCCGGCTCTTCGAACTCCAACTCTTCGCTCTAGAACTTCAGAGAAATCTGATCTCAAAAAGTTGTGTTTTTCGAATTATCAATTGTATATCCTATATTGGCCGCCGGGTTAAGTATAAATACTTAACCCTAGTTGGGCCGGGCTGAGATGGTATTTTCGCCGAAACCATAGGGGTAGTTTCGGCGAAAACTCTTGTGTAAATGGCCATGATTTCTCTGCCTTGCATTTTCGGTCGGAAGGGCTTAATGGTTTCGCCGAAATCAGTCTTCACTTGGCATCAGTTGATTTGAACTGCTGGTTTCGCCGAAACTGGAGGATCATTTTCGCCGAAACTGTAAGTGTGAATGGCAGATTTTCGGTTTGACTTTGATTGGCTCCTTTGATCGATTCCGGTTCAGTTCCTCGATGTTCCTATGCCTTAGACACGTCCGTGGCTACTTTATTTGACGGCAAAAACCTGTGCTTACACAAAAACACTAGAAAACCATCAAATAGACCCGAAAGGGCCAAGGTAACACAAATGGCACGAGATAGGGCAATCGATTGAATATTCGTTATTCTACCCTAAAAACAATGTCTTAAGCAAAGAAATGTCGCTTAAATGAGGCTGATAATCACGTCAAATCGAGTGTCATCACCTATACATGAGTTTCTAGATGCAGATGGACACACCAAGGCTGAGTATGTTCGAAAGCTTCATGAGAAGGCCAAAGCCAACATTGAAAGGAGGACAGCTCAATACCTAAGGAATGCAAACCGTGGGAGAAAGGAGAAAATCTTCCAACCTGGTGACCAAGTGTGGGTTCACTTCAGGAAGGATAGGTTTTCTGAGCAAAGGAGATCTAAGTTGCTGCCAAGAGGAGATGGGCCTTACACCGTTCTTGATAGGATAAACAATAATGCTTACATTTTAGATTTTCCTAATACGTATGGTGTGAGTGCTACTTTCAATGTTGCTAACTTAACTCCTTTCTATGATGATGATTTTTCATAAACAGATTCGAGGACGAATCCTCCTCAAGAAGAGGGGAATGATGTACCCTCGGTGCCTTGGACCCGACCAGACCTGCCCTTGACCCGGAGCCAAGTCAAAGCCTTCAAGACACGGGTCACAACATTCATAGGAGACTGGAGTCGATCCAAGCATGAGGAGCTGGACCAGAGGTTCATCAGAGAAGTATGCACGGTGATGACCCTTGATGGCAAACAGAAATCCCACTTAGAGGACAAATGCCCTAAGAGCACTGCCCCAGCCCCGGAGGATGCGGACAGCCCACCGCTGTACCGGACAACCCTGCTCAACACTCACAACCTGGCGGACAAGTTGATGCCAGAAGCTTCAGGGAGCCTAAAGACTGAAGGAAAACCTCCCTTGTCCGAGGAAATATCAACGAGGAAGCCCGGATGGCCCGACATCACTGAAACCCTAGTACCGGGCCCGGAGCAACTGATGCCGAAGACTGACCACCCGGACAACCGGAACCCACGAAATTACAAGAATACCACCGCGCGTTTCCCGGCTCCTTTTCCTAGCCGCGGAAGGATTCCTGCCCGCGCCTGGAGTGTTTCCCAATCCCACCCAGACAAGGAAAGCTGGTTTGCCCTAATCCGCCCGGATTAGGGTTTTGCTGAATTTTAGCCGGTTTAGGAGTTTTACCTTCAGACAACTTAGTTATTTTTAATAGTTTCTTCGGCCTCCTTTTTAGTATTGTTTTTATTATTCCTTTTAGAGTTGGAACCGGCCTTGGCCACCCCTTGTCCTATAAATATTGGCCTCGGCCACGATTGTAAGACAGTTATTGATTAATAAAAATTTCAAAACATTGTTCTTTTTCCTTCAAGTCTTTGCTTGTTGTTGCTTAGCTTAAGGTCTTGGTTTATCATCAAAGGCAATCATCCTTTGTTTGTGGCACCAACTCGACTGAATACTTGGGGTTCCTAGGTCATTACCTAGTGGATTTCAAGGTTCTCCGCCGGTTTCATAAGTTAGGTTCTCATGGGGCTCATAAATAGTTTTGGCTGTTGATACGATCCCTTCCTGGAGAAGGCGGTTCGCATCACGAAGCCACCAGGCCCGAGCCAGGAGCGCCCGTACCAGCCTCGGTACGATCCGAGACCCCAATGAGCGCCCACGAACCACCAGGTCAAGTCCTATACCCTCTTGTGATTATTTTTATGATTTCTAAAGGACTACCAGGCACGGATTCGAGGACGAATCCTCTTCAAGAAGAGGGGGATGATGTGATCCTGGCCAGCCTGGCCACCCGGCCAGAGCCGAACAGGCCAGCCAAATGCTACGAGCCTTGGACTGCCCACAGCCCCTGAAGACCCTCTGGAGACATTCCAGAAGATGTGGCCAAAGCATAATGAAGAAAGCATGGCCAGAAGAAGCTGGCACCCGAAGATAGACCCTAGTATGAGCCCCGGGCCAAATACCAGAACTAAGCTTAAGGATCGGAGCCACGATCCTTGGACCAGCACCAGCCCTTGAAGACCTCCTAAGAGCATTCCTGAACATTTGGCCGAAGCAGAACTCAAAGGGCCTGAACAGATTTGAAGAAGTCCAAGAGATAGAGTCGACACTAGATGTGTCCCCGTGCCCGGATGCCACAGAGAAGCACTTTTGGCCCAGCCAACAATTGGCCAGTTCCTTTTGGGAAATTTCTGCTGTCCTCGATAGCTTGAATCCCCAAGAACACTCTCCAATAAACGGAGCTGAATTTGGAGGAGAATCGAAGTAGATAGGGCTAGAACAAGTCCTAGTGATGCTTGGCCGGAGCATCAAGGAGTGGAGCTCGGATGCTGATCCGAGGCTGCACACGATAGGAGCTACGATCAGGCCACCCCCTGAGCTTGATCCATGGAGGTATTGATGACCATTCATGATACGAGAGATGAAGAGAAGATGCCAAGTACTTCCAAACAAGAAATCCTAATAAAGCTAGGATTTCCCGGTTTTGGACTGATTTCTAGTCTGAAGAAGAATGACGGATTTGGCTACCTGGAGATAGAATTTGGGCTGAAGCCCAACATGAAAGTTGAATCCCATGACGTCTACTAGTGATCTGCCAAAGGGCTTAATTTTCTGAATTTATTTATTATTTATTTTACTGATTCTTCCAGAACCCATTTAGCTATTTTTTTTAGGATTTTTCCAGCTTTTCCTTTTTAGAGTTATTGTTTAGGAATGAGTCTTTCCTTGGGGAATAAGGCTACGAATTTAGCCTCCTTATTAGACAATATTAGGATTAGGTTAAGTCCTTTTTAGTAGTTTAATTAGGACTCTTTTTATTTCTTTATTTTATTCTTATTCCGGAAGTAGTCTTTAGGGAGGAGAGCTTGTTGCCTCACCTATATAAGGAGGCCGCCGGCCACCATTTGTATTCAATGAACCCTTTGAAATAAACCCCCTTTTATAGAACTTTGTTCTTGAAACCCCTTATTGTATCTACATGTGGCGATACTGAAGGATCGGCTTATCATCAAGAGTTTCCTCCTCTTAAAGTGGCGCCCTCGACTTGATACTTCTGGTTCCTAGCTCGTTTATAGCTAGTGGGTCAAAGTCCTCTTCCATCAACGATTCCGACGGTTTCTTCCTGTTGCTTGATCATCAGCTTGTGGTGTTTAAGGGTCGTCTGCCCATGGTTGCAGTGGTTCACATCAGTGGTATCAGAGCACGGTTCAACACTAGGACCACATCTATCCCAGTTTCCAGGTTTATTCTTGGATTCATATCCCTTTACTTTTCTTGTTGTTTAGAAAATATTTCAAAAATCTTTATCTATTTTAGTTCTTGTTTTGAGTCTCTATTGTAAGGCAAAGAAAAGCTGGTGGGCATCAAAATCCATCAAAGAAAAATATTAAAAGAGTCAGAAAATAGAAAATACTCAAAAATCAAGCAAGGCCACCCCTGCCAAGTTCTTTACTTTCGTTGTAATAGTGTGTTTAAGAAGAGGGGATAGATTAGATTTCGTTGCTTGTGTTAAAATCAAGCCACAACCCTACTTTTAGCCACTAAGTTGTTGTTTATCGAGTCTTAGAAAAGAGAGTATTAGAAAATTATATTAGAAAAGGTTTTTGGGTGTTCGTTGTTACACTAACCATGGCAGAAAGGGATCTATGTATGTTGGAGCTTCAGTGCCTGACTGCACGCTTAGCCCTATACAACATAGAATATTCGTTTAAAAGGTTAGTTAAAGACAGGAGAGCCAGCACCGTGCCGAGCGCCTGCCCAGCACCAGCCCAGCGCCCGACCGGAGCCCAGCACCCGAGCGGCGCCCAGCGCCCGACCGGAGTCCAGCGCCCGACCGGAGCCCAGCGCCTAGCCCCGGCGCCCGAGCGCCCGACCGGCGCCCAGCGCCCGAGCAGCCTCCGGCGCCCGACCAGCCCCCGGCGCCCGACTAGAGCCCGGCGCCCGACTAGCGCCCGGCACCCGACCAGCACCCGGCGCCCGACCCGCGCCCGGCGCCCGACGCATGACCAGCGTCCAGCGCCCGACCAGACCCTGATGCCCGACTGAGGCCCAGCTCCCGACCAGCGCTGATGAACCCCGGGTGCCCTGGACCCGGCCAGATCTGCCCTTGACCCGGAGCCAAGTTAAAGCCTTCAAGACACGGGTCACCGCTTACATAGGAGATTGGAGTCGAGCCAAGCACGAGGAACTAGACCAGAGGTTCATCAGGGAAGGATGCACGGTGCTGACCCTTGATGGCTGACAGAAGATCAATAATGGAGGCAAAAGCCCGAAGGACCTTGCCCCGGCCCCGGCGGATACGGCCAACCAGCCCCTGCCTCGGCTAACCCTACTCCACACTCAGAATCTGGCGGACAAACTGATGCCAATAGATTCAGGAGGTCAAAAGACTTGGGAGGAACCTCACTTGTCCGAGGAAATGTCCAGCAGAAGGCCAGAACAGCCCAGCATCACCAAAACCCTAGCACCGGATCCAAAGCAGTTGATGCCGAGCCGGTCACCAGCACCGAAGGATGCCACCCGACCACCTGGTCACCCAGAACCCGCGGTAATTACAGAAATGCCACCGCGCGGGTTTCAGGCCCTTTTCCTAGCCGCGTCCGGAGTCCAGCCCGTGCCCGGAGGTTTTCCTAGTCCCACCCGGACAAGGACACCCGGTGTGCCCTAATCCGCCCGGATTAGGGTTTTGCTCGATTTTGCCGGTTTAGGAGTTTTAATTTCAGACATCCTTGTTTATTTTAATATTTTCCTCGGCCTATCTTTTAGGATTATTTTAGTCTTTCCTTGTTAGAGTTGGAACCGGCTTTTGCCACCCTTGAGCTATAAATAAAGGCTTCGGTCGCCAATGTAAGACAAATTTATTGATTATTGAAATTTCAGAACTAAGCTCTTTTCCCTTCAAGTCTTTGCTCATTGTTGCTTAGCTTAAGGTTTGGTTTATCATCAAAGGCTATCATCCTTTGTTTGTGGCACCAATTCGACCGAATACTTGGGGTTCCTAAGTCGTTACTTAGTGGATTTCAAGGTTCTCCGCGGTTTCATTAGTTAGGTTCTCGTGGGGCTAATAATATAGTTTTGGGTGTTGAGTCGATCCCTTCCTGGAGAAGGCGGTTCGCATCAGCTGGTATCAGAGCACGGTTCAACTCTTAGACCAACAATCTATCCAGTTTTCATGGTTCTTCTACTTGAATTCATATCTTTTAGCTTTCGTTGTTTTCAGTTTCAGAAAAAACCCTAAAAAAATAGCTTCATTGTGTTTGTTCTAGTCTTCTACCTTTCCTTTAAGTTTTGTGAGAAAAAGTTGTGGCCGATCAAAGAAAATTACAAAAAGAGTCTAAGAAAAAGAAAAGAAAGAAAAGAATCAAGGTCTTTAAAACAGAAAATTTGACCTAGCAAAAAAAAGCAAGGCCACGTTCACAATCAAGGTAGTAGATTAAGTTCAAGAAGAGGGGTTTTTCAAAGTTTAGCTAGTAGCTTTCTTAGTAGAACACCCAAATTTATTTGTCTTGTCATCCCATGACCTAGCATCAAGATTCTGGGCCCTAGAAATCTAAAACCCTAGGTATAAGGTCTTGTTTGTGTCATTGGTAGACTTAGACTGCATAGCTTCGAAGAAACTTGCAACTACTTGAATTGAGATTGTCTTTGTTTTGAAATTTTCAAAGAAAACCCTAATTTGAGTGACCTAAAAATTTCATACACGAGTGGTAAGAAAAGGAGTGTGTGAGGTTCATTAGAGAGATATTGGGAGGTTCTTTGTTCTGTACTAATCATGGCAGTTGAGAGGCTAACTGCTATGGAGGCACGATTGACTGCCATGGCTGAAAACATGGCCCGTTTCATCGAGCAGTTTGGAGATCAGAATGGAGATGGCCCCCGACGACCAAGGAGGAAGTTGCAAGAGATCGATGATGATGTGAGCAGCTTGAAGCTCAATGTACCTAAATTTGCTGGCAAGACAGGCCCCGACGAGTCCATTGATTGGGAGAGGAGCATGGAGGATTTCTTTGAGTGCCATAACTATTCCGAGAGGATAAAGGTAACCCTAGCCACAATTGAGTTTACTGACTATGCTGCCTTGTGGTGGGCTCAACTCAGGAATCAGATCAGGAGAGAAAAAGAGGACCCCGTCCTTAGTTGGATGAGTCTCAAAAGAAAGATGAGAAGAAAGTTTGTACCGAGCAGCTACAACCGAGACTTGCATACCAAGCTTTGATTTTAGAAGCAAGGGAACATGTCGGTTGAGGAGTACAACAAAGAGATGGAGATCCTGGTTGCACGGCTCTACCTGGATGAAGATGAAGATGCCAAGATAGCACGATTCACCAGAGGATTGCAGAAGGAGATTCTACACCAAGTCAACATCCTCAACTTTGTTGACTATAATGACTTGATAACCGTGGCTATTAGGGTTGAGAAGGAGATAAAGATTGGTTTTGGGAGAAGGACTACCCCTCCGCCACCGATCAGTTCCCCGGTGAGAGGAGACAGAAGTGCCGGACACACCCCATACAGGCCAAACCCTAACCGGAGTTCTGGATCGAGGCCAAACCTTAATCAGGGATCGGCATCACGGGTAAACCCTAACCCCGGTTCAAAAATCCCTACTACTAACGCTCGGCCAAGTGCCATTGTGTGTTTTAAGTATCAAGGTAGGGGTCACATGGCAAGGGACTGCCCTAACACCCGAGCTATGGTACTTAGAGAAGGAGAAGTTGTTATGGACGATGAGGAGGAGTCCAATAATGAAGAATTGGAGGAAGAGTCTAGTGAAGGAGAAGAAGTTAATGTGGAAGGCCTGGAAAAATTTTCAGCTTTCCACAGCCGAGTGATCCCCACGGTCACCCCGGCTGATGCCGAACAGCACTACCCCGGCCCAGCCTCAGCACTGCCCTGGCCCAGCGCCCAGCACTGCCCCGGCCCAGCGCCCAGCACTGCCCCGGCCCAGCATTCAGCACTGCCTCGGCACAACGCCCAGCACTGCCCCGGCCCAGCGCCCAGCACTGCCCCGGCCCAGCACCCAGCACTGCCCCAGCACAGTGCCCAGTACTGCCCCGGCCCAACACCAGCCCTGTCCCGGCCTAGCATCACGACTGCCCCGGACATCCTGTCCACGCCGAATGATGTCAATCGGCCCACCCCGGGTCTTTTGAACATTCCCTCGGCCAATTTTGGCCTAAAGACAGAAGGAGGACTCATTGACGTCCTGAAGTAGAGCGTCAGCCCCGACGGCCACCTGGGGGCCCCGACGGCCCAAGAACCAACGACCGCCCGTACCCGGATTCAATTTTCAGCCGTCTCCCGACGGATCCTGAGTGCACAGCCTAAAGAAGATGGATGGGAACAGAGGGACAATCTATGTCATACAAGGTGTGTGATTTTAAATAAACTTTGCACTTTGGTTATTGATGGTGGGAGTTGTACCAATGCAGTGAGCTTGGAACTTGTCAAGGACTTGGGAATTCCTACCCACACACACCCTAAACCCTACCGACTGCATTGGTTGAGTAATAGTGGGGACTTGAAGGTCAGCAAGCAAGCACACATCCCTTTGAGCATTGGGAGATACAAGGCTGTGGTGCTTTGTGACGTAGTGCCCATGGAGGCTGCCCATGTCTTACTTGGAAGACCTTGGCAGTTTGATCGGTACTCACAACATGATGGGAGGACAAACAAGTACCAACTCATACATGGAGACACTACTTTTAAGTTGAAGCCATTATCACCTACGGAGATACTCAAGGACCAACTAGAGAGAAAGGTGAGCCGAGAGAAAAAAGAGAGAGAGCTCAAGAAACGAGAGATGAGAGAAGAAAAGAGTGAGCCCTCAAAAGAAAAAGATACAAAAACAGAAGATAAAACAAAAACAGAATCTCATGATCCTAAGGATCAAAGAGCTCAAAAGAGTAAGGTCGAGAGGAGAGAAAACCTGTTAGCTAAACCTAGTGAGATCAAACAAACCCTAGTCTCTAGGAAATCCCTCGTGGTCATTCTATACAAAGAATGTTTGATTTCTAACCCTAACACTTCTCTTCCTAGTGCTATGACTTCACTTTTGCAGGATTTCAAAGATGTTTTCCCCAAAGATATCCCTAGTGAATTACCCCCAATCCGAGGCATTCAACATCAAATTGATCTTGTACCGGGAGCATCACTTCCTAACAAGGCTGCCTATCGGACAAATCCGGAGGAAACCAAGGAAATCCAGCAACAAGTAGAAGAATTGATGGACAAGGGTTATGTGAGAGAAAGCATGAGCCCATGTGTCGTGCCGGTCATCCTTGTGCCAAAGAAGGAAGGAACTTGGAGGATGTGTGTCGACTGCCGAGCCATCAATAACATCACAGTTAAGTACCGACACCCCATCCCTAGGTTAGATGATATGCTTGATGAACTGCATGGAGCCACAATCTTTTCTAAGATAGATTTAAGATCAGGCTCGGATTGGGGGTGATGAATGGAAAACTGCCTTTAAAACTAAACTAGGTTTGTATGAATGGATGGTTATGCCTTTTGGTTTGACTAATGCACCTAGTACCTTCATGAGATTAATGAATCAAGTCCTTAGGCCTTTCATAGGGAAATTTGTAGTAGTCTATTTCGATGACATTCTAATCTACTCAAAAACCCTAGAAGAACACCTAGGCCACTTGAAATCTGTCCTAGAAACCCTAAGACAAGAACAACTATATGAAAATATGGAAAAGTGCATCTTTTGCACCGATCACCTTGTGTTTCTTGGCTTTGTTCTTAGCTCTACAGGAATTAGGGTTGATGAGGACAAGATCGAAGCAATAAAGTCATGGCCAACCCCAAAGAACATCACTGATGTCCGAAGCTTCCATGGGCTTGCAAGCTTCTATAGAAGATTTGTGAGGGACTTTAGCACCATAGCTGCCCCTCTTACAGCTGTTATTAAGAAGAATGTTCCCTTCCATTGGGAGCACCTCAAGAGGCAGCCTTTATAGCACTCAAGAAGAAACTCACCGAAGCCCCCTTGCTTAAGCTACCCGATTTCTCAAAACCTTTTAAAATCGAGTGTGATGCTTCGGGAGTAGGAATTGGAGCTGTGTTGATGCAAGAAGGGAGACCTATTGCCTACTTCAGTGAAAAATTGAGTGGTGCCACCCTCAATTACCCCACCTACGACCAAGAACTGTATGCCCTGGTCCGAGCATTGAAGACTTGGCAACATTACTTGTGGCCCAAGGAGTTCATAATCCGAACCGATCATGAGTCCCTTAAATACTTAAAGGCTCAACATAAATTGAACAAAAGGCATGCAAGGTGGGTGGAGTTCATTGAGTCCTTCCCTTACATCATCCACTACAAACAAGGTAAGGAGAATGTGGTAGCCGATGCCCTTTCTCGAAGGTATGCCCTAATCACTGCCCTGAGTTCCAAATTCATTGATTTTGAGCATATCAAGGATTTATATGTGACTGACCCCGACTTTAAAGATATCTTTGAGTCATGCCAACATGTAGGGTTTGAGGATTATTATAGGCAGAATGGATACTTGTTCAAGGGAGCTAGGCTATGCTACCTGAGCCATTCAAGCAGAAGCCTAGTCATAAGAGAAGCTCATGGAGGAGGTCTCATGGGTCACTTTGGAGTTGCCAAGACCGTAGCTTGCCTTAAAGAACACTTCTACTGGCCTAGGATGAGGAAAGAAGTAGAGAAGATCATCAACCAATGTGCCAAATGCCAATGAGCTAAGTCACACCTTCAACCCTTTGGTTTATACACCCCTTTGCCTATCCCCGAACACCCTTGGGTAGACATATCTATGGATTTTGTTCTAGGATTACCTAAGTCTAGGAAGGGCAAAGATTCAATTTTTGTGGTTGTAGATAGGTTTTCAAAAATGGCTCATTTCATTGCATGCCATAAAGTTGATGATGCATCCCACATAGCTGACTTATTCTTTGGAGAAATAGTTAGACTCCATGGCACTCCTAAGACCATTGTTTCTGACCGAGACTCAAAATTCCTAAGCTACTTTTGGAAAACCTTGTGGGCTAAACTAGGTACCAAGCTTATGTTTTCCACAACCTGCCACCCTCAAACAGATGGCCAAACAGAGGTTGTCAACCGGTCTCTATCCCAAATGCTTAGAGCCATCATTAAGTCCAACCTTAGGACTTGGGAGGACTGTCTACCCCATTGAGTTTGCCTACAACCGATCTGTCCACTCAGCCACTCAATACTCTCCTTTTGAATTGGTTTATGGTTTTAACCCCCTAACCCCATTGGATTTATCACCATTGCCTATACACAAGTTTTTGGATGCAGATGGACACACCAAGGCTGAGTATGTTCGAAAGCTTCATGAGAAAGCCAAAGCCAACATTGAAAAGAGGAAAGCTCAATACCTAAGGAATGCAAACCGTGGAAGAAAGGAGAAAATCTTCCAACCGGCGACCAAGTGTGGATCCACTTCAGAAAGGATAGATTCCCTGAGCAAAGGAGATCTAAGTTGCTGCCAAGAGGAGACGGACCTTACACTGTCCTTGAGAGAATAAACAATAATGCTTATGTTTTAGATTTGCCTAACACCTATGGTGTAAGTGCTACTTTCAATGTTGCTGACTTAACTCCTTTCTATGATGATGATTTTGTAGAAACATATTCGAGGACGAATCCTCCTCAAGAAGAGGGGAATGATGAAACCCCGGTGCCCTGACCCGGCCAGATCTGCCCTTGACCCGGAGCCAAGTTAAAGCCTTCAAGACACGGGTCACCGCTTACATAGGAGATTGGAGTCAAGCCAGGAACGAGGAACTAGACCAGAGGTTCATCAGGGAAGGATGCACGGTGCTGACCCTTGATGACCGACAGAAGATCAATAATGGAGGCAAAAGCCCGAAGGACCCTGCCCCGGCCCCGGCGGATATGGCCAACCAGCCCCTGCCTCGGCTAACCCTACTCCACACTCAGAATCTGGCGGACAAACTGATGCCAATGGATTCAGGAGGTCAAAAGACTTGGGAGGAACCTCACTTGTCCGAGGAAATGTCCAGCAGAAGGCTAGAACAGCCCGACATCACCAAAACCCTAGCACCGGATCCGGAGCAGTTGATGCCGAGCCGGTCACCAGCACCGAAGGATGCCACCCGACCACCCGGTCACCCGGAACCCGCGGTAATTATAGAAATGCCACCGCCCGGGTTCCGGGCCCTTTTCCTAGCCGCGTCCGGAGTCCAGCCCGCGCCCGGAGGTTTTCCTAGTCCCACCCGGACAAGGACACCCGGTGTTCCCTAATCCGCTCGGATTAGGGTTTTGCTCGATTTTGCCGGTTTAGGAGTTTTAATTTCGGACAACCTTGTTTATTTTAATATTTTCCTCGGCCTATCTTTTAGGATTATTTTAGTCTTTCCTTGTTAGAGTTGGAACCGGCTTTTGCCACCCTTGAGCTATAAATAAAGGCTTCGGTCACCAATGTAAGACAGATTTATTGATTATTGAAATTTCAGAACTAAGTTCTTTTCCCTTCAAGTCTTTGCTCGTTGTTGCTTAGCTTAAGGTTTGGTTTATCATCAAAGGCTATCATCCTTTGTTTTGTGGCACCAATTCGACCGAATACTTGGGGTTCCTAAGTCGTTACTTAGTGGATTTCAAGGTTCTCCGCAGTTTCATTAGTTAGGTTCTCGTGGGCTGATAATAAAGTTTTGGGTGTTGAGTCGATCCCTTCCTGGAGAAGGCGGTTCGCATCAAGCGCCCAGCGCCAGACCAGCAACCGGCCCCAGCCCCGGTTCTGCATCAAGCATCGGTCCCAACCCCGACGAAAGCCCCGGCACCAGCCCCACGACTAGAGCCGACCCCAACACAGAGCACCAAGCCCGGAGCCCCCGTACCAGTCCCGGTAAAGCCCGAAGCCACCAGGCCCGAGCCAGGAGTGCCCGTACCAGCCCCGGTACGACCCGAGACCCCAATGAGCGCCCACGAACCACCAGGTCAAGTCCTATACCGTCTTCTGATTATTTTTATGATTTCTAAAGGACTACAAGGCACGGATTTGAGGACGAATCCTCTTCAAGAAGAGGGGGATGATGTGATCCTGGCCACCCTCGGGCCAACCCCGAGCCGAGAGCCTGAACTAGCCTCAGGCCAACCCCGAGCCGAGAGCCGAGAGCCTGAACTAGGCCTCGGGCCAATCCCTGGACCGACCACAGCCCCTGAAGACCCTCTGGAGACATTCCAGAAGATGTGGCCAAAGCATAATGAAGAAAGCCTGGCCAGAAGAAGTTGGAACCCAAAGATAGACCCCGGTACGAGCCCCGGACCGGGCCAAATACCAGAACTAAGCTTAAGGATCAGAGCCACGATCCTTGGACCAGCACCAGCCCTTGAAGACCTCCTAAGAGCATTCCTGAACATTTGGCCGAAGCAGAACTCAAAGGGCCTGAACAGATTTGAAGAAGTCCAAGAGATAGAGTCGACATTAGATGTGTCCCCGTGCCCGGATGCCACAAAGAAGCACTTTTGGCCCAGCCAACAATTGGCCCGTGCCTTTTGGGAAATTTCTGCCGTCCTGGATAGCTTGAATCCCCAAGAACACTCTCCAATAAACGGAGCTGAATTTGGAGGAGAATCGAAGTAGATAGGGCTAGAACAAGTCCTAGTGATGCTTGGCCGGAGCATCAAGGAGTGGAGCTCGGATGCTGATCCGAGGCTGCACATGATAGGAGCTACGATCAGGCCACCCCCTGAGCTTGATCCATGGAGGTATTGATGACCATTCATGATACGGGAGATGAAGAGAAGATGCCAAGTACTTCCAAACAAGAAATCCTAATCAAGCTAGGATTTCCCGGTTTTGGACACATTTCTAGTCTGATGAAGAATGACGGATTTGGCTACCTGGAGATAGAATTTTTGCTGAAGCCCAACATGAAAGTTGAAGCCCATGACGTCTACTAGTGATCTGCCAAAGGGCTTAATTTTCCAAATTTATTTATTATTTATTTTACTGATTCTTCCAGAACCCGTTTAGCTGTTTTTTTAGGATTTTTCCAGCTTTTCCATTTTAGAGTTATTGTTTAGGAATGAGTCTTTCCTTGGGGAATAAGGCTACGAATTTAGCCTCCTTCTTAGACAATATTAGGATTAGGTTAAGTCCTTTTTAGTAGTTTAATTAGGACTCTTTTTATTTCTTTATTTTATTCTTATTTCGGAAGTAGTCTTTAGGGAGGAGAGCTTGTTGCCTCATCTATATAAGGAGGCCGCCGGCCACCATTTGTATTCAATGAACCCTTTGAAATAAACCCCCTTTTATATAACTTTGTTCTTGAAACCCCTTATTGTATCTGCATGTGGCGATACTGAAGGATCGGCTTATCATCAAGAGTTTCCTCCTCTTAAAGTGGCGCCCTCGACTTGATACTTCTGGTTCCTAGCTCGTTTATAGCTAGTGGGTCAAAGTCCTTTTCCATTTCCGGTGATGCGAACCGCCTTCTCCAGGAAGGGATTGACTCAACACCCAAAACTATTTATCAGCCCCACGAGAACCTAACTTATGAAACCGGCGGAGAACCTTGAAATCCATTAGATATTGATCTAGGAACCCCAAGTATTCGGTCGAGTTGGTGCCAGAAACAAAGGATGATTGCCTTTGATGATAAACCAAAACCTTAAGCTAAGCAACAACGAGCAAAGACTTGAAGGAAAAAGAACAAAGTTCTGAAATTTTCATTAATCAATAATCTGTATTCTATGAGGCGTATATGCCTTTATTTATAGGTGAGGAAGGGAGAATAGGCTCTCCTTTTCCTCCTACGAAACTAACTAATAAACTAATAAAGAATTACAAAAAGAGTCCTAAAAAGGACTGAAATTCGGAGCTCTATTCCTACAAGGAAAAGAGTCATTCCTAAACAAAAACACTTAAAGGGAAAAACTGTAAAATCGTAAAAAACAGCTAAACGGGTTCTGGGAAAAATAGCCAAATAAATGACAAATAAAATAGGAAAAATATTCCCTCTGGCAGATCACCAGTAGACGTTATGGGCTTCAACTTTCATGTTGGGCTTCAGCCCAAATTCTGTCTCGAGGTAGCCCAAATTCTTCATTCTTCGTCAGACTAGGAATCTGTCCAAAACCGGGAAATCCTAGCTTGATTACGATTCCTTGTGCGGATGTACTTGGCTTCTTCTCTCCATTTCCCGTATCTTGAATGGTACTCCATCCCTCCTTGGATCAGGCTGAGGTGGTGGCCTGATCACAGCTCCTAGCATGGCCTTCCTCGGGTCAGCATCCGAGGGGTTTTCTTTGGTGCTCTATCCATGCTCTACTAGGACTTGGCCTAGCTCTTTCTCCTTCGATACTTCTCCAAATTAAGCTCTTCTCCAAATTAAGCTCCGTTTGTTGGAGAGTAATCCTGGGGCGATAAGGATTCCAGTGCCTTTGGAAAATCGCAAAAGGCACGGGTAAATTGTTGGCTGGGCCAAAAGTACTCCTCTGACGGTCGTTGGCATAGGCCCTGTGCCTGTGGTAGGCTTAGCTTGGGGCCTTCTTCAAATCTGTCCATGCCTTTTGAGTTCTGCTTCGAGCCTTCTTCCCAAGGTATCTTAGGGATGTCTTTAGGGGCTGGTGTCGGTCTAGAGCTCGTGGCATTTGGCATGGGGCCTAGTTTAGGTACTCGGCCTTGATCGGGGCTCGGGGCTGGACTTGGCCCTAGGCTTGGCCTGGGGCCTGACCTTGGGGCTTTGTCTCTCCAAGGCTCCGGAGGAGGTGCCGGTGTAGGCCTGGAGCCGGTGTAGTCCTCGCTCGGCTTCAAGTCTCTAAGCCGAACGGGCATTAAATTCCCCTTGTCCGGCGCTCTCGTGGAGTTTTCCTGGCCGGGTGCCCGTGGTGTTGTGTCCGTGCCGGCCTTGGTGGTCGGGATCACATCATTCCTTATGAGGCCAACCGACCCTGGAGCCGTCCTGAGCCCTCGTTCACAAGAAGTCAGACTAAGGCCTTCTGAGAAAAGCTAAACGCCTACATAGAGTCCTGGAGTAAAGAGGGGTATGAAGAAGATACTGATCGATTCATAAAGAAAGGCTACACCCTTTTGGAGATTCAAGAAGGCCCGGGCAGGAATATTCAAACTTCGGACCAAGGACAAGACCAGCCGAAGCCCGACCATGCAAAGCCCGCCGGGCCGCCACCGAAGCCAGCCGAAGCCCGAGCAAACAAAGGCCGCCGGGCCGCCACCAAAGAACCGGCCCACGCCACCGAAGACCAACCGGCCCAACAACCGCGCCCGCCGCCGGATTAGGGTTTTTGCCCTAATTCGGTCTTTTATTCGACATTAAAGACTTCCACTATTATTTTATGTTTTATTCCTTTTTAGTCGGATTGTTTAGGGGTTTTAGGATTCTAATTAGGAACAGGACTCTTTATTCTATTCTTATTTAGGAATTAGACTTTAGGGAGGAGAGCTTGTTCCCTCCCTATATATAGAGGCCGCCGACCTCATCTTGAACACAACTTTTGAAATCAATAAACCCCTGTTTGAACATATGTTCTCTTCCCTTCAAGCCTTTGCTCGTTGTTGCATCGCTTAAGGATCGACTTATCGTCAGAAGCATCCATCTTCTGAAGTGGCGTCTTCGACCGGACACTTCTGGTTCCCAGCTGATATATAGCTTACGGGTCAAAGTACTCATCCGCCCCGGTTCCCGAAGGTTTAACCTCGTTGCACGATCTCCAACTTGCGGTGTTCAAGGGGCGTCTGCCCACGGTTGCAGCGGTTCACATCAGTTGGTATCAGAGCACAGTTCAGCTGACGGACCACAATCACCCGTTGAAATCGAGTGTGATGCATTCGGAGTAGGAATAGGAGCTGTCCTCATGCAAGAAAAGAGGCCCATCGCCTACTTCAGTGAAAAGCTCAGTGGTGCCACTCTCAACTACCCGACCTATGACAAAGAGTTGTACGATCTGGTAAGAGCCCTGAAGACCTGGCAACACTACCTATGGCCTAAAGAATTCATCATCCACACCGACCATGAATCACTCAAGTACCTCAAGGTTCAGCACAAACTCAATAAACGGCACGCTAGGTGGGTCGAGTTCATAGAAACGTTTCCATACATCATTCTACAAGCAAGGTAAGGAAAACATCGTAGCCGATGCCCTTTCTCGAAGAGTATCTTTGAAGCTTGCCAACAAGGAGGATTTGGTAAGTTCTACCAGCAGGACGGATACTTATTTAAAGGATCGAGACTGTGTCTCCCTAACCATTCTTGCAGGACTGTCCTAACCCTAGAAGCCCACGGCGAAGGACTCATGGGACACTTTGGTGTAGCTAAAACCGTAGCCACCCTCAAAGAGCACTTTTATTGGCCCAAAATGAGACACGATACCGAGAAGATCATATCTCAATGCTCCAAGTGCCAGAGGGCTAAATCTAAACTCCGGCCCCAAGGATTGTATAGCCCCTTGCCCATTCCCGAGCATCCTTGGGTAGACTTGTCCATGGACTTTGTCCTAGGACTACCTAGGACACAAAAGGGGAAAGACTCCATATTTGTGGTTGTTGACAGGTTCTCCAATATGGCTCATTTCATTGCTTGCCATAAAACTATGACGCCTCTCAAGTTGCTGACCTATTCTTTAAAGAAGTAGTTAGAATGCATGGCGTTCCAAAGACGATAGTCTCTGACAGGGATTCAAAGTTTTTGAGCTACTTCTGGAAAACCTTATGGGAAAGCTTGGCACCCGACTAATGTTCTCCACCACATACCACCCCCAAACTGATGAACAGACTGAAGTTGTAAACCGATCCTTAGCCCAAATGCTGAGAGCAGTCATTAAGAGTAACATCCGGACATGGGAGGAATGTCTACCACACGTAGAGTTTGCTTATAACCGGGTTGTACATTCAGCTACTCAATACTCCCGTTTGAACTTGTTTATGGTTTTAATCCACTGACCCCGCTAGACTTATCCCTACTTCCCATCCATGAGTTTCTAGATGCAGGTGGACAAGAGAAGGGAGTTTATGTCAAGCAACTCCACGACAAGGCCAAGGCAAATATCGAGAGAAGGACTGCTCAGTACCTCCGCAATGCCAACCGAGGAAGAAAGGAGAAAATTTTCGAAGCTGGAGACCAGGTGTGGATACACTTCAGGAAAGATAGGTTTCCAGAGCAGCGGAAGTCCAAACTACTACCTAGGGGGGACGAGCCCTACACAGTCCTCCGAAGGATTAACAACAACGCCTACGTCCTTGACCTCCCAAACTCTTACGGGGTAAGTGCAACCTTTAATGTGGCTGATCTAACCCCTTATTATGATGATGAGCATGTAGGACAGGATTCGAGGACGAATCCTCCACAAGAAGAGGGGGATGATGAGGCCAACCGACCCTGGACCCGTTGATGACACTCGATTTGACGTGATTATCAGCCTCATTTAAGCGACATTTCTTTGCTTAAGACATGGTTTTTAGGGTAGAATGATGAATATTCAATCAATTGCCCTATCTCGTGCCATTTGTGTTACCTTGGCCCTTTTCGGGTCTATTTGATGGTTTTCTAGTGTTTTTGCGTAAGCACAGGTTTTTGCCGTCAAATAAAGTAGCCATGGACGTGTCTAAGGCATAGGAACATCGAGGAACTGAACCGGAATCAATCAAAGGAACCAATCAAAGTCCAACCAAAATCCTGCCCGATTACAAAGACACTTTCGTCGAAAATGTCCTATGGATTTCGGCGAAAATATTAGTGCATTCAGACTGGTGCCAAGACAAAGGAGATTTCGACGAAACTAAGTATATGTTTTCGGCGAAAACATTAGTGCAAACCGGCTGATGTCAAATGAAGAAAGTTTTCGCCAAAAACTTTGAGTTTTTGGACCGAAAAGGATGAACAGAAGGATCAGTCGGCGGACGTCCATTCACACAAGAGTTTTCGCCGAAACTACCCCTATGGTTTTGGCGAAAATACCATCTCAGCCCGGCCCAACTAGGGTTAAGTATTTATACTTAACCCGGCGGCCAATATAGAATATACAATTCATAATTCGAAAAACACAACTTTTCGAGATCAGATTTCTCTGAAGTTCTGGAGCGAAGAGTTGGAGTTCGAAGAGCCGGATAGAGATCGTGACGCCATCCCTTCCATCTCGGAGAACCGGAGCTAGGAGTGTAACTTACCGAAGATCGGAGTCTGTTAGAGTCGTCCGAATTAGGTTTTTCAGATCCTTTTCTGTTCTTCCTTTGAATGATGAACTCTTTCTTTTTCTTTGTTTCTTTTGTAATGATCATGAGTAGCTAAACTCGTTAGGGCTTAGACTAGATGAACCCTAAGTGACCCAGGGCTTTAAAGCGGTCACGGAACGGCGGTGATTAGATTCGAAATTCAATCAGTTCTTTTTCATGTTTGATTTGTTCTTCATTGTTCATGTTTCTTGTCTGGATTGATCACCTAGATTAGATTCTTGTTAAGTTAAGGATAGAAGCGAACGCTCGCCTTACTTTAGAACATCGAATTGAACAATTAACCTTATAATTGGAGTGTGCCTTTCGTAGGAACCGGTTAGGGTTAATCCACTGCAAGAGTAACTCATTAATCACTAGTAATTACGCCAGTTAGCTAAGTCGTTGCGAGAGGCGACCGTACCTGGGCGGCTAGTTAATCTTGGTAGTTAGAACGGATAGAGCGAACGTTCGCCGGTCTTAAACCTAAGGGTAAGGGGTTATGGTGGTGTTTTAGTAATTGATTGAATAAGAATCGAAATCCGCTGATCTGTTGATTGCCAATGCTCTGGGGAACGAAGGGGGATTCAAAGTCTAAGTTCGTCTGCCATTCTTGTTTCCAAACCCTAATTCTCAATCTGCTTTAGCTTAATTTGTTTTAATTTTCCTGCATTCCTTAGAATTAGAAGTCGTGGAACTCACACCACGCACAACGTGTTTTCCTTGAGTAATTTGTTAGTTCTGAAGTAGCCAATCAATTGAAGGCTCGTGGAATACGATCTATCCTAGCTCTTGAGCTTGATAGTTATTTGATAGAACCAGCTCATCACAACGACGGTTCTCATCAAATTGGCGCCGTTGCCGGGGACTTCTTTTGATTGTTGAAAGAAGATCTGGCAATTTATTCTTCTATTTTCCATCTTTCATTTTTCCATCCACTTCGATTTTACACTGGTTCTGTTTGTCTTTGTTATCTGTAGGTTTACAGGTGTATGCCTCACCGTCCTTGGACTCGCTCTCAGACCGAACAGGCTAAGATTGCAGGGAATCTAGGCAGTTCTGCTACACCTCTACGATCACAGATTCTGAAGGAAGGCAGATCCAATCCATTCATCACTCCGATCAAGATCGAGGAACCGAAGGAGAGTTCCTCATCTCCGTCTTCACCACACTCTTCATCCGCTTCATACACTGAGTCACTGTCACCACCTCCATCTCCCACCATGACCGATAGATTACCACCAAATGGCGATCAACCGCCGCCACCCCCACCTGCACAGAAGAGTCTAGCAGACTATAACAAGCCGAGCGAGACTAGCGTTCGATCTGCCATTGCCATTCCGCGCATTGAAGGAGATCCTGACTATGAGATCAAAATTCCATTCTTGACCATGATCTTTAGGGATTTACAGTTTGAAGGCAGGCCCCTAGACAATCTGTGCATTCATCTTGCAGACTTCCTTGATCTCTGCAGTACTTTTAAAAATGGAAACCTCGACAAAAACACTCTTTGTTTGAGAGCTTTCCCGTTCTCTTTGAAAGGCGCTGCTAAGAGGTGGCTTACTGGCAAACCACCTGGCTACTACACTAACTGGGATACTCTGGCTCAGGACTTTGTTGAAGAATACTTCCCTCCGGCCAGAACGACCGCCATCAAGGACAGCATCGCCAGATTCTCCCAGAAAGAAGGAGAAAGTTTATATGATACTTGGAATCGTTTCCAAGAACTCCTCTACACCTGCCCTCATCATGGATTCGAGCAGAGGCAGTTAGCTGAAATCTTCTCTCGAGGACTTAGAGAAGAATCTGCCAAGTGGGTCAATTCTCTAGCTGAAGGGGATTGCACTACACTCACCCCTGAAGCTGCTCTTCTGCACTTCGCAAACTGTGCCTCCAAGTCAAGGAACTGGGAGCGACAATATGAAGGGTCGAGGAGCAAGCTAGATTTTGAAGCAGCTGTCAAGGCAGAGGTAGAGAAGCATTTGAAGAAGTCTACCACACCAATCAAGCCACCGGCAGCTTCTGTCTATGTTGCCGATTGCGAGTGGTGTGGAGCTTGCGCACATAACGGAGGCCGTTGTCAGAATTTTGGTAAAGCAGAAATCTGGTCTGCCGAAGAGGTAAATTTCATTCAACAAGGCTTCGTCAATAATCAGAACGGTTATGCTGGTTACCGTAACTTCAGACAGCAAGGGACCTATCAAGACAGACCTCCCTACAATGCTGGCGTGAAACATAACCAGAACCAGAACAACCGCCCGGCTGTTCCAGCTCAGGATCAGAAGCCTAATCATCCGCCGGCAGGTGTCTACAGCCGCCGCATCGCAATCCGGGTAACTATGGAACTGCTCCTGGCAATCGCCAGAACCAATACTTCAATAATACCTATCCAGGACAGCAGCAGCAAAGAGAGAACAATGTCAGTGACCTGGATAAGAAGCTCAACCAGATTATCACCAGACTCGATGATCACGATAGTCAGTTCAAGGCTCAAGCTCTTCTCAATCAAGAACAAATAGCATCTGGACAACAGATTGAGCAAGTCGTGAACAACATCTCGAGCATGCTAGCATCTGGTCGACCATTTGGCCAGCTTCCAAGCCAGACAGAGCCAAACCCGAGAAAAGAACAGGCTGAAATGGTAACTGCTCGAAAACTTCCGAACTTAATTGCTGATGCTTTTTCTGTTTTACGCAGGATCGCTGAAACGCCGGAAGAAGAAGAAGAAGAGGAGCGGGAACCAGCGCCTAAGGATGATCCTCCTCTTGCATCATACGTCGTGAAGCCTCCTTTTCCTAGAGCATTGCTGCCAAACGCAAGGATCGAGACTGGCATGAAGGGGAACAAGGAAGGATACCCTGACATTCGTGCTAAGAAACCCGTTTCTCCATATCCAGCTAAGTTATCTGATCCTGGTTCTTTTACTTTACCCTTGGTCATCAATGATGTTGAAATTGAACGTTGCTTAGTTGACCTAGGAGCATCTGTTAATGTCATGCCTGTGAGCTTGTTTAAAAAGTTAAACCTAGGAGAACTTGAACCACCTAGTATGCAACTTGTCTTTGCTGATAGATCGCTTAAAACCCCTAAGGGAGAAATCAAAGATGTTGTTACAAAATGTGGTCCGTTCACATTTCTAGCCGACTATGTGATTATGGATACCGGTACAGAAGATTCAACCATTCTTATAGGTCGACCGTTCATGGCTACTACTGGAATGAATATTAATGTTCCTAATGGTTCTTTGACTTTAAGAATTGGTAAAGAAACAAAAACGTTCCGTCTTAAAGATGACATGAAACATGACTTTAGGAATGAAGAATCTCACTGCCTTGCTGTTGAAACTGTGGAGTTGACTCCGGTCAACTCCATTACTAATGCTTCTTCCAGTGTCTCTAGATCAGTTGTTGCTGCAGGTATTAAGCAGGTTATAAGGAAGAAGCCAGAAGCCTCGGTTCAGAAGCCACAAAAGAAGAAGGAACTGCAAGCCTCTTCGAAACCGCCACGCAAGGAATCTGGTAGATCGAGGAGGAAGAATCACAAGGAGAAGCAAGCTCAAATGGTCTGGAGACCAAAAATTCCGCCGTCTTCCACCAAGCCAGCTGCACCACCAATTCGTTTCGAGAAACCGGCGCCGGAACAAGTATGGAGGGAGAAGCCGAAAGCGTCTCCTAAGGAAGTACTAACGATCACCGATCCTGGTGATACCAAGCCGAAGACTGAAGTTAAGAAGAAGCCGACAGTCCTCATTCCTTCCATCGTCATACTCAAGAAGGATGATCTCTCTAGAGAGCTGTTCGGACCATTCAAGTTCGTTGATCATCTTCCCGACGGACGTACCAAGCTTTTGCATGCAAACGGGAAGAGATTCACGTTTACCGGAGAAGTCCGGAAGCTGTACTTCATGAACTCCGACACGAGCGTGAAGGAGAATCTTAGTTGGGATGTCTCCTAATACCGTCCAGGTATCGTCCAGCTCAAGGACGTTAATAAAAGAGCGCTTCGTGGGAGGCAACCCACGGCTGGAGTCAGTTTTGTTTTGTTTCAACCTTGGTATTTTAGAGTCGGTTCGGGAGAGCCAAAAGTGTCAGTTTGTTTGAGTTATTATTTTTTGTGTGTAGTCTGTATGTCATAGAGTCAGTAGCAAGTTGATTGAGGTCGTTCCGATTTTTCTGGATTTAACGGTGATTTTCTGAAGTTGGCCTGATTTGCAAAAATATTTTAAACCCGAACAGTTCAAAATTTTAGGCGAAACTACCAGTGTTTTCGGCGAAACCGATTTTCAAACTTCGAACCTGTTTCTCCTGTTTCTCTTTTTTGGTTCGAAAACTTTATGATTTCGGCGAAACCACTTCAACCAAGAGTTTTCGGCGAAACTAAGATTAAATTTTCGGCGAAACCGCCAGTTCAAATCAGCCAATTCTTGTTAACCTGTAGTTTCGGCGAAACCACTGCCCTATTTTCGCCGAAACTGATTTGAAATTTCGCCTAATTATCCTTTAAAATTCGGACCAACTCCTCTCTCACCTTATCTCACTTTCGCTCATATCACCGAAACCCCCCTTATCTGTTTAAAATCGCCGCCGACCCTCTACTAAAACCCGCCGTCGCCACCGTTTCACCCGCCGCTGCCGCCGCTCACTCCCCCTCCTCATTCCGATCCCACCAAGCCCTAGAACAACCAAATCGGAGCTTTGCAGCTCCAGTTCACCGAAAACCTAGTTTTCAATGTTTTTCACCGATTCCTCCCAACCCGTTCAGTTTTTGCTTCCATGGCTTCAAGGTAACGTGCATAACTTTTCAATACGAATCTTTTGACATATGGATTGCTGAATTTCGTCGGGGTTGACTTTCGGTTGACTTTTTGGTTTACTTCGTTTTGCGTGCCGACTGTTTCGTGTGAACTAGGACTGACTGAACTTATAGAACTGTTCCAGGATGCTTAGGGAGTTCCGTGCTTAATTTCCACATCATTTGGTCATGTGTTGCTATGCATACGATTGATTCGTTGTTTTGTTGACTTGTGAGATATACCGGTTTGCCGTTGACTTGTTATTGATCGTTTGGCTGTCATCAGTGTTTATTCTTGTTCATATTATCGTGCCGCCATTTGAAATCGTATGATGCCGTCAATTTCCAAGTTGTGATAGTCTTGCCATGATTAGGGTTCAATATGACTTAATGTTGACTTTCTAAAAATGTCGGTTTGAATTTTTGAACTCTGATTGTGCTTCCCTGATTATAGCTGTTCTTAAGACATGTGCTCTATTGTCTATGATTACCGGTTACTCCGCTTTACTTACCCCACTTAGTTTCCCTCGTTTCCTTGTGAAATTGAGTTTTTCTACTAAGTGTGGGGTAGGATCTTAGTTGACTAATCTGGTTTCATTCTGGTTTTAGGAACAGTTTTGAGCGCAGGACTAAGGCACGCCTTGATGGCGCCTCGAGCTCAGGAGCTGCCGCTCCCGTCACACCCGCCATTCTGGGTCCTCCACCTGCACTCCCTCGCCATGCTGGATACCATCCCACCATCGCCCATCTTTCGGACTTCTACTTTGAGAACTTCCAGAAGATCGCGCACATCCGGGGAGCTGACGTGCGTCCTTTATCCATGGAGTCGCTCCAGGAGCATGACGAGGATTCCTACCGGAACGTGCATGACGCCTTAGCACCGGCCGGTCTCCTAGAGCTGACCACCATAGCCGCCGAGTTCCCAGACATTGCTCTCCAGGAGTTCCGGGTGACATTTGACTTGGACGAGCATAAGAAGAGACGGGGCCAGAAGGTGATCACTTTCTTACTTGGTGGGGTGTACAGGCAGCTCACTTACGATGAGTTTGCCGCTCATCTGGGCATCCCCTACGAGCACTATCACGATCACCACCTCGGTTGGGGCGAGGATGATGACGACGAGGCATTGCACGCCCTCTGGAGCCACATGACAGGCGTGCCTGGCGATCGCCTCAGGAAGACCAACTCAGTTAAGTCCCTCTCTCACCCGCTCTATAAGTTTATTCATATGGTTTGGCGGAGGTCACTTTTATATGTCAGAGACAAGGATCGCCACCATATCCTTAAAGAGGAGCTCGTGCTTCACCGAGCCATCCGAGAGAGCTACCCTCTCCACCCCGGCTGGGTGCTAGCTCACATCTTCAGTCAGAGGACCAAGAGAAAGAAGCAACCACGCAAACTCTTGGGAGGCAACTTCATAGGACAGCTCATCCTCTCCTTCGGCATCGTCCATGAATATGGTCCTCACATTCCACGACATCCAGTTCGGACCGTTGGAGGAGACTTGGCGGTCGAGTACGACTTAGAACTCGACCTCAGTCCCCATGTAGCAGCAGATCCTCCACTCCAACCTGCGGTCGAGTCGGAGGACGATGATGATGCTGAGGAGCAGCAGCCACCGCCCGAGTTTCAAGATTACATACCCTCGCCACACCATGAGGCCAGGTACATCCACCAGTCGCCGCCATACATTCCAGGTCCATACCAGGCATAGCAGCCTCAGCCTCGACCGCATCCCGCGGACATTGGTGAGCTGTACGAGCGACTGCAGGAGTGGCGCATCACCGACAACGCCACTCAAGAGGCTAGGTGGACTATTATGCAACAACACATGCGCCGAGCCGACCGGCGATATGAGCGACAGCTGGAGTGGCAGCGACAGCTCGTCAATTACTTCCACTTCCCCCACCCTGACACCTCTGACCAGTGATGATCAGGTGGTGTCCTTTTCCTTATCCTTTCTTTTTATTTATTCTTTTCGGACTTCGGTCCAACTTTTTTCTGTGTGGATCCGGGGCACTTGTCCCGATTTCCTTTTTATGTTTTATTTGTTTTTGTTTTGTAGGCAGTTGGGAGGTTCCCTTTGCTTCACTTGGGTAGATTACCTCTGCTCCGAGGATCCGTGCTCATCCACTACGCCAATCATCTCGGTCCAGGTTCTTCGATTCCACTCTGAACTCTAGAATTAGTCCTGTGAGGACACAGTCCAATTTAAGTGTGGGGTAGGATGCTAGAGAACCTTGCATGAACTTGATTGCCCTTGATTGTGTTTTATGTGCCTCGTGATTCCATTCCAGTCTCTCTAGCACTAGAATGGCTCAGTTCTTGATTTTTGATGTTAAGTTGTTGTTCAACCTTTCATAATGATGCTTAGACTGCTTAACCTAGAACTTGAGAACCAACCTGTATGCTTTGATGCTAAATTGCCTGGTCAGAACAGAATTTTAAAATCACACTTGTAGTTTGTAGCCTTGATTGCATGAAAATGACCGAATCCGACTAGCAAACCAACTGTGAGCTTTTGATCCATTGCACGTAACTTGCAATTTAAATTCTTTCTGAGTGGTTTTCTGTTTACTTGAATGAGTTAGAATTTGCATGAGACCTACTCGAGACCACACAATGACACGAGTTCTAGAAGGATAGGGGCACCTAGATTCAGCTACTAAGCCAGATAGCCTACCTTAACGATAAAATCCACTAGGTTTAGACCCTTGAGCTTGGCCTGTTCTTTCGGTTCGATAATACATTACAGCCATTTCCCATTTCTTTCATTCCCCGTTGATCCCCTGTGGTTGTAGTTCTAGATTGACCTACCGGAAGTCGGTTTGTGGTAACCTGCCTATAGCCATTAAACAGGTGGTCTTAGCTATTATGTCCAGACGTGTAAACCCCTCTAGCAACTAAAAGAAATCGGCACAAAAGAAAAAATGTACAAAAAGAAAGAAAAAAGAAAATTTTCGAAAAAAGAGAAAAGAAGAAAAATCAGAAAAAGTTCAAAGTTTAGTTCAAATAAAACGTTCTTCTCCCTACAAATGGAAGAACGAAGTCGTAAGAAAAGTTGAAAAGAAAAATGTATGCAAAAGAAAAAGAATAAGTGCTAGGTTGTTGAGGGTATCATAGGACGAGCATTCATCATTCCACCAGTGTTTGGTTAGACGGTAGGAAGCCATAGATTAGATTCGAGGGAAGTTAGTCGAAAGCTACACCGCACCAAGCCATCATCATTCATTCCCATCATCCATCTCATTATAAACCCGAGTAGTGTAGATTTCATTACGGTCCTAGCAGGGAAGTCCTTCTTGACTAGATACTCGTGTTGTCACAGTGGTGGAGATGTGGTCGAAATACAAACCTATGACAGAATTCGGTAACAGAAAATGATCGAGAGCAGAAACACGTCCTTAAACACAGAGAGTGAGAGTTCCCATTGTACTATATATATCCTGTGTGAGGAGTCTGGTCGGTCAGATCAAATTCGTGCATAATTGGTTGCTAATTACTTATCGTGTGCAGTTTATTAGTGAGACCAGGTAATTTGGCTGATCTATATGCATGTTAGGTTTCTTGTTCTAGGATCGATCTGTCTAATAATTCATTGTTTTTGATTGAGCTCTAATTTAATCTATCTTATCATTTATGAACATGAGCGTTTCTATTCAGTTTGCTTGAGGACAAGCAAAAGCTTAAGTGTGGGGTATTTGATGACACTCGATTTGACGTGATTATCAGCCTCATTTAAGCGACATTTCTTTGCTTAAGACATGGTTTTTAGGGTAGAATGACGAATATTCAATCAATTGCCCTATCTCGTGCCATTTGGGTTACCTTGGCCCTTTTCGGGTCTATTTGATGGTTTTCTAGTGTTTTTGCGTAAGCACGGGTTTTTGCCGTCAAATAAAGTAGCCATGGACGTGTCTAAGGCATAGGAACATCGAGGAACTGAACCAGAATCGATCAAAGGAACCAATCAAAGTCCAACCAAAATCCTGCCCGATTACAAAGACACTTTCGCCGAAAATGTCCTATGGATTTCGGCGAAAATATTAGTGCATTCAGACTGGTGCCAAGACAAAGGAGATTTCGCCGAAACTAAGCATATGTTTTCGGCGAAAACATTTGTGCAAACCGGCTGATGTCAAGTGAAGAAAGTTTTCGCCGAAAACTTTGAGTTTTCAGACCGAAAAGGATGAACAGAAGGATCAGTCGGCGGACGTCCATTCACACAAGAGTTTTCGCCGAAACTACCCCTATGGTTTCGGCGAAAATACCATCTCAACCCGGCCCAACTAGGGTTAAGTATTTATACTTAACCCGGCGGCCAATATAGAATATACAATTCATAATTCGAAAAACACAACTTCCTTCTCGGAGAACCGGAGCTAGGAGTGTAACTTACCGAAGATCGGAGTTTGTCAGAGTCGTCCGAATTAGGTTTTTCAGATCCTTTTCTGTTCTTCCTTTGAATGATGAACTCTTTCTTTTTCTTTGTTTCTTTTGTAATGATCATGAGTAGCTAAACTCGTTAGGGCTTAGACTAGATGAACCCTAAGTGACCCAGGGCTTTAAAGCGGTCACGGATCGGCGGTGATTAGATTCGAAATTCAATCAGTTCTTTTTCATGTTTGATTTGTTCTTCATTGTTCATGTTTCTTGTCTGGATTGATCACCTAGATTAGATTCTTGTTAAGCTAAGGATAGAAGCGAACGCTCGCCTTACTTTAGAATATCGAATTGAACAATTAACCTTATAATTGGAGTGTGCCTTTCGTAGGAACCGGTTAGGGTTAATCCACTGCAAGAGTAACTCATTAATCACTAGTAATTACGCCAGTTAGCTAAGTCGTTGCGAGAGGCGACCGTACCCGGGCGGCTAGTTAATCTTGGTAGTTAGAATGGATAGAGCGAACGTTCGCCGGTCTTAAACCTAAGGGTAAGGGGTTATGGTGGTGTTTTAGTAATTGATTGAATAAGAATCGAAATCCGCTGATCTGTTGATTGCCAATGCTCTAGGGAACAAAGGGGGATTCAAAGTCTAAGTTCGTCTGCCATTCTTGTTTCCAAACCCTAATTCTCAATCTGCTTTAGCTTAATTTGTTTTAATTTTCCTGCATTCCTTAGAATTAGAAGTCGTGGAACTCACACCACGCACAACGTGTTTTCCTTGAGTAATTTGTTAGTTCTGAAGTAGCCAATCAATTGAAGGCCCGTGGAATACGATCTATCCTAGCACTTGAGCTTGATAGTTATTTGATAGAACCAGCTCATCACAACGACGGTTCTCATCACCCGTCCTGAGCCCCCGTTCACAAGAAGTCAGACTAAGGCCTTCCGAGAAAAGCTAAACGCCTACATAGAGTCCTGGGGTAAAGAGGGGCATGAAGAAGATACTGATCGAATCATAAAGAAAGGCTACACCCTTTTGGAGATTCAAGAAGGCCCGGGCAGGAATATTCAAACTTCAGACCAAGGCCAAGACCAGCCGAAGCCCGACCAAGCAAAGCCCGCCGGGCCGCCACAGAAGCCAGCCGAAGCCCGAGCAAACAAAGGCCGCCGGGCCGCCACCAAAGAACCGGCCCACGCCAACGAAGACCAACCGACCCACGCCACCGAAGACCAATCGGCCCAAGAACTGCCGCCCACCGCCGGATTAGGGTTTTTGCCCTAATTCGGTCTTTAATTCGACATTAAAGACTTCCACTATTATTTTATGTTTTATTCCTTTTTAGTCGGATTGTTTAGGGGTTTTAGGATTCTAATTAGGAATAGGACTCTTTATTCTATTCTTATTTAGGAATTAGACTTTAGGGAGGAGAGCTTGTTACCTCCCTATATATAGAGGCCGCCGACCTCATCTTGAACACAACTTTTGAAATCAATAAACCCCTGTTTGAACATATGTTCTCTTCCCTTCAAGCCTTTGCTCGTTGTTGCATCGCTTAAGGATCGACTTATCTCAGAAGCATCCATCTTCTGAAGTGGCGTCTTCGACCGGACACTTCTGGTTCCCAGCTGATATATAGCTGACGGGTCAAAGTACTCATCCGCCCCGGTTCTTGAAGGTTTAACCTCGTTGCATGATCTCCAACTTGCGGTGTTCAAGGGTCGTATGCCCACGGTTGCAGCGGTTCACATCAATTCCCCTCTTCTTGAATAGGATTCGTCCTCGAATCCGTACCTCGTACTCCTTTAGAAATCTTCAAAATATTGATAAGGGTACATAGGAAAGGACCTGGTAACTCATGAGCGCTCCTTGGGGGTTCGGGCCATACTGGGGCTGGTATGGGTGCTCGGGCCTCGGGCGGCGTCAGGCCGGGGTCGGTCAGGGCGGCGCCGGGGTCATAGGGTCCGTTGGATGCTAGGGGCGCCGGGGCTAGGTGCGGGGCGCCGGGGCTGGGGCCGGAGCTGGTGGCGGGGTTGGTGCTGGGCAGGCTCTGAGCCTAGTGCTGGGCCTAGTATTGGCCTGGTGCTGGCTCGGGGCAGGCCTGATGCTGATCCGGGGCAAGCCTGATGCTGGTCCGGGGCAGTCCTGATGCTGGTCCGGGGCAGAGCTGATGCTGGTCCGGGGCAGGACTGATGCTGGTCCGGGGCAGAGCTGATGCTGGTCCGGGGCAGAGCTGATGCTGGTCCGGGGCAGGGCTGATGCTGGTCCGGGGCAGGGCTGATGCTGGCCCAGGGTAGACCTGATGCTGGTCCAATTCTGGCACCATAGCCCTCTTCTTCTCTTTTCTCTGGTCTTTCCACCATTGCTCGTTTGTTGGGGCAGGCTCTCACCGTGTGATCTCGTTCTGGGCACTCATAACAAATAATCCCACTTAAAGGGTTCTTCAATTTTAGACTAGGTTTAGGGATACCTTGTGTGGTTCGGCTCGACCTTCCTTGATTTAATGTCGGGGCTGGGGCTTGAGCTATTCCAGCTCTACTCGTCCATGCTCTCCTTGGGAAATTTTTGGCTTCTCTTCACTCCATCCTTTTAATCGCATCTTCTAAGCCGTACAGGGAGAGGCGTGCATTATTGACTTGAAGCTCCAACATAAGTAGCCTCAACTTTGTCATGGTTAGAAAAATATCGAACACAAAGAAGCAACCCTTGTACAAGACAAACCCTAGATCTACTAGGAAAAGAATATGTAGACTAAAATCCTAAACCAACTAGGAAAAGGATAAAAGAATCAAGTTCTAATCCAACTAGGTAACAACTATTACAACGAAAAATAAGAACTTGGCGAGGGTGGCCTTGCTAGATTTTCTGTTTTCTGGCTTCTTTTGATATTTTTCTTTTGATGGATTTTGATGGCCACCAGCTTTTTCTGCCTTACAATGAAAGACTCGAATGGAAGAACTAAAATAGATGAAGATTTTCTAAATAATTTTCTAAGAACAAAAGTAAAGGATATGGATCCAAGAATGAACCTGGAAACTGGGATAGATGGTCCAAGAGTTGACCCGTGCTCTGATACCAGCTGATGCGAACCGCCTTCTCCAGGAAGGGATCAACTCAACACCCAAAACTATTTATCAGCCCCACGAGAACCTAACTTATGAAAGCGGCGGAGAACCTTGAAATCCACTAGATATTGATCTAGGAACCCCAAGTATTCAGTCGAGTTGGTGCCACAAACAAAGGATGATTGCCTTTGATGATAAACCAAAACCTTAAGCTAAGCAACAACGAGCAAAGACTTGAAGGAAAAAGAACAAAGTTCTGAAGTTTTCATTAATCAATAATCTGTAATCTATGAGGCGTATAGGCCTTTATTTATAGGTGAGGAAGGGAGAACAGGCTCTCCTTTTCCTTCTACGAAACTAACTAATAAACTAATAAAGAATTACAAAAAGAGTCCAAAAAAGGACTCAAATTCGGAGCTCTATTCCTACAAGAAAAGGAGTCATTCCTAAACAAAAACACTTAAAGGGAAAAAACTGTAAATTCCTAAAAAACAGCTAAACGGGTTCTGGGAAAAATAGCCAAATTCGTCATTCTTCGTCAAACTAGGAATCTGTCCAAAACCGGGAAATCCTAGCTTGATTAGGATTCCTTGTGCGGATGTACTTGGCTTCTTCTCTCCATTTCTCGTATCTTGAATGGTACTCCATCCCTCTTTGGATCAGGCTCAGGTGGTGGCCTGATCAAAGCTCCTAGCATGGCCTTCCTCGGGTCAGCATCCGAGGGGTTTTCTTTGGTGCTCCATCCATGCTCTACTAGGACTTGGCCTAGCTCTTTGTCCTTCGATACTTCTCCAAATTGAGCTCCGTTTGTTGGAGAGAAATCCTGGGGCCATAAGGATTCCAGTGCATTTGGAAAATCTCAAAAGGCACGGTTAAATTGTTGGCTGGGCCAAAAGTGCTCCTCTGACGGTGGTTGGCATAGGCCCTGTGCCTGTGGTAGGCTTAGCTTGGGGCCTCCTTCAAATTTGTCCAGGCCTTTTGAGTTCTGCTTCGAGCCTTCTTCCCAAGGTACCTTAGGGATGTCTTTAGGGGCTGGTTTCGGTCTAGAGCTCGTGGCATTTGGCATGGGGCCTAGTTTATGTACTCGGCCTTGATCGGGGCTCGGGGCTGGACTTGGCCCTAGGCTTGGCCTGGGGCCTGACCTTGGGGCTTTGTCTCTCCAAGGCTCCGAAGGTGGTGCCGGTGTTGGCCTGAAGCCGGTGTAGTCCTCGCTTGGCTTCAAGTCTCTAGGCCGAACGGGCATTAAATTCTCCTTGTCCGGCGCTCTCGTGGAGTTTTCCTGGCCGGGTGCCCGTGGTGTTGTGTCTGCACCGGCCTTGGTGGTCAGGATCACATCACCCGGTTCGACGGTTTCTTCCTGTTGCTAGATCATCAGCTTGTGGTGTTTAAGGGTCGTCGGCCCACGGTTGCAGCGGTTCACATCAGTTGGTATCAGAGCACGGTTCAACACTAGGACCACGTCTATCCTAGTTTCCTGGTTTATTCTTGGATTCATATCCCTTTAGTTTTCTTGTTGTTTAGAAAATATTTCGAAAATCTTCATCTATTTTAGTTCTTGTTTTGATTCTCTATTGTAAGGCAAAGAAAAGCTGGTGGCCATCAAAATCCATCAAAGAAAAATATCAAAAGAGTCAGAAAACATAAAAAACTCAAAAATCAAGCAAGGCCACCCTTGCCAAGTTCTTTACTTTCGTTGTAATAATGTGTTTAAGAACAGGGGATAGATTAGCTTTCGTTGCTTGTGTTAAAACCAAGCCACGACCCTACTTTTAGCCACTAAGTTGTTGTTTATCGAGTCTTAGAAAAGAGAGTATTAGAAAATCATATTAGAAAAGGTTTTTGGGTGTTCGTTGTTACACTAACCATGGAAGAAAGGGATCTATGTCTGTTGGAGCTTCAGTGCCTGGCTGCAGGCTTAGCCCTATACAACATAGAATATTCGTTTAAAAGGTTAGTTGAAGACAGAAGAGCCAGCACCGTGCCGAGCGCCTACCCATCACCAGCCCAGCGCCTGCCCAGCACCAGCCCAGTGCCAGCACCAGCGCCCGAGCAGCGCCCAGCGCCCGACCGGAGTCCAGCGCCCGACCGGAGCCCAGCACCCGAGCGGCGCCCAGCGCCCGACCGGCACCTAGCGCCTGACCGGAGCCCAGCGCCTGAGCGCCCAAGCGCCCAGCCCCAGAGCCCCAGCGCCCAGTGTGACAACCTGGAAGAATCTAGAAGCTTGGGGAGAATTCTAGTATCATATGGGGAGACACTTGGGGGAACATTCTAGAGATAGAACATTGTAGAGATAAATTGTAACCATTGGATCAGGTAGATCGTAACCGTTCATTTGCAAGGAGGATGCCTATATAAGGAGCATCTCAGAATATTAGAGAAGAGAGATAATAAGAGCAAAGAGTTCCCTCACATTGAGTTCTCTTGTGAGTTGAGAGTAAGGCTGGTCTAGTGTGAAGTAGGGGCTTGAGCACTAGACGCCGCACAGAGAAGTAAGTCCGTGACAGTTGGTATCAGAGCACGGTTCCAAGCTTATTGAGGAAGAAGCTTGACCGTCAAGAGGATGGCATCCGGAGGATTTGAAGAGAAGGCTGAGCTTGACTCTCGTGGAAGGAATGTAGAGAAGGATCCAAATGCAAGCAAGCAAAGGAAGGACAAGTCCCAATTGAGAGCTCGAGACCTGACAGCCATGGAGGAGAGAATGATGCGGGTAGAGCTTAAGGTGGCCGATCAAATCACAACCATTGAAGATTTGACTCAAGGCGCTGCCGAAGTTGAGGAAAACATGAAGGCACTCCGTGAAGAGGTACATAACTCCCTCAACACGGCCATGGAAACTTTGAAGCAAGCCTTTCGTGCCGAAATGGATGAGCTAAGGAGTGACATGGCCTTGTGCAAAAGGGCCATGGCTCAAGGATTGATCTCAGCCACACCACAAGTTAGGGTGGATGTCCCAAGACCCAAAGTTATGGTGGTGCAAGGAACGCAAAAGAACTAGAGAATTTCCTATGGAGCATGGAACAATACTTTGAAGCAGCTTGGTTGCGGGATGACACCTCTAAGGTACGCACTACACCACTATACTTGACTGATATTGCTATATTATGGTGGAGGAGACACCAAGGTGATGTGGAGAAAGGCACTTGTGTAATGAATACTTGGGACGACTTCAAAAGGGAGATTAAGAAGCAGTTTTACCCAGAGAATGTTGAGTTGGAAGCCCGTTCAAGATTGAGGAGTTTGGCCCACAAATGAGCTATTCGTGAGTATGTAAAAGAGTTCTCGGAGCTACTACTAGAGATCCCGGACTTTCTGGACAAGGAAGCGCTATTCACTTTCCTCGATGGGCTACAACCTTGGGAAAAGATGGAGTTGCAAAGGCGTGGTGTCCAAGACTTAGCTAGTGCTATGGCGGTTGCTGAATCACTCATTGAGTTCAAAAGGGTGGACAAGCCAAGGGAACAAAGACCTTTCAAAGGAAAAGGTGTGGGAGACTCAAGAGGACACGCCTTTAAGGGTAGACCTAGCTCACCATATGAAGGGAACAACACAAGGGAGTAGAGGCGGAAGAGATGACAAACAAATTGCTTGCTTCCTCTGTCAAGGTCCCCATCTCGTGAGGGATTGTCCGAAAAGAAGCAAATTTGTAGCCATGTGCTTGAAGGATGACGAAGGAAAAGAAGAGGAAGAGATGGAATCAAAGTTGAGTTCTCTAAGGATGCTTAGCTCCATCAAATCAGAAGCGGAGGCTTCTAAGAAGAAGAAGTAAAGTGGCCGATGTTTTGTGGAAATCAAGATTAAAGATGGGCAGACTCTAGCCTTGGTAGACACTGGAGCCAACGACAATTTCCTAGACTTAAAAGAAGCAAGACGGCTAGGCGTCACATACGAGTAGAAGGAAGGGTGGCTCAAGACGGTCAATGCCGAACCAATGCCAATATTTGGGGTAGCAAAGATGGTCCCCATTGCCTTCAGAGAATGGGAGGGAGTTACAGATTTCCACGTGGTCACCATGGATGATCACCCTGCTGTCCTAGGAATCAACTTCATGGATAGTGTCAAGGCAATACCTATGCCCTTCGCTAACTGGTGAACCTGTGGTTGAGGGTTCAGCCAAATAAAAACTACTAATGCTAAGAAAAAGCGTATAGCAGATCGTATTCTGAGGGCTTTCTATGATTGGTTACTTCAGAACTAGCAAAATACTCAAAGGTAAACACGTTGTGCGTGGTGTGAGTTCAACGACTTCTATTTCTAAGAAATGCAGAAAAATTAAAACAAATTAAACTAAAGCAGATTGGAAACTAGGGTTTGAAAACAAGAATGACGGACGAACTTAGACTTTGAATCCCCCTTCGTTCCCCAGAGCATTGGCAATCAACAGATCAGCGGATTTCGATTCTCATTCAATCAATTACTAAGACACCACCATAACTCCTTACTCTTAGGTTTAAGACCGGCGAACGTTCGCTCTATCCGTTCTAACTACCAAGATTAACTAGCCGCCCGGGTACGATCGCCTCTCGCAACAACTTAATTAATTGGTGTAATTACTAGTGATTAATGAGTTACTCTTGCAGTGAATTAACCCTAACCGGTTCCTACGAAATGCACACTCCAGTTATAAGGTTAATTGTTCAATTCGATGTTCTAAAGTAAGGCGAGCGTTCGCTTCTATCCTTAGCTTAACCAGAATCTAATCTAGGTGATCAATCCAGACAAGAAACACGAACAATGAAGAACGAATCAAACACGAAAAAGAACTGATTGAATTTCGAATCTAATCACCGCCGATTCGTGACTGCTTTAAAGCCCTGGGTCACTTAGGGTTCATCTAGTCTAAGCTCTAAAGAGTTTAGCTACTCATGATTATTACAAAAGAAACAAAGACAAGGAAAGAGTTCATCATTCAAAGGAAGAACATAAAAGAATCTGAAAAACCTAATTCAGACGACTCTGACAGACTTCGATCTTCGGTAGATAACACTCCTAGCTCCGGTTCTCCGAGATGGAAGGGATGGCATCACGATCTCTATCTGGCTCTTCGAACTCCAACTCTTCGCTCCAGAACTTCAGAGGATTCTGATCTCGAAAAGTTGTGTTTTGTAAATTATGATTGTCTCCTATCATTCCTTCCCCTCTTTTTGGGCCGCCAGGTTAAGTATTTATACTTAACCCTAATCAGCCGGATTCCTCTTAATATTTTCGCCGAAATTCTTAAGGAATTTTCGGCGAAAATTCCTTTGTGAATGGGACTGCTTTCTCTGCCTTGTATTTTTGGTCCGAAGAGCACAATGTTTTCGCCGAAGTCATTCTTCTCTTGGCACCCGTTGATTTGCACTATTATTTTCGCCGAAGACAGAAGCTTCTTTTCGCCGAAGATGCAAGTGTGATTGGGCAGATTTTTGGTTTGACTTGATCGACTCCTTGGATCGATTCCGGTTTGATTCCTCGAGGTTCCTATGCCTTAGACACGTCCTTGGCTACTTTATTTGACGGCAAAAACCTGTGCTAACACAAAAACACTAGAAAACCATCAAATAGACCCGAAATGGGCCAAGGTAACACAAATGGCACGAGATAGGGCAATCGATTGAATATTCGTTATTCTACCCTAAAAACCATGTCTTAAGCAAAGAAATGTCGCTTAAATGAGGCTGATAATCACGTCAAATCGAGTGTCATCAAATACCCCACACTTAAGCTTTTGCTTGTCCTCAAGCAAACTGAATAGAAATGCTCATGTTCATAAATGATAAGATCGATTAAATTGGAGCTCAATCAAACACAATGAATTATTAGACAGATCGATCCTAAAACAAGAAACCTAACATGCATACAGATCAGCCAAACTACCTGGTCTCACTAATAAACTGCACACGACAAGTAATTAGCAACCAATTATGCACGAATTTGACCTGACCGACCAGACTTCTCACACAGGATAAATATAGTACAATGGGAACTCTCACTCTCTGTGTTTAAGGACGTGTTTCTGCTCTCAATCATTTTCTGTTACCGAATTCTGTCATAAGTTTGCATTTCGACCACATCTCCACCACTATGACAACACGAGTATCTAGTCAAGAAGGACTTCCCTGCTAGGACCGTAATGAATACTACACTACTCGGGTTTATAATGAGATGGATGATGGGAATGAATGATGATGGCTTTGTGCGGTGTAGCTTTCGACTAACTTCCCTCGAATCTAGCCTATGGCTTCCTATCGCCTAACCAAACACGGGTGGAATGATGAACGCTCGTCCTATGATACCCTCAAGCAACCTAGCACTTATTCTTTTTCTTTTCAACTTTTCTTTTGACTTCGTTCTTCCATTTGTAGGGAGAAGAACGTTTTTCTTTGAACTAAACTTTGAACTTTTTCTGATTTTCTTTGCTTCATCATTTTTTCGAAATTTTTTCTCTTTTTCTTTCTGAAGCTTGCTTCTTTTCTTACTTTACTTTTTTTTTCTTTGTGCCGATTTTTCTTTTAGTTGCTAGAGGGGTTTACACGTCTGGACATATTAGCTAAGACCACCTGTTTAATGGCTATAGGCAGGTTACCACAAACCGACTTCCGGTAGGTCAATCTAGAACTACAACCACAGGGGATCAACGGGGAATGAAAGAAATGGGAAATGGCTGTAATGTATTATCAGAACCGAAAGAACAGGCCAAGCTCAAGGGTCTAAACCTAGTGGATTTATCGTTTGGTAGGATATCTGGCTTAGTAGCTGAATCAAGGTGCCCCTATCCTTCTAGAACTCGTGTCATCGTGTGGTCTCGAGTAGGTCTCATGCAAATTCTAACTCATTCAAGCAAACAGAAAACCACTCAGAAAGAATTAAAATTGCAAGTTACGTGCAATGGATCAAAAGCTCACAGTTGGTTTGCTAGTCGGATTCGGTCATTTTCATGCAATCAAGGCTACAAACTACAAGTGTGATTTTAAAATTCTGTTCTGACCAGGCAATTTAGCATCAAAGCATACAAGTTGGTTCTCAAGTTCTAGGTTAAGCAGTCTAAGCATTATTATGAAAGTTTAAACAACAACTTAACATCAAAAATCAAGAACTGAGCCATTCTAATGCTAGAGAGACTGGGATGGAATCACGAGGCACACATAAAACACAATCAAGGGCAATCAAGTTCATGCAAGGTTCAAGTTCTCTAGCATCCTGCCCACACTTAAATCGGACTGTGTCCTCACAGGACTAATTCTAGAGTTCAGAGTGGAATGGAAGAACCTGGATGAGGACGGTTGATTTCAGAGGGTGAGCACGGATCCTCGGAGCAGAGGGAAGTGTATCAGAACCTGAAGCAAAGGGAGTCTCCCTAATGCCTACAAAACAAAAACAAACAAAACATAAAAAGGAAACCGGGACAAGTGTCTCGGATCCACACAGAAAAAAATTTGGACCAAAATCCAAAAAGAATAAATAAAACGAAGACACCAGAAAAGGAATACAACCCGATCACTGCTGGTCCGGTGAACCGGGAGGTGGAAAGTGGAGAAATTCGCCAAGCTGGCGTTGCCACGCCATCTGTGCCTCATATCACCGGTCGGCGCTGCGCATATGTTGCTGCATAATAGTCCATTGCACCTCTTGAGTGGCGTTGTCGGTCATGCGCCATTCCTGCAGTCACTCATACAACTCTCCAACATCCGCAGGGTGATGTCGGGGCTGCTGGGGAGGCGCCTGGTATGGATCGGGAATGTGCGGCGACGACTGGTGGATGTACCCTGCCTGATGGTGTGGCGAGGGTATATAATCATGAAACTCAGGCGGCGGCTGCGGCTGGTGCTCCTCAGCATCATCTTCTTCCTCCGACTCGACCACAGGCTAGAGTGGAGGATCAGCTGCTACATGGGGACTGAGGTTGGTGAAGCCTCAGATCGTTGTTCGGGTTCAACCAAATAACAACTAATGCTAAGAAAAAAGCTATAGCAGATCGTATTCCAAGGGTCTCTTCTTATGGGTTACTTCAGAACTAGCAAAGTACTCGAAGGCAAACACGTTGTGCGTGGTGTGAGTTCCACGACTTCTAATTCTAAGGAAAACAGGGAAATTAAAACAAATTAAACTAAAACAGATTGGAAATTAGGGTTTGAAAACAAATATGACAGACGAACTTAGACTTTGAATCACCCTTCGTTCCCCAGAGCATTGGTAATCAACAGAACAGCGGATTTCGATTCTCATTCAATCAATTACTAAGACACCACCATAACTCCTTACCCTTAGGTTTAAGACCGGCGAATGTTCGCTCTATCCGTTCTAACTACCAAGATTAACTAGCCGCCCGGGTACGGTCGCCTCTCTCAATGACTTAATTAATTGGTGCAATTACTAATGATTTATGAGTTACTCTTGCAGTGAATTAACCCTAGCCGGTTCCTACGAAAGGCACACTCCAATTATAAGGTTAATTGTTCAATTTGATGTTCTAAAGTAAGGCGAGCGTTCGCTTCTATCCTTAGCTTAACAAGAATCTAATCTAGGCGATCAATCCAGACAAGAAACGTGAACAATGAAGAACAAATCAAACATGAATGAGAAACTGATTGAATTTTGAATCTAATCACCGCCGATCCGTGACCGCTTTAAAGCCCTGGGTCACTTAGGGTTCATCTAGTCTAAGCTCTAACGAGTTTAGCTACTCATGATCATTACAGAAGAAACAAAGACAAAGAGAGAGTTCATCATTCAGAGGAAGAACAGAAAAGAATCTGAAAAACCTAATTTAGACGACTCTGACAGACTTCAATCTTCGGTAGATAAAACTCCTAGCTCCGGTTCTCCGAGATGGAAGGGATGGCGTCACGATCTCTATCCGGCTCTTCGAACTCCAGCTCTTCGCTCCAGAACTTCAGAGAATTCTGATCTCAAAAAGTTGTGTTTTGTAAATTATGATTGTATATCTTGTTTGGCCCGCCGGGTTAAGTATTTATACTTAACCCTAACTTGACCCGGAATAGTGTATTATTTTCACCGAAAATTCCTTAAGAATTGTGGCGAAAATTCCTTTGTGTTCGGGAGTGCTTTCTCTGCCTTGTATTCGGTCTGAAGAGTACAATGTTTTCGCCGAAGATGTCCTTTGACTCGGCACCAGTTGAATGCACTAATATTTTCGCCGAATATGCAAGCTCAATTTCGGCGAAAATCTCTTTGTACTCGGGCAGGATTTTGTTTGACTTTGACTGTGTCCTTGGATCGATTTCGGTTTGATTCCTCGAGGTTCCTACGCCTTAGACACGTCCATGGCTACTTTATTTGACGGCAAAAACCTGTGCTAACCCAAAAACACTAGAAAATCATCAAATAGACCCGAAACGGGCCAAGGTAACACAAATGGCACGAGATAGGGCAATCGATTGAATATTCGTTATTCTACCCTAAAAACCATGTCTTAAGCAAAGAAATGTCGCTTAAATGAGGCTGATAATCACGTCAAATCAAGTGTCATCAAATACCCCACACTTAACCTTTTGCTTGTCCTCAAGCAAACTGAATAGAAACGCTCATGTTCACAAATGATAAGATCGATTAAATTGGAGCTCAATCAAACACAATGAATTATTAGACAGCTCGATCGTAGAACAAGAAACCTAACATGCATACGGATCAGCCAAACTATCTGGTCTCACTAATAAACTGCACACGACAAGTAATTAGCAATCAATCATGCACGAATTTGACCTGACCGACCAGACTCCTCACACAGGATAAATTTAGTACAATGGGAACTCTCACTCTCTGTGTTTAAGGACGTGTTTCTTCTCTCGATCATTTTCTGTTACCGAATTCTGTCATAGGTTTGCATTTCGACCACATCTCCACCACTGTGGCAACACGAGTATCTAGTCAAGAAGGACTTCCCTGCTAGGACCGTAATGAAATCTACACTACTCGGGTTTATAATGAGATGGATGATGGGGATGAATGATGATGGCTTTGGTGCGGTGTAGCTTTCGACTAACTTCCCTCGAATCTAATCTATGGCTTCCTACCGTCTAACTAAACACGGGTGGAATAATGAACGCTCGTCCTATGATACCCTCAAGCAACCTAGCACTTATTCTTTTTCTTTTTGCAAAATTTTTTTTCTTTACTTTCTTTTGAACTTTTCTTTTGACTTTGTTCTTCCATTTGTAGGGAGAAGAACGTTTTATTGAACTACACTTTGAACTTTTTCTGATTTTCTTTTTCTTCATTTTTTTTTCGAAATTTTTTATCTTTTTCTTTCTTTACTTACTTTTTTTTTCTTTTCTTTTGTGCCGATTTTTCTTTTAGTTGCTAGAGGGGTTTACACGTCTGGACATATTAGCTAAGATCACCTGTTTAATGGCTATAGGCAGGTTACCACAAACCGACTTCCGGTAGGTCAATCTAGAACTACAACCACAGGGGATCAACGGGGAATGAAAGAAATGGGAAATGGCTGTAATGTATTATCGAACCGAAAGAACAGGCCAAGCTCAAGGGTCTAAACCTAGTGGATTTATTGTTTGGTAGGATATCTGGCTTAGTAGCTGAATCTAGGTGCCCCTATCCTTCTAGAACTCGTGTTATCGTGTGGTCTCGAGTAGGTCTCATGCAAATTCTAACTCATTCAAGCAAACAGAAAACCACTCAGAAAGAATTAAAATTGCAAGTTACGTGCAATGGATCAAAAGCTAACAGTTGGTTTGCTAGTCGGATTCGGTCATTTTCATGCAATCAAGGCTACAAACTACAAGTGTGATTTTAAAATTCTGTTCTGACCAGGCAATTTCGCATCAAAGCATACAAGTTGGTTCTCAAGTTCTAGGTTAAGCAGTCTAAGCATCATTATGAAAGTTTGAACAACAACTTAACATCAAAAATCAAGAACTGAGCCATTCTAATGCTAGAGAGACTGGGATGGAATCACGAGGCACACATAAAACACAATCAAGGGCAATCAAGTTCATGCAAGGTTCAGGTTCTCTAGCATCCTGCCCCACACTTAAATCGGACTGTGTCCTCACAGGACTAATTCTAGAGTTCAGAGTGGAATGGAAGAACCTGGATGAGGACGGTTGATTTCATAGGGTAAGCACGGATCCAGAGAGCGGAGGGAAGTGTAACAGAACCTGAAGCAAAGGGAGTCTACCGATTGCCCACAAAACAAAAACAAATGAAACATAAAAAGGAAACCGGGACAAGTGTCCCGGATCCACACAGAAAAAAGTTGGACCGAAATCCAAAAATAATAAATAAAAAGAAGACACCAGAAAAGGAATACAACCCGATCACTGCTGGTCCGGTGAACCGGGAGGTGGAAAGTGGAGAAATTCACCGAGCTGGCGTTGCCACGCCATCTGTGCCTCATATCGCCGGTCGGCGCGGCGCATATGTTGCTGCATAATAGTCCATCGTGCCTCTTGAGTGGCGTTGTCTGTGATGCGCCACTCCTGCAGTCGCTCGTATAACTCTCCAACATCCGCGGGGTGGTGTTGCGGCTGTTGAGTATGCGCCGGATATGGATCGGGGATGTGCGGCGGTGACTGGTGGATGTACCCTGCCTGATGGTGTGGCGAGGGTATATAATCATGAAACTCAGGCGGCGGCTGCGGCTGCTGCTCCTCAGCATCATCTTCTTCCCCTGACTCGACCACAGGCTGGAGTGAAGGATCAGCTACTACATGGGGACTGAGGTCGAGTTCTAAGTCGTACTCAACCGCCAAGTCTCCTCCAACGGTCCGAACAGGATGTCGTGGAATGTGCGGGCCATACTCATGGCTGATGCCGAAGGAGAGGATGAGCTGTCCTATGAAGTTGCCTCCCAAGAGTTTACGGGGGTGGCGTCTTCCTCTTGGTCTTCTGGCGGAAGATGCGAGCCAGTACCCAACCGGGGTGGAGAGGGTAGCTCTCTCGGATGGCTCGGAGAGAACATTTGCTCCTTCTTCGGGATATGGTGGCGATCCTTGTCTCGAACATATAAGAGTGACCTCCGCCAAACCATATGAATAAATTTATAGAGCGGGTGAGAGAGAGACTTAACTGAGTTGCTCTCCCCGAGGCGATCACCAGGTACGCCTGTCATGTTGCTCCAAAGCGCGTTGTACTCCTCGCCGTCATTATCTTCTCCCCAACCGAGGTGATGATCGTGATAGTGCTCATAGGGGATGCCGAGATGAGTGACAAACTCATCGTAGGTGAGCTGCCTGTACATCCCACCAAGATAGAAGGTGATCACCTTCTGGCGTTGCTTCTTCTTGTGCTCATCCAGATCAAAGGTTGCCTAGAACTCCTGGAGGGCAATGTCTGGGAACTCGGCGGCGATGGTGGTCAGCTCGAGGAGACCAGCCGGTGCTAAGGCGTCATGCACGTTCCGGTGGTAGTCCTCATCTTGATCGTGTAGGGACTCCATGGAGAGGGGACGCACATCAGCTCCCCGGACGTGCTGAATCTTCTGGAAGCACTCAAAGTAGTAGTCAGGTAGACGGGCTATGGTGCGGTGGTATCCAGCCTGGCGGGGTAGTGCAGGTGGTGGACCCAGAACAGCAGGTGTGACGGGAGCGGCAGCTCCTGAGCTCGAGGCGCCATCAAGTCGCGCCTTAGTCCTGCGCTCATAAGTGGTGTTCCTAGAACCAGAATGAAACCAGATTAGTCAACCAAAACCTGACCCCACACTTAGTAGAAAAACTCGATTTCACAAAGAAATGAGGGAAACTAAGTGGGGTAAGCAAAGCGGAGTAACCGGTAATCATAGACAGTAAAATACATACTTAGGAACAACCATAATCGGATAAGCACAATCAGAGTTCAAAAAGTCAAACCGACATTTTGGAAGTCAACATTTAAGCATGTTGAACCCTAATCATGGCAAGACTATCATAACTTGGAGAATGACGGTAAAATATGATTTCAAATGGCAGCTCGATAATATGAACGAGAATGAACACATCAGACAGCCAAATGATCACAGCAGTTGAAAGTCGAACCGACATTTCTCACAAAAGTCAACTTAACAAGGAATTAATCGTATGCATAGCAACATAAGCTCAAATGATATGAAAATTAAGCACGGAACTCCCTAAGCATGCTAGAACAGTTCTATAAGTTCTGCTAATCCTAGTTCACACGAAACAGACATCACGCAAAACGAGGCAAACCGAAAACTCAACCGAAAGTCAACCCCGACAAAATTCAGCAATCTATATGTCAAAAGATTCCTATCGAAAAGTTATACAACTTACCTTGAAGTCATGATTGCTAAAAATGAACGAGTTGAGAGGAATCGGTGAAAAACTTGAAAACTAGGTTTTCAGTGAACTGGAGCTGCAAAGCTCCGATTTGGACGTTCTAGGGCTCGTTGGGATCGAAAAAGGGAAGGGAAGGGAGCGGCGGCGGTCGGCGATGGCGGCAGCGGCGGGTTACGGTGGCGACGGCGGATTGAAATGGTGAAAGGCGGTCGGCGATTTTAAAGAGATAAGGGGGGGTTTCGGTGAGTTGAACGAAAATGAGTGAAGGATGAGAGAGGGGGTGGACCGGATTTTTTAAAGGAAGATTTGGGTGACTTTCAAAATTATTTTCGGCGAAAATAGGAGGGTGGTTTCACCGAAAATATCAGTTAAAATGGACTGCCGGATTTGTGAAGGCGGTTTCGCCGAAAACAATAGCACGGTTTCACCGAAAATATCAGTTAAAATGGTTTCGCCAAAAACAAAAACTTTTCGAACCGAAAACAATGAACAGGAAGAACAGGTTTGAAAATCGAGAATCAGTTTTGCCGAAAACAGGGGTGGTTTCGCCGAAAATTTTGAACTGTTCGGGTTTTAAATATTTTCGCAAATTCGGCCAACTTCAGAAAATCACAGTTAAATCCAAAAAAATCGGAACGACCTCAATCAACTTGCAACTGACTCTATGACATGCAGACTCTACACGAAAAATAATAAATCAAACGAACTGACACTTTTGGCTCTCCCGAACCGACTCTAAAATACCAAGTTCAACAAAAATTAAAACAGACTCCAGCCGTGGGTTGCCTCCCACGAAGCGCTCTTTTATTAACGTCCTTGAGATGGACGATACCTGGACGGTATTAGGAGACATCCCAACTCAGATTCTCCTTCACGCTCACGTCGGAGTTCATGAAGTACAGCTTCGGGACTTCTCCGGTAAGCGTGAATCTCTTCCCGTTTGCATGTAGTAGCTTGGTACGTCCGTCGGGAAGGTGATCAACGAACTTGAATGGTCCGAACAGTTCTCTGGAGAGATCATCCTTCTTGAGTGTGACGATGGAAGGAATGAGGACTGTCGACTTCTTCTTTTCTTTCTTCTTCGGCTTGTTATCACCAGGATCGGTGATCGTTAGTACTTCCTTAGGAGACGCTTTCGGCTTCTCCTTCCATACTTGTTCTGGCGTAGGTTTCTTGGAACGAAATGGTGGTGCAGCTGGCTCGGTGGAAGACGGCGAAATTTTTGGTCTCCGGACCATTTGGGTCTTCGTCTTCTTATTCTTTCCTCGAGGTCTGCTTGGTTTAGTGCTCGGTGGCTTAGAAGAGGCTTGCAGTTGCTTCTTCTTCTTCTTAAGCGGCTTTTGAACCGAAATTTTTGGCTTCTTCTTCATAACCTGGTTAATACCTGTAGCAACAACAGATCTAGAGACACTGGAAGAAGCATTAGTAACAGAGTTGACTGGAGTGAACTGCACAGTTTCAACAGCTAGGCAGTGAGATTCTTCATTCCTAGAGTCATATTTCATGCCATCTTTGAGATGGAACGTTTTCATTTCTTTACTGACTCTTCAACTTAAAGAACCATTTGGAACGTTAATATTCATTCCAGTAGTAGCCATGAAAGGTCGACCTATGAGAATGGTAGCATCATCTGTACTAGTATCCATAATCACATAGTCAGCTAAGAACCTGAATGGACCACATTTAGTGACAACGTCTTTAATCTCTCCCTTAGGGGTTTTAAGCGATCTATCAGCAAAGACGAGTTGCATACTAGGCGGTTCAAGTTCCCCTAGGTTTAACTTTTCATATAGACTCACAGGCATAACATTAACAGATGCTCCTAGATCAACTAAGCAACGTTCAATCTCAACATCATTAATGACCAAAGGCAAAGTAAAAGAACCAGGATCAGATAACTTAGCTGGATATGGAGAAGCAGGTTTCTTAATACGAATGTCAGGATATCCTTCCTTCTTCCCCTTTATGCCAGTCTCGATCCTTGCATTTGGTAGCAATGCTCTAGGGAAGGGAGGTTTCACGACGTACGTGTGCAAGAGGAGGATCCTCCTTAGGCGCCAGTGCCTGTTCTCTTCTTCCTCTTCTTCCGAAGTTTCAGCGATCCTGCGTAAAATAGAATAAGCATCAGCAATTAGGTTTGGAAGTTTTCGAGCAGTTACCATTTTAGCCTGTTCTTTTCTCGGGTTTGGCTCTGTCTGGCTTGGAAGTTGGCCAAATGGTCGACCAGATGCTAGCATGCTCGAGATGTTGTTCACGACTTGCTCAATTCTTTGACTGGATGCTATTTGTTCTTGATTGATGAGAGCTTGAGCCTTGAACTGACTGTCATGATCATCGAGTCTGGTGATGATTAGGTCGAACTTCTTGTCTACCTCGTTATCCCTTGTGTTCCCCGATGTAGATCCCTGAGGTTGTCTGGACTGACAGTAGTCGGGTAGCCCTGATGACTGTTGGTGAAGCCCTCAGAAATGAAGTTCACCTCTTCTACCGAGCAAGCATTGATTTTCTTCAATCGCTCCTGGACTTCCGTTTCAATAAGCTCTTCTATTCTCCAATGTCTCTTAGCTCCTCCGGTCTCCTTGAGCCTTGAGATGCTGTTCCTATAGGCAGTGGTTCTAGAAGAAGGGGAGTATTCCTCTATGAATCCTTGAGCGAGATCCTCCCAGTTGGTGTAGAGACCGGGTGGCCTGCTAATGAACCATCTCTTTGCGGCACCTTGGAGTGAGAATGGGAAGGCTCGAAAGCAGAAGGTATCCTTATCGAGGCTCCCACTCTTAAAGGTTTCGCAAAAAGCAAGGAAATCCGCCAAGTGTGTGCATGGATTATCATGAGGATTTCCTTCAAACTGTAGACCCCTCGAGATCATTTCCGAGTAGGCGGTCTTGATCTCATAGGCAGGATCGTTTTCATTGCGCGGCACAAAGATGGGAGATCGAACACTAGCAGCCATCGTGGTAGGGAAAGGTGGAGCGGAAGTGATTTACTTCTGAATTTTCTTATCCTGCAAAAGACAAAAATAAACACAACCGGTGTAGAATCAAAGTGGGTGGAAAGATGAAAGATGGAAAGTAGAGGAATAAATTGCCAGTTCTTCTTTCAACAATCAAAAGAAGTCCCCGGCAACGGCGCCAATTTGGTGAAGCCTCAGATCGTTGTTCGGGTTCAACCAAATAACTACTAATGCTAAGAAAAAAGCTATAGCAGATCATATTCCAAGGGTCTCTTCTGATGGGTTACTTCAGAACTAGCAAAGTACTCGAAGGCAAACACGTTGTGCGAGGTGTGAGTTCCACGACTTCTAATTCTAAGGAAAACAGGGAAATTAAAACAAATTAAACTAAAACAGATTGGAAATTAGGGTTTGAAAACAAAGATGACAGACGAACTTAGACTTTGAATCCCCCTTCGTTCCCCAAAGCATTGGCAATCAACAGATCCGCGGATTTCGATTCTCATTCAATCAATTACTAAGACACCACCATAACTCCTTACCCTTAGGTTTAAGACCGGCGAACGTTCGCTCTATCCGTTCTAACTACCAAGATTAACTAGCCGCCCGGGTACGGTCACCTGTCGCAACGACTTAATTAATTGGTGCAATTACTAATGATTTATGAGTTACTCTTGCAGTGAATTAACACTAACCGGTTCCTACGAAAGGCACACTCCAATTATAAGGTTAATTGTTCAATTTGATGTTCTAAAGTAAGGCGAGCGTTCGCTTCTATCCTTAGCTTAACAAGAATCTAATCTAGGCAATCAATCCAGACAAGAAACGTGAACAATGAAGAACAAATCAAACATGAATGAGAAACTGATTGAATTTCGAATCTAATCACCGCCAATCCGTGACCGCTTTAAAGCCCTGGGTCACTTAGGGTTCATCTAGTCTAAGCTCTAAAGAGTTTAGCTACTCATGATTATTACAAAAGAAACAAAGACAAGGGAAGAGTTCATCATTCAAAGGAAGAACAGAAAAGAATCTGAAAAACCTAATTCAGACGACTCTGACAGACTTCGATCTTCGGTAGATAACACTCCTAGCTCCGGTTCTCCGAGATGGAAGGGATGGCGTCACGATCTCTATCCGGCTCTTCGAACTCCAACACTTCGCTCCAGAACTTCAGAGGATTCTGATCTCGAAAAGTTGTGTTTTGTAAATTATGATTGTCTCCTATCATTCCCCTCTTTTTGGGCCGCCGGGTTAAGTATTTATACTTAACCCTAATCAGCCGGATTCCTCTTAATATTTTCGCCGAAATTCTTAAGGAATTTTCGGCGAAAATTCCTTTGTGAATGGGAGTGCTTTCTCTGCCTTGTATTTTCGGTCCGAAGAGCACAATGTTTTCGCAAAAGTCATTCTTCTCTTGGCACCCGTTGATTTGCACTATTATTTTCGCCGAAGACAGAAGCTTCTTTTCACCGAAGATGCAAGTGTGATTGGGCAGATTTTGGTTTGACTTGATCGACTCCTTGGATCGATTCCGGTTTGATTCCTCGAGGTTCCTATGCCTTAGACACGTCCTTGGCTACTTTATTTGATTGCAAAAACCTGTGCTAACACAAAACACTAGAAAACCATCAAATAGACCCGAAACGGGCCAAGGTAACACAAATGGCACGAGATAGGGCAATCGATTGAATATTCGTTATTCTACCCTAAAAACCATGTCTTAAGCAAAGAAATGTCGCTTAAATGAGGCTGATAATCACGTCAAATCGAGTGTCATCACTAACACAATGTGCATCCTTGAAGAAGGGAACACCTGTACAGTACCCATGCTAAGGGAAGGAAACCAGCTCAAGTCCCTCTCGGCTATGCAAGTGTCGAAAGGGGTCAAGAGAGGAGAGCCAACATTCTTGGCAACCTTGAAGATGGAAGGAGACAAACCCGTAGCCAAAGAAGTTGAAGCTCCGATCAAGGAAGTGCTCGAAGAGTTCAAGGATGTTATGCCTCCCGAACTCCCGAAAGAACTTCCACCAAGCCGAGGGGTGGACCACAAGATAGAATTGGAGGCTGGAGCGAGACCGCCGGCCAAGGCCCCATACCGAATGGCCCCACCTGAGCTAGAAGAGTTGAAGAAACAGCTAAAGGATTTGTTGGATGTGGGCTACATCCAGCCCTCCAAGTCGCCATTCGGAGCCCCGGTCCTTTTCCAGAAAAAGAAGGACGGATCAATGCGACTTTGCATTGATTACTGAGCGCTCAACAAAGTCACAGTAAAGAATCGATGGCCTATTCCCAACATTGCGGATTTATTCAATCAACTTGGCGGACCAAGGTGGTTTACCAAGTTAGATCTCCGGTCGGGGTACTGTCAAGTGAGGATTGCCAAGGGAGATGAGCCTAAGACCGCTTGTGTGACAAGGTATGGCTCTTACGAATTCAATGTCATGGCATTTGGATTAACCAATGCCCCTGCTACCTTTTGCACACTAATGAACCAAGTGTTTGAGGAGTTCTTGGATGAGTTCGTAGTGGTCTACTTGGATGACATTGTTATTTACAACAAAACGCTTGAAGACCACGTGACACACCTCCGCAAAGTCTTCAATGCCCTACGAGAAAACAAGTTGTACTTGAAGAAGGAGAAGTGTGAGTTTGCGGCTAAAGAAGTCCCCTTCCTTGGACACATCATTGGTGGAGGAGTATTAAAGATGGATGGATCAAAGATAAAGGCAATTCATGACTGGGAACCACCTACAAAAGTCCCTGAGTTAAGATCCTTCCTTGGACTAACTAACTACTACCAGCGGTTTATAAAGGGGTATTCAACCATCACAACACCCTTGACAGATCTCCTAAAGAAGAACAAGGTGTGGAAGTGGTCAGAGCAGTGCCAAGAAGCATTCCAAAAGCTAAAAGGTGCAATGAGCGAGGAGCCGGTGCTAGCCCTACCCGATCCAACAAAGCCCTATGAGGTACAAACCGACGCTTGAGACTTTGCTATAGGAGGTGTACTGATGCAGGAAGGACATCCTATTGCCTTCGAGAGTCGGAAGCTAAATGATACAGAGAGGCGCTACACCGTGCATGAAAAAGAGGTGACAGCGGTGGTGCATTGCCTTCGGGTATGGAGACATTACTTATTGGGGGCACACTTTGTGGTAAAGACCGACAACGTAGCAACTAGCTACTTCCTCACCCAAAAGAAGCTCACCCCCAAACAAGCAAGATGGCAAGACTTCTTGGCGGAGTTCGAGTTTGTGATGAATACAAACCGGGGAAAGCTAACTCGGTCGCCGATGCACTTAGTAGGAAAAGTGTGCTAGCAGCCATTAGCACACCCAAAGTGGACACGAGGGAAAAGATTCGAGAAGGGCTGAAGCATGACCCCTTGGCCAAAACCATTATTGATCATGTGAAAGAAGGGAAGACTAGGAAATTCTGGATGAGGGAAGACTTACTCGTAACAAAGGAAGGGCGGATGTATGTGCCAAAGTGGGACAATCTACGAAGGGAGATAATGAAGGAATGCCACGACTCAAAGTGGGCGGGTCACCTAGGCATCAAGCGCACTCAAGCACTGATCGGGGAAGCCTTCTATTGGCCACAAATGGATAATGATGTGGAGTTGTATGTAAGGACTTGCCTGGTCTGCCAGCAAGACAAAGTGGAACAAAAATGCCCTGCTGGATTACTTGAGCACTTGCCCACACCTCAAAGGCCATGGGAGAGTGTAAGCATGGATTTCATCATTGGACTCCCTAGAGTTGAAGAATGTGGCTCCATCATGGTGGTTGTGGATCGATTCTAAAAATATGGAGTCTTCATTCCTGGACCGAAGGATATGACGGCCGAGGGAGCTGCTAAGTTGTTCTTCAAACATGTGGTGAAGTATTGGGGCATCCCCATGAGCATTGTGAGCGACCGAGATGGATGATTCACGGGAAAATTCTGGAAGGAGCTGTTCAAAATCATTGGGTCGGACTTGAACTTCTCAACAAGCGTCCATCCCCAAACTGATGGACAAACAGAACAGGTGAATGCCTTGTTGGAAGTCTACCTAAGGCACTACGTGAGCGCCAACCAGCGAGATTGGGTCAAGCTAATGGATATAGCACAATTCTTGTACAACTTGCACAAAACTGAGGCCACAAGTATGAGCCCTTTTGAGTTGGCAATAGGGCAACAACCGTTAACCCTGAATACGGTTACCTCGAGCTACACCGGTAATAGTCCTGTTGCTTACAAGTTTGCGAAGAGTTGGCACGAGAATGTGGAGCTAGCAAAGGCCTACCTCTCCAAGGCATCCAAGAAAATGAAGAAGTGGGCGGATAAGAAGAGGAGGCACTTGGAATTCGAAGAATGAGACCTAGTAATGGTGAAGTTCTACCCCTACCGGTTCAAACACCTCAAGAATGTGCACAAGGGTCTTCTACGACGTTATGAAGGGCCCTTCTCAGTAGTAAAGAAGGTCGGCCGAGTTGCCTACAAGGTAGAGGTGCCATCTCACCTAGAGATTCATCCAGTGTTTCATGTGAGCCAATTGAAGCCCTACCATAACGACACGGAAGACCCTAGACGGAAAGAATCAAGAAGGGCACCCACACTTGTGACAACCGCACACGAAAGGGAGGTGGACACAATAATGGCACATAGAGTCATCCCACGAAGAGGAGTTCACCCAAGCTACAAACAATACCTCGTCACTTGGAAGGGACAACCGGATTGTGAGGCAAGCTGGGAAGATGAATTAACCCTATGGCAATACAAGGACCTAATCCAAGCATTCCATGAAGAAGCCACGACGAGGACGTCGCACGATTAGGTGTGGGAGAATGTGACAAGCTGGAAGAATCTAGAAGCTTGGGGAGAATTCTAGTATCATATGGGGAGACACTTGGGGGAACATTCTAGAGATAGAACATTCTAGAGATAAATTGTAACCATTGGATCAGGTAGATCGTAACCGTTCATTTGCAAGGAGGATGCCTATATAAGGAGCATCTCCCCCTCATTTGTAGATCATCTCAGAATATTGGAGAAGAGAGATAATAAGAGCAAAGAGTTCCCCCACATTGAGTTCTCTTGTGAGTTGAGAGTAAGGCTGGTCTAGTGTCAAGTAGGGGCTTGAGCACTAGACGCCGCACGGAGAAGTAAGTCCGTGACACCAGCCACGGCGCCCCATCGCCCGACTGGCGCCCAGCGCCCGAGCAGCCCCTAGCGCCCGACCAGCCCCTGACGCCCGACCAACGCCCGGCGCCCGACCAGCCCCTGACGCCCGGCTTACGACCAGCGCCTGGCGCCCAACCAGCCCCTGGTGCCCCACCGAGGCCCAGCTCCCTACCAGCGCCCAGTGCCAGAGCAGCAATCGGCCCCAGCCCCGGTTCAGCATCAAGCATCGGTCCCAGCCCCGACGAAAGCCCCAACACCAGCCCCACGACCAGAGCCGACCCCCAAGATAGAGCACCAAGCCCGGAGCACCCGTACCAGCCCCGGTACGGCCCGAAGCCACCAGGCCCGAGCCAGGAGCTCCCGTACCAGCCCCGGTACGACCCGAGACCCCAATGAGCGCCCACGAACCACCAGGTCAAGTCCTATACCCTCTTTGTGATTATTTTAATGATTTCTAAAGGACTACCAGGCACGGATTTGAGGATGAATCCTCTTCAAGAAGAGGGGGATAATGTGATCCTGGCCACCCTCGGGCCAACCCCGAGCCGAGAGCCTGAACTAGGCCTCAAGCCAAATGCTACGAGCCCTGGACCGAGCACAGCCCCTGAAGACCCTCTGGAGACATTGCAGAAGATGTGACCGAAGCATAATGAAGAAAGCCTGGCCAGAAGAAGCTAGCACCCGAAGATAGACCCCGGTACGAGCCCCGGACCGGGCCAAATACCAGAACTAAGCTTAAGGATCGGAGCCTGGTGAACGTGTCATTGTGATGCGTTCAACCAAATAACTACTAATGCTAAGAAAGAGCGTATAGCAGATCGTATTCAACTCGAGGTTTCTTCTAATCGACTACTTTGAAGAAGCTGGCAAATTACTCAGGTTAAAACAAGTTGTGCGTGGTGTGAGTTCCACGACTTCTAAACTAATAAGCAAAGGAAAACAAAAGACAGAAAGATTAAAAGATTGACTAACGGGAAGATAGACGAACTTAGATTTCGAATCCCCCTTAGATCACCAGAGCAACGGCAATCACAAGATCGACGGTTTTCAATTCTAATTCAATCGGTTTCTATACACCACCATAACTCCTTACCCTTAGGTTTAAGATCGGCGAACGTTCGCTCTATCCGTTCTAACTACCAAGATTAATTAGCCGCCCGGGTACGGTCGCCTCTCGCAACGACTTAATTAATTGGTGTGATTACTAGTGATTAATGAGTTACTCTTGAAGCGGATTAACCCTAACCGGTTCCTACAAAAGGCACACTCCAATTATAAGGTTAATTGTTCAATTCGATGTTCTAAAGTAAGGCGAGCGTTCGCTTCTATCCTTAGCTTAACAAGAATCTAATCTAGGGGATCAATCCAGACAAGAAACATGAACAATGAAGAACGAATCAAACATGCAAAGAGAAACTGATTGAACTTCGAATCTAATTACCGCCGATCCGTGACCGCTTTAAAGCCCTGGGTCACTTAGGGTTTCATCTAATCTAAGCTCTACAAGTTCAATTACTCATATCAGAAACAAGAAAATCAAAGGCAACAATGAAGATCATCATACAGAGACAGAACAGATAAGAACTGAAAAACCTAATTCTGATGACTCCCGCGAAGCTTCAATCTCCTGGATCTTCAACTTTAAGCTCCGAGTTCTCCGAGGTGAAAGGATGGCGTCCCGATCTCTCCACGGATCTTCGAACTCTCTAAACTCTATCTATCGACCCTAGAGTCGGCTGACTCTCAAAAGTCTGATTTGAGAAAATAAGAATAATGAATTGTTGTGTGTGTGTAGATTATGATTCTCCCCCTTCCTTAGGCCGCCGGATTAAGTATAAATACTTAACCCTAGTTGGGCCGGGCTGAGCTGATGTTTTCGCCGAAACCATAGGGATAGTTTCGGCGAAACTGGCTTTGAGTTCAGGGGATCCGTCGGCTGTTCATTATTTTCGGTCCGAGCAGTTGAATGGTTTCGCCGAAACCATCCTTCTCTTGGCATTAGTTGATTTGAACTGCTGGTTTCGCCGAAACTGGAGGCCTGGTTTCGCACGAAACTGTAAGTGTGAATGGGCAGATTTTCGGTTTGACTTTGATTGGCTCCTTTGATCGATTCCGGTTCAGTTCCTCGATGTTCCTATGCCTTAGACACGTCCATGGCTACTTTATTTGACGGCAAAAACCTGTGCTTACACAAAAACACTAGAAAACCATCAAATAGACCCAAAAAGGGCCAAGGTAACACAAATGGCACGAGATAGGGCAATTGATTGAATATTCGTTATTCTACCCTAAAAACCATGTCTTAAGAAAAGAAATGTCGCTTAAATGAGGTTGATAATCACGTCAAATCGAGTGTCATCAAATACCCCACACTTAAGCTTTTGCTTGTCCTCAAGCAAACTGAACTAGAACACACTCAAAATCACAAATGACACGAGATTAAACCGAGATTCAATTCTAACAATTTGGTTTAGACTGTTCCACGTAGAAAGAGTGACCTACACATGCAAGAACATCAACGAAACAAGTTTTCGATCTCACTAATTTATGCACGCTTCAAGTAGTGGTTTTAATAAAGCTCATTTCTTGGTAAAACAATTAATCATAATTAACCGACTACGATAACACCAATTCTAATCAGAAAAGACTTTAAGCTCTAGCCATGATGTGGATGCGGAGGTAGGAAAAGTGACGTGGCTATCGACTCGACTTCATCCGTTTCTAGATCTGTGCGTTACATGTTCTAGCTAGGACCGATTCAAACAACAATTTATTTCAAGTTTCAACTTCTTCGTTCAATTTATTTACTGCATACTAATGCTCGATACCAAACACTTCACTTAGGTGTTGGACATGCCTAGCTCACAGTATTTGTGCTTATGCTAGTGCTCAACCCGAACACTTCACTTAGGTGTCGGGCTTGCCTAGATTTATCTTTAGCACTTAAAAGAACTTAACATTGATTTGCACAACTTGATTACTTGATTTAACAATTTATCCACTTAATCCTAGCTAGTTATAACTTTTTACACAAGATTTCGAATTGGATTTCCGTCTAATCTCAAGCCACAATCACAGGTGAACAAATATGAAGTGAAAAACATGGAAGAAGCTAGCATCTATCATCTTAGAACGGTGTTATCGAGCTTTGTTATTAACAGACCAATCAGTTCAATTAATTCAAGTTTCAACTACTGAAGTGATTTATGATCTGTTCTGACCTAGACTCATTTATTATCAGTTCCAACACGTTAGTTACAGGTTCTAAGTGGAACAGTCTAGACGTCATTGTTCAAAATTAAAGTCAATTTAACATCACAAGTCAAGAATTGAGCAATTCTATGCAAGAGAAATTTTCAAATTTGAACCACAGAATCATAGATAGCAAGCAAGATCATGTAGAATCCTAGACTCCTACCCCACACTTAAACGGTTCTGTGTCCTCACAGAATTAATCTAGAGTAGAGAGATACGAAGAACATGGAAGGTGATGGTCGGTGTAGGGGATGAACACGGAGCGTCCGAAGCAGAGCGGAGTAGCTACTCAAGATCCTACAAAACAAAAACAACAAAAAGATCAAAAGGATACTGGGACAAGTGTCCCGGATCCACACAGAATAAAAGTCGAACAAAGAAGGTTAAGGGGAATTTTGAAAATATTTTGACTCTTTTTTTTTTCAAATTCACGGCACGACACTCCTAGAGCAATCTAGATCATCCAATCTCAATTAGTTCAGAAAAAATCACACCGAAACAGCAGACACGCAAAACGAGGTAGACTGGTATTAAACTCATCGAAATCAACAATCAATATGTCAAAAGATTTGAAATTGAAAACCCAACAACTAACCTTTTAGACACGACTCAAGAAAATGGACAGAAAGCGACGAAGTCGGCCAAAAACGTGAAAAACTTGTTTCGGGCATAACTGGAGCTACAGAGCTCCGACTTGGACGATCAAGTATGCGTTAGAATCGGGCCGAAAAGAGGAATCTGATTTTCAAAATATAACAAATTTTCGGCGAAAATTTCATAATATTTTCGCCAAAATATCTTCGAAAACTGGCAAAAATAATGAGAAGTTCACTGTTTGCAGTTTTCGGATAGAAATTTATTATTTTTCACCGAAAATACTTTTTTTTTAAACCCAACCGAAAACAAATCAAAATGAAACGAAATTAAACTAACACTTTGGCTCCCCCGAACCTGACTCGAACGACGAAAAGACTGACTCAAAAATTCAAAAACGGACTCCAGCCGTGGGTTGCCTCCCACGAAACGCTCTCTTTTAACGTCCTTGAGCTGGACGGTACCTGTTAGGGACCCCAACTCAGAAGTTCCTTGAAGTCAATCGTCTTCTTCAAGGTGTGCGGTTGAGTGCCATGGAGCACTCCAGCAGGGTGATGTAACTGGTAGTGTTCCAGTAGATCGTGGTTCTGGTTGGATGACCAGTTCTTCTTGAATTCTCCAACCGGAGGAGGAAACAGGTAGTACGGCACGGCATGGTCAATGAGCTCCATCTTCTCTACAGATTGACTCGGCGGAAGTGTAGGTGAGGGTATCTCCTCAATCTCTATGTGCTCCTCTTCGGCTTCAACTTCAAGATGGATTGGCTCTTTGTCTTCATCAACCACCACCGCCAAGGATTCTTCGACAGATGCTTCTAGCTCGCAATAGTCATGGGTGAGGTTGTCATGTTCATCTTCGTACGGCTCTTGAGCATCTTCTTCCATTAGTGGATTTGGTTGCTCGAGCTCGACATCCATCATGTTATGAGCTTGTATAATCGAAAGGAGATCATCCAAGGCGGATTCTACTCTTGCCGTCTGTTGTCGATGCTGATGAGCCGGTATATACACCTCTTGATGAATTTGCTGGTCGTGTGTAACTTCTGGCTCTTCTTCGAAATGCTCTTGAGCATCTTCTTCCATTAATTGCACTAGTCGCTTGAGCTCGGCGTTCCTTGTATCAGCAGCATCGTTCCTTGATTGGAGGTTGTCGATCGCGGCTTGGGTGATTGCCATCCATTGTTGATGCTCATAAGTGTGTAAATCCATCTCTTGGGAGTCTTCAATATATGGTGCTTCATTGATGTACCACCCTTGGTACTGGTCATCCCACCTGTAATCTTGCATAATTAAAACTCAAAAACACTACCCAGGTAAATCATGAAAATATGGAGGAAAATAAATGGTAAGGCGGAAAGGTAGAAGAATAATTTGCCAACTCTTCTTTCAAACAATTAGAAGAGTCCCCGACAACGGCGCCAATTTGGTGAACGTGTCGTTGTGATGCGTTCAACCAAATAACTACTAATGCTAAGAAAAAGCGTATAGCAGATCGTATTCGACTCGAGGTTTCTTCTAATCGACTACTTTGAAGAAGCTGGCAAATTACTCAGGTTAAAACACGTTGTGCGTGGTGTGAGTTCCACGACTTCTAAACTAATAAGCAAAGGAAAACAAAAGACAGAAAGATTAAAAGATTGACTAACGGGAAGATAGACGAACTTAGATTTCGAATCCCCCTTAGATCACCAGAGCAACGACAATCAGAAGATCAGCGGTTTTCAATTCTAATTCAATCGGTTTCTATACACCACCATAACTCCTTACCCTTAGGTTTAAGACTGGCGAACGTTCGCTCTATCCATTCTAACTACCAAGATTAATTAGCCGCCCGAGTACGGTCGCCTCTCGCAACGACTTAATTAATTGGTGTGATTACTAGTGATTAATGAGTTACTCTTGAAGCGGATTAACCCTAACCGGTTCCTACGAAAGGCACACTCCAATTATAAGGTTAATTGTTCAATTCGATGTTCTAAAGTAAGGCGAGCGTTTGCTTCTATCCTTAGCTTAACAAGAATCTAATCTAGGGGATCAATCCAGACAAGAAACATGAACAATGAAGAACGAATCAAACATGCAAAGAGAAACTGATTGAACTTCGAATCTAATTACCGCCGATCCGTGACCGCTTTAATGCCCTGGGTCACTTAGGGTTCATCTAATATAAGCTCTACAAGTTCAGTTACTCATATCAGAAACAAGAAAATCAAAGGCAACAATGAAGATCATCATACAGAGGAAGAACAGATAAGAACTGAAAAACCTAATTCTGACGACTCCCGCGAAGCTTCAAATGGCACGAGATAGGGCAATTGATTGAATATTCGTTATTCTACCCTAAAAACCATGTCTTAAGCAAAGAAATGTCGCTTAAATGAGGCTGATAATCATGTCAAATCGAGTGTCATCAGAGCCATGATGCTTGGACCAGCACCAGCCCTTGAAGACCTCCTGAGAGCATTCCTGAACACTTGGCCAAACCAGAACTCAAAGGGCCTAAATAGATTTGAAGAAGTCCAAGAGCTAGACTCGACACTAGATGTGTCCCCGTGCCCAGATGCCACAGAGAAGCACTTTTGGCCCAGCCAACAATTGGCCTATGCCTTTTGGGAAATTTCTGCTGTCCTGGATAGCTTGAATCCCCAAGAACACTCTCCAACAAACGGAGCTGAATTTGGAGGAGAATCGAAGTAGATAGGGCTAGAACAAGTCCAAGTGATGCTTGGCCGGAGCGTCAAGGAGTGGAGCTCGGATGCTGATCCGAGGCTGCACACGATAGGAGCTACGATCAGGCCACCCCCTGAGCCTGATACATGGAGGTATTGATGACCATTCATGATACGAGAGATGAAGAGAAGATGCCAAGTACTTCCAAACAAGAAATCCTAATCAAGCTAGGATTTCCCGGTTTTGGACAGATTTCTATCTGACGAAGAATGACGGATTTGGGCTACCTGGAAATAGAATTTGGGCTGAAGCCCAACATGAAAGTTGAAGCCCATGACGTCTACTAGTGATCTGCCAAAGGGATTAATTTTCTGAATTTATTTAGTATTTATTTGGCTGATTCTTCCAGAACCCGTTTAGCTGTTTTTTTAGGAATTTTCCACCTTTTCCTTTATAGAGTTCTTGTTTAGGAATGAGTCTTTCCTTGGGGAATAAGGCTACGAATTTAGCCTTCTTCTTAGACAATATTAGGATTAGGTTAAGTCCTTTTTAGTAGTTTAATTAGGACTCTTTTTATTTCTTTATTTTATTCTTATTTCGGAAGTAGTCTTTAGGGAGGAGAGCTTGTTCCCTCACCTATATAAGGAGGCCGCCAGCCACCCTTTGTATTCAATGAACCCTTTGAAATTAACCCCCTTTTATAGAAATTTGTTCTTGAAACCCCTTATTGTATCTGCATGTGGCTATACTGAAGGATCGGCTTATCATCAAGAGTTTCCTCCTCTTGAAATGGCGCCCTCGACTTGATACTTGTGGTTCCTAGCTCGTTTATAGCTAGTGGGTCAAAGTCCTCTTCCATCCTCGGTTCCGACGGTTTCTTCCTGTTGCTAGATCATCATCTTGTAGTGTTTAAGGGTCGTCTACCCACGATTACAGCGGTTCACAGCACCACCTCTCCCGAACCACTTGAATTTCATCCTCTAAGGATTCCAAATCCACAAAACCATGTGGAGTAACCCCAGGGAGCCGACCGGCTGGAAATTCCTATTCCTACACCCCGCTGGGGTCACCCACAAGGGCAAAGGCCTTAGTGCCTTATAAGAAGCACTTAGAACCTCGCATGCCCCTTAAAGAAACCCCACGGAGGTTTACCAAGACCCAGTAGGTGGTGAGGTTTAAGTATAGCCCTCCCCGAAGGGCTCAACAAGCACAGATGAGCGTCCGGACCCATCCGGCCCTAACTTGGGCCCCGACGCTCATAGTAGCCAAGGAGCCTAGCTTGCCCGGCACCTCAGGCACTAAGTCTAAGGACCCAGGAGGTGCTACACAACCCTGGGACCCTCTAGATGCCTTCCTAGAGGACTGCTGGCTGAAGAGGATCAAGCCCCCCCTAAAGGAGCTCCTACCGGCCCCGCCCCGAGCGCTCCTCCAGCCCTAGCACCAAGGCTAGGCTTCCAAGAACTCAAGGAGCGGATGACCACTTAGGGGAACCTCTAAGGGCCTTCCTGGAAGACTGGAAGAAAAAGGGAAGGCAAGGCTTGGGCATATCAGGAGAAGGCCTGAAGGCAGACTACACCCGGGCGCCAGCCCCGGCCTCGGAAGGGCCCAACTGGGCCTTAGTACTTAGCCAGCAGGGGACTCAGCCCCTAGGAGGTCCAACACCAGCCCTCAACCCCGTACAAGGCCTGAAGCCAAGCCTAGGAGCTGCCACCTTAGGAACCAAGGGGAAATGGGAGGAAATGAGGAAATGGGAGGAGGACTGAGCAGGCCGGTCGACCAGGAACCCCGGGAGCCGAGCAGCATCATCATCAGACCCACTGGAGCCCAACACTAGGAGCCCCGAGCAATGCCAAGCCTGAGCAGCCGACGCCGCCGCCAATTCCAAGCCCGGCAGCAAAGGCGGTGCCGACTTTCCTAATCCGGCCCGCGCGTGAGCGACACACCCGACCGGATCCGCCGGTTTAGGGTTTTTAGGCTGTTTTTATTTATTTAAGTCTTTTTAAGTGTTGGACTCGGATTTTCCCTTTTAGTTTCGATTCTTTAGGAGCAAGTAAGTCTTATTATATTCTAAATAGGACTTAGGCTCATATTTTATTATTTTTAGAGTTTCTTTCCTTGTAGGAGTCGTCAGGCTGTTCACGACTTCCTCACCTATAAATAAGAGGCCTCGGCCTCATTGTAAAGACAGTCGACCTTTTTCAATCAATCAATCAAACAGAACTTTTGTTCTCAATTCTTTAGTTATATGTTGCGTGCATAGCTTAGAGTAGGTATTATCAACAGAAGTATTCCCCTTCTGTCGTGGAGCCATTCCTGGACACTACGGGTTCCCAGCTATATACAGCTGACGGGTTCTAGTACTTTCCCGCCCCCGGTGCCAACGGTGATTGAGCGATGGTTCAAGACTTGCGGTGGTTAGGGTCGTCTGCCCACGGTTGCGGCGGTTCACACCAGTTTTGGTATGAGAGCTTCGGTTCAACTCGAGGAACCACAATCTATCCCAGTCTTCAGGTTTGAAACCCTGGATTCATATCCTTTACTTTTCAGTCTTAGAAAATCCTTGAAAAACCCTACCTATCTTTGTTTTCGTGTTAGTAGAAAATAAGTTTAGAAAATCCATCTATTTTCATTTTTGCTCGAAGCATTGTAAGAAAAAGAAAAGAACACAAAAAGAAAGGCAATCTACCCTAGGGTTTCTCGTTCATTATAGGTTGATCTTAAGAAGTGGGGTAGATAGATATATTTGCTTCCCTGTATTATCAACTAACATGGCAGACGAAAGACTCAACCACATGGAGGCCAACGTTCTCAACATCACTCAAACTCTAGCCACGCTACAAGAAGCCCTAGCTCGAATGGAAAGGAGAGTGGCTGAACATGAGTATGAGAGGGAGAGATCCCACGGCGACTGAGATAGGGAGGAACGAAGACCACCTCAAGACATCGACGATGATGTGAGTAGCCTTAAGCTCACTGTGCCTAAATTCAATGGAAAGACCAACGCCGACAACTACTTGGATTGGGAGAGAAGCATGGAGGACTTCTTGGACTGCCACAACTATTCCGAGAGGAAGAAAATCAAGGTGGCCACCCTGGAGTTCACCGACTACGCCGCTCTATGGTGGAGTCAGTACCGGTGGCAAATCTTACGAGAAGAGGAAGAGCCTGTGAGGACGTGGGTGGAGCTGAAAAGAAGGATGAGAAAAAGGTTTGTACCGGCTGCTTAAACTCGAGACTTGCATCTTAAGTTACAAACCCTAAGGCAAGGAAGCATATCCGTAGAGGAATACAACAAGGAAATCGAGATACTCGTGACGAGACTCAATCTTAAGGAGGATGAGGAGGCCAGGATAGCAAGGTTTACCAACGGCCTACGAAGGGACATCATGCATCAAGTCAACATCCTTCATTATGTTGACTATGATGATTTAGTGGCCTTGGCAATCCGAGTGGAGAGGGAGTGATGACACTCGATTTGACGTGATTATCAGCCTCATTTCAGCGACATTTCTTTGCTTAAGACATGGTTTTTAGGGTAGAATAACGGATATTCAATCAATTGCCCTATCTCGTGCCATTTGTGTTACCTTAGCCCAATTCGGGTCTATTTGATGGTTTTCTAGTGCTTTTGTGTTAGCACAGGTTTTTGCCGTCAAACAAAGTAGCCAAGGTCATGTCTAAGGCGTTGGAACATCAAGGAATTGCACCGGATTCGATCAAAGGAGCCAATCAAAGTCAAACAAATTCCTGCCGGTTTACAAAGAAGTTTTCGCCGAAAATAAGCATATGTTTTCGGCGAAAATAATAGTACAAATCGACTGACGCCAAGTGAAGGAGATTTTCGGCAAAAGTGTTGAGTTTTCGGACCGAAACGAAATCACAGGAGAATCAGCCGGCGGGACTTCCATTCACAAGCATATTTTTGGCGAAAATAATTCACTATTTTCGGCAAAAATATCAGAAGAAATCCGGCTGGGCTAGGTTAAGTATAAATACTTAACCAGCGACCCAATGAGGAAGGGGAGATCATAATTTACATCAGAAAATACTTTTCGAATCAGAATGCTATGATTTTCTCTGAAGTTCTGGAGCAAAGAGTTAGAGTTCAAAGAGCCGGAAAGAGATCGTGACGCCATCCCTTTCATCTCGGAGAACCGGAGCTAGTAGTGTAGTTTACCGAAGATCGAAGTCTGTCAGAGTCGTCTAAATTAGGTTTTTTAGATTCTTTTCTGTTCTTCCTCTGGATGATGAACTCTCTTTGTCTTTGTTTCTTTTGTGATAAACATGAGTAGCTAAACTCATTAGAGCTTAGACTAGATGAACCCTAAGTGACCCAGGGTTTTAAAGTGGTCACGGATCGGCGGTGATTAGATTCGAAATTCAATCAGTTCTTTTTCATGTTTGATTTGTTCTTCATTGTTCATGTTTCTTGTCTGGATTGATCACCTAGATTAGATTCTGGTTAAGCTAAGGATAAAAGCGAACGCTCGCCTTACTTTAGAACATCAAATTGAACAATTAACCTTATAATTGGAGCGTGCCTTTCGTAGGAACCGGTTAGGGTTAATTCACTGCAAGAGTAACTCATTAATCATTAGTAATTTCACCAGTTAATTAAGTCATTACGAGAGGTGACCGTACCCGGGCGGCTAGTTAATCTTGGTAGTTAGAACGGATAGAGCGAACGTTCGCCGGTCTTACACCTAAGGGTAAGGAGTTATGATGGTGTCTTAGTAATTGATTGAATGAGAATCGAAATCCGCTGATCTGTTGATTGCCAATGCTCTGGGGAACGAAGGGGGATTCAAAGTCTAAGTTCGTCTGTCAACCTTGTTTTCAAACCCTAATTTCCAATCTGCTTTAGTTTAATTTGTTTTAATTTCTCTACATTTCTTAGAATTAGAAGTCGTGGAACTCACACCACGCACAACTTGTCTGCCTTCGAGTATTTTGCCAGTTTTGAAGTAGTCAATCTTAGAAGACCCCTAGAATACGATCTGCTTAGCTCTCGTTAGCTTTGTAGTATTTGATCAACCGCTTCTGCGACGTTCATCAAATTGGCGCCGTTGCCGGGGACTTCTTTTGATTGTTCGAAAGAAGAACTGGCAATTTATTCTTCTACTTTCCATCTTTCACCTTTCCATCCACTTCGATTTTACACTGGTTTTGTTTGTCTTTGTTATCTGTAGGTTTACAGGTGTATGCCTCACCGTCCTTGGACTCGCTCTCAAACCGAACAGGCTAAGAGTGCAGAGAGACCAGGCAGTTCTGCTCCACCTCTATGATCACAGATTCTGAAGAAAGGCAGATCCAATCCATTCATCACTCCGATCAAGATCGAGGAACCGAAGGAGAGTTCCTCATCTCCATCTTCACCTGTACCGTCATCTTCATCTGCTTCATACACCAAGTCACTTTCCCCTCCTCCATCTGCCGCCATGGATGATAGATTACCACCACCACCACCAAATGGTGATCAACCACCGCCGCCACCACCTGCACAAAAGAGTCTAGCAGACTATAACAAGCCGAGCGCGACTAGCGTTTGATCTGCCATTGTCGTTCTGTGCATTGAAGGAGATCCTGACTATGAGATCAAGATTCCATTCTTGACTATGATCTCTAGGGATTTACAGTTTGAAGGCAGGCCCCTAGACAATCCGTGCACTCATCTTGCAGACTTCCTTGATCTCTGCAGCACTTTCAAGAGCGGAAACCTCGACAAAAACACTCTTTGTCTGAGAGCTTTCCCGTTCTCTCTGAAAGGCCCTGCTAAGAGGTGGCTTACTGGCAAACCACCTGGCTATTACACTGATTGGGATACTCTGGCTCAGGACTTCTTGAAGAATACTTCCCTCCGGCCAGAACAACTGCTATCAAGGACAGCATCACCAGATTCTCCCAGAAAGAAGGAGAAAGCTTGTATGATACTTGGAATCGATTCCAAGAATTTCTCTACACCTGCCCTCATCATGGATTCGAGCAGAGGCAGTTAGCTGAAATCTTTTCTCGAGGACTTCAAGAAGAATCCGCCAAGTGGGTCAATTCTCTAGCTGAAGGAGATTGCACTACACTAACACCTGAAGCTGCTCTTCTTCACTTCGCAAACTGTGTTTCCAAGTCAAGGAACTGGGAATGACAATCTGAAGGATCAAGGAGCAAGCTAGATCTCGAAGCTACAATTAAAGCAGGGGTAGAGAAGCATTTGAAGAAGTCTACCACACCGATCAAGCCACCGGCAGCCTCTGTCTATGTTGCCGATTGCGAGTGGTGTGGAGCTTGCGCACATAACGGAGGCCGTTGTCAGAATTTTGGTAAGGCAGAAGTCTGGTCTGCCGAAGAGGTAAATTTCATTCAACAAGGCTTCGTTAATAATCAGAATGGTTATGCTGGCTACCGTAACTTCAGACAGCAAGGGAACTATCAAGACAGACCTCCCTACAATGCCGGCGCCAACCATAACCAGAACCAGAATAACCACCCGGCTGGTCCAGCTCAGGATCAGAAGCCTAACCATCCGCCGGGAGGTGTCTACCAGCCGCCGTATCGCAATCCGGGTAATTATGGAACTGCTCCTGGCAATCGCCAGAATCAATACCTTAATAATACCTATCCAGGGCAGCAACATCAAAGAGAAAACAATGCCAGTGACCTGGATAAGAAGCTCAGCCAGATCATCACAAGACTCGATGATCATGACAGTCAGTTCAAGGCTCAAGCTCTTCTCAATCAAGAACAGATAGCATCTGGACAAAGAATTGAGCAAGCCGTGAACAACATCTAGAGCATGCTAGCATCTGGTCGACCATTTGGCCAACTTCCAAGCCAGACAGAGCCGAATCCGAGAAAGGAGCAAGCCAAGATGGTAACCGCTCGAAAACTCCCAAACTTAATTGCTGATGCTTGTTCTGTCTTACGCAGGATCGCTGAAACTCCGGAGGAAGAAGAAGAACAGGAACCGGCGCCTAAGGAGGATGATCCTCCTCTTGCACCGTACGTCATGAAGTCTCCTTTTCCTAGAGCATTGCTGCCAAATGCAAGGATCGAGACTGGCATGAAGGGGAACAAGGAAGGATATCCTGACATTCGTATTAAGAAACCTGCCTCTCCATATCCAACTAAGTTATCTGATCCTGGTTCTTTTACTTTGCCTTTGGTCATCAATGATGTTGAGATTGAACGTTGTTTAGTTGATCTAGGAGCGTCAGTTAATGTCATGCCTATGAGCCTATTTGAAAAATTAAACCTAGGAGAACTTGAACCGCCTAGTATGCAACTTGTCTTTGCTGATAGATCACTTAAAACCCCTAAGGGAGAGATTAAAGACGTTGTTACTAAATGTGGTCCGTTCACGTTCTTAGCTGACTATGTGATTATGGATACTAGTACAGATGATTCTACCATTCTCATAGGTCGACCTTTCATGGCTACTACTGGAATGAATATTAACATTCCAAATGGTTCTTTAACTCTAAGGGTCAGCAAAGAAATGAAAACGTTTCATCTTAAAGATGGCATGAAATATGACTCTAAGAATGAAGAATCTCACTCCCTAGCTGTTGAAACTGTGGAGTTGACTCCGGTCAACTCCGTTACTAATGCTTCTTCCAGTGTCTCTAGATCAGTTGTTGCTGCAGATATTAAACAGGTTATTAAGAAGAAGCCAGAAACTTCGGTTCAGAACCCGCTCAAGAAGAAGAAGAAGTAACTACAAGCTTCTTCTAAGACACCGAGCACAAAACCGAGCAGACCTCAGGGAAAGAACAAGAAGACGAAGACCCAAATGGTCTGGAGGCCAAAAATTCCGACGTCTTCCACCGAGCCAGCTGCACCACCAATTAGTTCCGAGAAATCGGCGCCGGAACAAGTATGGAAGGAGAAGCCGAAAGCATCTCCTAAGGAAATACTGACGATCACCGATCCTGGTGATAACAAGCCGGAGATAAAAGAAAAGAAGAAGCTGACAGTCCTCATTCCTTCCATCGTAACAATCAAGAAGGATGACCTCTCCAGAGAACTGTTCGGACCGTTCAAGTTCGTCGATCATCTTCCCGATGGACGTACCAAGCTCTTGCATGCAAACGGGAAGAGATTCACGCTTACCGGAGAAGTCCCGAAGCTGTACTTCATGAACTCCGACGCGAGCGTTAAGGAGAATCTAAGTTGGGATGTCTCCTAATACCGTCCAGGTATAGTCCAGCTCAAGGACGTTAATAAAAGAGCGCTTCGTGGGAGGCAACCCACAGCTGGAGTCTGTTTTTAATTTGTGTCAACCTTAGTGTTTTAGAGTCGGTTCGGGGAGCCAAAAGTGTCAGTTTGTTTGATTTATTATTTTTCGTGTAGAGTCTGTCGCAAGTTGATTGAGTTCGTTCCAATTTTTGTGAATTTAACTTTGATTTTCTAAAGTTGGCCGGATTTGCGAAAATATTTTAACCCGAACACTTCAAAATTTTCGGCGAAAATTAAACCCTATTTTCGGCGAAATCATTTTAGAATTTTCGAACCCGGTCTCCTGTTTCATTTTTTCGATTTGAAAAGTTGAGTGTTTTTGGCGAGCCATTTTAACTCCTATTTTCGGCGAAAACACCCCTTTATTATTTAACTCTAGTTCACCGAAACCCTTGTTTTCAGAGTTTTTCACCGATTCCTCCCAAACCGTTCATTTTTAGCATTCATGGCTTCAAGGTAAGTTGTAGAGCTTTTCAATATGAAACTTTTGACATATGGATTGCTGAATTTCGTTGGGGTTGACTTTTGGTTGACTTTTCGGTTTGCCTCGATTTGCGTGCCGACTGTTTTCGTGTGAACTAGGTTAGCTGAACTTATAGAGCTGTTCTAGCATGCTTAGGGAGTTCCGTGCTTAATTTCCATATCATTTGATCATGTGTTGTTATGCATACGATTGATTCCTTGTTATGTTGACTTGTGAGTAATGTCGGTTTGGCCATGAACTGTATTTGATCGTTTGGCTGTCGTATGTGTTCATTCTCGTTAGATTATCTTGCTTGCCATTTGAGATCATATTTTACCGTCATTCCCCAAGTTGTGATAGTCTTGCCATGATTAGGGTTCAATATGCTTAAATGTTGACTTTCTGAATGTCGGTTTGACTCTTTGGACTCTGATTGTGCTTATCCGATTCTGGCTGTTCCTAAGCATGTATTTTACTGTCTATGATTACCGGTTACTCTGCTTTGCTTACCCCCACTCGGTTTTCCTCATTTCTTTGTGAAATTGAGTTTTTCTACTAAGTGTGGGGTAGGGTTTTAGTTGACTAATCTGGTTTCATTCTGGTTTTAGGAACACCACTTATGAGCGCAGGACTAAGGCGCGACTTGATGGCACCTCGAGCTCAGGAGCTGCCGCTCTCGTCACACCCGTCGTTCTGGGTCCTCCACCCGCACTACCTCGCCGGGCTGGATACCATCGCACTATAGCTCGTCTACCAGACTTCTACTTCGAGTGCTTCCAGAAGATCCATCACATTCGTGGAGCTGACGTGCGCCCTCTCTCCATGGAGTCCTCTTCGATCACGACGAGGACTACCACCGGAATGTGCATGACGCCCTAGCAACGGCAGGTCTCCTAGAGCTGACCACCATCGCTGCCGAGTTCCCAGACATTGCTCTCCAGGAGTTCTAGGCGACCTTTGATCTGGACGAGCACAAAAGGAAGCAACGCCAGAAGGTTGTCACCTTCTATCTTGGTGGGGTGTACAGGCAGCTCACCTACGACGAGTTTGCTGCTCATCTGGGCATCCCCTACAAGCATTATCACGATCATCATCTAGGTTGGGGCGACGATGATGACGACGAGGAGTACCATGCACTCTGGAGCCACAAGACAGGAGTGCCTGGCGATCGCCTTGGGGAGCACAACTCAGTTAAGTCCCTCTCTCACCCTCTCTTTAAATTTATTCATATGGTTTGGCGTAAATGCCTTTTATATGTTCCAGATAAGGATCACCACCATATCCTCAAGGAAGAGCTCATGCTTCTTCAAGCCATCCGAGAGAACTACCCTCTCACACCCCGGCTGGGTGCTGGCTCGCATCTTCCGCCAGAAGACCAGGAGGAAGACGCCACCTCGCAGACTCCTGGGGGTAACTTCATAGGACAGCTCATCCTCTCCTTCGGCATCAGCCATGAATATGGCCCGAACATTCCACGAGACCGAGTTAGGACTGTTGGAGGAGACTTAGCGGTTGAGTACGACTTAGAACTCGACCTCAGTCCCCATGTAGCAGCAGATCCTCCACTCCAGCCTGTGGTCGAGTCGGAGGAAGAAGATGATGCTGAGCAGCAGCAGCCCCAGTCGCCGCCAGAATTCCAAGACTATATACCCTCGTCACATCACCAGGCAGGGTATGCTCACCAGTTGCCGCCGCACATTCCCGATCCATACCAGGCGCCTCCCCAACAGCCCCGACACTACCTCGCGGATGTTGGAGAGTTGTACGAGCGACTGTAGGAGTGGCGCATCACCGACAACGCCACTCAAGAGGCGCGATGGACTATTATGCAGCAACATATGCGCCGCGCCGACAGGCGGTATGAGGCACAGCTGGCGTGGCAACGCCAGCTCGGTGAGCACCTCCACTTTCCACCTCCCGGCTCACCGGACCAGCAGTGATCGGGTTGTATTCCTTTTCTGGTGTCTTCTTTTTCTTTATTCTTTTCAGATTTCGGTCCAACTTTTTTGTGTGGATCCGGGACACTTGTCCCGGTTTCCTTTTTATGTTTCATTTGTTTTTGTTTTGTAGGCAGTTGGGAGATTCCCTTTGCTTCGCTTGGGTAGATTCCCTCCGCTCTGAGGACCCGTGCTCATCCCCTACGCCAATCATCTCGGTCCAGGTTCTTCTACTTCACTCTGAACTCTAGAATTAGTCCTGTGAGGACACAGTCTGATTTAAGTGTGGGGTAGGATGCTAGAGAACCTTGCATGAACTTGATTGCCCTTGATTGTGTTTTATGTGTGCCTCGTGATTCCATACCAGTCTCTCTAGCATTAGAATGGCTCAGTTCTTGATTTTTGATGTTAAGTTGTTGTTCAACCCTTCATAATGATGCTTAGACTGCTTAACCTAGAACTTGAGAACCAACTTGTATACTTTGATGCTAAATTGCCTGGTCGGAACAGAATTTTTAAATCACACTTGTAGTTGGTAGCCTTGATTGCATGAAAATGACCAAATCCGACTAGCAAACCAACTGTGAGCTTTTGATCCATTGCACGTAACTTACAATTTAAATTCTTTTTGAGTGGTTTTCTGTTTGCTTGAATGAGTTAGAATTTGCATGAGACCTACTCGAGACCACACGATGACACGAGTTCTAGAAGGATAGGGGCACCTAGATTCTACTAGGTTTAGACTACCAAATGATAAATCCACTAGGTTTAGACCCTTGAGCTTGGCCTGTTCTTTCGATTCGATAATACATTACAGCCATTTCCCATTTCTTTCATTCCTCGTTGATCCCCTGTGGTTGTAGTTCTAGATTGACCTACCGGAAGTCGGTTTGTGGTAACCTGCCTATAGCCATTAAACAGGTGGTCTTAGCTAATATGTCTAGACATGTAAATCCCTCTAGCAACTAAAAGAAAATCGGCACAAAAAGAAAAGAAAAAAAAGTAAAGTAAGAAAAGAAGAAAATTTTGAAAAAATGAAGAAAAGAAAAATCAGAAAAAGTTCAAAGTTTTTAGTTCAATAAAGTGTTCTTCTCCCTACAAATGGAAGAACGAAGTCAAAAGAAAAGTTGAAAAGAAAGAAAAGAAAAAAAATCGTGTAAAGAAAAAGAATAAGTGCTAGGTTGCTTGAGGGTATCATAGGACGAGCGTTCATCATTCCACCCGTGTTTGGTTAGACGGTAGGAAGCCATAGATTAGATTCGAAGGAAGTTAGTCGAAAGCTACACCGCACCAAGCCATCATCATACATTCCCATCATCCATCTCGTTATAAACCCGAGTAGTGTAGAATTCATTACGGTCCTAGTAGGGAAGTCCTTCTTGACTAGATACTCGTGTTGTCACAGTGGTGGAGATGTGGTCGAAATGCAAACCTATGACAGAATTCGGTAGCAGAAAATGATCGAGAGCAAAACACGTCCTTAAACACAAAGAGTGAGAGTTCCCATTGTACTATATATATCCTGTGTGAGGAGTCTGGTCGGTCAGGTCAAATTCGTGCATAATTGGTTGCTAAGTAGTTTTGGCGGGATTTGTATGCATGTTAGGTTTCTTGTTCTAGGATCGATCTGTCTAATAATTGATTGTGTTTGATTGAGCTCCAATTTAATCGATCTTATCATTTATGAACATGAGCATTTCTATTCAGTTTGCTTGAGGACAAGCAAAAGCTTAAGTGTGGGGTATTTGATGACACTCGATTTGACGTGATTATCAGCCTCATTTAAGCGACATTTCTTTGCTTAAGACATGGTTTTTAGGGTAGAATAACGGATATTCAATCAATTGCCCTATCTCGTGCCATTTGTGTTACCTTGGCCCGTTTCGGGTCTATTTGATGGTTTTCTAGTGCTTTTGCGTTAGCACAGGTTTTTGCCGTCAAACAAAGTAGCCAAGGTCATGTCTAAGGCGTTGGAACATCGAGGAATTGCACCGGATTCGATCAAAGGAGCCAATCAAAGTCAAACAAATTCCTGCCGGTTTACAAAGAAGTTTTCGCCAAAAATAAGCATATGTTTTCGGTGAAAATAATAGTACAAATCGACTGACGCCAAGTGAAGGAGATTTTCGGCGAAAGTGTTGAGTTTTCGGGCCAAATGAAATCACAGGAGAATCAGCCGGCGGGACTTTCATTCACAAGCATATTTTCGGCGAAAATAATTCACTATTTTCGGCGAAAATATCAGAAGAAATCCGGCTGGGCTAGGTTAAGTATAAATACTTAACCGGCGGCCCAATGAGGAAGGGGAGATCATAATTTACATTAGAAAATACTTTTCGAATCAGAATGCTACGATTTTCTCTGAAGTTCTGGAGCGAAGAGTTAGAGTTCGAAGAGCCGGAAAGAGATCGTGACGCCATCCCTTTCATCTCGGAGAACCGGAGCTAGGAGTTTAGTTTACCGAAGATCGAAGTCTGTCATAGTCGTCTAAATTAGGTTTTTCAGATTCTTTTCTGTTCTTCCTCTGGATGATGAACTCTTTCTTTGTCTTTGTTTCTTGTGTCTTTGTTTCTTTTCTTAGACTAGATGAACCCTAAGTGACCCAGGGCTTTAAAGCGGTCACGGATCGGCGGTGATTAGATTCGAAATTCAATCAGTTCTTTTTCATGTTTGATTTGTTCTTCATTGTTCATGATTCTTGTCTGGATTGATCACCTAGATTAGATTCTGGTTAAGCTAAGGATAGAAGCGAACGCTCGCCTTACTTTAGAACATCGAATTGAACAATTAACCTTATAATTGGAGCGTGCCTTTCGTAGGAACCGATTAGGGTTAATTCACTGCAAGAGTAACTCATAAATCATTAGTAATTGCACCAATTAATTAAGTCGTTGCGAGAGGCGACCGTACCCGGGCGGCTAGTTAATCTTGGTAGTTAGAACGGATAGAGCGAACGTTCGCCGGTCTTAAACCTAAGGGTAAGGAGTTATGGTGGTGTCTTAGTAATTGATTGAATGAGAATCGAAATCCGCTGATCTGTTGATTGCCAATGCTCTGGGGAACGAAGGGGGATTCAAAGTCTAAGTTCGTCTGTCAACCTTGTTTTCAAACCCTAATTTCCAATCTGCTTTAGTTTAATTTGTTTTAATTTCTCTGCATTTCTTAGAATTAGAAGTCGTGGAACTCACACCACGCACAACTTGTTTGCCTTCGAGTATTTTGCCAGTTTTGAAGTAGTCAATCTTAGAAGACCCCTGGAATATGATCTGCTTAGCTCTCGTTAACTTTGTAGTATTTGATCAACCGCTTCTACGACGTTCATTAGGGAGATCAAGAACGGCTTCGGTAAGAGGCCCGCGCCACCCTCCACTAGCACCTAGAAGGCAGCTGCCAGCACCAGCCAGCCCCCATGGAGAGCTATCCCTAATCGGGCCCAAGGCGGCAGGCCAAACCCTAGCCCCCCCGCCGACCGGGTAACCCCAAGCACTACCCCTACTGTACCGAGTACTAACCCTAGGCCTAGCGGCATTGTTTGTTTTAAATGTCAGGGTCGAGGACATGTGGCAAGGGACTGCCCCAACAAAAGGGTAATGGTGCTCAAGGAAGGAGAAGTCATCACCGATGACGAAGAAAAGAAGCGAAGGGAGAGAAAGAAGATGACTCCGATAGTGGAGAAGAAGCCGAGGTTCAAGGCCCCAAAAAGTTCACTGGGATGTTCGTGAAGGACCTAACCCTAGGCCCTCAAACCTGGCAGGAGGCCCTGGCCGAGCCTTACATCCCAGGCGTCGGCCCGACTCAAGAGCAGCATCCGACCAGCATCGGGTTAACCCCGAGCCGCCACCCGGCGCCCTACGGATCGGTAGCCAAGCACTCAATGGCCAGCCCTCTATTGGTGCAAGAACAGCACCCCGACACCCCTAAGCCCTCGAGGGACGTTCAGGCCATCTGTGACATGCACATAGAGGAGGTGCCTCACCGACTCTTGAGACTGGCACCCATCCGGATCCGTCTACCTTCAAGACCGGTGGCGGCTGATAAAAGCCCGAGCAAAGAAGAAGGGCTTCACTGGGACGACCTGTACTCCCCTATGTCTTCTACGAGCCTAAACCTCAAAGTCAACAGTCCATCGACTGATGACTACATGAGCACTGATGGTGCCAGCTCAGAAGACCAGGAGCCTTGGTCGGTGATGACACTCGATTTGACGTGATTATCAGCCTCATTTAAGCCACATTTCCTTGCTTGAAACGTGGTTTTAGGAGTAAAATAGCGAATATTCACTCAACTACCCTATTTCCTACCGATTTGGTTACTTTGGCCCTTTTTGGGCCAATTTGATGGTTTTCTAGTGTTTTTGTGATAGCACAGATTTTTACCATCATTTACGTAGCCATGGATGTATTCAAGACCTCAAGGAGTGAACCAGAATCGAACCAGAAATCAAACCGGATTCAGTACCAAAGATCCAACTGCCCAGCACAATATTTTCACCAAAATACTACACAGTTTTCGGCGAAAATACCTTCAGAAAACCCACAGACGGAATGAGCTGAATTGCACTGATGTTTTCAGCGAAAATACTATAATGTTTTCGCCGAAAAGTTATGAAGAAATCAGCCGACGGAAGCAACAATTTACAAAGGAATTTTCGGCGAAAATAATCCCTTATTTTCTGCGAAAATAATAGAACAAATCCGGCGACTTAGGGTTTAAGTATAAATACTTAAACCGGTGGCCCAAGGGAAGGGATAATCATTATTCATATTTTCACGAATCAGACTTTTGAGAGTCAGCCGACTCTAGGGTCGATAGATAGAGTTTAGAGAGTTTGAAGATCCGTGGAGAGATCGTGACGCCATCCTTCACCTCAGAGAACTCGGAGCTTAAAGTTGAAGATCCAGGAGACTGAAGCTTCGCGGGAGTCGTCAGAATTAGGTTTTTCAGTTCTTATCTGTTCTTCCTCTGTATGATGATCTTCATTGTTGCCTTTGATTCTCTTGTTTCTGATATGAGTAACTGAACTTGTAGAGCTTAGATTAGATGAACCCTAAGTGAACCAGGGCTTTAAAGCGGTCACGGATCGGCGGTGATTAGATTCGAAATTCAATCAGTTCTTTTTCATGTTTGATTTGTTCTTCCTTGTTCATGTTTCTTGTGTGGATTGATCACCTAGATTAGATTCTTGTTAAGCTAAGGATAGAAGCGAACGCTCGCCTTACTTTAGAACATCGAATTGAACAATTAACCTTATAATTGGAGCGTGCCTTTCGTAGGAACCGATTAGGGTTAATCCACTGCAAGAGTAACTCACTAATCATTAGTAATTGCACTAGTTAATTAAGTCGTTGCGAGAGACAACCGTACCCGGGCGGCTAGTTAATCTTGGTAGTTAGAACGGATAGAGCGAACGTTCGCCGGTCTTAAACCTAAGGGTAAGGAGTTATGGTGGTGTCTTAGTAATTGATTGAATTAGAATTGAAAACCGCTGGTCTTGTGATTGCCGTTGCTCTGGTGATCTAAGGGGGATTCAAAATCTAAGTTCGTCTATCTTCTCGTTAGTCAACCTTTTACTTTTCTGTCTTTTATTTTCCTTTGTTCATTAGATTAGAAGTCGTGGAACTCACACCACGCACTAAATGCTTAACCCTGAATAAATTGTCAGCTTCTTTGAGTAGTCAATTAGTACAACACCCTGTGGAATACGATTACCCTAGCTTCACAGCTTGGTAGTATTTGATACCGCTAAAACTGCAGCATCAAATTGGCGCCGTTGCCGGGGACTCTTCTAATTGTTTGAAAGAATGTCTAGATTGATCACCTAGATTAGATTCTTGTTAAGCTAAGGATAGAAGCGAACGCTCGCCTTACTTTAGAACATCGAATTGAACAATTAACCTTATAATTGGAGCGTGCCTTTCGTAGGAATCGATTAGGGTTAATCCACTGCAAGAGTAACTCACTAATCATTAGTAATTGCACCAGTTAATTAAGTCATTGCGAGAGACAACCGTACCCGGGCGGCTAGTTAATCTTGGTAGTTAGAACGGATAGAGCGAACGTTCGCCGGTCTTAAACCTAAGGGTAAGGAGTTATGGTGGTGTCTTAGTAATTGATTGAATTAGAATTGAAAACCGCTGGTCTTGTGATTGCCGTTGCTCTGGTGATCTAAGGGGGATTCGAAATCTAAGTTCGTCTATCTTCTCGTTAGTCAACCTTTTACTTTTCTGTCTTTTATTTTCCTTTGTTCATTAGATTAGAAGTCGTGGAACTCACACCACGCACTAAATGCTTAACCCTGAATAAATTGTCATCTTCTTTGAGTAGTCAATTAGTACAAAACCCTGTGGAATACGATCTACCCTAGCTTCACAGCTTGGTAGTATTTGATACCGCTAAAACTGCAGCATCAAATTGGCGCCGTTGCCGGGGACTCTTCTAATTGTTTGAAAGAAGAGTTGGCAAATTATTCTTCTACCTTTCCGCCTTACCATTTATTTTTTTCCTCCATATTTTCATGATTTACCTGGGTAGTGCTTCTTAGTTTTGATTATGCAAGATAACAGGTGGGATGACCGGTACTGAGAGCGGTACATCAATGAAGCACCATATCCCGAAGATTATCAAGAGTTGTTACATCATCAACAACAATAAACGACGAGAATTGACTCCTTCTTTGATAATATCTTTTCAGTGATACAAGCTCACCAAGAGATACACCAACAAGAGCATCAAAGTGGCGCTAGAGATAACCAAGAGATCCTTCTACAAGTTCATGAACATCAACAATGCTCGTCGGGAACCCAATCCACCTTGGATGATATCTCTGCAATACTACAAGCTCGTCTCACGACGGACATCAAGCTCGAGCAACAAAATCAATTAATTGAAGAACACGCTCAGGAGATGTTCGAAGAAGAAGATGAGCCCGTCCATGCCTATCATGAGCTAGAAGAATCCTTGGCGGTGGTGGTTGATAAAGACATAAAGCCAATCCATCCTGAAGTTGAAGCCGAAGAGGAGCACATAGAGATTGAGGAGATACCCTCACCTACACTTCCGCCGAGTCAACCTGTAGAGAAGATGGAGCTCATTGATGATGTCGCGCCGTACTACCTCTTCCCTCCTCCAGTAGGAGAACTCGAGAAGAACTGGTCATCCAAAAAGAACCGCGATCTACTAGAGCACTACCGGTTACATCACCCTGCTGGAGTGCTACATGGCACTCAACCGCACACCTTGAAGAAGACGATTGACTTCAAGGAACTCCTAAGTTGGGGTCCCTAACAGGTACCGTCCGGCTCAAGGACGTTAAAAGGGAGCGCTTCGTGGGAGGCAACCCACGGCTGGAGTCCGTTTTTGAATTTTTGAGTCAGTCTTTTTCGTCATTCGAATCAGGTTCGGGGGAGCCAAAGTGTCAGTTTAATTTCCTTTTGTTTTGATTTGTTTTCGGTTGGGTTTTTGAAAAAAAAGAAAAAAAAGGGTTTTAAAAGAAGTTTTCGGCGGAAATTGAAAATTCTCGCCCGAAAAAATCAAACAGTGAGCCGCTTCTTTATTTTTGCTGATTTGTGAAGAAGTTTTCGGCAAAAATTTCACAATATTTTCGCCGAAAACTTGTGCTGTTTTGAAAATCAGATTCCTCTTTTCGGTCCGATTCTAACGCATACTTGATCGTCCAAATCGGAGCTCTGTAGCTCCAGTTACGCCCGAAACAAGTTTTTCACGTTTTTGGCCAACTTCGTCGCTTTCCGTCCATTTTCTTGAGTCGTGTCTTAAAGGTTAGTTGTTGGGTTTTCAATTTCGAATCTTTTGACATGCTGATTATTGAATTTCGATGAGTTTAAATTCGGTCTACCTCGTTTTGCGTGCCTGCTGTTTCGGCGTGAATTTTTCTGAACTGATTGAGCTTGGATGATCTAGATTGCTCTAGGAGTGTCGTGCCGTTAATTTGAAAAAAAAAGAGTCAAAATATTTTCAAAATTTCCCCTAACCTTCTTCGTTTCGACTTTTATTCTGTGTGGATCCGGGACAGTTGTCCCGATATCCTTTTGATCTTTTTGTTGTTTTTGTTTTGTAGGAACTCGAGTAGCTACTTCGCTCCGCTCCGGACTCTCCGTGTTCATCCGCTCTACCGACCATCACGTCACAGGTTCTTCGTATCTCTCTACTCTAGTTTAGTCCTGTGAGGACACAGAACCGTTTAAGTGTGGGGTAGGATTCTAGGATTATGCATGATCTTGTTTGATTTTCTGTGATTCCGTGGTTCAATTTTAAAATTTCTCTTGCATAGAATTGCTCAATTCTTGACTTTTGATGTTAAATTGACTTCAATTTTGAACAATGACGTCTAGACTGTTCCACTTAGAACCTGTAACCAACGTGTCAGAACTGATATTAAATTAGTCTAGGTCAGAACAGATCACAAATCACTTCGGTAGTTGAAACTTGAATTAATTGAATTAATTGGTTTGTTAATAACAAAGCTCGATAACACTGTTCTAAGATGATAAATGGTAGCTTCTTCCATGTTTTTCACTCCATATTTGTTCACCTGTGATTGTGGCTTGAGATAGGCGAAAATCCAATTCGAAATCTTGTGGCTAAATTGTTAAATCAAGTAATCAAGTTGTGCTAATCAATGTTAAGTTCTTTAAAGTGTTGAAAATAAAGCTAGGCAAGCCCGACACCTAAGTGAAGTGTTCGGGTTGAGCACTAGCATAAGCACAAATACTGTGAGCTAGGCAGGTCCAACACCTAAGTGAAGTGTTTGGTATCAAGCACTAGTATGCAGTAAATAAATTAAAGGAAGAAGTCGAAACTTGAAATTAATTGTTGTTTAAATCGGTCCTAGCTAGAACATGTAACGTACAGATCTAGAAACGGATGAAGTCGAGTCGATAGCCACGTCACTTTTCCTACCTCCGCATCCACATCATGGCTAGAGCTTAAAGTCTTTTTTGATTAGAATTAGTGTTATCGTAGTCAGTTAATTATGATTAATTGTTTTCCCAAGAAACGTGCTTTGTTAAAACTACTCCTTGAAGTGTGCAGAAAACAGTGAGATCGAGAACTTGTTTGGTTGATGTTTCTGCATGTGTAGGTCACTTTTTCGACGTGGAACAGTCTAAACCAAATTGTTAAAATTGAATCTCGGTTTAATCTCGTGTCATTTGTGAATTTGAGTATGTTCTAGTTCAGTTTGCTTGAGGACAAGCAAAAGCTTAAGTGTGGGGTATTGATGACACTCGATTTGACGTGATTATCAGCCTCATTTAAGCGACATTTCCTTGCTTGAAACGTGGTTTTAGGAGTAAAATAGCGAATATTCACTCAACTACCCTATTTCCTACCGATTTGGTTACTTTGGCCCTTTTTGGGTCAATTTGATGGTTTTCTAGTGTTTTTGTGATAGCACAGATTTTTGCCATCATTTACGTAGCCATGGACGTATTCAAGACCTCAAGGAGTGAACCAGAATCGAACTAGAAATCAAACCGGATTCAGAACCGAAGATCCAACTGCCCAGCACAATATTTTCGCCGAAAATACTACACAGTTTTCGGCGAAAATACCTTCAGAAAACCCACAGACGGAATGAGCTGAATTGCACTGAAGTTTTCGGCAAAAATACTATAATGTTTTCGCCGAAAAGTTATGAAGAAATCAGCCGACGGAAGCAGCAATTTACAAAGGAATTTTCGGCGAAAATAATCCCTTATTTTCGGTGAAAATAATAGAACAAATCCGGCGACTTAGGGTTTAAGTATAAATACTTAAACCGGCGGCCCAAGGGGAAGGGATAATCATTATTCATATTTTCACGAATCAGACTTTTGAGAGTCAGCCGACTCTAGGGTCGATAGATAGAGTTTAGAGAGTTTGAAGATCCGTGGAGAGATCGTGACGCCATCCTTCACCTCAGAGAACTCGGAGCTTAAAGTTGAAGATCCAGGAGACTGAAGCTTCGCGGGAGTCGTCAGAATTAGGTTTTTCAGTTCTTATATGTTCTTCCTCTGTATGATGATCTTCATTGTTGCCTTTGATTCTCTTATTTCTGATATGAGTAACTGAACCTGTAGAGCTTAGATTAGATGAACCCTAAGTGACCCAGGGCTTTAAAGCGGTCACGGATCGGCGGTGATTAGATTCGAAATTCAATCAGTTCTTTTTCATGTTTGATTTGTTCTTCCTTGTTCATGTTTCTTGTCTGGATTGATCACCTAGATTAGATTCTTGTTAAGCTAAGGATAGAAGCGAACGCTCGCCTTACTTTAGAACATCGAATTGAACAATTAACCTTATAATTGGAGCGTGCCTTTCGTAGGAACCGGTTAGGGTTAATCCACTGCAAGAGTAACTCACTAATCATTAGTAATTGCACCAGTTAATTAAGTCGTTGCGAGAGGCGACCGTACCCGGGCGGCTAGTTAATCTTGGTAGTTAGAACGGATAGAGCGAACGTTCGCCGGTCTTAAACCTAAGGGTAAGGAGTTATGGTGGTTTCTTAGTAATTGATTGAATTAGAATTGAAAACCGCTGGTCTTGTGATTGCCGTTGCTCTGGTGATCTAAGGGGGATTCGAAATCTAAGTTCGTCTATCTTCTCGTTAGTCAACCTTTTACTTTTCTGTCTTTTATTTTCCTTTGTTCATTAGATTAGAAGTCATGGAACTCACACCACGCACTAAATGCTTAACCCTGAATAAATTGTCAGCTTCTTTGAGTAGTCAATTAGTAGAAACCCTGTGGAATACGATCTACCCTAGCTTCACAGCTTGGTAGTATTTGATACCGCTAAAACTGCAGCATCAGTCGGACTCGGACTCCAACGAGTACATGAGCCCCGAAGCCTATGGAACACCACACGAGCCGTCGACTTGACGCAGCCCCTGCCCAGCACGCACACCAAGGAGGATTGGGATTCCAAGACGAATCCCTTACAAGAAGAGGGGAATGGAGTGACCCCGGGCAGCCGACCGGCTTGAAATTCCTATTCCTACACCCCACCGGGGTCACCCACGAGGGCAAAGGCCTTAATGCCTTATAAGAACCGCTTAGAACCTCGCCAGCCCCTTAAAGAAACCCCACGGAGGTTTACCAAGCCCCAGTAGGTGGTGAGGTTTAAGTATAGCCCTCCCCGAAGGTCTCAACAAGCACGGATGAGCGTCCGGACCCATCCGGCCCTAACTTGGCCCCGACGCTCATAGCAGCCAAGGAGCCTAGCTTGCCCAGCACCTCAGGCACTAAGTCTAAGGACCCAGGAGGTGCTACACAACCTTGGGACCCTCTAGATGCCTTCCTAGAGGAGTGCCGACTGAAGAGGATCAAGCCCCCGCCTAAAGGAGCTCCAACCGGCCCCGCCTCGAGCGCTCCTCCAGCCCTAGCACCAAGACTAAACTTCCAAGAACTCAAGGAGCGGATGACCACCTTAGGGGAACCTCTAAGGGCCTTCCTGGAAGACTGGGAGAAATAGGGAAGGCAAGGCTTGCGCATATCAGGAGAAGGCCCGAAGGTAGACTACACCCGGGCGCCAGCCCCGGCCTCAGAAGGGCCCAACCGGGCCTTAGCACTTAGCCAGCAGATGACTCAGCCTTTAGGAGGTCCAACACCAGCCCTCAACCCCGTACAAGGCCTGAAGCCAAGCCTAGAAGTTGCCACACTAGGAACCAAGGGGAAATGGGAGGAAATGAGGAAATGGGAGGAGGACCGAGCAGGCCGGTCGAGCAGGAAACCCGGGAGCCGAGCAGCATCAACATCAGACCCGCAGGAGCCCAACACTAGGAGCCCCGAGCAATGCCAAGCCCGAGCAGCTGACGCCGCCGCCAATTCCAAGCCCGACAGCAAAGGCGGCGCCGACTTTCCTAATTCGGCCCGCACGTGAGCAGCACACCCGACCGGATCCGCCGGTTTAGGGTTTTTAGGCTGTTTTTATTTATTTAAGTCTTTTTAAGTGTTGGACTCGGATTTTCTCTTTTAGTTTCAATTCTTTAGGAGCAAGTAAGTCTTATTATATTCTAAATAGGACTTAGGCTCATATTTTATTATTTTTAGAGTTTCTTTCCTTGTAGGAGTCGTGAGCCTGTTCACAACTTCCTCACCTATAAATAAGAGGCCTCGACCTCATTGTAAAGACAGTCAACCTATTTCAATCAATCAATCAAACAGAACTTTTGTTCTCAATTCTTTAGTTTTATGCTGCGTGCATAGCTTAGAGTAGGTATTATCAACAGAAGTATTTCCCCTTCTGTCGTGGAGCCATTCCTGGACACTACGGGTTCCCGGTTATATACAGCTGACGGTCCTAGTACTTTCCCACCCCGGTGCCAACGGTGATCGAGCAAAGGTTCAAGACTTGCGGTGGTTAGGGTCATCTGCCCATGGTTGTGGCGGTTCACACCAGTTTTGGTATCAGAGCTTCGGTTCAACTCAAGGAACCACAATCTATCCCAGTCTTCAGGTTTGAAACCCTGGATTCATATCCTTTACTTTTCAGTCTTAGAAAATCCTTGAAAAACCCTACCTATCTTTGTTTTCGTGTTAGTAGAAAATAAGTTTAGAAAATCCATCTATTTTCATTCTTGCTCGAAGCATTGTAAGAAAAAGAAATGAAAACAAAAAGAAAGGCAATCTGCCCTAGGGTTTCTCGTTCATGATAGGTTGATCTTAAGAAGAGGGGTAGATAGATATATTTGCTTCCCTGTATTATCAACTAACATGGCAGACGAAAGACTCAACCACATGGAGGCCAACGTTCTCAACATCACTCAAACTCTAGCCACGCTACAAGAAGCCCTAGCTCAAATGGAAAGGAGAGCAGCTGAACATGAGTATGAGAGGGAGAGACCCCATGGCGACCGAGATAGGGAGGAACGGAGACCACCCCAAGACGTTGACGAGGATGTGAGTAGCCTTAAGCTCACTGTTCCTAAATTCAAAGGAAAGACCAATGCCGACAACTACTTGGATTGGGAGAGAAGCATGGAGGACTTCTTGGACTGCCACAACTATTCTGAGAGGAAGAAAATCAAGGTGGCCACCCTAGAGTTCACCGACTACGCCGCTCTATGGTGGAGTCAGTACCGGCGGCAAATCTTACGAGAAGAGGAAGAGCCTGTAAGGATGTGGGTGGAGCTGAAAAGAAGGATGAGAAAAAGGTTTGTACCGGCTGCTTACACTCGAGACTTGCATCTTAAGTTAGAAACCCTAAGGCAAGGAAGCATGTCCGTAGAGGAATACAACAAGGAAATCGAGATGCTAGTAACGAGACTCGATCTTAAGGAGGATGAAGAGGCCAGGATAGTAAGGTTTACCAATGGCCTACAAAGGGACACCATGCATCAAGTCAACATCCTTCATTATGTTGACTATGATGATTTAGTGGCCTTGGCAATCAGAGTGGAGAGGGAGATCAAGAACGGCTTCGGTAAGAGGCCCGCGCCACCCTCCACTAGCACCTGGAAGGGAGCTGCCAGCACCAGCCAGCCCCCATGGAGAGCCGGCCCTAATCGGGCCCAAGGCGGCAGGCCAAACCCTAGCCCCGCCGCCAACTAAGTAACCCCAAGCACTGCCCCTACTGTACCGAGTACTAACCCTAGGCCTAGCGGCATTGTTTATTTTAAATGTCAGGGTCGAGGACATGTGGCAAGGGAATGTCCCAACCAAAGGGTAATGGTGCTCAAGGAAGGAGAAGTCATCACCGACGACTGAAGAAGAAGAAGCGAAGGGAGAGAAAGAAGACGACTTCGATAGTGGAGAAGAAGCCGAGGTTCAAGGCCTCCAAAAGTTCAATGGGATGTTCGTGAAGGACCTAACCCTAAGCCCTCAAACCTGGCAAGAGGCCCTGGCCGAGCCTTACATCCCTGGCATCGGCCCGACTCAATAGCAGCACCCGGCCAGCATTGGGTTAACCCCGAGCCGCCACCCGGCGCCCTACGGATCGGTAGCCAAGCACTCAATAGCCAGCCCTCTATTGGTGCAAGAACAGCACCCCGACACCCCTAGGCCCCCGAGGGACGTTCAGGCCATTCGCGACATGCACACAGAGGAGGTGCCTCACCGACTCTTGAGACTGGCACCCATCCGGATCCGTCTACCTTCAAGACCGGCGACGGCCGATAAAAGCCCGAGCAAAGAAGAAGGGCTTCACTGGGATGACCTGTACTCCCCTATGTCTTCTATGAGCCTAAACCTCAAAGTCAACAGTCCATCGACTGATGACTACATGAGCACCGACGGTGCCAGTTCAAAAGACCCGGAGCCTTTGTCGGACTCAGACTCCAACGAGTACCCGAGCCCCCGAAGCTTATGGAAAGATGGCCCGACAACACCACACGAGCCGTCGACTTGACGCAGCCCCTGCCCAGCACGCACACCAAGGAGGATTGGGATTCGAGGATGAATCCCTTGCAAGAAGAGGGGAATGGAGTGACCCCGGGCAGCCGACCGGCTGGAAATTCCAATTCCTACACCCTGTCGGGGTCACCCACGAGGGCAAAAGCCTTAGTGCCTTATAAGAAGCGCTTAGAACCTCGCCAGCCCCTTTAAAGAAACCCCACAGAGGTTTACCAAGCCCCATCAGGTGGTGAGGTTCAAGTATAGCCCTCCCTGAAGGGCTCAACAAGCACGGATGAGCGTCCAGACCCATCCGGCCCTAACTTGGGCCCCAACGCTCATAGCAGCCAAAGAGCCTAGCTTGCCCGGCACCTCAAGCACTAAGTCTAAGGACCCTGGAGGTGCTACACAACCCTGGGACCCTCTAGATTCCTTCCTAGAGGAGTACCGACTGAAGAGGATCAAGCCCCCTCCTAAAGGAGCTCCAACCGGCCCCGCCCCGAGCACTCCTCCAGCCCTAGCACCAAGGCTAGGCTTCCAAGAACTCAAGGAGCGGATGACCACCTTAGGGAAACCTCTAAGGGCCTTCCTGGAAGACTGGGAGAAAAAGGGAAGGCAAGACTTAGGCATATCAGGAGAAGGCCCGAAGGCAGACTACACCCGGGCGCCAGCCCCGGCCTCGAAAGGGCCCAACCGGGCCTTAGCACTTAGCCAGCAGGGGACTCAGCCCCTAGGAGGTCCAACACCAGCCCTCAACCCCGTACAAGGCCTGAAGCCAAGCCTAGGAGCTGCCACCCTAGGAACCAAGGGGAAATGGGAGGAAATGAGGAAATGGGAGGAGGACCGAGCAGGCCGGTTGAGCATGAACCCCGGGAGCCGAGCAGCATCAGCATCAGACCCGCCGGAGCCCAACACTAGGAGCCCCGAGCAATGCCAAGCCCGACAGCCGACGCCGCCGCCAATTCCATGCTCGACAGCAAAGGCGGCGCCAACTTTCGTAATCCGGCCCGCGCGTGAGAGACACACCCGACCGGATCCGCCGGTTTAGGGTTTTTAGGCTGTTTTTATTTATTTAAGTCTTTTTAAGTGTTGGACTCGAATTTTCCCTTTTAGTTTCGATTCTTTAGGAGCAAGTAAGTCTTATTATATTCTAAATAGGACTTAGGCTCATATTTTATTATTTTTAGAGTTTCTTTCCTTGTAGGAGTCGTGAGCCTGTTCACGACTTCCTCACCTATAAATAAGAGGCCTCAGCCTCATTGTAAAGACAGTCAACCTTTTTCAATCAATCAATCAAACAGAACTTTTGTTCTCAATTCTTTAGTTTTATGTTGCGTGCATAGCTTAGAGTAGGTATTATCAACAGAAGTATTCCCCTTCTGTCATGGAGCCATTCCTGGACACTACGGGTTCCCGGCTATATAAAGCCGACGAGTCCTAGTACTTTCCCGCCCCCGGTGCCAATGGTGATCGAGCGAAGGTTCAAGACTTGTGATGGTTAGGGTTGTCTGCCCACGGTTGCGGCAGTTCACACCACCACGTTGATGAAGTTGAAGAGGGGATCTTCCCCAACTCTTGAACTGGAAGCCGAAGCCTTAGCTCGTGAACTGCTCTTTGGTGCCATTCTTGAAAAACAAGAAAAGGAAGGAAGAAGAAGATTGATTCACAAAGGATCCAATATTTAAGCATGATGCGCCTAATTATTGACGTATTTATTCCCTCATTAGATGACATTTTTGTAATGATTTTATCTCGTTTGGGTGAGTTTTAAGTGAGTTATTCCCCTTCTGGCCTTAGGGCCATTTTACGTTGTTTTCCATGTTTTTATGGATTTTAGTGATACCCGACGTTGGGAAATCAAAACGGGAGTGAAGCATTGAATGGCATGATATTCTAAGCCCATTGGAGTGATCCTGGTCGAAGGAAGAAGGCCTAACCACAAGGAACGGATCCAATTTGTAGAAAAACTCAAAGTACTACGTTTTAGGGCTTACACGCCGTGTAAGCTAAATACACTGTTAGCTTACACACCGTGTAAGCTCCCCAGAGGGGAATCCCTTCCTTTTCAACAAGGAAAAGGTTTTTACGAGTATAAATAGAGTTTCCGGAGCTAGATTAGAGCATATTTGATTTTGAGAGATTATCCACGACTTGGAGAGAGTTGAGAGAGTATTTTGGAGCTATCAGAGAGCTCGTAAAACCATCAATGCATCCTAGAAGATGCTCGAAGCTAGGAATTGAAGATTCTCGAGATCAAAGCTTCACGGAATCATCCAAAATTAGGTTTTTCAGATTCCTTCTGTTCTTCCTTTGTTTTAAGATGAATTCTTCTGTACTTTTATATTAGATGAACCCTAAGTGACCCAGGGATTTAAAGCAGTCACAGATCGGCGGTAATTAGATTTTAATTTAGATAGTTTCTTATTCAATAGATAGTTGGTGAACGTCCGCCTTGTTTTAGAACCTCAAATCAATTAATTAACCTATTCAACGGAGTGTGCCTTTCGTAGGAATTGTTTAGGGTTAATCCGCTTCTTGAATAACTCATTAAAATCAATCAGGTGCACCAGTTAGTTATCCGTTGCAGAAGTGAACGCATGGACGGTTAATTGATCATGGTATTTAGATTTTATAGAGTGAACATTCATGGACTTAGACCTAAGCGTAAGGAGTTATGGCGATGTCTAAGAACTAAATGAATTAGGGTTGAAAGTCGCCGGTTTTGTGATCGCCAATGCCTTGGTAATCTTAGGGGATTCGAGCCTAAGCTATCGTCTCTTTAATTGAGTAAACCCAATCAATCAATCGGCTTCTTAAATTCAATTTCATTTTGTAGCATAATAGTTTAGAAGTCGTGGAACTCACACCACACAACTTGAGTTAAACCTAAATAATTGCAAACTTCTTTGAGTAAACGATTTGAAGAAACCCCTCGGAATTCGATCTATCCTACTTTGTGGGATAGTATTTGATACCTTGTTTTACACGTTATCAGAGCACAAGGATAATAAATCAATTTAGCACGATGGAAACTCAAAGAAAAGATCATGCACAAGAATTCACATAAGGTTTCAATAGTCGACATAGATTCCCTACAATGATAATCCAAAGCAAAATCATACATCGTTAAGCACACCCAACAACATGCCAAATCTAATCATATACCACCCCACACTTAGCATGACTATACACATACTAATCCTAGCAAATGGTGACATCTTATAAACTAGTGATCATATGCAAAAGTGTGTGGAATGGCGAAAATAACAATCCAATGACATTAGGCAATATGAAGAACAAAGACAATAAGCAATAACTACTTACTCTCATGCATCCTACCTAAAGAATTCATCATGCCAAATCAATTAGAAGACAAGAAAACATGCTTCAAGTCATCAGCAATAAAGAACATGGCAAAATCAAGTAAGAGTGAGGCAAAATTCAATTAGCATCAATTGAACATGGAACAAGCCAAGACTAAGATCAAATCATCATCTTAAATCAAGGGAGTGAGAATGTGTACTTTGGTTGAGCAATTGAACATCAAACCTAAAATTTCAAAACACCAAGTAGGCAGAAAACCAACTCACATGTTAACAATTCTGAACAATCCATTCAACTTGAAAGAATCCAAAGTTAATCAATTCAAAGCACTAGAATCATGTAATCAACTTAATCCAATAAGAACAACTAATCAAAGAGAGTTCAAGAATCAAATTGATGCGCGAGATTTAACTCACAACATACAAGGTCGTATTCCACGAGGGCTCTCTCAAAAGCTTATACTCACACGGTTCACGGACGGTCTATTCATTTAAAATAAGTTTTGGTTTGAAATAAGAACAAATGAAAACATAAAGGAAACTAAACAAGAAAGCAAAACAAAACGGTGCAAATCAAAGATAAAGGAGGTTCACTTGGAAAGATAGGTTCATCATGCTCAAGAGGAATAAATGCACAAACAAGCCAAACAAGATCGAGGTTGCAATCGAATGACCACGCAAATCCCTTCTATAGACTCAATGCACTCTCGTCGCACTAAATCCCTATCCTATAACCACTCAACCTAGGCTCTCGCTCTCAAGCTAAGTGACTAAGGATGCATTAAAGGTGTTTGATGAAATGCCAAGCTACAAAACCCTCTCCTATGACTCTATGAACACTAGGCTAGACACCACACTCTCATGTCAATGTCCTAACACTAAGAGAATCATCAAAAGACTAATAAAAGTTCAATTGAATGAAAAACCTAATGCACACCAAGTGTTCGATAAAATGCACAAGTGAGAAATCATGCAACTACGGTTGAATTGAGATGATCTAATTTCTTAGAACACACTCCCTTCAATCCCTAGACCTACAAACCATGTAATCTAAGCACTCTCATGCATTACAATACAAATGATAGACCAAATCAAGCCAAAACACAATTTGGAATTAACAACAAGTCTAGAGACCATCTTCTTACAATCCAAGATCAATCATGGCAAATTTGTACAATCAACCTCTATCCTAGCATAACTATCTATCAATCCAAGGAAACCTAGGAAATCAGCCACACATGGCCAAGGGTACAAAAGAGAAAGAAGGAGAGATGGTCACCAAGAGCTCCATGGCAATCCTCTTCTTGCAAGCTCCTCTCCCCAAGGTTGTGGGCTTCAATCCAAGCTCCTTACTCCAATTTGCACCAGAAGTAGCTAGAGTTGATGATGGATTGGTGATGAAAGAAGAATTGAGAGAGAGTGTTCGGCGAGTGTTGTAAAATTAATAATGAATCTCCTTTAAATTTTCGCCTCCTTCTTCCTTATATACTGCACTGGAATTGCCTGGTATTTTCGGCAAAAATTCTGTAATATTTTTGCCGAAAATAGCTTTGAAAACACCGACCGGCTGTGCATTCCTTCTAATGTTTTCGGCGAAAACTCTCCAGGGTTTTCGCCGAAAACTCCTTCACAAATCCAATGTCAGCTTCCTGGACTCCACTGTTTGCACACGCCGAGTGTTTTCGGCGAGAACTATCACTACAACAAAATGGAATATTAGTGGCGGTTATTTTCCACAATTGTGGAGGTTATAACTGCCACTGCTGTAACAACTGTGGCGGTTGTACAACTGCCACAATAGGGAAGCAAAACCGCCACGAAACTGTCCGACACAAATGAATAATAGTGGCGGTCAGGAACCGCCACAAATAAGCAACAGTGGCGGTTACACAGTGGAGGTTATAACCGCCACTGTTGACTATAACTTTCCCAAAAAAAAAAAAACTCGCCGGCGGAAAACCCAGATTCCGGCGAGTTCCAAAAATCCTTTCAGGCGGGGTTAGATTTTTGGCGGCGGAGAAAGGAACAAGGCGGCGGGAGTGGTGTCGGCCATGGGAGTGGGAGTCGGGGGTTGGAAGACGGATGCTAATGGTGGCGGCTGGGACGGAATTGGGGGGAGTTCGATGCAGCAGAGAGAATTGACAGCTGGTGGGGAGAATCGATGGAGTTGGCAGCCACAAAGAGGAAGGCGACGGCTGGGTTAGAGGCGGCTGGCAGCGGGATTGGGAAAAGAGAGGGAGTGGCAGCGGAGGCAAAATAGAGGCAGAGTGGTGGTTGTAATCGGAGATCGACAGCGGGTTAAAGTCGAGAGATTGGGGGGTTGGTTGGGCCGGTGGCGGGTGGTGGCTGGGATACGGCGGGTGGCGTAGAGAGGAAGCCGGCGGGTTGGAGGGAGGAATTGGCGGTAGGGGTTGTCTCGAAATCGGGTTTGGACCATAGTGGGATTTAAGAATCCCTACTCTCTCCTCCTCTGGTCCAGAGATACAGAGATACAGAAAAGGAAATAACATACATAGTGGGATCTTATTGGCTGAATACACTTGACACGGATTGCTAAATGCATAGTGGCGGTTTTCTTTTCCAATTGTGGAGGTTATAACCGCCACAATGATAAAAGTTATACATTGGAGGTTAAAACCGCCATTATGCAACCGCCACAATGATAATCACATATTGGCGGTTCTACAACCGCCAATAATAAATCCGAAACCTTTTAAATTATTTGTTGTAGTGTATAAGGTTCTCGCCGAAAACTCAAGTATGAAACCGTGCATTTTTCTACATTTTGCAACGTCCATATCTCCTCCGTCCTAGCTCCGATGGACCTCCCGTTTGATCCTACGTGCTCCTTGTCACTTGTACTTCAATGGCAAATCCTGAAAATGCAAAGAAAACAACTCCATAGACATAGATATGGCCTCAAAGTGGCAACCGGACAACAAGATAGCACTTTGCATAAAACTTCAATAAAAGCATATAAATCATAGCAAAATGAGATCAAACATGGGAAATCCTTAGGCTAATCAAAGGCTTAAAAAGCACCAAATATAGTCACATCAAATTCCCCTACGACTAAGCTTTGCTTGTCCTCAAGCAAATGAATTAGAAAGCATCCAAGTTCACAAATGACAAGATCGGTCCCGTTGAGATTCAAGCAATAACAATTTGGCTTAAACTGTTCCACAAACAAACTTAACCTACACATGCAAGAACATCAACCAAACAAGTCTAGACCTCACTAATTTCTGCACACTTCAAGTAGTGGTTAATTGGGATACAGAAAAACAGACCACGACAACACCGACTCTAATTAGAAGGACTTGAACTCGGGAGATGGAACGGATAAGGCGGGGGTGAGAGAATTTTTGAGAGTGATGAGTGATCATGATGTGGCTATCGACTCGACTTCATCCGCTTCTAGATCCGCACTTTACAAACTCAGGCGTAGGATCAAGGGCTACATTTGAGAACTCTTTTTTTCCTTTTCTTTCCATTTTCATCATTTTTTTTTCTTCTCTTTTTCTTACTGCATACTAGTGCTCGATCCAACACTTCACTTAGGTGTTGAACCTGCCTAGCTCACAGCTTTTGCCATTGCTAGTGCTCAACCCGACACTTCACTTAGGTGCCGAGCTTGCCTAGCTTTTCTTTTCTTTTGAGCATTTTTTTTTGCAAATTGGCCACTTGATCCTTAGCCCCTTACAACTTCAATACAAGATTTCGAATTGGATTCCATCTAATCTCAAGCCACAATCATGAGGGATGAAAAAGGTGATGAAAAACATGAAAAAGGGTGAAAATTCTGATTGCCTTCATCATCTTAGACCGGTGTTATCGAGTGGTACAAAAACACGTATCAAATCAACCAGCCAACATACAAGAGTGATAAAATCTCTGTTCTGGCCTAGACTCATTTGATATTAGTGCTAACATGCTGGTTATATGTTCTAAGTGACACAGTCTAAACGTCATTGTGAAAGATTGAAGCCAATTAAACACCAAAAGTCAAGAACCGAATGATTTTACAATAGAGAAAATTGACATTCAATTAAGATCATGCAAATCAAGCAAAGCATTACATCTCTACCACAAATGATCACACTAAACCTCAAACTCCCTACGACTAACATGAGCATTGTCCTCAATGATCAAGAGAGAGAGGGTAAGGTGGAACGAAGTTACCGCGTTGGTAGAGAGGAGCATATGACGTAATAGTGGTGAAAGAGTTCCATGATGATCCTTGGTGAAGAGTGATCCCAAATGCTTGCCAAACCTTATTCAAAAAGATAAAACAACACAAAACCTCAAACAACAATTAAAAGCAAAAAATTAAAGATAACATGGGGTGCCTCCCAAGAAGCGCTTGGTTACCATCTTAAGCTCGACGATACCTGTGTTATGGTGTCCAACTTAGTACCTCTTTGATGTCAAGTAGCTTCTTCCATGATGAAGTTTGAGCTCCAAGTAGCAATAGAAGAAAATGGTAGAATGACCAATTAGCTAAGTGATGACACTCGAATTGACGTGATTATCAGCCTCATTTAAGCGACATTTCCTTGCATAAGACATGGTTTTTAGGGTAGAATAGCGAATATTCAATCTATTGCCCTATCTCGTGCCATTTGTGTTACCTTGGCCCGTTTAGGGTCTATTTGATGGTTTTCTAGTGTTTTTATGTTAGCACAGGTTTTTGCCGTCAAATAAAGTAGCCAAGGACGTATCTAAGGCGTTGGAACCTCGAGGAATTGCACCGGAATTGATCAAAGGAGCCAATCAAGTCGAAACAATTCCTGCCCCGGTTTACAAAGGAATTTTCGCCGAAAATACACTAGGATTTTCGGCGAAAATATGTTCACAAATCACTGAAGCCGACTGAAGGAAATTTTCGGCGAAAACCCTAAGTTTTCGACCGAAAACTATTGGACCAAAAATTACAGGAGAAAGCAGCCGGCGGACCATCCATTTACAAAGGAATTTTTGCCGAAAATTCCTCAGGATTTTTGGCGAAAATATCAGAAGAAATCCAGCTGAATTAGGGTTAAGTATAAATACTTAACCGGCGGCCCAAATAAGAGGGACCTCATAATTTCAATCATAATTTCCAGACCGGGAAGTCGAGAGAGAGAGAGTTTAGAGAGTTCAAAGAATCGTGGAGAGATCGTGACGCCATCCCTTCACCTCGGAGACTCGGAGCTTGGATTGAAGATTACTAGAGATTGAAGCTTCACGGATTCGTCAAATTAGGTTTTACAGTTCTTCTCTGTTCTTCCTACCTGAGATGTATTCCTTGTTTGTTTTCGATTCTCTTTTTTCTGATATGAGTAGCTAAACTCGTAGAGCTTAGATTAGATGAACCCTAAGTGACCCAGGGCTTTAAAGCGGTCACGGATCGGCGGTGATTAGTTTCTCTTTGCATGGTTGTTTTGTTCTTGATTGTTGTACTGCGTTTCTTGTCTAGTTGACACCTGGATTAGTTTCGTTGTTCTTGTGTTTCTTTTCTGGTTGATCGCCTAGATTAGGTTTTTGCAAGCTAGGGTTAGTCGTCAGACATCTTCCTGCTTTGGCGCATAAACTTGTCTTCCTTGATCACCTAGTTTAGATTCTTGTTAAGCTGAGGATAAAAGCGAACGCTCGCCTCGCTTTAGAACATCAATTATACCAGTTAACCTTATAATTGGAGTATGCCTTTCGTAGGAACCAGTTAGGGTTAATCCACTTCAAGAGTAACTCATAAATCATTAGTAATTACACCAGTTAAGTTAAGTCGTTGCGAGAGGCGACCGTACCCGGGCGACTAATTAATCTTGGTAGTTAGAACGGATAGAGCGAACGTTCGCCGGTCTTAAACCTAAGGGTCAGGAGTTATGGCAGTGTATAGAAATTGATTGAACAAGAATTGAAATCCGCTGATCTGTTGATTGCTGTTGCCTTGGTGATCTAAGGGGAATTCGGAATCTAAGCTTGTATGTCGTCTATCTTCTCGTTAGTCAACCTTTTTACTTTTTCTGTCTTTTATTCTTCCTTTGTTTATTAGATTAGAAGTCGTGGAACTCACACCACGCACAACTTGTTCAAACCTGAATAATTTACCAGCTTCTTTGAGTAGTCAATTAGAAGAGACCTCAAGTAGAATACGATCTAGTCTACCTTGGTAGATTAGTTATTTGATATCGCTAAAACTGCAGCATCAAATTGGCGCCGTTGCCAGGGACTCTTCTATATTGTTTGAAAGAAGAGTTGGCATTTTATTCTTCTACTTTCCATCTTTCATTTCCCATCAGACTTTGATTTTACACCGGTTGTGCATGTTTTTGTCCCTTGCAGATCATAGCAGGTATAGAATCGGATCACTTCCCTTCCATCTTCCCTACCGCAATGGCTGCTCAAAAGAGTCTTGCAGACTACAATAAGCCAAGTGCTACTAGTTTTCGTTCTTCCATCTTTGTGCCGCGCAATGAAGATGGTCCTGACTATGAGATCAAGATCCCCTTCCTGGAAATGATCTGTAGGGATTTACAATTTGAAGGCAGGCCATTAGACAATCCATGCACGCATCTGGCGGATTTCCTTGATCTCTGCAGCACTTTCAAGAACGGGAATCTCGACAATAACACTCTTTACTTGAGAGCTTTTCCGTTCTCTCTAAAAGGTGCAGCTAAGAGGTGGCTCACTGGCAAAGCACCTGGCTACTACACTGACTGGGAGACTCTTGCTCAGGAATTCATAGAGGAATACTTCCCTCCTTCCAGAACAACTGCTTATAGGAAAAACATCTCAAGGTTCAGACAGAGAGAAGGAGTAAGTTTACATGATGCTTGGAACGAATTCCAGGAACTCCTCCACAGCTGCCCTCATCATGGCTTCACTCAGAGGCAGCTAGCAGAGACATTTGCTTGGGGTATGAACGAAGAGTCATCTGAATGGGTTAACTCCTTAGCTGATGGAGATTACACCGCACTCGCACCGGAAGCTGCTCTTCTTCACTTTGCAAACTACGCATCTAAGTCGAGAAGCTGGGAGAGACAGTTTGGAGCAGCTAAGAGCCGACCAAGCCGTGAAGATCAGATCAAGATTGAAGTGCAGAAAGAAATGAAGAAGATTTTCAGTAGCTGGTCTTCAGAGGAAGTGAACTTTATTGATCAAGGCTTCACCAGCAATCAAAGAGGCTACCCCGATTATCGTCAGTTCATACAACCTCCTCAACAACAAGGAAGTTTCCAAGAGCGCCCTCCTTACAACTTCAGATTCAACCAGAGTCAGAATCTGTACTTGAGCGATAGTTATCAAGATCAACCTCAGAGATCTACATCAAGGAACACAAGGGATATCGAGGTGGACAAAAAGTTCGACCTGATCATGGCAAGGCTCGATAGCTATGAGGAGAAATTCAAGCTTCAAGCCGACTTAAAACAAGAACATGAAGCTCAGGTCAAAGAATGGAGAGCATGTTGAATAACATGTTTAGCCTGGTAACTAGTAGCCCCTCCTTAATCAATCATCAGTTCGAGACAACTCTACCATTAGGGAGGAGCACGTCAAGGCCATCTCCACAAGAAGCGGCAAGAAATTAGCTGGTCCTACAGCTCCTGACCCGGTCTTGGCTCCTGCTACTATAGCCAATGACAAGCCAGAGATCGAGAAGGAGGTGACTGCCCCGCCTGCCCTGACAAAGACATCTCCTGCACCACCCCCTCCATCATATCTGGCTCCGATTCCGTTTCCTAAGGCCGCACAATCAAAGGAGAAAGATCATGATACCCGGTACAGAAAGTGGCATGGATATTGAAGAACACGAATATGAATACACCAGTTACTGATGCTATCCAGGTGATACCGGAGGCTGACAAAATCGCAAAGGATCCTGTGAAGAACAAGAAGAAGGAAGAGTTGTCTTCCGTCTCCCTCGAGGAAGAATGCTCTGCCATCCAGAGCCAGGCGACACCCATACCTCCCCCAGCTAAGTGTCGAGATCCCGGTGCTTTTACTTTGCCTTGCATTATTAATGATGTGAAGATTGATCGTAGTGTAATTGATCTAGGTGCTTCTATCAATGTTATGCCTACTTGCCTGTTTGAGAAATTGAACCTAGGAGGGTTGAAACCAATTAGCATAAGTGTTTGCCGACAGATCTGTTAAGCTACCTAGGGGAATAATAGAAAACGTGGTTGTCCGTTGTGGTCCTTTTACTATTCTGACTGACTTTGTTGTTATGGATACTCGAGAGGAAGATGTCACTCTTCTCCTAGGCCGACCGTTCATGGCAACAGCTGGCATTACCATTAATGTCCCGAATGGCTCATTGACATTAAAGGTCGGCAATGATACCATGACATTCCGCCTCAAGGACGGTATGCAAGTCCCAGTCAAAGAAGAGATGCATTGTTTATCTGTTGAAGCTGTGGAGTTGGCTTCGGTCAACTCCGTTACTAATGAAAAATCTAGAGTTTCTGCAGAAATCTTCTTGCCAGGTGTTGGACAGGTCCCTAATCTGAAGAATGAGCTGCCGGCACAAGAGCCAAGAAAGAAGGAAGATCCGACGGCGTCCCCTCATGAATCGCCAAACATTAAAGATCCTGGCGAGATAAAGAAGGAGAATAAAGAGAAGACGAATGCGGTTTGGAAGCCGATTGCTCAGCCCCCGTCTACGAGCCACCAGGGAAGAATGATCCTCTGAAGGACGCTTCTTTGAAAGAACTGTTCAGCCTTGTAAAAATTCTGGTCATCTTCCCGAAGAACGAACCAAGATAATTCACGCAAACGGGAAGAAGTTCACACTTGCCGGAGGATATTTCAAGAACTCCGACTCGGGCCTAAGAGAAATCCTGAGTTCGGATGTCTCCTGATCGTCGTCCAGGTATCGTCCGGCTCAAGGACGTTAAGCAAGAACGCTTCGTGGGAGGCAACCCACGGCTGGAGCCAAAAGTGTCAATTTGTTTGTTTTCTTATTTTTCGTGTGTAGTCTGTGTGTCGTAGTGTCACTTGCAAGTCATTTGAGGTTGTTCTGATTTTTGTGGATTTAACTGTGATTTTCTGAAGTTTGCCGGGATTGCAAAAATATTTTCATTCGTAGAGGTCAAATTTTTCGGCGAAAATAACCCATGTTTTCGGTGAAAATGCCCTTTGAAATCCCACTGAGTTTTCCAGACGTCTCTGTTTCATATTTTTGGTGAAAATGTATTAATGTTTTCGGCGAAAATTATTTTGAAAAACTGGTAGTACTTTTTAACTAAGATTTTCGGCGAAAACTTGCACTTATTTTCGCCGAAAATTCCTTTGAAAATCAACCAAATTTTTGTGTTCAAATCCGGATTCAATATCTCTCTCCTCTCTTCTTCATTTTTGAAACCATTTGATCGTGTGTTGCTATGCTTAAAGATAAATTCTTTGCGGTGTTGACTTTTGTGAAGTGTCGGTTTGACCATGAATTTTCTATGCTTGTTTGGCTACCATAAGTGTTCTTTCACGTTCATATATCTGTGCTTGCCATCTGAGTTTATATTATGCCGTTATTTCCGCTTTGAGATATTCTTGCCATGATTAGGGTTCAATGTGCTATGATGTTGACTTTTTGAATGTCGGCTTGACTTCTGATCCCTAACTATGTTATGAACGTTCCGACTAGACAGATGCATACTTTGTGATTTATTGTGATTACCGGTTACTTACTTTGCTTACCCCCACTCGGATTAACTCATTTCTTTGTGAAATTGAGTTTTTCGACTAAGTGTGGGGTGGGTTATTAGTTAACTAATCTGGTTTCGTTTCTGGTCTTAGGAATGTCATTCATGAGCGCAGGACCAAGGCACGACTTGACACTGGCTCTAGCTCCCGCTCCCGTCACAACCGCCGTCCAAGGCCCTCCACCCGGCTTTCCATGGCCGTGTCGGGTACCAGCAGCACATGCTCCGCACTGACGAGAGGAATTCGAGTAGCTACTCCGCTCCACTCCGGGCTATCCGTGCTCATCCACTACACCGACCATCTCATTCCAGGTTCTTCGTATATCTCTACTCTAGTTTAGTCCTGTGAGGACACAGTACGATTTAAGTGTGGGGTAGGATGCTAGAGAACCTTGCATGAACTTGATTGCCCTTAATTGTGTGTTGTGTGTTTCTCGGTGCCTTTCCAGTTTCTCTAGCATTAGAATTGCTCAATTCTTGACTTCTGATGTTAAATTGGCTTCATTTTTAAACAATGATGTCTAGACTGTTCCACTTAGAACATGTAACCAACGTGTCAGAATGATATTAAATGAGTCTAGGTCAGAACAGATCACGAATCACTCTTGTAGTTGAAATTTGAATCGATTAAACAGTTCTGCTTGTTAATCACAAAGCTCGATAACACCGTTCTAATATGATAAATGCCAGCTTCTCCCATGTTTTTCACTCCATATTTGATCACCTGTGATTGTGGCTTGAGATTAGACGGAAATCCAATTCGAAATCTTGTGTACAAAGTTATAACTAGCTAGGACCAAGTGGCTAAATTGCTGAATCAAGTAATTGAGTTGTTTAAGTTAATGTTAAGTTCTATAAAGTGCTAAAAATAAAGCTAGGCAAGCCCGACACCTAAGTGAAGTGTTCGGGTTGAGCACTAGCATAAGCACAAATATTGTGAGCTAGGCAGGTCCAACACCTAAGTGAAGTGTTTGGTATCGAGCACTAGTATGCAGTAAATAAATTGAAGGAAGAAGTTTGAAACTTGAAATAAATCATTGTTTAAATCGGTCCTAGCTAGAACATGTAACGTACAGATCTAGAAATGGATGAAGTCAAGTCGATAGCCACGTCACTTTTCCTACCTCCACATCCACATCATGGCTATAGCTTAAAGTCTTTATTAGAATTGGTGTTATCCTAGTCGGTTAATTATGATTAATTGTTTTTGCCAAGAAATGATCGTTGTTTAAACTACTACTTGAAGTGTGCATAAATTAGTGAGATCGAAAACTTGTTTGGTTGATGTTCTTGCATGTGTAGGTCACGCTTTCTACGTGGAACAGTCCAAACCAAATTGTTAGAATTGAATCTCAGTTTAATCTCGTGTCATTTGTGAATTTGAGTGTGTTCTCGTTCAGTTTGCTTGAGGACAAGCAAAAGCTTAAGTGTGGGGTATTTTGATGACACTCGAATTGACGTGATTATCAGCCTCATTTAAGCGACATTTCCTTACTTAAGACATGGTTTTTAGGGTAGAATAGCGAATATTCAATCGATTGCCCTATCTCGTGCCATTTGTGTTACCTTGGCCCGTTTCGGGTCTATTTGATGGTTTTCTAGTGTTTTTATGTTAGCACAGGTTTTTGCCGTCAAATAAAGTAGCCAACGACGTGTCTAAGGCGTTGGAACCTCGAGGAATTGCACCGAAATCGATCAAAGGAGCCAATCAAGTTGAAACAATTCCTGCCCCGGTTTACAAAGGAATTTTCGCCGAAAATACACTAGGATTTTCGGCGAAAATATGTTCACAAATCACTAAAGCCGACTAAAGGAAATTTTTGGCGAAAACCCTAATTTTTCGACCGAAAACTATTGGACCAAAAATTACAGGAGAAAGCAGCCGGCGGACCATCCATTTACAAAGGAATTTTCGTCGAAAATTCCTCAGGATTTTCGGTGAAAATATCAGAAGAAATCCGGCTGAATTAGGGTTAAGTATAAATACTTAACCGGCGGCCCAAATAAGAGGGACCTCATAATTTCAATCATAATTTCCAGACCGGGAAGTCGAGAGAGAGAGTTTAGAGAGTTCAAAGAATCGTGGAGAGATCGTGACGCCATCCCTTCACCTCGGAGACTCGGAGCTTGGATTGAAGAGTACTAGAGATTGAAGCTTCACAGATTCGTCAAATTAGGTTTTACAGTTCTTCTCTGTTCTTCCTACCTGAGATGTATTCCTTGTTTGTTTTTGATTCTCTTGTTTTTGATATGAGTAGCTAAACTCGTTGAGCTTAGATTAGATGAACCCTAAGTGACCCAGGGCTTTGAAGCAGTCACAGATCGGCGGTGATTAGATTCAAAGTTTAATAAGTTTCTCTTTGCATGGTTGTTTTGTTCTTGATTGTTGTACTGCGTTTCTTGTCTAGTTGACGCCTAGATTAGTTTCGTTGTTCTTGTGTTTCTTTTCTGGTTGATCGCCTAGATTAGGTTTTTGCAAGCTAGGGTTAGTCGCCAGACATCTTCCTGCTTTGGCGCATAAACTTGTCTTCCTTGATCACCTAGTTTAGATTCTTGTTAAGCTGAGGATAGAAGCGAACGCTCGCCTCGCTTTAGAACATCAATTCAACCAGTTAACCTTATAATTGGAGTATGCCTTTCATAGGAACCAGCTAGGGTTAATCCGCTTCAAGAGTAACTCATAAATCATTAGTAATTGCACCAGTTAAGTTAAGTCGTTGCGAGAGGTGACCGTACCCGGGCGACTAATTAATCTTGGTAGTTAGAACGGATAGAGCGAACGTTCGCCGGTCTTAAACCTAAGGGTCAGGAGTTATGGTGGTGTATAGAAATTGATTGAACAAGAATTGAAATCCGTTGATCTGTTGATTGCTGTTGCCTTGGTGATCTAAGGGGAATTTGAAATCTAAGCTTGCCTGTCGTCTATCTTCTCGTCAATCAACCTTTCTACTTTTTCCTTTGTTTATTAGATTAGAAGTCGTGGAACTCACACCACACACAACTTGTTCAAACCTGAATAATTTGCCAGCTTCTTTGAGTAGTCAATTAGAAGAGACCTCGAGTAGAATACGATCTAGTCTACCTTGGTAGATTAGTTATTTGATACCGCTAAAACTGCAGCATCACTAAGCTTAAGTTCCAATTGTTACCTTGCCATGGCCTTCTACCATTGAGTTTAGGAGTTTGAGGAAGAATGTATGGTAGGGGGCCACCATTGAGCTCCATCGTCTCCAAGTTGGTGATGCCACTCGAAGAGTCTTCCGGTTCAAACGTGGGCGACTCCTCTTCCATTATCACCTTAGGTGGGGTTATGAAGCTTGTGTCCGTCTCTTGACACAAGTACTTCATGATCAAGCAAGCAGATTGAAGAGTACTCACAATCCTTGGTGGGACCACAATAGAGTGTTGTTGTTCACTTTCGTGCTCCACTCTTGGTGTCACCTCTTCTTGAAGCATCTCCAAATCATCTCTCACCTCCTCCAAAGTAATGTGAACCGCTGCAACCGTGGGCAGATGACCCTAACCACCACAAGTTGGAACGTGCAACGAGGTAGAACCTTCAGGAACCAGGGGCGGAAAAAAGAACTTTGACCCGTCGGCTATATAACAGCCGGGAACCAGAAGTGTCCAGTCGAAGACGCCACGCCACGAGATGGATGCTCTTGATGATAAGTCGATCTAAACGACAGTCAATTCCATGAAAGTCGAGAAGAGATTAGCAATTCCATGCTAAGAGAAAAACAGAAGTTTCAAGTGTTTATTCAATTCAAAGGTTGTGTTACAAGGGTGGTCGGCGGCCTCTATATATAGGTGAGGGAACAAGCTCTCCTCCCTAAACACTACTTCCTAAATAATAATAAAATAAAGAAATAAAAAGAGTCCTAATTAGAAAACTGAAGAGGACTTTAACTAATCCTAACCTAGACTAAAAGAAGTGATAATTCGGACTCCAACCCTATAAGGGAAGAGAATCCTACCTAAACAAGAACTCCTAAAAAGGAGGCTGGAAAATCCTAAAAACAACTAAACGGGTTCTGGAAATATTAGCCAAATAAATAATAAACAAATTCGTAAAATTCTGACCTTTTGCAGATCACTAGTAGACTCCATGGGCTACAACTTTCATGTTGGACATCAGCCCAAATTCTGTCTAAAAGTAGCCCATATTCGTCACTCTTTGTCGGGCTACGAATCTGTCCAGAAATCCAGCTTTGCTTAGTATTAGTCGAGCTTTGGCCCGTGGCTGCTCGGTCATGGGCTGACCTCTTGGCTCTTCTCCAAGGTTGGGATCAGGCTCAGGAGGTGGCCTGATTACAGCTCCTATCGTGTGCAGCCTCGGATCAGCATCCGGGCTCCACTCCTTGATGCTCCGCCCATGCTTTGCTAGGACTTGGCCGAGCTCTATCTCCTTCAGTTCTTCTCCAAATTCAGCTCCGTTTGTTGGAGAGTGCTCCTGGGACTTCAAGCTATCCATAGCAACTGGAATCTTCCAAAAGGCTCGAGCCATTTGTTGGCTGGTCCTAAAAACACGCTTCTGTGGTGCCCGGCGCTCGGTCCGACGCCCGGGGCTGGCTCCGTGCTGGGCCTTCTTCAATTCTGGCCAAGCCTTCTGCTTTATGCTTCGGCCAGGTCTTCAGGAATGCTCTCATGGGGTCTTCAAGGGCTGGTGCTGGTACAGCGATCGAGGCTTCGATCCTGGAGCTTAGTTCTGGCATTTGGCCCGGTCCGGGGCTCGTACCGAGGTCTATCTTCGGGTGCCAGCTTCTTCTGGCCAGGATTTCTTCATTATGCTTCGGCCACATCTTCTGGAAGGTCTCTAGAGGGTTATCAGGGGCTGTGGTCGGTCCAGGGCTCGTAGCATTTGTCCTGAGGCCTTGTTCAGGCTCTCGGCTCGGGGTTGGCCCGAGGGTGGCAAGGATCACATCATCCCCCTCTTCTTGAAGAGGATTCGTCCTCGAATCCTTGCCTGATAATCCATTAGAAATAATGAAAATAATCATATGGGAGTATAAGACTTGACCTGGTTGTTCATGGACGCTCTTCAGGGGTTTGGGCCGCAACGGGGCTGGTACGGGTGCTTCGGGGTAGGCCAGTGCCGCGTCGGGGTCGGGTGGTGTCGGACCTGGTGATGTGAACCCCTGCAACCGTGGGCAGACGACCCTAACCACTGCAAGTTGGACACCGTGCAACGAGGTAGAAACCTTCAGGAACCGGGGCAGAAAAGTACTTTGACCCGTCGGCTATATAACAGCCGGGAACCAGAAGTGTCCAGTCGAAGACGCCACGCCAAGAGATGGATGCTCTTGATGATAAGTCGATCCTTCAGTATCGCAACATGCAGATACAACAAGGGTTTCAGAACAAAGTTCTATCAAAGGGGGTTTATTTCATCAAAGTTGTATCTTACAAGGGTGGCCGGCGGCCTCCTTATATAGGTGAGGGAACAAGCTCTCCTCCCTAATTACTACTTCTAAATAATAATAAAATAAAGAGTCCTATTCCTAAATAGTCTCCTAAAACCCCTAAATAATCCAACTAAAAATGAATAAACATAAAATAATAGTTGTAGTCTTTAAAGCAGAATAAAAGACCTAAATTAGGTCAAAAACCCTAATCCGGCCGTGTGTGGCTGCTCGGGCCGGTTGGGCGCGTGTGGCGGCCCGGTGGGCTTGACCGGCCGAACGCCGGGCTGGACTCAGGTGGCGGACGCGGGCTTCGGCTTCGGGCGGGCTCAGTGGCCGGACTTCTTGTCCAAAAGATATGTTCTTCATGCTCGATTCCGTAAAGCTCCTTTCATTGGCCCGGTTGCTGGTTGATGGTTGGTGGCTGTTCTCTCCTTGGGCCTTCTTTCTTTTCGTTCTGGCCTTCTCTTTTAAGCCTCAGATAAGCCGCCAAGTAGCTTTGGATGTAGCTCTCCGTGGTCAGCCCAAGTGTCATGCTTCGGGGCCAAGGACTCCAAGTCTTCTCATGCCTCGGCTCAGATTCGGTCTTTGACAACTCTCCTCTTCGGGCCAAGGGTTCTTGGGCTCTCTTCCTTCTGTACTCCAGGAATGCTTCTAGAGGGTCACTCAGAGAATCAGCTTCTTCCTCAGGGCTCCTAGAGGTCAGGCTAGGGGCAGGCTGAAGCTTCTCTTCGGTGCTAGTGATATGATCCAACAATGCCGCCCCGATGCCAATCGGTACTCCTACACACCACCAGGGTCACCTGGCCGAGACAAGACCCTATGGCCTCTTAAGAAGCGAATGAATCCAAGGGAAGGCCGTCCACGAGCCCTAAAACAAAGGTATGACAAGAAATATCGACTAAATCCTTCACTTGCAGGTAGAAAGACTCCAAGGAATGGAATGTTGTCCCAAGCCATGCTGTTGGCCAAAGGTATGAGCCCTAGCACCGAAGAGAAGCTTCAGCCTGCCCCTAGCATGACCTCTAGGAGCCCTGAGGAAGAAGCCGATTCTTTGAGTGACCCTCTAGAAGCATTCCTGGAGTACAGAAGGAAGAGAGCCCAAGAACCCTTGGCCCGAAGAGGAGAGTTGTCAAAGATTGACCCTGAGCCGAACCCTGAGAAGAAGTGGAGTCCGTGGCCCCAAAGCATGACACTTGGGCTAACCTCGGAGGGCTACGTCCGGAGCTACTTGGAGTCCTACCTGAAGCTTAAAGAAGAAGGCCCAAGCCGAAAGGAAGAAAGCCCAAGGAGAGAGAAGCTCCGAACCCTAAATTGGCAACCGGTCCGATCAGAGGAATTCCAAGGAGCCAACCACGAAGAACATGTCTTTCTACCTGCAAGTTAAGGATTTAGACGATATTTCTTGTCATACCTTGGTTTTAAGGTTCGTGGACGGCCTTCCCTTGGATTCATTCATTTCTTAAGAGGCCATATTGTCGTGTCTCGGCCAGGTGACCCTGGTGGTGTGTAGGAGTACCGATTGACTTCGGGGCAGCATTGTTGGATCATGTCATCCCCCTGTTCTTGCCTTGGATTTGTCCCCAAATCCATCTCGGGTCCTTTCCTAACACTCATCATCCTCTTCCAATCTTTAGCACCATCATCCTTAGACCGAGGAGTCTCGCTTGAGCTAGTAGCGGACCAAGGCTCGGGTCCTTCAGTGCTCTCTTCTTCAGTCTCCACAGATTCTTCCCCTGAAAAACTATCAATAATATTGTTAAGGCTCGGGGAGGTAGCGGGTGAGAGCTCCTTACTCATCTCCACATCCGGATCAGCATCCGGATCGTCCTCGCTCGGGGCAGCTCTTGAAACTCGTCAGGAGGGATTCTCCCATGGAACCGGTGGTGAAGCGTCGAGCCGGAGCACGGGGGTGCTGGGGGTGCCGGAGGTAAGCCAGGGCACGTTGGGCCAGGTGATGGCGCCGGCTAGTGGGGACGCGGCGGCGGGCAGTGTTGAGCTGGCGGCGGGCAGTGGGGAGCCGGCGGCGGCGACGGGCAGGGAATAGGCTGAGGCGGGAAGTGATGCGGCGGCAATAGGCGGTGATGCGGTGACGGGCGGTGGAGGGTCGGCGGCGGGTAGTAGAAATCTGATGGCGGCGAGCAGTGGGGTGCCGGCGGCGGTGGGCAGTGGAGGATCGGCGGCGGCGGGAAGTGATGCAGCGGCAGTAGGCGGTGATGCGGTGACGGGCAATGGAGGGCCGGCGGCGGGTAGTAGAAATCTGATGGCGGCGAGCAGTGGGGTGCCGGCGGCGGTGGGCAGTGGGGAATCGGGCGCTGGAGCGCTGGGACTGGTCAGGGTAGCGCCTGGGCTGGGGCCGAGTGCTGGGGCACTGGGGCCTAGGGCAGTGCCGGTGTTGGGGCTGAGCACTGGGGTGCTGGGGCCTGGTGGGGCAGCGCCGGGGCTGGGGCCGAGTGCTGGGGCACTGGGACCTGGGGCAGCGCCGGGGCTGGGGCTGAGCATTGGGGTGCTGGGGCTTGGTGGGGCAGCGCCGGGGCTGGGACTGAGCACTGGGGCACTGGGGCCTGGGGTAGCGCCATGGCTGGGGCTGAGCACTGGGGTGCTGGGGCCTGTTCGGGTAGCGCCGGGGCTTGGGCCGAGCACTGGGGCGCTAAGGCCTGGGGCAGTGCCGAGACTGGGGCCGAGTGCTGGTGCCAGGGCCGGGGTCAGGGCTAGTGCCTGGGCTAAGGCCGGGGCAGGGGCAGGGGCAGGGGTCGGGGCTGAGGCTGGGGCTGATGCCGGAGGTGAGGCCGGGGCTGAGGCCGGCGCAGGGGCCAGGGCTGAGGCCGGGGCTGGCGCTGGGGCTGAGGCCGGGGTGCCGGGTGCTAGGGTTTTACAAGTGAACCCTGTAAACTTTTCAAGCCCTTCGGGCTGAACTTCTTCTTCTTCTTCTGACTCCTCTTCTTCTTCCTTCTTCTCCTCCTCTTCATCGTCCGTCTCGATTCCTCCTTCTCTTACTACCATCGTCCGTTGGTTAGGGCAATCCCTTGAGATGTGTCCTCTACCTTGACACTTAAAACATACAATTCCACTAGGATGTGGGTTAGAATTCTGAACCGTAGAAGTAGGTTGGACAGATGTTACCGAAGGTGCCGAACCCCTAGGGTTAGGGTTTGGCCGTGAACTAGAGCCTCGATGGTGTTCGATCTTCCATGAGGCTTGGCTGGTAGTCGAGCCTCCTCTCCATGGGGCACTGGCGGATCTTGTCGTGTAACCCCTCTTCAACTCTCTCTCCACGCGGTTAGCTAGGGCATTGAGCTCCTCGTAGTCAGCATAGTTGAGTATGTTGACTTGATACATGAGCTCGGGGCGTAGCCCACCTACAAACCGGGCTATCTTCGCTTCGGGTTCTTCTCGGAGGTCAAGTCGGGCTACCAACATCTCGATCTCCTTGGTATATTGCTCCACGGACATGGTGCCTTGTTTTAAGTTCCGGAGGGATGTGTGTAGGTCTCGAGTATAAGTACTCGGAACAAACTTCTTCCTCATGATCCGCTTGAGGTCTCTCCACGACTCGACGGGATCTTCTTCATCCCTTTGAATCCTGCCCTTGTATTGGCTCCACCAAAGAGCAGCATAGTCAGTGAATTCAAGGGTGGCGAGAATTACCTTCTTACGTTCGGAGTAGTGGTGGCACTCGAGGAAATCCTCCATACTTCTCTCCCAATCTAGGTACTCGTCGGCGTTATATTTGCCAGCAAACTTTGGCACGGTGAGCTTGAGGTTGCTCAAGTCATCGTCAATCTCCTGAGCTAGTCGTCGGGCTCTTCTGTTCGGGTCTTCAGGGCTGTCCTCTCGGTGCCTGTCTCGTCCTCTCTCGGCTTGAAGCTAAGCTAGGATGGCAGCCATGGTAGCTCCAAGGTCCCGAACGTTGCCTTCTAAATTGGCTAGTCTCTCGTCTGCCATGGTTAGTACTATCGAACGGAAGCAATTTTCTATCCCCTCTTCTTAGAAATAAACTTACAACGAAAGGAAATAACGTGGCAAGGTGGCCTTGCTTTCTTTTCTTTTTCTTTTCTTATAACTCGAAACTAAAATTGAAATAGAAGGGAGATTTTCGAATCAATTTTCTAAAGAAAGCAATAAAAGGATATGAATCCAGGAGAACCTGGAGACTGGGATAGATGTGGTCCTTGTGTTTGAACCGTGCTCTGATACCAACTGATGTGAATCGCTGCAACCGTGGGCAGACGACCCTAACCACCGCAAGTTGGACACCGTGCAACGAGGTAGAAACCTTCGGGAACCAGGGCGGAAAAGTACTTTGACCCGTCGGCTATATAACAGCCGGGAACCAGAAGTGTCCAGTCGAAGACGCCACGCCAAGAGATGGATGCTCTTGATGATAAGTCGATCCTTCAGTATCGCAACATGCAGATACAACAAGGGTTTCAGAACAAAGTTCTATCAAAGGGGGTTTATTTCATCAAAGTTGTATCTTACAAGGGTGGCCGGCGGCCTCCTTATATAAGTGAGGGAACAAGCTCTCCTCCCTAATTACTACTTCTAAATAATAATAAAATAAAGAGTCCTATTCCTAAATAGTCTCCTAAAACCCCTACATAATCCTACTAAAAAGGAATAAACATAAAATAATAGTTGTAGTCTTTAAAGCAGAATAAAAGACCTAAATTAGGTCAAAAACCCTAATCCGGCCGTGTGTGGCTGCTCGGGCTGGTTGGGCGCGTGTGGCGGCCGGTGGGCTTGACCGGCCGAACGCCGGGCTGGACTCAGGTGGCGGACGCGGGCTTCGGCTTCGGGCGGGCTCAGTGGCCGGACTTCTTGTCCAAAAGATATGTTCTTCATGCTCGGTTCCGTAAAGCTCCTTTGATTGGCCCAGTTGCTGGTTGATGGTTGGTGGCTGTTCTCTCCTTGGGCCTTCTTTCTTTTCGTTCGAGCCTTCTCTTTTAAGCCTCAGATAAGCCGCCAAGTAGCTTTGGACGTAGCTCTCCGTGGTCAGCCCAAGTGTCATGCTTCGGGGCCAAGGACTCCAAGTCTTCTCATGCCTCGGCTCAGATTCGGTCTTTGACAACTCTCCTCTTCGAGCCAAGGGTTCTTGGGCTCTCTTCCTTCTGTACTCCAGGAATGCTTCTAGAGGGTCACTCAGAGAATCGGCTTCTTCCTCAGGGCTCCTAGAGGTCAGGCTAGGGGCAGGCTGAAGCTTTTCTTCGGTGCTAGGGCTCATACCTTCGGCCATCAGCATGGCTTGGGACAGCATTCCATTCCTTGGAGTCTTTCTACCTGCAAGTGAAGGATTTAGTCGATATTTCTTGTCATACCTTGGTTTTAGGGTTTGTGGACCGCCTTCCCTTGGATTCATTCGCTTCTTAAGAGGCCATAGGGTCTTGTCTCGGCCAGGTGAACAGTGCGGCGCCGGGGTCAGGCGGTGTCGGGCCGGGGTCGGTCAGGCGGCGTCAGGGTCAGGCGGCGCCGGGGGCTGCTCGGGCTCCAGGGACTGGTTGGGCGCCGGGGGCTGGTCGGGCGCTGGGGCTGGGGCCGGTTCCTGAACCTGGGCTGGGGCCGAGACTAGTGCCGGGGCTGGTGCCGGGGCTGGAGCCGGGGCTGATGTCGGCGCTGGGGCCAGGGCTGGTGCCGGGGCTAGGGCCGGGGCTGGTGCTGGTGCTGGGGCAGGGCTGGTGCCGGGGCTGGTACCAGGGCTGGTGCCGGGGCTGGGGCTTGGGCTGGTGCTGGGGCTGAGGCCAGGGCTGGTGTCGGGGCTAGTGCCAGGGCTGGTGCCGGGGCTGGGGCCAGGGCTGGTACCGGGGCTGGGGCCAGGGCTGGTGTCGGGACAGGTGCCGGGGCTGGGGCCGGGGCTGGGCGCGGGGGCGCTGGTGCTGGGCGCTCGGGCGCTGCTCGGGCGCTGGGTGCCGGTCAGGCGCTAGGCTCCGGTAGGGCGCTGGACTCCGGTCAGGCGCTAGGCGCCGGCCGGGTGCTGGGCTCCGCTCGGGCGCTGGGCTCCGCTCGTGCGCTGGGCTCCGCTCGTGCGCTGGGTGCTGCTCGGGCGATGGTGCTGGCGCTGGGCTGGTGCTGGGCAGGCACTGGGCTGGTGCTGGGCAGGCACTCGGCTCAGTTCTGGGCACGGTGCTGGCTCTCCTGTCTTCGACTAACCTCTTGAACGAATATTCTATGTTGTCTAGTTGTAAGCGTGCTATCAGGCACTGATGCTTCAAGAGACATAGATCTAGTCCTGCCATGGTTAGTGGAACAAACGAACACCAATACTTTTTCTAATATAATTTTTAATGCTCTTTTTCTAGGACTCGATGCAACAACTAGTGGCTAAAAGTAGGGTCGTGGCTCGGTTTAACACAAGCAACAGAAGCTAATCTATCCCCTCTTCTTAAACACACTATTATAACGAAAATAAAGAACTTGGCAAGGGTGGCCTTGCTTGATTTTCTGTTTTCTGACTCTTTTGAAATTTTCTTTTGATGACTTGGTCGGCCACCAATCTTTTCTTGCCTTACAAGGAACTTGAACAGAAAGAAAATAGATGAAGATTTTCTAAACAGTTTTCTAAGAACAAAAAGTAAAGGATATGAATCCAGGGTTTCAAACCTGAAGACTGGGATAGATTGTGGTCCGTGTGTTGGAACCGTGCTCTGATATCAACTGATGTGAACCGCTGCAACCGTGGGAAGACGACCCTAGCCACCGCAAGTTGGAACGTGCAACGAGGTAGAAACCTTCGGGAACCGGAGGCGGAAAAGTACTTTGACCCGTCGGCTATATAACAGCCGGGAACCAGAAGTGTCCAGTCGAAGACGCCACGCCAAGAGATGGATGGTCTTGATGATAAGTCGATCTAAACGACAGTCAATTCCATGAAAGTCGAGAAGAGATTAGCAATTCCATGCTAAGAGAAAAACCGAAGTTCCAAGTGTTTATTCAATTCAAAGGTTGTGTTACAAGGGTGGCCGGCGGCCTCTATATAGGTGAGGGAACAAGCTCTCCTCCCTAAACACTACTTCCTAAATAATAATAAAATAAAGAAATAAAAAGAGTCCTAATTAGAAAACCTAAAGAGGACTTTAACTAATCCTAACCTAGACTAAAAGAAGTGATAATTCGGACTCCAACCCTATAAGGGAAGAGAATCCTACCTAAACAAGAACTCCTAAAAAGGAGGCTGGAAAATCCTAAAAACAGCTAAACGGGTTCTGGAATATTAGCCAAATAAATACTAAAAAATTCGTAAAATTCTGATCTTTTGCAGATCACTAGTAGACACCATGGGCTACAACTTTCATGTTGCACATCAGCCCAAATTCTGTCTCCAAGTAGCCCATATTGGTCACTCTTTGTCCGGCTACGAATCTGTCCAGAAATCCAGCTTTGCTTAGTATTAGTCCAGCTTTGGCCCGTGGCTGCTCGGTCATGGGATGACCTCTTGGCTCTTCTCCAAGGTTGGGATCAGGCTCAGGAGGTGGCCTGATTACAGCTCCTATCGTGTGCAGCCTCGGATCAGCATCCGGGCTCCACTCCTTGATGCTCCGCCCATGCTTTGCTAGGACTTGGCCGAGCTCTATCTCCTTCAGTTCTTCTCCAAATTAAGCTCCGTTTGTTGGAGAGTGCTCCTGGGACTTCAAGCTATCCATAGCAACTGGAGTCTTCCAAAAGGCTCAAGCCATTTGTTGGCTGGGACAAAAGCACGCTTCTGTGGTGCCCGGCGCTCGGTCCGGCGCCCGGGCTGGCTCCGTGCTGGGCCTTCTTCAATTTTGGCCAAGCCTTCTGCTTTATGCTTCGGCCAGGTCTTCAGGAATGCTCTCATGGGGTCTTCAAGGGCTGGTGCTGGTATAGGGATCGAGGCTTCGATCCTGGAGCTTAGTTCTGGCATTTGGCCCGGTCCGGGGCTCGTACCGGGGTCTATCTTCGGGTGCCAGCTTCTTCTGGCCAGGCTTTCTTCATTATGCTTCGGCCACATCTTCTGGAAGCTCTCCAGAGGGTCAGCAGGTGCTGTGGTCAGTCCAGGGCTCGTAGCATTTGTCCTGAGGCCTTGTTCAGGCTCTCGGCTCGGGGTTGGCCCCAGGGTGACCAGGATCACATCACAAAGGGTCATCATCCTCAAGTCTCCTTGATTCTTCTATCCTCACATCATCGTTACTTGGTGTTTCCATGGGAAAAAACATGCTCCTCAATCTCCTCCACTACCAACTCTTCTTCCATGTCAAGCTCCTCGGATTCACAAGTGTCATCTTCATCATCATAAACTTGCTCCAAATGATTGGGATGTCTTTCATTCTCAAGAATCTTCGTGACGAGCTCTATGCTTTGGGATAAGCGATTAACTCAGTTTGCATTATCCTCCGAAATTCGTAACATCTCTAGCATGAAAGGAGGTGGAAGAGGTTTCTCATGGCTCATGAATTCCTCTTGGGGAGACTCACTTTCTTCTTCTTCCATGACTAGCACTTCCGGTTCAAAGGTGTTGGAGATGAGCTTCACACTTTGAGTTAAACGATCCAACCGAGCCGCATTATCTTCTGCAATTTGCAACATCTCCCCAATTGTGGGGGAGGTGGAGAGTGTTGTTCCTCCTCTAGAGCTTCCTTGATGAGCGTCACGCTTTGAGATAGGCGATTAAGTTGGTTTGCATTGTCTTGCGCAATCTTCAAAGCTTCCTCAAGCGTGGGAAAAGATGGAGGAGGTTCCTCATAGCTTACGAACTCCTCTCAAGGATGCTCACTTTCCTTCACCATTTTCAAGAGCTCCTCTAGCATAGAAGGAGGTTGAGAGGGTTGCTCATAGCTTGTGAAATCCTCTTGATAATACTCCGGCAAGACTTGATGGTAGGGTGGAGATGGATAGGGACATTGCTCATTCCACATGGGTGTTGAAGCTTGTTGTTCTTGACCCCACCATTGGCTATCTCCCTCACAAGTTTCTTGGTAGTAGTTGGATGGAGTAGGATGACCATAGTATGGGTTAGGAGATGGATTCCACCCTTGACAGGTACCATAACCATTACCTCCATTCCACGAGTTCATCTTACTTGCAACCTTGCTCCCATGAATTAGATAGGTGGAGAAGGGGCCTACAAACACGCACAAGAAACACAACCAAGTAGTACAACAATGCGGGATAACAACACGACAAAAAGAAATAACAAAGAAGCAAAACTAAAACGGAAGGAAGTGAATAGAACGGTCCACTACTAAATGCTTTCAAAGGATTCAGAAAGTTCCCCGGCAACGGCGCCAAAAACTTGATGTGCAAGATTTAACTCACAACTATCAAGGTCGTATTCAACGAGGGCTCTCTCAAAAGCTAATACTCACACGGTTCATGGACGGTCTATTCTTTTGAAATTGGTTTTAGTTTGAAAAGGAAATGAAAACATAAAGGAAACTAAACAAGAAAGCAAAACAAAATGGTGCAAAACAAAGATAAGGAGGTTCACTTGGAAAGATAGCTTTATCATGCTCAAGAGGAACAAAAGCACAAACAAGCCAAACATGATCGAGGTTGCAATCAAATGACCACGCAAATCCCTTCTATAGACTCAATGCACTCTCGCCGCACTAAATCCCTATCCTAGAACCACTCAACCTAGGCTCTCGCTCTCAAGCTAAGTGACTAAGGATGCATTAAAGGTGTTTGATGAAATGCCAAGCTACAAAACCCTCTCCTATGACTCTATGACCACTAGGCTAGACACCACACTCTCATGTCAATGTCCTAACACTAAGTATTCGATTTAATGAAAAACCTAATGCACACCAAGTATTCGATAAAATGCACAAGAGAGAAATCATGCAACTATGGTTGAATTGAGATGATCTAATCTCTTAGAACACACTCCCTTCAATCCCTAGACCTACAAACCATGTAATCTAAGCACTCACATGCATTACATCACAAATGATAGATCAAATCAAGCCATAACACAATTTGGAATTAACAACAAGTCTAGAGACCATCTTCTTACAATCCAAGATCAATCATGGAAAATTTGTACAATCAACCTCTATCCTAGCATAACTATCTATCAATCCAAGGAAACCTAGGAAATCAGCCACACATGGCCAAGGGTACAAAAGAGAAAGAAGGAGAGATGGTCACCAAGAGCTCCATGGCAATCCTCTTCTAGCAAGCTCCTCTCCCCAAGGTTGTGGGCTTCAATCCAAGCTCCTTACTCCAATTTGCACCTTGCTCTAGGGTTGATGATGGATTGGTGATGAAAGAAGAATTGAGAGAGAGTGTTCAATGAGTGTTGTAAAATTAATAATGAATCTCCTTTTAATTTTCGCCTCCTTCTTCCTTATATATTGCACCGGAATTGCCTGGTATTTTCGGCGAAAATTCTGTAATGATTTCGCTGAAAATAGCTTTGAAAACACCGACCGGCTGTGCATTCCTTCTAATGCTTTCGGCGAAAATTCTCCAGGGTTTTTGCCGAAAACTCCTTCACAAATCCAATGTCAGCTTCCTGGACTCCACTGTTTGCACATGCCGAGTGTTTTCGGCGAGAACTATAAGGTTCTCGCCAAAAACTTAAGTATGAAACTGTGCATTTTCCTCGATTTTGCAACGTCCATATCTCCTCCGTCCTAGCTCCGATTGACCTCCCGTTTGATCCTACGTGCTCCTTGTCACCAGTACTTCAATGTCAAATCCTGAAAATTTAAAGAAAACAACTCTAATAGACACAGAATTGGCCTCAAAGTGGCAACCGGACAACAAGATAGCACTTTGCATAAAACTTCAATAAAAGCATATAAATCATAGCAAAATGAGATCAAACATGGGAAATCCTTAGGCTAATCAAAGGCTTAAAAAGCACCAAATATAGTCACATCACAAATCAAGAGCAAAAATTTTTGTCTTAACTCACTAAATTTCCAAAATTCAAGAGCACGAATCCTAGAATTCTCCTAACCATCAATCAATCATCAACAATCGCACAAGCATAATCGTAATAATCATCTATAATAATCAAGGCTAAGAAAAACTAAGAAAAAACAAACCAACCTCAAAATTTTTAGCAAAAACGTGCGTCAAAGGATGTAAGCTTGGAGAGTTGACTTCCTTCGTCTTCCAAGGATGAAGATTAGGAAAAAGAAGGTCAGACTCGTGGGTGATGATGAGGGAGTGATGGAAATCGAAAATAAAGGGGGAAATTCTGCTAAGGACACGCCGCGCACGATGAACAACTGGGTTGAACTCCAACCCTCTCCAAAATTCATAGAAAATTATTTTTAATCCCGTTCTTCGATTTAGACTTTCCAACTTTGACCAAAAAAAAATTTAAAGACTCAAAGAAATCATCAATCATCTTAACAAAAAAAATTGACACCAAACAATGACAAATAACTCGGGAAAGTTTCTAAACGCGGAAAAAAATCTTCATGTACAAAATGATCGGGGTGCCTCCCGAAAGCACTAAATTTCACGTCTTTAGCTCGATGATAACTGGAAATTCGTTCAAGGTACTTGATTGGAGGTCTTTGAGTGATTAAACCTTGAATTCCTTGCCTTTTCTTTCCATCACCCCGGTAAATTCTTCTTCTTTCGTAAGCCTTCGTCCTTCGTCCTTCTTTCCTAATCCCCAGACAACCTTAGCTCACTACAAAAATCCGCTTGATTAGCGTCGGTCAGAAACGCTGGATAGCGTCGGTTGCTGACCGACGCTAAAGGTTTTGGCGTCGCTCAGACAAAGCGACGCCAATTCCTCCGACGCTAAACTTTAGCGTCGGTCGCCACGCGACCGACGCTAAATCAGTATAACGAGCGACGCTAAATCCTTGACCGAATGGGTCGCTGACCAACCCATTTTTTTTGTTTTCATTTTTTTATTCGTTTTTTATTTTCATTTTCTATTTTGTCACTCCATTTTCTATTAATGTCCAATCAGTCACTCCATTTTCCATTTATACAATTTGGTCACTTAAATTTATTAGGTCACCCTTTTGGTCACTACTTGTCCAATCAGTCAATCCTTGATCGATCAACGTGATGATGGTGGAGGCGGCGGTGGTGGCAACGATGATGGCGGCGGCAACGATGATGGCGACGGCGGTGGCGGCAACGATGACGGCGACGGATGGCTGGGGAGAAATAGAGAAAATGAGAAGAAGAGGAGAAGAAGAGGAAGAGGAGAAAAAGAGGAAGATGGAAGAGGAAGAAGAGGAAGGTTGGATCTGGAGATCTGGAAAAGGAAGAAGAGGAAGAGGAAGAAGAAGGTGGAGGAGGAAGAAGAAAGGAAGAAGAAGAAAGATGGAGGAGATCTGGAAAAGGAAGAAGAAAAAGAGGAAGAAGAAGAAAGAGGAAGAAGAAGGTGGAGGAGGAAGAAGAAGAAAGATGGAGGAGATCTGGAAAAGGAAGAAGAAGAAGAGGAAGAAGAAGAAGAATTTAATAAAAAGTTTCAGAAAAAGAGAAGAGGAAGAAGAAGAAGGCTGGAGGAGAAAGAAAAAGAAAGATGGAGGAGAGAGATGCGATTAGGGTTAGGGTGGCGGCTTAAATATATATGTGTTTTAGCGTCGGTCGTCGACCGACGCTAAAACATGTCGGTAACCGACGCCAAAGCTGGTTGGCTTCGTTTCTGACCCAAAATAAAATTTAGTGTCGGTTTTGGTCAGAATTTAGCGTCGGTTGGCTTTCGACCGACGCTAAACCCTCGGTCAAACGCGAGTCAAGGGTTTAGCATCGGTTCCTAACTGACCGACGCTAAATACTTCCCCTCCGAGCGACGCTAAAGGCCTTTTTTGTAGTGGCTCCTAAACCTTTCACAGAGCTTCATGCGCCTTGTGGTTCTCCCTCCATCGTTCCAACCTCTCAAACCAATAAAGAATCATGTGAAAGTGAGGTGAACTTATCGAAATAATTGAGAAAACCAGAAAAATGCATTTTTCTTGGGAGATGAAGGAGGAGAAACAACTATTAGGGTAGCCATCTCAAACACAATTTTTCCACCCTAACGGGAAGTTCATTCTCCCCCTAAGCACATTAATGATGACTCCAGCAGTAATGAGGAATGGTCTACCGAGTATGAGGAGAATATTGAAATCTTCCTTCATATCAAGCACAAAAATTCAACCAGAAAGTAACAATTATAGATTTTCACAAGGACATTTTTAACAATTCGAAGAGGTTGCATAAAGAATAGTTCATGGCATTTATAATATATCTTAAATCACCAAGAGCCCTATCTATGCAATGGGAACCAATAAAGCAAGGTAAAGAGAAACTCCTCGGATACTCGCGCTTCTTGGCAACCCGCCTTTGGAGGAGTTGTAACTTGTGAGCAATTCATCCCAAGAGTCACTCTCATCGACCCTTGACCCCGTAGGAGGTAGAACCTCCTCAACAACTTCAATAGTTTCCAACTCCACTCCTTCCTTCTCGAGCAAAGTAACCTGCCAAAACTTAGTGTACGACGGAATTTTTACAAGAACATACAAAAATTGAGTCGTTACCTCTTGTTTCTCAAGAACCTTGAGAAATGCATGGAAGGATTTATCTTGTGAATCGTCTCTCACTCGATTGGGGAATGGTATCAGTGGAACATAAGGGGACCACTGCTTTAGCTGGAGAGATCTTTTCCATGGGAGGTGCGACCACCTCAATCTCCTCATCTTGTGCGAGGATCGCCTTTAGATGCTCTTGCCGTGGATTAGGTTTGGTGGTGCTGGGAAGAGCTCCCGGTTGTCGCAAATTTGCTCCTACCAACCGTACCAACTCAACAATCTGGGTTTCTATCCTCAAAGCTTGAACTTGTTCACCTTTGAGCAGAATCTCTGTAGACGCAAATCACATGTCATACGTTCTCTCCATCCGCTCTAATCTTTGGTCATTCTTTGTCTCCACCTATCCAACCTCAACATAATCTCCCTAGTAGTTGGCTCCGTGTTACTAGATGATCGATTGTTATTCCTCCCAGCTGATCCTGGAGGTTGGTATAGGGGTAGTGAACCACTTCTCGATCTTTGGTTCTTAGAATTCCTCTTTTGATCCTGGTTATAGTCACGGTTAAACCATGCTTGTTGTCTAAAGCCACCATAATAAGACTGATTTTGAGGGTAGCCTTGAGAAATGAATTTCAACTCCTCACTGTTCATAGGAAGATTAATCCCAAAGTTGTGGCATGCGCCACCATTATGGTTGCAAGTCCCGCACCATCCACAAGGCTCCTGAAAGGTTTTAGTCCAAAGGGTCACAATATGTCTTGCAACCCTTCACTTCCTGAAAAGAACCTTTGGATGAAGTTTATCCAGAGTTAGAATGTCCAGTCGACATCCTATCAACTAATTGCTGCAACTTCTTCCATTCTACAGCTTGGGAATCCACCAATGATTGTAAAGGAGAAGTATATCCCTTACTCCAATCACGAAGAGCAGCTCTCCTCGTCTAGGTTCTACCCTTCTTTGCAATCAAGGTATAGTTAGCAAGAGCGGCTTCTGGAGATAGAGCAGAAACATATCCTTGCGCCAACTGATTCACGGTCATCATTGTCGCGTCATTCAATCATGTGCCAAAGAAATTGGCGAGTTGTACATCTCCAAACCCATGATGTGGGCAAGCTCTTAAAAGCTCTTAGAATTTGTACCAACAATCATACAACGATTCATCATCCAGTTTATGAATAACAAAATCCTCTTCTAAAACTCTAAAGTCTTGGAGGGTAGAAAAAATTGGTCCAAGAATGCTTGGGCAAACTGCCTCCAATTGGTGAAAGTTCCACAAGGTTGGCTATTGAGCCACGTCTTAGCTACCCCCATGGGTGACAAAGAATAGTATGAGGCGGATAGCATTTTCCGAAACTCTTTGCTTCTTATAGGCATTGCAGAGCCCAAAGAAGTTTTCAATGCCCACAGCTGGGCACTCTTAAGGACTTCCATGATATGGCCTATTGGAGACCATATTAGTTAGATGTTGTAACATCCCCGCCCAACCGAACGGTTTGGAACTAGATTTTGGGTGGTTTAGACATTGGAAACAATGTTCTTGAGGCCCCATTGAAGTCTGGGACGTTCATAGTTGAGTCGGGTTGAAGATACAAGCAAGTACGTGAAATTTTGTCAAAGTTGGCAGACTACAAAACATGGCCGTGTGTTATAGAAACACACCGTGTTGTTTGAAACAACACGCCATGTGTTATAAGAAACACACCGTGTTTCTTGTTTCTGCCATAAAAGGAATTTTTCTGCACGAAATTCCATAACTTTCCTCTTTCTCTTTCCACGAAAATCCTTTCGACGAACCAATTAACCTTCAATCCTTGATTCCGGGAGTTGTAGAGCTCCGATTGGTGATCCGTTTCTTGCTACGTGCTCGTTGCGATGAGAGGAAGATATCGCACCATGAGTTTCTTGGTATTTCGGAGTAGGATTCTTTCAGTGAAGAGGAGAAAAGCTACGTTTTTGGAGCTGTAGAGCTTGGCGGTTCGAGTTATAGAAGTTGTTATAGAGCCTCATCTTCTTGTAAGGTGAAGGTTTAGCGTACGATAGGTAGTACGGTCGGCGTGAGGAGTTTCAATTCAGACTTAGAAGAACGTAGGGCCTTGCATGAAATTGGAAGAGAGTAAAAGGGGAAAACTGCTCTGCAATTGACTGTTCTGTGAAATAAGTTGTTTGATGATTGTTGGATGTTGTTAATTGATGGTTTGGTTGATGATTGTGGGCTGTTTGTGATGTGTTGAGATTGGGGAAATGATTAATGGTTCAGACTTTGTAATGAGTGTAGGATGGTCGGGAGGTGATTCTGTAAATTGTATCTATACATTGTGCTATCAGTTGTGGTTGCAGGAGGGTTGTCCTGCGAATGTGGGGTCGCCCTTAATGATGAACAAGTGGATGGCCCTGCCAATGTGGGGTCGTCCAATGAAGGATGTACAAGAGGGTAACCCTGAGACTCACGACATGGCTACCCCTGTACTTGCAGGTGGGGGTGGCCGGTGAGCTAGCCGTTTACCCTTAAACTGTTTGTGTAAAGTGGAATTATTGAATGAAGTGTGATATGATTATAAATGTGTGAATGAATGAAATGATGCTATGTGATATTGGATGGATTGATGTTAAATGTTGTTGGTTGAAAGTGGTGCTCCACGGGTTGGGGGTTGATAATGTGTTATTGATAAAAAATTATGACTTAGAATTGGATAATAGAATTGGTAAGGGAATTTGTACATGGAAGTGGACAAGAGAAGTGGTACGTGGAATTGGATTGGTTTGATTGATTGAAATTGCATTGTTGATGTGTGTAGTAGATTTGGATTGTGATATGTGGATTGAGGTTTAAAATTGGATTAATGTTGAAATTGATGGTGGAACTGTTGGTGGCCTTGATGATGTGAATTGGATGGAATTGAGGAGGAATCGATGAATGTAATTAGTAGATGAATTTAAGGGACGAATTGATTGATGTGATTGAATGAAATGTTAGAATCGGAAGGAGCCTGTACTGCCCCCTAATTGTCACCTCTCCTGGAAGAGAGGGGTGCGGTCACGCCTCCTGTGATGAGGCCAACCGACCCTGGACCCATCCTGAGCCCCCGTTCACAAGAAGTCAGACTAAGGCCTTCCGAGAAAAGCTAAACGCCTACATAGAGTCCTGGAGTAAAGAGGGGCATGAAGAAGATACTGATCGATTCATAAAGAAAGGCTACACCCTTTTGGAGATTTAAGAAGGCCCGGGCAGGAATATTCAAACTTCGGACCAAGGACAAGACCAGCCGAAACCCGACCAAGCAAAGCCCGCCGGGCCGCCACCGAAGCCAGCGGAAGCCCGAGCAAACAAAGGCCGCCGGGCCGCCACCAAAGAACCGGCCCACGCCACCGAAGACCAACCGGCCCAAGAACCGCCACCCGCCGCCGGATTAGGGTTTTTGCCCTAATTCGGTCTTTTATTCGACATTAAAGACTTCCACTATTATTTTATGTTTTATTCTTTTTTAGTCGGATTGTTTAGGGGTTTTAGGATTCTAATTAGGAATAGGACTCTTTATTCTATTCTTATTTAGGAATCAGACTTTAGGGAGGAGAGCTTGTTCCCTCCCTATATATAGAGGCCGCCGGCCTCATCTTGAACACAACTTTTGAAATCAATAAACCCCTGTTTGAACATATGTTCTCTTCCCTTCAAGCCTTTGCTCGTTGTTGCATCGCTTAAGGATCGACTTATCGTCAGAAGCATCCATCTTCTGAAGTGGCGTCTTCGACCGGACACTTCTGGTTCCCAGCTGATATATAGCTGATGGGTCAAAGTACTCATCCGCCCCGGTTCCCGAAGGTTTAACCTCGTTGCACGATCTCCAACTTGCGGTGTTCAAGGGTCGTCTGCCCACGGTTGCAGTGGTTCACATCAGTTGGTATCAGAGCACGGTTCAGCTCTCGGACCACAATCTATCCCAGTCTCCAGGTTTACCTGGATTCATATCTTTATCGCTTTCATAGAAATAGTTTTGAAAAATCCCTATTGTTTCAATTTCTGTATTCAGTTCTTTTCAAGTGTAAGGCAAAGAAAAACCGGTGGCCATCATACCATCGACAAAACCCTAAGTCGAGATCAAGAAAAAGAAAAGAAAAGAAAAGAGGTCAAAAGAAAATATAAAGACCCAACTAAAGAGAGGCCACCCTTGCCGAGATAGTAAGAACAATCCTAAGAAGAGGGGATAGAAGATAGGCTTTCGTTGCCCGACCCCAACACCGAGATCGCTTGCTACGAAAGGAAGCCCGAGGACAAGATGGAGAGTTCACCAAGCCCTAGCTGCCAGAAGACCCTAGAAGCTAAAGTCCTGACACCTACATACTGGTAAGTCTACCCTCGATGCTTTGAAGAAACTTGCAACTGCTTGAAGCTGAAGTGTTTATGTTCTACTTTATTTGAGTGCATCTATTATATTTTAAACACGAGAGGAAAAATCAAGAGTGAGTGAGGAAAAATTTTTGTGAGATTTGTGAGGCCAGATACTTGTTCCAACTAACCATGGCAGATCAAAGACTTGCCGAGATAGAGGCGACAACGAAAGAAGCTTCCCAAGTCTTACAACAGATACAAGCCACCATGGCTCAACTAGTAAGAGAAGCCGGCACAACCCGGCGCCCGGCCCCGGCGCCCCAACATTCGGTCCCAGCCTCGGCGCTGCCCCTAGCCTTATCGCCCCAGCGTTCGGCCCCAGCCTCGGCGCTGCCCCTGGCCCTAGCGCCCCAGCGCTCGGCCCCAGCCTCGGCGCTGCCCCAGGCCTTAGCGCCCCAGCGCTCGGCTCCAGCCTCGGCACTGCCCCAGGCCCTAGCGCCCCAGCGCTTGGCCTCCGCCTTGGCGCTGCCCCAGGCCCTAGCGCCCCAGCGCTCGGCCTCGGTTCTGACCGGCCCTGCCCGACCAGCCCCGGCACCCAAGCTTTCAGTCCCGACGCCCAATCACCCGACCACGACGCCGCCCTCCCAAACCCCAACACCTGAGCGCCCAACCTCGATGCCACCCGACGAACCGGCCGCCCCCGACGCCATCCTGGCCTACACCGACTCCGCTCCAACACCACCTAACCCCGACGCACCCGACGAGCTACATGACCCCGGCGCCGCCCAATCCACCCCTAACCCGACGGCCCCTGACCCCGGAGCGCCTCGAGTACCTTCTCGGACCGGAGTTCTCACCCGATCCATGACCCGGACCGCCACTCAAGCCCCGAGCCTTGGAAGACTTAGGCCTCGGCCCCACCCTGTAGACAACCCTAGTGCCGCCCGACCCCCAAAGTCGGCCCGACGACTCTCTGCTGTATCCCGACGAATCCTCAACGCACAAGTTGTGGAGGAAGGAGGGGAACAACGAGACAACCTCTTTCATACAAAGTGCATAATTCAAAACAAAATTTGTAGTATGGTAATTGATGGAGGAAGCTGTACTAATGCTGTAAGTCACGAGTTGGTTGAGGGACTTGGTCTCCCAACCCAGAAACACCCTAAACCCTACAAACTTCATTGGCTTAGTAACTGTGGGGAATTGAGGGTCACTCGACAAGCTCATGTTCCCTTCTATATTGGAAGGTACAAAGATAATATTTTATGTGATGTGGTTCCTATGGAAGCTGCCCACATCTTGTTAGGAAGACCTTGGCAATTCGACAGGTACTCCACCCATGACGGAAGAACCAACAAGTACAGCCTCATTCATGAGGATATCAAGTACACCCTCAGGCCAATGTCACCCACTGAGATTCTCCAAGACCAGATAGATCGAAGAACCCTCAAAGAAAAGAAAGAGAGAGAGCTCAAGAACCAAGAGAAGAGAGAACAAACGAATGACCCCCTGAGTGTAAAAACAAAAATACCAGACCCTAAGGGTCCCAGAGCTCAAAAAAGTGAGATTGATAGAAGAGAAAACCTGCTAGCCACCTCGAGTGAGATCAAACAATCCCTAGTCTCCAGGAAGCCCCTTGTGATCGTCCGCTACAAGGAGTGTTTGATTTCTAACCCTAATACTTCCCTACCTAGTGTTGTTACTTCTCTTCTACAGGAATTCAAAGATGTCTTCCCCAAAGAAATCCCTAGTGGACTACCACCACTAAGAGGCATCGAGCACCAGATAGACTTAGTACTTGGAGCTGCCTTACCAAACAAGCTAGCCTATCGTACCAATCCAGAAGAGACCAAAGAAATCCAAGCGCAAGTGGAGGAGTTGATGGACAAAGGGTATGTCCGAGAAAGCATGAGTCCTTGTGCTGTCCCAGTCATCCTAGTTCCCAAAAAGGAAGGCACATGGAGGATGTGTGTTGACTGCCGAGCCATCAACAACATAACAGTTAAGTATCGCCATCCTATCCCTAGGTTTGATGACATGCTAGATGAACTACATGGTGCTACCATCTTCTCCAAAATTGATCTTAAATCTGGCTACCACCAAATCCGAATGAAAGAAGGTGATGAGTGGAAAACAGCTTTCAAAACTAAGCTAGGACTGTATGAGTGGATGGTTATGCCCTTCGGGTTAACCAATGCACCTAGTACCTTCATGAGATTAATGAATCAAGTCCTTAGAGCTTACATAGGAAAATTCGTAGTGGTCTACTTTGATGATATCCTTATTTACTCTAAAAACTTAGAAGATCACTTAGAACATCTCAAAGTTGTCTTAGAAACCCTGCGAAAGGAGCACCTCTATGCCAACATGAGCAAGTGCACCTTTTGCACCGATCACCTCATTTTTCTTGGCTTTGTTGTTAGCTCTGCAGGAATAAGGGTTGATGAAGACAAAATCGAAGCCATCAAATCTTGGCCCACACCTAAAAACATCACTGACGTTAGAACCTTCCATGGATTGGCGAGTTTTTATCAAAGATTTGTAAGGGACTTCAGCACCGTTGCTGCCCCTCTCACAGCCGTGCTAAAAAAGGATGTTCCATTCCAGTGGGAAACCCCGCAACAAGAAGCCTTTGAAGCCTCAAAAGAAGACTTACCGAGACTCCTTTGCTCATGCTGCCCGACTTCACCAAACCCTTTGAAATCAAGTGTGATGCATCCGGAGTAGGAATAGGAGTTGTCCTCATGCAAGAAAAGAGGCCCATCGCCTACTTCAGTGAAAAGCTCAGTGGTGCCACTCTCAACTACCTGACCTATGACAAAGAGTTGTACGCCCTGGTAAGAGCCCTGAAGACCTGGCAACACTACCTATGGCCTAAAGAATTCATCATCCACACCGACCATGAATCACTCAAGTACCTCAAGGCTCAGCACAAACTCAATAAACGGCACGCTAGGTGGGTCGAGTTCATAGAAACGTTTCCATACATCATTCAATACAAGCAAGGTAAGGAAAACATAGTGGCTGATGCCCTTTCTCGAAGGTACACCTTAACCTCAGTCCTTTCCACTAAGTTTATTGGTTTTGAATACATCAAGGATCTTTATGCCACTGACCCTAATTTTAAGAGTATCTTTGACGCTTGCCAACAAGGAGGATTTGGTAAGTTTTACCAGCAGGACGGATACTTATTTAAAGGATCAAAACTGTGTCTCCCTAACCATTCTTGCAGGACTGTCCTAACCCTAGAAGCCCATGGCGGAGGACTCATGGGACACTTTGGTGTAGCTAAAACCGTAGCCACCCTCAAAGAGCACTTTTATTGGCCCAAAATGAGACACGATACCGAGAAGATCATATCTGAATGCTCCAAGTGCCAGAGGGCTAAATCTAAACTCCGGCCCCAAGGATTGTATACCCCCTTGCCCATTCCCGAGCATCCTTGGGTACACTTGTCCATGGACTTTGTCCTAGGACTACCTAGGACACGAAAGGGGAAAGACTCCATATTTGTGGTTGTTGACAGGTTCTCCAAGACGGATCATTTCATTGCTTGCCATAAAACTGATGACGCCTCTCAAGTTGCTGACCTATTCTTTAAAGAAGTAGTTAGAATGCATGGCGTTCCAAAGACGATAGTCTCCGACAGGGATTCAAAGTTTTTGAGCTACTACTGGAAAACCTTATGGGCAAAGCTTGGCACCCGACTAATGTTCTCCACCACATGCCACCCCCAAACTGATGGACAGATTGAAGTTGTAAACTGATCCTTAGCCCAAATGCTGAGAGCAGAGTAACATCCGGACATGGGAGGAATGTCTACCACACGTAGAGTTTGCTTATAACCGGGATGTACATTCAACTACTCAATACTCCCCGTTTGAACTTGTTTATGGTTTTAATCCACTGACCCCGCTAGACTTATCCCCACTTCCCATCCATGAGTTTCTAGATGCAGATGGACAAGAGAAGGCAGTTTATGTCAAGCAGCTCCACGAGAAGGCCAAGGCAAATATCGAGAGAAGGACTGCTCAGTACCTCCGCAATGCCAACCGAGGAAGAAAGGAGAAAATTTTCGAAGCTGGAGACCAGGTGTGGATACACTTCAGGAAAGATAGGTTTCCAGAGCAGCGGAAGTCCAAACTACTAACTAGGGGGGACGGGCCCTACACAGTCCTCGAAGGATTAACAACAATGCCTACGTCCTTGACCTCCCAAACTCTTACGGGGTAAGTGCAACCTTTAATGTGGCTGATCTAACCCCTTATTACGATGATGAGCATGTAGACAAGATTCGAGGATGAATCCTCCACAAGAAGAGGGGGATGATGAGGCCAACCGACCCTAGACCAGTCCTGAGCCCTCATTCACAAGAAGTCAGACTAAGGCCTTCCGAGAAAAGCTAAACGCCTACATAGAGTCCTGGAGTAAAGAGGGGCATGAAGAAGATACTGATCGATTCATAAAGAAAGGCTACACCCTTTTGGAGATTCAAGAAGGCCCGGGCAGGAATATTCAAACTTCGGACCAAGGACAAGACCAGCCGAAGCCCGACCAAGCAAAGCCCGCCGGGCTGCCACCGAAGCCAGTCGAAGCCCGAGCAAACAAAGGCCGCCGGGCCGCCACCAAAGAACCGGCCCACGCCACCGAAGACCAACCGGCCCAAGAACTGCCGCCCGCAGCCGGATTAGGGTTTTTGCCCTAATTCGGTCTTTTATTCGACATTAAAGACTTCCACTATTATTTTATGTTTTATTCCTTTTTAGTCGGATTGTTTAGGGGTTTTAGGATTCTAATTAGGAATAGGACTCTTTATTCTATTCTTATTTAGGAATTAGACTTTAGGGAGGAGAGCTTGTTCCCTCCCTATATATAGAGGCCGCCGACATCATCTTGAACACAACTTTTGAAATCAATAAACCCCTGTTTGAACATATGTTCTCTTCCCTTCAAGCCTTTGCTCGTTGTTGCATCACTTAAGGATCGACTTATCGTCAGAAGCATCCATCTTCTGAAGTGGCGTCTTCGACCGGACACTTCTGGTTCCCAGCTGATATATAGCTGACGGGTCAAAGTACTCATCCGCCCCAGTTCCTGAAGGTTTAACCTCGTTGCACGATCTCCAACTTGCTGTGTTCAAGGGTCGTCTGCCCACGGTTGCAGTGTTTCACATCATCCTGGAAGAGTGGCGTGATGGATTGTGATGTGATTGTGAGTTGGCCATTGATGTGAACCGCTGCAACCATGGGCAGACGACCCTTGAACACCACAAGCTGATGATCTAGCAACAGGAGAAAACCGTCGGAACCGGGGATGGAAGAGGACTTTGACCCACTAGCTATAAACGAGCTAGGAACCAGAAGTATCAAGTCGAGGGCGCCACTTCAAGAGCAGGATACTCTTGATGATAAGTCGATCCTTCAGTATCGCAACATGCAGATACAATAAGCTTTCAAGAATAAAGTTCTATCAAAGGGGTTGTTTATTCAAAAAGGGGGTTCTTCTTACAAAAGGGTGGCCGGCGGCCTCTATTTATAGGTGAGGGAACAAGCTCTCCTCCCTATTATCTACTTTCTAAATAAGAATAAAATAAAGAAATAATAAAAGAGTCCTAATTAGAATACTAAAAGGACTTAAACTAATCCTAATATAGACTAAAAGGAAGGTAAATTCGGACTCCAATCCTACAAGGGAAAAGAATCCTACTTAAACAAGAACTCCTAACTTGGGAGCCAAGTTTCCCCAAAAACAGCCTAAACGGGTTCTGGAATTATTGGTAGAATAAATACCAAACAAATTCCTAAAATTCTGATCTTTTTCAGATCCGTAGTAGACTCCATGGGCTACAACTTTTATGTTGTACATCAGCCCAAATTCTGTCTCCAAGTAGCCCATATTCGTCAATCCTTGTCGGGCTAGGATCTTGTCTAGAAATCCGGGTTTGGCCCTTGTTCACTTTAGTTCTGGCCCTTAGCTTCTTAGTCGTGGGCTAAACTCTTGGCTCTCCTCCAAGGTTGGATTCTCCTTGATCCTCTCCTCTTGGATCAGGCTCAGGTGGTGGCCTGATCACAGCTCCTTTCTAGGCCTTCCTCGGATCAGCATCCGGGCTCCATTTAGTGATGCTTAGGCCATGCATCACTAGGACTTGCTTTAGCCCTAACTTCTTTAATACTTCTCCGAATTGAGTTCCGTTTATTGGAGGGTGATCCTGAGTCTTTAAGCTATCCAAGGCTACTAGAAGTTCCCAAAAGGCACGAGCTAATTGTTGGCTGGGCCAAAAGTGCTTCTCTGTGGCATCCGGGCACGGGCTCGGCTCGAGTGTCGGGTTTAGCTCTCGGCCTTCTATAGTTATGTACGGGCCTTTTGGCTTCTATCTTGGCTGGGGCATCAAGGATGCCTCTTGAGTCTCTTTAAGGTCTAGTTGGGCTTTGGGGCTCGTAGGAGTCGATCTGGGGCCTAGCCTTGGTGCTAGGCTCGTCCCGGGGTCCGGGTCGGGGCTCGGTGTCAACATCATCTCCTGGAGAGTCAATAGCCTGACTTTGGTTGTGGTAGGAGCTAGCCTTGGTGCTTGGCTAGGGATCAGCATCCTCCCAAGTGTGTCTTCATGCTCCGGGGCTTTGGCTCTCCTAGGCTCCGGGGGTGGTGCTGGCGTAGGTCTAGGCCTGGTGTAGTCTTGGCCCGGCATCAGTGCTGGGGCCGGATCGGCCTTAGTTGGGTCCAAGTTGGGCTTGGTAGCCAGGATCACATCAGCCATTAATCATTGTGCTGTGGTCTTGGATGCGTCTTTGGGACCCTATTCTACGGTTGGGGGTGCGTCTGTTGTAAGCCGGCAGGGGTGGTACAGGGCAACTCCTTGTGGCGCCTAATGAACTCACATAGATAAATGAATGTATGGTTATGTGTGATGGTGTACGTGTGTGTATTTGTGGGTGTGTGTATGTGAATGGATTGTGTGGTTAAGCTGATCTGTAAGTGTGATATTGAATGCTTCGTGTTAGGAGGATGTTGTGATATGTGAAATGTTAGTATGGAGAGCTGCACTTGAGTGTTAACCTGGACAGTTTAAGGATGCTTAATAACTCATCTATTAATTGAAAAGAGGAATGGGAGTAAGTGATAATGAGCACGTGAGTGAACTTGTGTAAATGGGTGACTTATGTGTATGTGCTAGCTTTGCATGGATTGTGAGACAACTTTTTATGTGATTTTGGAGGATGTGTATTATGCATGATGTTTCTCTGTTACATAATGATGAGCTTAAGCATGTTAAACCCTTGTGTATTGATGTTATCTTGATGTGTGGATGATGATTTGAGATTGAGCTTATGTGATCATCTAGTATCATGTTAGGAATTAAAATATGAATGGTTGTGTCAGTGATGTAGTGTCAAATAATGCTACCAAGCTGGAAGCTAGGGTAGATCGTATTCCACGGGTCTTCTAATGATTGATTACTCAAATATAAAGGCAAATTACTCAGTTTAAACACTTTGTGCGTGGTGTGAGTTCCACGACTTCTAATTCTAAGAAATGCACGGAAATTAAAAATTAAAACTGAAAACACGTTGAAAGATTGGTTGAAAACAAAGATGACAGACAAGCTTAGACTTTGAATCCCCCTTCGTTCACTAGAGCATTGGCAATCAACAGATCAGCGGATTTCGATTCTCGTTCAATCAATTCTAAGACACCACCATAACTCCTTACCCTTAGGTTTAAGACTGGTGAAGGTTCGCTCTATCCGATCTAGCTACCAAGATTAATTAGCCGCCCGGGTATGGTCACCTCTCGCAACGACTTAACTTAAATGGTGCAATTACTAACGATTTATGAGTTACTCTTGCAGTGGATTAACCCTAACTGGTTCCTACGAAAGGCACACTCCAATGATTAGGTTAATTGTTCGATTTGATGTTTTAAAGTAAGGCGAGCGTTCGCTTCTATCCTTAGCTTAACAAGAATCTAATCTAGGTGATCAATCCAGACAAGAAACATGAACAATGAAGAACAAATCAAACATGAAAGAGAAACTGATTGAACTTTGAATCTAATCAAAGCCGATCCGTGACCGCTTTAAAGCCCTGGGTCACTTAGGGTTCATCTAGTCTAAGCTCTACGAGTTTAGCTACTCATGTTTTTTTCACAAAAGAATCAAAGACAAAGATAGAGTTCATCTTGTACAGAGGAAGAACAGAAAAGGATCTGAAAAACCCAATTAAGATGACTCTGGCAGAACTTCGATCTCCGGTAATCTGCAATCCTAGCTCTGAGTCTTCGAGATGAACGGGATAGCATCACGATCTCTTCTTGGCTCTCCAAACTCTAAACTCTACCCCAGAACTCTTGAGAATCCTTGAAGTATTCGGTATTATCAAATATGATGTGTGTTGTGATCATGTTTTTGATTTAGGGCCGCCGGTTAAGTATTTATACTTAACCCTAATACCGCTGGTTTTGCCTAGAATTTTTGCAGAAAATCTGATGGAATTTTCGTCGAAAATTCCTTTCTAAATGGGGTGATCGCCGGCTTTTTTCTCCTGTGATTTTCGGACGCCGAGTTCTCGGCGAAAACTTGGTGTTTTGCCGAAAACTTCTTCTTGAATGCACTGCCGATTTCTTCATGAGTTTTCGCCGAAAACTCCAAGGGATTTTCGCCGAAAACTTCTTTGTAAATGGGAGCAGAATTTGGTTTGACTTGATTGACTCCTTGGATCGATTCCGGTGCGATTCCTCGAGCTTCCAATGCCTTAGACACGTCCTTGGCTACTTTATTTGACGGCAAAAACCTGTGCTAACATGAAAACACTAGAAAACCATCAAATAGACCCGAAACGGGCCAAAGTACCACAAATGGTACGAGATAGAGTAGTTGAATGAATATTCGTTATTCTACCCTAAAAACCATGTCTTAAGCAAGGAAATGTCGCTTAAATGAGGCTGATAATCACGTCAAATAGGGTGTCATCAAAATACCCCACACTTAAGCTTTTTGCTTGTCCTCAAGCAAACTGAATAGAAACGCTCATGTTCACAAATGATAAGATTTATTAAATTGGAGTTCAATCAAACACAATGAAATTATTAGACAGATAATTCCTAGAACAAGAAACCTAACATGCATACTGATCAGCCAAACAACCTGGTCTCACTAATAAACTGCACACGACGAGTAATCGCAACCAATTATGCACGAATTTGACCTGACCAACCAGACTCCTCACACATGAAATATTTAGAAAACGGGGAACTCTCACTCTCTGTGTTTAAGGACGTGTTTCTGCTCTCAATCATTTTCTGTTACTGAATTATGTCATAAGTTTGCAATTCGACCCCATCTCCACCACTGTGACAACACGAGTAACTAGTCAAGAAGGACTTCCCTGCTAGGACTGCAACGAATTCTACACTACAAGGGTTTATGATGAGATGGATGATGGAAATGTATGATGATGGCTTTGGTGCGATTGATGAGCTGCAGAACAGTGATCAAATACTACCAAGCTAGAAAGCTAAGCAGATCGTATTCCACAGGGTTTCTTCTAATTGACTACTCAAAGAAGCTGGCAATTTATCCAAGTTTGAACACGTTGTTCGTGGTGTGAGTTCCACGACTTCTAAACTAATATGCAGGAAAATTTATAATGAAATTAAAAGACAGAATGATTGGTTGGTTTAGACAGATGACAGACAAGCTTAGATTTCGAATCCCCCTTAGATCACCAGGGCAACAGCAATCAACAGATCAGCGGATTTCAATTCTCGTTCAATCAATTTCTAAACACCACCATAACTCCTGACCCTTAGGTTTAAGACTGGCAAACGTTCGCTCTATCCGATCTAACTACAAAGATTAATTAGTCGCCCGGGTACGGTCGCCTCTCGCAGCGGCTTAACTAACTGGTGCAATTACTAGTGATTATTGAGTTACTCTTGAAGCAGATTAACCCTAACTGGTTCCTACGAAAGGCACACTCCAATGAATAGGTTAATTGGTTGAATTGATGTTTTAAAGAGAGGCGAGCGTTCACTTCTATCCTCAGCTTAACAAGAATCTAAACTAGGTGATCATGAAAGACAAGTTTATGCGCCAAAGCAGGGAGATGTCTGGCAACTAAGCCTAGCTTGCAAAAACCTAATCTAGGCGATCAACCAGAAAAGAAACACAAGAACAACGAAACTAATGAAGAACAACAATGAACGCAGTACAACAATGAAGAACAAAACAACCATGCAAAGAGAAACTGATTGAACTTCGAATCTAATCACCGCCGATCTGTGACCGCTTTAAAGCCCTGGGTCACTTAGGGTTCATCTAATCTAAGCTCTACGAGTTTAGCTACTCATATTAGGAACAAGAGAATAAAAAACAAACAAGGAATACATCTCAAGTAGGAAGAACAGAGAAGAACTGTAAAACTTAATTTGACGAATCCGTGAAGCTTCAATCTTCGGTAATCTTCAATCCAAGCTCCGAGTGTCCGAGGTGAAGGGATGGCGTCACGATCTCTCCACGATTCTTTGAACTCTCTAAACTCTCTCTCCAACTCCTAGGGCTGAAAATTATGATTGATATTCTGAGGTATTTCTTTATTTGAGCCGCCGGTTAAGTATTCATACTTAACCCTAATACTGCCGGTTTTTAACTGATATTTTCGCCAAAAATCTCTTTGTAAAATGACTGCACGCCGACTGCTTTTCTTCTGTGGTTTTTGGTCCAACAATTTTCGGTGAAAACTTAGTGTTTTCACCAAAAACATCCTTCGGTTGACATCAGTGGATTTGTGCTAGGGTTTTCGCCGAAAACGCTAAGGGATTTTTGGCGAAAACTTTAGTGTAAACCAGGGCAGGAATTGGTTCGACTTGATTGGCTCCTTGGATCGATTTCGGTGCGATTCCTCAAGGTTCCAATGCCTTAGACACGTCCTTGATTACTTATTTGACGGCAAAAACCTGTGCTAACATAGAAACACTAGAAAACCATCAAATAGACCCAAAACGGGCTAAAGTAACACAAATGGCACGAGATAGGGCAATTGATTGAATATTCGCTATTCTACCCTAAAAACCATGTCTTAAGCAAGGAAATGTCGCTTAAATGAGGCTGACAATCATGTCAAATCGAGTGTCATCAGCGGTGTAGCTTTCGACTAACTTCCCTGGAATCTAGTCTATGGCTTCCTACCGTCTAACCAGACACGGGTGAAATAGTGAATGCTCATCCTATGATACCCTCAAGCAACCTAGCACTTATTTTCTTTATACTTTTTTCTTTTGACTTTTCTTTTTAACTTGGTTCTTCTATTTGTATGGAGAAGAACGTTTATTGAACTAAAAACTTGAAACTTTTCTTTTTTTTTTTTGCTTTTCTTCTTTTTTGACATTTTCTTTTATTTTTCTCTTTCTCTTTTTTTTTCTTTGTGCCAATTCTTTCTTTTAGTTGCTAGAGGGTTTACACGTTCGGACATAATAGCTAAGACCACCTGTTTAATGGCTATAGGCAGGTTACCACAAACCGACTTCCGGCAGGTCATCTAGAACTACAACCATAGGGGATCAACGGGGAATGAAAGAATGGGAAATGGCTGTAATGTATTATCGAACCGAAAGAACAGGCCAAGCTCAAGGGTTTAAACCTAATGGATTTATCGTTTGGTAGGCTATTTGGCTTAGTAGCTGAATCTAGGTGCCCCTATCATTCTAGAACTCGTGTCATCGTGTGGTCTCGAGTAGGTCTCATGCAAATTCCAACTCATTCAAGCAAACAGAAAATCACTCAAAAAGAATTGAAATTGCAAGTTATGTGTAATGGATCAAAAGCTCACAGTTGGTTTGCTAGTCGGATTCGGTCATTTTCATGCAATCAAGGCTACAAACTACAAGTGTGATTTAAAAAATTCTGTTCTGACCAGGCAATTTAGCAGTCTAAGCATCATTATGAAAGATTGAACAACAACTTAACATAAAAAATCAAGAACTGAGCCATTCTAATGCTAGAGAGACTGGAAAGGAATCACGAGGCACACAAAAACACAATCAAGGGCAATCAAGTTCATGCAAGGTTCTCTAGCATCCTACCCCACGCTTAAATCGGATTGTGTCCTCACAGGACTAAATCTAGAGTTCAGAGTGAAGTAGAAGAACCTGGACCGAGATGGTTGGCGTTGGGGATGAGCACGGATCCTCAGAGCAGAGGCAATCTACCAAAGCGAAGCAAAGGGAATCTACTGATTGCCTGCAAAACAAAAACAAATGAAAGATAAAAAGGAAACCCGGACAAGTGTCCTGGATCCACACAGAAAAAAGTTGGATCGAGATCCGAAAAGAAGAAATAAAAAGAAAGGACAAGGAAAAGGACACCACCCGATCATAGCTGGTCAAGGGCGTCGGGGGGTGGAAGGTGTAGGGCGTCGCTGACCTGACGTTGCCACGCCAGCTGTGCCTCATATCACTCGTCAGAGCGGTGCATGTGTTGCTGCATAATAATCCATCTCGCCTCCTGAGCGGCGTTGTCAATGATGCGCCACTCCTGGAGTCACTCATACAGCTCTCCAACATTCGCGGGTTGCGGTCGGTGCTGTGGGTGAGGCGCCTGATATGGATCTGGAATGGGTGGCGGCGACTAGTGTGCATACCATGCCTGATGATGTGACGATGGTGTATGATCATGAAACTCCGGCTCTACTGGGGCCACGGCTCATCACCATCATCTTCGTCCTCCGACTCGGTCTAGTCCTAGAGAGGAGGGGGCACCGGCACCTGTGGATTGAGGTCCAACTCGAGGTCATACTCGACCGCTAAATCTCCGCCGATGGTGTACACTCTGCGGCGTGGGATGTCCGGGCCATATTCATGGCTGATACTGAGGGAGATGATGAGCTGGCCCACGAAGTTGCCTCCCAGGAGTGAGCTCGGTGGCCTCGGCTTCTGAGTCTTAAGGCGAAGTATGCGTGCAAGCACCCATCCGGGATGAAGAGGATAACTCTCCCAGATGGCGCGAAGAAGAGTGAGCTCCTCTCCGCTGATGTGGTGGCGGCTCTTATCTGGTGCAAACAAAAGAGAACGACGCCAAACCATGTGAATGAATCGATAGAGAGGGTGAGAGAGGGACTTAACTGAGTTATGCTTCATGGTACGGTCGCCGGGCACTCCAGTCATGTGGCTTCAGAGCGCGTCGTACTCCTGTCAGTCGTCGGAGTCGTTCTCCCAGCCGAGGTGATAGGTGAACGACTTGTACACCCTGGCAAGGTAGAAGGATACCACCTTCCCACGCTGCCTCCTCTTATGCTCGTCCAACTCGAACGTGGCCCAGAACTCCTTAAGTGCGATGTCCGGGAAGTCAGCAACTAGGGTGGTCAACTCCAGCAGTCCTGAAGGAAGCAAAGAGTCGAGCACAATCCGGTGCCAGTCCATGTCATGCTCGAAGAGTGAGTACATGGATAATGGACGCACGTCGGCTCCGGGAATACGTTCGAGCCTCTGGTAGCGCTCGAAGTAGTACTGGGGCAGGCGGGCAACGGTGGCGTGGTACCCGGCACGGCCAGGGAAAGCTGGTGGAGGGCACTTGACGGCTGGTGTGACGAAAGCGGGGGCTCCGGAGCTTGACCCGCGTCAAGGCGCGCTTTTGTCCTTCGCTCATGAATGACATTCCTAAAACCAGAAACGAAACCAGATTAATTAACTAAAAACCCACCCCACACTTAGTAGAAAAACTCAATTTCACAAAGAAACGAGGAAAACCGAGTGGGGGTAAGCAAATTAAGTAACTGGTAATCACAAAAAAATCACAAATCATGCATATGTCTAGCAGGAATGTTCATAACATAATTAGGGATCAGAAGTCAAACCGACATTCAAAAAGTCAACATCATAGCATATTGAACCCTAATCATGGCAATTACTAGCTCAAAGCGGGAAATGATGGCATAACGAATAACCCAGATGGCAAGCACAGATATATGAACGTGAATGAACACACATGGCAGCCAAAAGAACATAAACAAGGCATGGTCAAACCGACATTTCTCATAAAGTCAACACTGCAAAGAATCGATCTTAAGCATAGCAACACATGATCGAACGACATTAGAATTCAGCACAAAACTCCCTAAGCATGCTAGATCAGTCCAAAGAATTCAGCTAACCTAGTTCACACAAAATCAGTCGGCACGCAAATCGAGGTAAATCGAGAAGTCAACCAAAAGTCAACCCCGATGAAATTCAGCATTCAACATGTCAAAAGATTCGGAATGAAAAGTTCTACAACTTACCTTGAAGCCATGGGTGCTAAAAATGAACGGAGAAAGAGAAATTGGTGAAAAATCGAAAAATTTAGGGTTTGGTTGAACGGGAGCTCTAGAGCTCCGATTCGGACGATCTACGGCTCAAAATTTTCGGACAAGGGAGGGGAGAGGTGCGACGGCGGCAAAAGGATGGCGGCAGCATGAATGTGGCGGCGGCGGCGGCAAACGGACGGCGGCGGCGTGAATGTGGCGGCGGCGGCTTGGTTTTAAAACAAAAGGGGGGGTTTCTTATTTTCGAATATGAAAGTGAGGGGAGATAGAGTGTGACCAAGAATTAAAAGGGAAAATTTTGTTGCTTTTCACTCAAGTTTTCGGCGAAAATGTGTGCAATTTTTCACCAAAAACCCAAGGCAAAATGGTATGCCGGTTTTCAAATAAGTTTTAGCCGAAAACTTCATAAAGTTTTCACCAAAAAGTTTAGTTAAAATCGTCCAGAAAACACAATGGGATTTTCAAAGGAGTTTTCGCCAAAAATTTTGACCTGCACGATTGAAAATATTTTCGCAATCCCGGCAAACTTCATAAAATCACAATTAAATCCACAAAAATCGGACCAACTTAAAAAAACTTGCGATTGAAATGATGACACACAGACTACACACAAAAAATAAGAAATCATGCAAACTGACACTTTTGGCTCCCCCGAACTGACTCTAAAACACTAAGGTTGACACAAATGAAAAACTGACTCCTGCCGTGGGTTGCCTCCCACGAAGCGCTCTTTTATTAACGTCCTTGAGCTGGACGATACCTGAATGGTATTAGGAGACATCCCATCTCAGGTTCTCCTTAATGCTAGCATCGAAGTTCATGAAGTAGAGCTTCGGGGCATCTCCGTTAAGCATAAATTTCTTCCCGTTTGCGTGTATAAGCTTGGTACGTCCGTCGGGAAGGTGATCAGTGATCTTGAACGGACCAAATAGCTCTATTGAGGGGTCATCCTCTACAATGAAGACGATGGAAGGGATGAGAATGATCGGCTTTGTCTTCGCTTTATCCTTCGGCTCTGTATCACCAGGATCGGTGATCATCGGTATTTCCTTAGGAGATGCTTTTGGCTTCTCCTTCAATACTTGTTCCGGCGCCGGTAGCTCGCAACAAATTAGTGGTGCAGCTGGCTCGGATGAAGGTGGTGGCAAAACTGGTCTCCAGACCATTTGAGTCTTCATTTTTTTCTGATTCCTTCTCCGTGACCTGCCAGGTTCCTTGCTCGGTGGTGAAGAAGAGGCTTTCAGTTCCTTCTTCTTTGGCGGCTTCTGAGCAGCAGATTTTGGTTTCTGCTTTGTAATCTGTTCAACACCTGCAACAATAATCGATCTAGGAACACTAGAAGAGACTTTAGTAATGGAGTTGACCGGAGTCAACTCCACAGTTTCAACAGCTAGGCAATGACATTCTTCATTCAAAGGGGTATATTTCATTCCGTCTTTAAGATGGAACGTTATCGTGTCTTTACCAACCCTCAAAGTTAAAGAACCATTTGGCACGTTAATTTGCATTCCAGTTGTTGCCATGAAGGGTCGTCCTATGAGAATGGTAGAATCATCCTTACTAGTGTCAATGATCACATAGTCAGCTAAGAACGTGAAAGGACCACATTTAGTAACAACGTCTTTTATCTCTCCTCTCGGAGTTTTCAGTGATCTATCAGCAAAGACAAGTTGTATGCTATTTGGTTCAAGTTCTCCTAGGTTCAATTTTTCAAATAAACTCATAGGCATAACATTGACAGACACGCTTAGGTCAACCAAACTACGTTGTATCTCAACATCATTAATAACTAGAGGAAGCGTGAAAGAACCAGGATCAGAACACTTAGCTAGATATGGCGATGAAGGCTTCTTGCTACGAGCGGCAGGATATCCTTCTTTACCTCCCCACATGCCAGTCTCGATCCGTGCGTTCGGCAGCAATGGTCTTGGAAAATGAGGTTTCACATAGTACGGAGCAAGAGGAGGATCATACTCCTTAGGCGCCTCCTTTGGTGCTTCCGTAGGAGATTCATCATTCCTGCATAAAATAGAAGAAGCATTAGTAGATGAGTATGATGGTTCTTGAACGGATACCATCTTAGCTTGCTCCTTTCTTGGATTTGGCTCGGTTTGGATTAGAAGTTGGCCAAATGGTCGACCAGATGCTAGCATGCTCGAGATGTGGTTCACAGCCTGCTCAATTCTTTGATCGGATGTGATCTGTTCTTGGTTGAGAAGAGCTTGAGCCTTGAACTGACTGTTATGATCGTCAAGTCTGGTGATGATCTGTCTAAGCTTCTTGTCCAGTTCACTGACGTTGTTTTCCCTCTTATGTTGCTGCCCTGTATAGGTGTTGTTCAAATATTGATTCTGGCGATTGCCAGGAGCAGTTCCATAGTTACATGGATTGCGATGCGGCGGCTAGTAGACACCTGCCGGCGGATGATTTGGCTTCTGTTCCTGAGCTGGACCAGCTGGGCGACTATTCTGGTTCTGGTTGGCACCGACATTATAGGGAGGACTATCTTGATAATTCCCCTGTTGTCTGAAGTTGCGGTAGCCAGCATAACCATTCTGATTGTTGCTGAGGCCCTGTTGAACGAAATTGACTTCTTCGGCAGACCAGACTTCTGTTTTACCAAAATTCTGGCATCGGCCTCCATTATGCGCACAAGCTCCACACCACTCGCAATCGGCAACGTAAACAACGGCTGCCGGTGGCTTGATGGGTGTAGAAGACTTCTTCAGATGCTTCTCTACTTCTGCCTTGATAGTAGCTTCAAGATTGAGCTTGCTTCTTGATCCTTCAGATTGTCGTTCCCAGTTCCTCGACTTGGAAGCACAGTTCGCGAAATGAAGAAGAGCAGCTTCAGGTGTAAGGGTAGTGCAATCCCCTTTAGCTAGGGAATTGACCCATTTGGCAGATTCTTCTCGAAGACCTCGAGCAAAGATTTCAGCTAACTTCCTCTGCTCGAATCCGTGATGAGGACAGTTGTAGAGAAGTTCTTGGAATTGATTCCAAGTATCATATAAGCTTACTCCTTCCTTCTGAGAGAATCTGGCGATGCTGTCCTTGATGGCTGATGCTGCAGTTTTAGCGGTATCAAATAACTAACCTATCGAAGTAGACTAGATCGTATTCCACAGGGTTTCTACTAATCGACTACTCAAAGAAGCTGGCAAATTACTCAGGTTTAAACACTTAGTGCGTGGTGTGAGTTCCACGACTTCTAATCTAATAAAGCAGGAAAATAAAAGACAGAAAATTAAAAGGTTGACTAACGAGAAGATAGACGAACTTAGATTTCGAATCCCCTTAGATCACCAGAGCATTGGCAATCAACAGATCAGCAGTTTTCAATTCTAATTCAATCGGTTTCTATACACCACCATAACTCCTGACCCTTAGGTTTAAGACCGGCGAACGTTCGCTCTATCCGTTCTAGCTACCAAGATTAATTAGCCGCCTGGGTACGGTCGCCTCTCGCAACGACTTAACTTAACTGGTGCAATTACTAACGATTTATGAGTTACTCTTACAGTGGATTAACCCTAACCGGTTCCTACGTAAGGCACACTCCAATTATAAGGTTAACTGGTTGAATTGATGTTTTAAAGAGAGGCGAGCGTTCGCTTCTATCCTCAACTTAACAAGAATCTAAACTAGGTGATCAAGGAAGACAAGTTTATGCGCCAAAGCAGGAAGATGTCTGGCGACTAACCCTAGCTTGCAAAAACCTAATCTAGGCGACCAACCAGAAGAGAAACATAAACAGTGAAGAACAAAACAACCATGCAAAGAGAAACTGATTGAACTTCGAATCTATTTATCTGGGTCACTTAGGGTTCTTCTAATCTAAGCACTACAAGTTCAGTTACTCATAACGATGACAGCAGAATCAAAAGCAACAAAGGAAATCATCATACAGAGGAAGAACATATAAGAACTGAAAAACCTAATTCTGACGACTCCTGGATCTTCAACTTTAAGCTCCGAGCTCTCTGAGGTGGAAGGATGGCGTCACGATCTCTCCACGAATTTTCGAACTCTCTAAACTCTATCTATCGACCCTAGAGTCGGCTGACTCTCAAAAGTCTGATTTGTGAAAATATGAATAATGAATGATCTCCTGATTTGGGCCGCCGGTTAAGTATTTATACTTAACCCTAATTCAGCCGGATTTCTTCTATTATTTTCGCCGAAAATAAAGGATTATTTTCGCCGAAAAGGATGGTGCAAATGGACGGTCCTTTGGCTGGAATCTCCTGTGATTTTTGCTTCGGTCGAAAACTTAACAGTTTCACCGAAAACTCCTTCAGCCGGTCATCAGTTGATTTGTGCTGATATTTTCGCCAAAAATAAAGGATTATTTTCGGTGAAAATTCCTTTGTATTCCGGGCAGGAATTTTCTGAACTTGATTGGCTCCTTTGATCGATTCCGGTGCAATTCCTCGAGGTTCCAACGCCTTAGACATGACCTTGGCTACTTTATTCGACGGCAAAAACCTGTGCTAACACAAAAATACTAGAAAACCATCAAATAGACCCGAAATGGGCCAAGGTAACACAAATGGCACGAGATAGGGCAATCGATTGAATATTCGTTATTCTACCCTAAAAACCATGTCTTAAGCAAGGAAATGTCACTTAAATGAGGCTGATAATCATGTCAAATCGAGTGTCATCAAAATACCCCACACTTAAGCTTTTGCTTGTCCTCAAGCAAACTGAACTAGAACACACTCAAATTAACAAATGACACGAGATTAAACTGAGATTCAATTCTAACGATTTGGTTTAGACTGTTCCACGTAGAAAAAGTGACCTACACATGCAAGAACATCAACCAAACAAGTTTTCGATCTCACTAATTTCTGTACACTTCCAGTAGTGGTTTTAACAATCCTCATTTCTTGGCAAAACAATTAATCATAATTAACCGACTATGATAACGCCAATTCTAATCAAAAAGACTTTAAGCTCTAGCCATGATGTGGACGTGAAGGTAGGAAAAGTGACGTGGCTATCGACTCGACTTCATCCGTTTCTAGATCTGTACGTTACATGTTCTAGCTAGGACCGATATTTCAAGTTTCAAACTTCGTTCATTTATTTACTGCATACTAGTGCTCGATACCAAACACTTCACTTAGGTGTTGGACCTGCCTAGCTCACAGTATTTGTGCCTATGCTAGTGCTCAACCCGAACACTTCACTTAGGTGTCGGGCTTGCCTAGCTTTGATTTTTAGCACTTTAAAAACTTAGCATTGATTTGCAACACTTAATTACCTGATTTAACCAATTTAGCCACTTGATCCTAGCTAGTTATAACTTTTTACACAAGATTTCGAATTGGATTTCCGTCTAATCTCAAGCCACAATCACAGGTGAACAAATATGGAGTGAAAACATGGGAGAAGCTAGCATTTATCATCTTAGAATGGTGTTATCGAGCTTTGTGATTGACAAGTCAATCAGTTTAATTGATTCAAATTCCAACTACAAGAGTGATTTATGATCTGTTCTGACCTAGACTCATTTAATATCAGTTCCGACACGTTGGTTACAGGTTCTAAGTGGAACAGTCTGGACGTCATTGTTCAAAATTGAAGTCAATTTAACATCACGAGTTAAGAATTGAGCAATTCTAATGCTAGAGAAACTGGAAAGGCACCGAGAAACACACAACACACAATTAAGGGCAATCAAGTTCATGCAAGGTTCTCTAGCATCCTACCCCACACTTAAATCGTATTGTGTCCTCATAGGACTAAACTAGAGTAGAGATATACGAAGAACCTGGAATGAGATGGTCGGTGTAGTGGATGAGCATGGATAGCCCGGAGCGGAGTGAAGTAGCTACTCAAGTTCCTACAAAAACAAAAACAACAAAAAGATCAAAAGGATACCGGGACAAGTGTCCCGGATCCACACAGAATAAAAGTCAAAACAAAGAAGGAAAAGACTGACTCAATAATTCAAAAATGGACTTCAGCCGTGGGTTGCTCCCACGAAGCGCTCTCTTTTAACGTCCTTGAGCCGGACGGTACCTGTTAGGGACCCCAACTTAGGAGTTCCTTGAAGTCAATCATCTTCTTCAAGGCCAGCGGTTGAGTGCCATGTAGCACTCCAGCAGGGTGATGTAGCCGGTAGTGCTCTAGTAGATCGCAGTTCTGGTTGGATGACCAGTTCTTCTCGAATTCTCCTTCTGGAGGAGGAAATAGGTAGTATGGTGTGGCACGGTCAATGAGCTCCATCTTCTCCACTTTATGATTATCTAGAGGTCTATCAGGATCGAGTATGTATGCTTCCAAACCCTTGACGTCTTCGATCCCCACGTGCTCGTCTCTGGCTTGATCTATAGGTTGGCTCGGCAGAAGCTCTATTGAGGATATCTCCTCGATTTCTTCGTGCTCCTCTTCGGCTTCAACTTCAAGATGGATTGGCTCTTTGTCTTCATCAACCACCACCACCAAGGATTCTTCATCAGATGCTTCTAACTCGCAATAGTCATGGGTGAGATTGTCATGTTCATCTTCGTACGGCTCTTGAGCATCTTCTTCCATTAGTGGATTTGGTTGCTCGAGCTCGACATCCACCATGTTACGAGCTTGCAGCTTCGAAAGGAGATCATCCAAGGCAGATTCTACTCTTGCCGTCTGTTGTCGATGCTGATGAGCCGGTATATACACATCTTGGTGATTTTGTTGGTGGTGTGTAGCTTCTGGCTCTTCTTCGAAATGTTCTTGAGCATCTTCTCCTTTCAATTACACTAGTCGCTTGAGCGCGGCGTTCAATGCATCAACAACATTGTCCATTGATTGGAGGTTGTCGATCGCGACTTGGGTGCTTGCCATCCATTGTTGATGCTCATAAGTGTGTAAATCCATCTATTGGGAGTCTTCGAGATATGGTGCTTCATTGATGTGCCACTCTCGGTACCGGTCATCCCACCTGTAATCCTGCATGATCAAAACTAAGAAGCACTACCCAGGTAAATCATGGAAATATGGAGGGAAAATAACTGGTAGGCGGAAAGGTAGAAGAATAATTTGCCAACTCTCCTTTCAAACAATTAAAATAGTCCCCGGCAACGGCGCCAATTTGGTGCTTGCAGTTTTAGCGGTATCAAATAACTAACCTACCAAGTAGACTAGATCGTATTCCATAGGGTTTCTACTAATCGACTACTCAAAGAAGCTGGCAAATTACTCAGGTTTAAACACTTAGTGCGTGGTGTGAGTTCCACGACCTCTAATCTAATAAAGCAGGAAAATAAAAGACAAAAAAGTAAAAGGTTGACTAACGAGAAGATAGACGAACTTAGATTTCAAATCCCCCTTAGATCACCAGAGCATTGGCAATCAACGGATCAGCGGTTTTCAATTCTAATTCAATCGGTTTCTATACACCACCATAACTCCTGACCCTTAGGTTTAAGACCGGCGAACGTTCGCTCTATCCGTTCTAGCTACCAAGATTAATTAGCCGCCCGGGTACGGTCGCCTCTCGCAACGACTTAACTTAACTGGTGCAATTACTAACGATTTATGAGTTACTCTTACAGTGGATTAACCCTAACCGGTTCCTACGAAAGGCACACTCCAGTTATAAGGTTAATTGGTTGAATTGATGTTTTAAAGAGAGGCGAGCGTTCGCTTCTATCCTCAACTTAACAAGAATCTAAACTAGGTGATCAAGGAAGACAAGTTTATGCGCCAAATCAGGAAGATGTCTGGCGACTAACCCTAGCTTGCAAAAACCTAATCTAGGCGACCAACCAGAAGAGAAACATAAACAGTGAAGAACAAAACAACCATGCAAAGAGAAACTGATTGAACTTCGAATCTAATTATCTGGGTCACTTAGGGTTCATCTAATCTAAGCTCTACAAGTTCAGTTACTCATAACGATGACAGCAGAATCAAAAGCAACAAAGGAAATCATCATACAGAGGAAGAACAGATAAGAACTGAAAAACCTAGGTGAAGCTTCAATCTCCTGGATCTTCAACTTTAAGCTCCGAGCTCTCCGAGGTGGAATGATGGCGTCACGATCTCTCCACGAATCTTCGAAATCTCTAAACTCTATCTATCGACCCTAGAGTCGGCTGACTCTCAAAAGTCTGATTTGTGAAAATATGAATAATGAATGATCTCCTGATTTGGGCCGCCGGTTAAGTATTTATACTTAACCCTAATTCAGCCAGATTTCTTCTATTATTTTCACCAAAAATAAAAGATTATTTTCGCAAAAAACGATGGTGTAAATGGACGGTCCTTTGGCTGGTATCTCCTGTGATTTTCGCTTCGGTCGAAAACTTAATAGTTTCGCCGAAAACTCCTTCAGCCGGTCATCAGTTGATTTGTGCTGATATTTTTGCCAAAAATAAAGGATTATTTTTGGCGAAAATTCCTTTGTAAACCGGGCAGGAATTTTCTGAGCTTAATTGGCTCCTTTGATCAATTCCGGTGCAATTCCTCGAGGTTCCAACGCCTTAGACATGACCTTGGCTACTTTATTTGACGGCAAAAACCTGTGCTAGCACAAAAACATTAGAAAACCATCAAATAGACCCGAAATGGGCCAAGGTAACACAAATGGCACAAGATAGGGCAATCGATTGAATATTCGTTATTCTACCCTAAAAACCATGTCTTAAGCAAGGAAATGTCGCTTAAATGAGGCTGATAATCACGTCAAATCGAGTGTCATCAATGGCTGTTGTTCTGGCAGGAGGGAAGTACTCTTCGACGAAGTCCGGAGCAAGAGTCTTCCAGTCAGTATAGTAGCCAGGTGGTTTGCCAGTAAGCCACCTCTTAGCTGCGCCTTTTAGAGAGAACGGGAAAGCTCTCAAGCAAAGAGTGTTCTTGTTGAGATTTCCGTTCTTGAAAGTGCTGCAGAGATTAAGGAAATCCGCCAGATGTGTGCACGGATTGTCTAGTGGCCTGCCTTCAAACTGTAGATCCCTATAGATCATAGATAAGAATGGAATCTTTATCTCATAGTCATGATCTCCTTCAATGCGCGGCACGACAATGGAAGATCGAACGCTAGTCGCGCTCGGCTTGTTGTAGTCAGCTAGACTCTTCGGTACAACTGGTGGTGGTTGTCCGCCTGGTGGTGGTGGTGGTGGTGGTAACTGATCATCCATGGTAAGAGATGGAGGAGGTGAAAGTGACTCGGTGTATGAAGCAGATGAAGATGACGGTGAAGATGAAGATGAGGAACTCTCCTTCAGTTCCTCAATCATGATCGGAGTGACGAATGGAAGTGGATTGATTCTACCTCTCTTCGGAATCTGTGATTGTCTCGGTGGAACAGAACTGCCTGGTCTCTCTACCCTCTTAGCCTTGTCGTCCTTGGCAGTTTGAGAGCGCATGACCGGGCGGCGATGCCTACACCTGTAAACAACCTACAAATAACAAAAACAAACAAAACCAGTGTAAAATCAAGGTAGATGGAAAGGTGAAAGATGGAAAGTAGAAGAATAAGATGCCAATTCTTCTTTCGAACAATCAAAAGAAGTCCCCGGCAACGGCGCCAATTTGATGTAGTGTCAAATAATGCTACCAAGCTAGAAGCTAGGGTAGATCGTATGCCACAGGTCTTCTAATGATTGATTACTCAAATATAAAGGCAAATTACTCAGGTTAAACACTTTGTGCGTGGTGTGAGTTCCACGACTTCTAATTCTCAGAAATGAACGTAAATTAAAAAGTAAAACTGAAAACAGGTTGAAAGATTGGTTGAAAACAAAGATGACAGACAAGCTTAGACTTTGAATCCCCCTTCGTTCACCAGAGCATTGGCAATCAACAGATCAGCGGCATTCGATTCTCGTTCAATCAATTCTAAGACACCACCATAACTCCTTACCCTTAGGTTTAAGACTGGCAACGTTCGCTCTATCCGATCTAGCTACCAAGATTAATTAGCCGCCCGGGTATGGTCACTTCTCGCAATGACTTAACTTAACTGGTGCAATTACTAACGATTTATGAGTTACTCTTGCAGTGGATTAACCCTAACTGGTTCCTACGAAAGGCACACTCCAATGATTAGGTTAATTGTTCGATTTGATGTTTTAAAGTAAGGCGAGCGTTCGCTTCTATCCTTAGCTTAACAAGAATCTAATTTTAGGTGCTCAATCCAGACAAGAAACATGAACAATGAAGAACAAATCAAACATGAAAGAGAAACTGATTGAACTTTGAATCTAATCACCGCCGGTCTGTGACCGCTTTAAAGCCTTGGGTCACTTAGGGTTCATCTAGTCTAAGCTCTACGAGTTTAGCTACTCATGTTTTTCACAAAAGAATCAAAGACAAAGATAGAGTTCATCTTGAACAGAGGAAGAACATAAAAGGATCTGAAAAACCAAATTAAGACGACTCCGATAAAACTTCGATCTCCGGTAATCTGCAATCCTAGGTCCGAGTCTTCGAGATGAACGGGATGGCGTCACGATCTCTTCCTGGCTCTCCAAACTCTAAACTCTACTGCAGAACTCTTGAGAATCCTTGAAGTATTTGGTATTATCAAATATGATGTGTGTTGTGTTTTGATCAGGTTTTTGATTTCGGGCCGCCGGTTAAGTATTTATACTTAACCCTAATACCGCCGGTTTTTGCCTAGAATTTTCGCCAAAATCTGATGGAATTTTCGCCAAAAATTCCTTTGTAAATGGGGTGATCGTCGGCTGTTTTCTCCTGTGATTTTTGGACGCCGGGTTCTCGGCAAAAACTTAATGTTTTTGCCAAAAACTTCTTCTTGAATGCACTGCCGATTTCTTCATGAGTTTTCACCGAAAACTCCAAGGGATTTTCGACGAAAACTTCTTTGTAAATGGGAGCAGTGTAACACCCAACCCGAATCAGCTCGGTCAAACCCGAGGTTGAACCGGTATCGAGTATTACCCAATGAAAAACGACAGAGAAACAAACAAAATCCAAGCTTTAAATAAGAGTTCAAGTGAGAGGCCTCCATAGACCAAGAAAACATAAACTGTTTGCAACTCCAAATCCATCGTACACTCATAAAATCCAACATAATCAGAAAATTACATAAATCCAGGTAAAACTCCCAAAATGTCCCAAGTCAACTGAAATATAAAAATAGGTCAACTCCAAGTAGGCACCAGTCTTCACCTCATAGCTTCAGTCCAGCACTTCCCGGAATCCACCCTCAACTCTGGCTCCACACCACTCTCTCTAGCTACGAGATCCTGAAAGGGAGAAAGGGATCAATTTCCTATTGAAATTGAGTGAACCCACTGGGCCTACCTACACGTTGTCCTACTCTATGGAGCGGTCCCAACTCCGCACAAGACATTCAACAATGGAACCAACCCAACCCCCCTTTCCATATTTTAATTCCCTAAAGCAGTCTAGGTGATCACGTTGGTCAGTTCTCGTTCTCAAGCACAATTCATAATGATAGAAACACACAGAAGTAATTCATCAATTCACAGCATACACAGCATCATCTCATCACATCCATCAATCAAGTCACCACCACAACCACGAGCACACGAACATACACATTCATGTTAACTAGGTGAGTTATTAGGCGCCAAGGAGTTATCCACACCACCACCGCCGGCCACATCCTCGACACACATCCCGCAGGATCTTTCCCTCATAGGGAGATAACACGACGCATCCCCTCAGGGATCCTTCCTCCACGGAGCTATCACGACGCATCCCATTGGGATCCTTCCATTTCGGAGATATCAACAACCATGACCACCCGTCATGGGATTCACCCCAGTGAATCGGACTCGATCACAACAGTATTTCGGGTGGGGTAGTGTGGGCTCCTTCAGGTTCTACTTTGACATTCAAATACCAACACCACAAATCCAACTCATCACAGCTCATTCTCACAAGGCACAATTCACATCATCCATGTTCATATCACAGTACACAGTTCTCAGTACATCCCTGGGTTCCACGCTCCAGCCACGACCACCATACACACTTACAATCAACCAAAGGGTAACCGGCTAGCTCACCGGCCACCCCCACCTGCAAGTACAGGGGAGGCCATGTCATGAGTCTAGGGGTCACCCACCTGTTCCTCTTATTCAGAGCGACCCCACATTGGCAGGGCAACTCTCCTGCATCCACAACCAACAATTCATAATATCATAGCACCCGCACTCACTTCCCAACCTTCCTAGTTCTCATTTCTATGTCAATCCATTACTTAATTCACTTCAGTTCACAACCAACCCCAAATCATAGCAATCAACAACAACAATCAATCACGGCAATCATCAATGGCAATCAAGTACATTCACAGAACAGTTTATCCCCTTTTACGCTCATCATTTTCATGCATGACCTAGGTTTTGTTCTAAGTCCAATTGAAACTCCTCACGCTGTCCAATCTACCTACACAACGCTAGGCCCTCACCTGGAATAGAAGACGAGGCTCTAATCGTCTTCTAGTTCCCCAGAAACTCGATTTCCAACCACCAAACTCGTAGCTCTACCCTTCCTTACTGCTCACGACCTACACCCAGAAACCCAAAATAGAGGTTAGCGATCTCTTCTCCTCGTCGCTACGAATCCATAGCAACAAACGGATCTCAATTCCGACCTCTACAGCTCCCGGAATCACCCTTCGAAGGTTGCTCGCTCCAAGTTCGTCAATGGTTTTCGGGGAGAGAGAAAGGGAAACGAAAATACGGATTTCTGTGCAATTTCCGTCCTTTTATGCACGAAATGTGCGCCTGGGTTGTCAAAATGTGCGCCGGCGCACATTGACCCCTAAAAGGCGCACATTTTGAATATTCTGCCGAAAGTTTGCTGAATTAATTGAAAAGTGCGCCTGGCACTTCTAAATGTGCGCCTGCGCACATTAGGGCCCAAAATCAGCACTTTTGGTACTGTACACTATTCCCCTCTTTTGCAACTTCAACCCGGCATACACCCAAACGTCCCAGACCTCAAGAGACCCTCTTAAGTACCGTTTCCGGCACTTTAGTCACCCAAACTTGAGTTCTAACCCGTTCGGTTGGGCGGGGATGTTACAAGTCTCCACAACTTCAAGGATTTCGTCCCCGAAATCATCCCTAACTCATCCTAGCAATATGACACCGAACACACCCTAGACCTTCTTGGAACCAACACCACCACGAGCAAACACAAAAGCATGCATCAAGGGAAATTAATACCTGAATCATACACTTCCACTAATTCCGGGTACCGCCGCCTCATACTCTCCTCAGTCTCCCAAGTAGCCGACTCGCTCTCATGGTTCCTCCATACCACCTTGAGCTGCGGAATCTGCTTATTCCTCAAGACCCGAACTTGCCTATCCACGATCGCGACTGGCTTCTCCTCATAAGTTAAGTCTTGCTCAATCTCCACCTCTTCCGGCTGAATTACATGAGAAGGGTCCCCATGATACCGCCTAAGCACGCTCACATGGAACACATTGTGTATCCGTTCCAACTCCCTCGGCAAGGCCAACACATAAGCCACCGGACCCGACTTAGCGAGATCTCATAAGGACCGATGTACCGAGGCGCCAACTTCCCTTTTCTACCGAAACGCATCAGCCCTTTCCACGGCGACACCTTCAAGAATACCTTCTCTCCAACATTGAAACTCAGCTCTCTAGCACGACCGTCGGCATACGCTTTTTGCCTATCTTGAGCCGCTCTCAATCTCTCCTTGATAACCTTAACCCGATCAGCCGTCTCTTGCACAACTTGAGGACCCGACAACACCCTCGCACCTTCCTCATCCCAACACAATGGCGTCCTACACTTCCTCCCATACAAGGCCTCAAAAGGAGCGGACTTCAAACTACTATGATACGAGTTATTATAGGCGAACTCAATCAAAGGTAGCAATTCAGTCCAAGGGGTTTGAAACTCCATAGCACAGCTTCTCAACAACTCCTCCAAAGTAAGGATCGTTCTCTCCGATTGCCCATCCGTCTGAGGATGATACGCCGTCGAGAACTTGAGCTTAGTTCCCAAAGCTGTATGCAGCCCCTCCCAAAAATGAGACGTGAAACTCGGATCCCGATCAGAGACGATGGACTGAGGAACCCCATGCAACCTTACCACCTCTTCTATATATAACTTTGCCAACACCTCCACATTAGGCTTAAACCGAATGGGTATGAAATGCGCGACTTTCGTCAAACGATCGACTATTACCCACACGGCATCCTTCCCCTCTCTAGTCGGCGGAAAGCCCGACACAAAGTCCATGGTGATGTCCGCAAACTTCCACTCCGGAATAGGTAGGGGCCGAAGTAACCCACCCGGAGCTCTATGCTCCGCCTTAGCCTTCTGACAAACCAAACAAGTCGCTACATAACGAGCCACATCCTTCTTCATTCCTGGCCACCAAAAACTTAGCTTCAGGTCATTGTACATCTTTGTCATCCCGGGATGCATAGCATACATCGAGGAATGAGCCTCCTCCAGAATCCCCTTCCTCATTCCCTCTACTTCCGGTACGCACACTCGACCCTTGCATTTCAACAAACCGCCAACTACCTCAAAACCATTATCCATGCCTTTTTCAACTTCCCCACGAATAGCCACCAGAGTAGCATCCTTGAGCTGCTCCTCACCAATCCTATCATTCAGCATAGGCCTAATGTTGAGCTTGGCAAGCAAACTTCCCACATCATCTAACTGCATCTCTACCCTTAAAGCTCTAAGATCCGCCAACTCCTTTCGACTTAAAGCATCCGCAACCACATTAGCTTTACCAGGATGGTAGTCAATGGTACAGTCATAATCCTTCAAGAGCTCCACCCAACGCCGTTGCCTACCATTCAGCTCCTTTTGATCCATAAGGTGCTTAAGACTCTTGTGATCGGTCATGATCTTAAACGTCTCGCCATACAAATAATGCCTCCACAACTTCAAGGCGAACACCACAGCAGCTAACTCCAAATCATGGGTTGGGTAGTTCACCTCATGCACCCTAAGCTGTCGGGAGGCATAAGCGACAACCTTCCCATTCTGCATCAACACACAGCCCAACCCTTGCAAAGACGCATCACTAAACACCACATACTCTCCACCCTCTACTGGCAAAGTCAACACCGGAGCTGAGGTCAACTTCTTCTTCAACTCCTCAAAGCTTCTTTGACATTCCTCGCTCCACTCATACCTCGACTCCTTCCTCAACAACTTATGTAAAGGAGACGCTATGGTAGAGAACCCCTCTACAAACCTTCGATAGTACCCAGCTAACCCCAAGAAGCTCCTCAGTTGTGACACATCCTTAGGTGGAGACCAATTAACCACCGCTTCAATCTTCTTTGGGTCAACCTCCACGCCTCTTTTAGAAACCACATGCCCAAGAAACAATACTTCTTCCAACCAAAAGGCACACTTCGAGAACTTGGCAAATAGTTGCTGCTCCCTCAACCTATGAAAAACAATCCTCAAGTGCTCCTCATGCTCCTTCCTGGTCTTAGAATAAATGAGGATATCATCAATGAACACTATCACGAACTTATCCAAATATTCGTGGAAAACCTTGTTCATGAGGGCCATGAACGCGGCGGGAGCATTGGTGAGACCAAACGGCATCACCAGAAACTCATAGTGTCCATAGCGGGTCCTAAAGGCTGTCATTGGCACCGATCCTTTCTCCACCTTCAACTGGTGATAACCCGACCTCAAGTCTATCTTCGAGAACACTTCAGCCCCTTGCAATTGATCGAAGAGATCGTCTATCCTTGGAAGTGGGTAACGATTCTTGATCGTCGCCTTGTTCAACCGCCTATAGTCAATACACATCCGCATCGACCCATCCTTCTTCTTCACAAACAACACCGGTGCCCCCCACGGTGACACGCTTGGGCGGATGAACCCCTTATCCAAGAGCTCCTGCAATTGCTCCTTCAACTCCTTTAACTCCGCCGGTGCCATGCGATAAGGTGGAATAGAGATTGGAGCAGTTCCAGGAACCAGCTCTATATTGAACTCCACCTCACGCTGATCGGTGCTCCGGGTAGTTCCTCAAACACATCCGCAAACTCCCGAGCTACTGGTACCTTCTCCAACTCCTCATTCTGCTCAACTGATACCTGCACCAATAAAGCCTCACACCCTTCTTGGATCAGAGAGAAGGCTTGCATTGCTGAAATTACTCCCATAGGTGCGGATTCTCTCTTCCTAACACCCTTGAACACCACTTGACCAACACCCCCCACCTGGAGCAACACCTCCTTCTTCTGGCAATCAAGCAAGGCCCCATGCCTAGCCAACCAATCCATGCCGAGAATAACGTCGAATTCATTGAAAGGAAGCACCACCAAATCAGCCAAGAACTCTACACCTCCCACTAGCACTCTACACCCTCTACAGACCCTATCCACCCGAACAGAAGTCCCCAAAGGAGTTCTGACGCCCCAACTAACACCCAAACTACTAGCTACAACACCCAAACTATTCAAACATTTCTCAGATACAAAGGAATGGGTTGACCCCGAATCAAACAAAGCGTAAACGGAAAAATCTAAGATGGAGATCATACCGGTCACCACGTCGTTCGCATTCTCCGCCGCACCTTTAGTGAGAGCGTAAAGCCTCCCTTGCTCCCCTCCAGCTCCAACAGGTGTGGCATTAGCTCCCGTCCCTCGACCAGCACTCGCAACCCCTCGCCCCATACTGCCTCCACCTCTGCCTCCATAGCTCCTAGATGGAGCCCTAGGCCCCTGCACTGATCCCACGACTGGGCTGGTGCAGCACTCCTCCTCGGGCAGAAGTTACTCCTATGACCCGGCTGCCCACAAGTGTAACAAGTCACAGATGCCGTCCTCAGCATGTGGCATGCACCATAGTGAGGCTTCCCGCAAGTGCCACACACAGGAAGTCCCGATGGTACTCCTCCCCTCTGCACTGATCCTCCTCCTCTGCACTCTGCGCTCTTATGACCCGGACGGCCACAAGTGAAACACACCAAAGCTCGACGAGACGGGGCAGACTGCACACTCCGCTGGCCCGAGAAGACAGACTGAACTTTCTTTGCCGGGTGACTATGAGTAACCGAGGGAGAAGGCTGAGTCGACGCCTTCCTCTTCTTCTCCTCCTTCTTTCCCAGCTCTAACAACTCCCTCTCCATAGCAGCCCCTTTCACCGCCACCAAACTCCCCATGTCACCAGATGTGACCCCCTCCTGAATCTCCCACCTCAGGCCCCTCTTGAACCGACGAATCAACTTTTGCTCTCGGTTAGCAAGCTCATCGTACCATTGGGAGAGGTTGGTGAACTCCATATAGTACTGCAGAACCGACTTCTCACCCTGCACCAGCTCGAGAAACTCCTTGGACTTTGCCTCCCTCCAAATATCCGGACAAAACTGGTCACGAAACATCCCCAAGAACTCCTCAAACCCCAGCTCAGGCGGGTATACCTGACTCTCCGGCAAGGACTCCCACCACTCCAAGGCATGACCCTTTAGCAAGAAGGTCATGGCTTGCAATCTCATCTCATCCTCAAATCCAGCCCTCAGAAACTTGAAGTTGCACTCCTTAATCCATCGCTCAGCCACAGCCGGATCAGCCACCTCCCCGGCGAACTCACTGAAGTTCCAACCCTTCAAATCCGACGGCCGAAACCGACGCCCCACTGCTCCATGCTCGGAGTGACCCACGGAGTGACTTCCCATCGACTGGTTCTCACTACAGGAGGACATCAAACATTTCAGTTGACCGCTCAAGGAACTTCAAACAACTCAATTCACCACTTGATTTCAAACATCCCACCCATTTAAAACAGTTTGACAAAAACCCTTGGAATGTCGGTCCCGTACCGATGTCTCATCCTCCCTCCCAACGGGGTTAATTACTCCCCAAAGAGAGAAGATAATCAACCGGTACAGCAGCGACGGACCAGGCTCTGATACCATTTGTAACACCCAACCCGAATCAGCTCGGTCAAACCCGAGGTTGAACCGGTATCGAGTATTACCCAGTGAAAAACGACAGAGAAACAAACAAAATCCAAGCTTTAAATAAGAGTTCAAGTGAGAGGCCTCCATAGACCAAGAAAACATAAACTGTTTGCAACTCCAAATCCATCGTACACTCATAAAATCCAACATAATCAGAAAATTACATAAATCCAGGTAAAACTCCCAAAATGTCCCAAGTCAACTGAAATATAAAAATAGGTCAACTCCAAGTAGGCACCAGTCTTCACCTCATAGCTTCAGTCCAGCACTTCCCGGAATCCACCCTCAACTCTGGCTCCACACCACTCTCTCTAGCTACGAGATCCTGAAAGGGAGAAAGGGATCAATTTCCTTTTGAAATTGAGTGAACCCACTGGGCCTACCTACACGTTGTCCTACTCTATGGAGCGGTCCCAACTCCGCACAAGACATTCAACAATGGAACCAACCCAACCCCCCTTTCCATATTTTAATTCCCTAAAGCAGTCTAGGTGATCACGTTGGTCAGTTCTCGTTCTCAAGCACAATTCATAATGATAGAAACACACAGAAGTAATTCATCAATTCACAGCATACACAGCATCATCTCATCACATCCATCAATCAAGTCACCACCACAACCACGAGCACACGAACATACACATTCATGTTAACTAGGTGAGTTATTAGGCGCCAAGGAGTTATCCACACCACCACCGCCGGCCACATCCTAGACACACATCCCGCAGGATCTTTCCCTCATAGGGAGATAACACGACGCATCCCCTCAGGGATCCTTCCTCCACGGAGCTATCACGACGCATCCCATTGGGATCCTTCCATTTCGGAGATATCAACAACCATGACCACCCGTCATGGGATTCACCCCAGTGAATCGGACTCGATCACAACAGTATTTCGGGTGGGGTAGTGTGGGCTCCTTCAGGTTCTACTTTGACATTCAAATACCAACACCACAAATCCAACTCATCACAGCTCATTCTCACAAGGCACAATTCACATCATCCATGTTCATATCACAGTACACAGTTCTCAGTACATCCCTGGGTTCCACGCTCCAGCCACGACCACCATACACACTTACAATCAACCAAAGGGTAACCGGCTAGCTCACCGGCCACCCCCACCTGCAAGTACAGGGGAGGCCATGTCATGAGTCTAGGGGTCACCCACCTGTTCCTCTTATTCAGAGCGACCCCACATTGGCAGGGCAACTCTCCTGCATCCACAACCAACAATTCATAATATCATAGCACCCGCACTCACTTCCCAACCTTCCTAGTTCTCATTTCTATGTCAATCCATTACTTAATTCACTTCAGTTCACAACCAACCCCAAATCATAGCAATCAACAACAACAATCAATCACGGCAATCATCAATGGCAATCAAGTACATTCACAGAACAGTTTATCCCCTTTTACGCTCATCATTTTCATGCATGACCTAGGTTTTGTTCTAAGTCCAATTGAAACTCCTCACGCTGTCCAATCTACCTACACAACGCTAGGCCCTCACCTGGAATAGAAGACGAGGCTCTAATCGTCTTCTAGTTCCCCAGAAACTCGATTTCCAACCACCAAACTCGTAGCTCTACCCTTCCTTACTGCTCACGACCTACACCCAGAAACCCAAAATAGAGGTTAGCGATCTCTTCTCCTCGTCGCTACGAATCCATAGCAACAAACGGATCTCAATTCCGACCTCTACAGCTCCCGGAATCACCCTTCGAAGGTTGCTCGCTCCAAGTTCGTCAATGGTTTTCGGGGAGAGAGAAAGGGAAACGAAAATACGGATTTCTGTGCAATTTCCGTCCTTTTATGCACGAAATGTGCGCCTGGGTTGTCAAAATGTGCGCCGGCGCACATTGACCCCTAAAAGGCGCACATTTTGAATATTCTGCCGAAAGTTTGCTGAATTAATTGAAAAGTGCGCCTGGCACTTCTAAATGTGCGCCTGCGCACATTAGGGCCCAAAATCAGCACTTTTGGTACTGTACACTATTCCCCTCTTTTGCAACTTCAACCCGGCATACACCCAAACGTCCCAGACCTCAAGAGACCCTCTTAAGTACCGTTTCCGCACTTTAGTCACCCAAACTTGAGTTCTAACCCGTTCGGTTGGGCGGGGATGTTACAAGCAGAATTTGGTTCGACTTGATTGACTCCTTGGATCGATTCTGGTGTGATTCCTCGAGGTTCCAACGCCTTAGACACGTCCTTGGCTACTTTATTTGATGGCAAAAACCTGTGCTAACATGAAAACACTAGAAAACCATCAAATAGACCCGAAACGGGCCAAAGTAACACAAATGGCACGAGATAGAGTAGTTGAATGAATATTCGTTATTCTACCCTAAAAACCATTTCTTAAGCAAGGAAATGTCGCTTAAATGAGGCTGATAATCACGTCAGATTCAACTGTTGTTTGTGTGCGGAGTTGGGATCGCTCTTGAGGTTAGGTTCGGCGCATAGTTAAACCCAGTGGGTTCACTCAGTTTCATTAGGAAGCTGATCCCCCTCCCCCCCCCCCCAGTTTCTCTGTTCCAGGTGTGCGTGAGAGTGAGTTGAAGTTCAGGTGTTTAGTTGAGTTCAGAGGAGTTGCAGGATGGACTTGTAAAGTGAAGATTAGTGGACTACTTTGGAGTGACCATCAGTTTGGTTTTATTTTTCAGTTGACACCTTTTGGTTGGGAGATTTTGTAATTGGTTGTTGGTTTATGGGTTGATTTATCCGTTGTTTTCAGATTTTGGATTTTATTTAATGAAGGCCTTCATTTGTTTTGAACTTCCATTAAGAGTTGCTTCTATTTCCGCTGCGTTTTACTCTTTTCTTTTAAAACGTGTTCTTTGAGTAGCACTCATATCGGTTCGACCATGGGTAAACCCGGGTCGGTTTAGGACGGGTGTTACAGATGCGGCTTCAGCTTGAAATCTACAACCGTAATCTGAGGTTGGACAATACTTCTTTTGACTTCTCCCACCACAGGTTTATCGAAATCATCCAACGATCTTCTTGAGTCTGCCATGTCTACGAAAGGATTAACAAATTCCTCCTGATGGTCGTCTTCAGGTTGCGTAAACAACACAAGAAACAAAGAAGAATCACAAGTATGCAATTCTTACTGAAAAACACACGCACACAACAAATAGAAACAACTAAAAGTAAAAGGATGGAACACATTCGCTAAAAAATTTTAGACCAAACAAAGGAGTTCCCTCGCAACGACGTCAAAATTTGATCGGAGGCGAACACACAAGTCAATACTGGCTCGAGTTATCACAAATTAAAACTCAATCACTGGATCAAAGACCATGCAAGTAGGGGTTGGAAATTCACTCAAAGCGCGCACAATGACAAACACGAGATATATGTAATGGAAGAGAGGCAAAGGTTATGACATCCTAGGTAAATCCCACATCGACAAAGCACGGGGGAGATCCATGGGCTATGTGGAATAGTTTACCCTTAACTGACATGATGCGTTTTCGGGTGTAGTGGTGGGGGTTTGATCTTGAGAGGAGGAGGTAATGAGTTCGAATCCCACCAACGCCCAAAAACAAATCTCTGGGCCCAAAGCGGACAATATCTGTTCATAAATGGTTGGGATGCTACAAGTGGTATCTTCTCCCCATCCCTCTTGAATGATGGTGGGGAAAACCTCAACGAGGACGTTGAGTCCTTGAGGGGGTGTATGTGACATCCTAGGACAATCCCACATCGACAAAGCACAGGGGAGATCCATGGGCTATGTGGAATAGTTAAACCTTAACTAACATGACACGTTTTGGCGTGTAGTGATGGGAGTTTGATTTTGAGAGGAGGAGGCCATGGGTTCGAATCCCACCAAAGCCCAAAAATAAATCCGTGAAGGATGGGCCCAAAAAGGAAAATATCTTGTCAGAAATGGTTGGGTTGTTACAAAGGTGAAGCAAGCTTTCCATTCGGGATCATGAATCAAGAAATACACAACCTTGGATAAAAGAAGTCCTAACAAGCCAAAGATGGGATCTTTGAACACTTACATCGACTGATATGATCATATTTAGTGCATTATAAGTCCTCGATTAGCCTAGGGATCCCCCATGTTTGATCTCATTTTGCTATGATTTATAGGCCTTTATGGATGTTTTATGCAAAGTGCCCTTTTGTTGCCCGGTTGCCACTTTGAGGCCAATTATTTGTCTATTGGAGTTGTTTTCTTTGCATTTTCAAGTCTTGGCATTGAAGTACTGGTGACAAGGAGCACGTAGGATCAAACGGGAGGTCAATCGGAGCTAGGACGGAGGAGATATGATCATTGAAAAATCGAGAAAAATGCACCCTTCAACTAAAGAAGTTTTTGGCAAGAACTCTAAGTTCTCGACCGAAAACCGAATTACAGGAGACGTCCGTTCGATTTATGAAGATATTTTCGGTGAAAACTCTTCAAAGTTTTCGCCGAAAATCTGTGAAGAAAAGTCAAGCCGCTGGGTGTTTTTCAAAGGCATTTTCGGCGAAAACTCTGGGAAGTTTTCGCCAAAAATTCAAGGCTATTCCGGCGTGCTATTTAAAGAAGCAGCAGACGAAAATTAAGGGCATCAATTTCATTCTAATTTTTACACAACTCGTCCGCCTCACTCTCTCTCAATTCTCCATCATCGCCGATCACTCCTCTCTCTCAATCAAACACCATCCCCCCTCAATTGTTGATCAACTTGAAGACCAAGGATCTAAGTGAAGTTTTCCACATCTTGGATTGGAGCTTGAAGAGCCAAGTGGGAAGATCCTCCATGGAAGCAAGGATGGTCTCCTCTTCTCAATTTCAGGTTTCTTCCATGGTTAAGCTAGGCTAAGCTTAGGTTTAGCTTAGTGGGGGATGGATCAAGCTAGGATAGATGATTGATTGTATGGATTGAGTTTCTCTTAGCCATTTGTGTAAGATGATGATCCTAGGCCTTGTGCCTGTTGTTCATGGGATTTAACTTTGTCCTTTGATATTTTGTTTATGTCTTTCAATACATGAGAATGATTGATTGATTTTGATCTAAGGTCTTGGGATTGTAATTGGATGATTTGAGAGATTGGATTATACAATTGCAACCATTTTGAGCTTGTTTTCCTTGTTGTCATTTTATCAAACACTTGGTGTGCATTGAGTTTTCTTTCATTTGAAGGTTGAGAGACCCTTTTGATTGCTTGACTAGTGATATATGATTGACATGAGAGTGTCTTGCATCATTTACCTTGTGCTAGATGAATGTTAGCATAGAATTCAAGTTTTTGGCATTTCATTGAGCAAGTTAAGGCACTCCATTACCTTTGTTCACATAGCGAGAGCATGGTGCATTTGGTCTAGGAGTAGGGAGTCAATTGTGCGAGAGTTCGTTGATTCTACTTGAGTGAATTGCATGGTCTTTAGTTTACACATAGTTGCTTGAGATTCAATCCAGCTTTCATGAACCTTGAGCTTGAAGAAACCCTTGCTAAGCTAAACTCCCTTCTCTCTTGTTTGATCCTCAATTTCACTTGTTAGTTTTTCCTTGTTTGCTTATGCTTTTGATTTGTTCTCTTTGAAAACCAAAACTCAATTTTAAATGTTTAGACCGTTCATGAACTTTGTGAGTATTAGCCTATGAGAGGACCTCGTGGAATACGACCTTGGTAAAATTCTTATGAAGTTTTTGGCGCCGTTGCCGGGGACCTCTCGTTCCTATGAAAGCAGTTATTAGTGAACCGATCTTTACACTTCCTTCCATTTTCCTTTTAGCTTCCTTGTTACTCTTTGTTTACTTTGTTATCCCGCATCGTTATATTACTTGGGTGTGTTCGTTGTGCTTGTTTGCAAGAGATTGGTGTTAGTGCATGAGGCGTTCAGCTCGTCTTCAAGCACGAATCCAAGGACTAGAACAAGTGCTCAAACCACGAACTACTTCCCCACCTCCTATAGTTGAAGAACAAGAAGTTGATCGCATCTCACATCACACTATGTCTCATCACGAGGACGAGGATAACCATTCGGAATATTCACACCACACTAATGAAGATGATCAATCACAAAGAGGTGCCAGACGCACACTAGCTGATTATGCTTGCCCAACCCTCGAAGGGGCAGCCTCGAGTATCGTGCGAAGACTGGTAAATGCAAGAAACTTTGAGTTGAAGCCTAATATGATTCAGATGGTACAGAACGGAGTGGTGTTCAATGGTATAGATGGAGAGTGCCCATCTAGACACTTGAAGGACTTCCTAGAGACATGCGATACGGTGAAGAACGATCAAGTTCACCCGGATTGTGTGCGACTCCGACTCTTCCCCTTCTCCCTCAAAGGTAGAGCCAAGTCTTGGTTGGAGAACCAACCTAGTAGAACATTCACTACATGGGAGGGAATAGCCGAAGCCTTCCTCGAGGAGTTCTTTCCCCCTTATATGACGGATGCAATCCGGGATCGAATCAACCACTTCACACAACACAAGGGAGAGCTCTTCCATGAGACTTGGAATAGGTTCCAAGCCCTTCTTCGGTCTTGTCCTCATCAAAACTTCGCCGAATGGAGTTTGGCGGATATCTTTGCTAGGTCCCTTGATTTTGAGAATACAAGGATGATCAACCAAGCCGCCGGAGGTGATCTAAGGATGCTCACTCCTGAAGATGCTCTAGAACTCTTTGCGGAGATGGCCAACAAGACGAGGAGTTGGTCTCAACAACAATCTCCAAGGTCTAAGTATGGAAGTGACACTCACTATGACTCTAAAGCTATAAGTGTTGATGCACCAAAGGATTCTTCTAGCTATGGGAAGAAGCCTAAGTTACCGGGGCACCGAGATGAGGATGACCCTATGTTTGCGCTCCTCATGTCTAAGATCGATGCTATGGCATCTCAGGTAAGTAACTTGAGTATGCCTAAGCATCCCTCTAAGGTTCCATCATCTCATGTGGGTAATCCCCCAGTTGCTTCAATATATTGTTGTGAATGTTGTGGGGGTCAGTGTCACGACTTCAGTGCTTGCCCTTCCGCCACTCCTGAGCTTGGCCAAGGCGATCACAATGAGGAGGTAAACTTCGCACAAGGTCAAGGATTCCATGGTAATTTCAGCCCCTAAGGTAACTTCAACCGACCTTGGAACCAAGGTGGTTGGTAAAACAAGCCTAACCAAGGGTACCAAGGCCAACAGAGTCAAGGTAGTGGCTACAACAAGGGTTACAACCAAGGAAATCAAGGAGGATTCCAAGGTTATAGAGGGTATCAAGGCAACCAATGGTCTCAAGGAAGTAACCAAAACCAAGGTAGTCAATGGACTCAAGGAGGTCCCCAAGGTCCTACTCCACCGGGAATGTACAATCATAGTGGTGATGGACCACCCAGATTCAACAAGCCACCTCACAACAAAGAGGGCGTTTCTCCAATATCTCAAGAGGATACCAACGCGGCAATGATTCAACTTATAAAAAATCAACAAGCTTCGATTGCAAATTTGGAGAATCAAATGGGACACATTGCTAAGACACTCTCGCAGCGACCCTCGGGCACTTTGCCTTCCAATACCGAGGTCAACCCCAAAGGTCCGGAGCATTGCAAGGTAGTGACCTTGAGAAGTGGAAAACCTTTGCAAGATGCAACCTCTTCCCCAATTGACTCCCAAAAGGTACAAGCTCCTAATATAATGGTTGATGATGATGATAACAAGGATCCTTTTCGGATGAAGTTGAGGTTGAAGTCGAACCTCCTACGGGTAATGTGAGTACTAAGGTTGCCAAGGAACCTAGTAAGGCTACATCGAGTACACCACCGGTGTCTCCTCCCGCACCGGTTGTACCTCCATACAAGGCTAAGCTTCCATACCCCTCTCGAGTGAAGAAGGATGGCCTTGAGAAAGTTATTAAGAAGTTTGTGGAGCGGCTTAGTCAAATGCAATTCTCTCTTCCGTTTCCCGAAGCTATGACTATGATGCCTCAATATGCTAAGTTCATGAAGGAACTCTACACCAACAAGAGGAAGCTACCGGAGACATCTCTAGTCCACCTCAATGAGGAATGCTCCGCCGTTCTCTTCAAGAGTCCACCGAAAAAGCTTAAGGATTAGGTACTTTTACTATCCCTTGTGCTATAGGTAATACCTCTTTGGCTAATGGTCTTGCGGATCTAGGTGCTAGTATCAATGTCATGCCTTATTCCATATTTGAGAAACTAGGGTTATCTAATCTTCGTCCCACTCGTATGTACATTCAACTTGCGGACAAGTTGACCAAGAGTCCTAGGGGGATTGTTGACGATGTGCTAGTTAAAGTTGGTCCTTTTGTTTTCCTAGTTGATTTTGCGGTCATTGATACCGATGATGTGGATGTCTCATTGATATTTCTTGTGCTTTAATTGATGTGCATAATGGGAAATTGACATTGAGAGTAGGACAAGAGAGTGTCACATTTTGCATAGCCGATGGCATGAAATTTGCTCACGCACAAGATGATTTAGAGTACTCGTGTGATACTATTGCTTCGGCTAGTGTGTGTAGTATTTCTAACTTTGTGTGTCGAGATTCTTTGGATGTTTGCCTTAGAATGAATGTGCAGGAACATTTAGACACCCCAGAGTTAAAAGCTCAGGTGGCTTACCTTGATGAAGGGAGAGACAAATTAGAGAGTGAAACAGTTTTTGTTGCTCTTCCGAAGGTGGAAAGGGTGAAGACCTCTTATGAAGAACCACCTACTCTTGAGCTCAAGCCTCTTCCCACTCATTTGGAGTATGCTTTCCTAATGCCAAATTCTAAGCTACCGGTCATCATCAATTCTAAGCTTCTACCCGAGCAAAAGGACCGTCTAGTGGAGCTCCTCAAGAAGTACATGAGAGCTATTGCGTGGAGCATCTCGGATATTCGAGGTATAAGTCCCACATTTTGCTCACATCGGATCCTCATGGAGGAAGATTTCAAGCCGGTTGTGCAACCTCAAAGAAGATTGAATCCTAACATGGAAGAGGTTGTGAAGAAAGAGGTTATTAAGCTTATGGATGCGGGGATTATCTTTCCTATCTTGGATAGTCATTGGGTTAGCCCCGTGCAAGTTGTTCCCAAGAAAGGAGGAATCACGGTGGTAGCTAATGACAAGAATGAGCTCATCCCGACAAGGACGATCACCGGGTGGCGTGTTTGCATAGATTATTGTCGACTCAATGAGGCCACAAGGAAGGATCACTTTCCTCTACCTTTCATGGATCAACTGCACGAGCGTCTCTCCGGTCACGAGTACTATTGTTTCTTGGATGGCATGCCTGGATACTTCCAAATGCCTATTGCTCTTGAGGACATTGAGAAGACCACATTCACATGCCCTTTCGGTACGTTTGCTTATCACCGAATTCCATTTGGATTGTGCAATGCTCCCGCTACCTTCCAACGATGTATGCTTGCCATCTTTGATGATTTTGTGGAAGATATCATGGAAGTGTTCATGGATGATTTTTCGGTCTTTGGGGACTCATTCGATCTTTGTTTGAGGAACCTTGAGAAGGTGTTGCATCGTTGTGAAGAGACCAACCTCGCATTAAGTTGGGAGAAGTGCCATTTCATGGTCAATGAGGGGATTCTTCTTGGTCACAAGATCTCTCGAAGAGGTATTGAGGTTGATAAGGCAAAGCTAGAAACCATCTCTCAACTTCCTCCACCTTCTTCTGTGAAGGCCGTGAGAAGTTTCTTGGGGCATGCCGGTTTCTATAGGCGTATCATTAAAGACTTCTCCAAAATAACTACTCCTATGACTCAACTTCTCGAAAAGGATGTGGAATTTTGATTTGATGATGAATGCATGCGAGCTTTTGAACTCCTAAAGGGTAAACTCACAAATGCTCCTATACTCATTGCTCCGGATTGGTCAAAGTCATTTGAGTTGATGTGCGATGCTAGTGATTACGCTATTGGAGCGGTTCTAGGCCAATGAATTGACAAGAGATTCCATCCAATATACTATGCAAGTAAGACTCTCAATGAAGCTCAAAGGAATTATACAACTACGGAGAAGGAGCTCTTGGCCATAGTGTTTGCTTTTGATAAGTTTAGGTCCTACTTGGTGCTTTCTCACACTATCTTCTTCACGGACCACCAAGCTCTGAGGTACCTTCTATCTAAGACCGATGCTAAACCAAGATTGATTCGATGGGTTCTTTTGTTGCAAGAGTTTGACATTGAAATTTGAGATAAGAAGGGATCCGAGAATGTAGCCGCCGGTCACTTGTCTCATTTGAAAGAAGCTGAAATGGCACACAACGGTAATGAAGAAATCAAGGACGACTTCCCCGATGAGCTATTATTCGCGTTAGCAACTTTGGAGTTCAAGGAACCTTGGTTCGCGGATTTAGCTAACTATCTTGTTAGTGCATACTTGAAGGAGGGCCTCTCTACTCAAGACAAGAGGAAGTTCTTTGCGAATTTGAAGCATTACTATTGGGACGATCCTTTTGTGTTTCGAGTTGGCTCCGATGGGATTATTAGAAGATGTGTTACCCATGGAGAAGCGAAGGACATCTTACTTCATTGCCACTCCGGTCCTACGGGTGGACATCATGGGGAAAATCGCACGGCTCGCAAGGTACTTGAGTCCGGATTCTTTGGCCCTTGATCTTTCGAGATTGTCAAGACTATGTCAAGTCTTGCGATGCTTGTCAACGTTCAGGTAACATTTCTTCCCGTGATGAAATGCCTCAAAATGTTTCATTAGTGGTAGAAATATTTGATATTTGGGGTATTGATTTCATGGGACCGTTTCCTCCTTCGCATGGTAACAAGTACATTGTAGTTGCGGTTGATTATGTGTCTAAATGGGCGGAGGCACAAGCTTTTCCTACCAATGATGACCGGGTTGTAGGGAAGTTTCTTGTTAAGTTGTTCACCCGATTTGGTGCTCCTCGTGCTATTATTAGTGATCAAGGTACTCACTTTCAAGGACAATTTGATAGGGTGTGCCGACGGTTCGGTGTCACTCATCGGATGTCTACCTCGTATCACCCTCAAACTAGTGGCCAAGCCGAGGTAACCAATAGGGAACTTAAGAGAATTTTGGAGAAAACGGTCGACCAATCATGAAAAGATTGGTCGACGAAGCTTGATGATGCTCTATGGGCCTACCGCACGGCTTACAAGACCCCTATAGGCACTACTCCCTATAGGATGGTCTATGGTAAAGCTTGCCATTTGCCGGTAGAGCTTGAGCACCGATCTCTTTGGGCGTTGAAATATCTAAACCTTGATTTGAGTCTCGCAGGAGAATAACGTAAGTTTCAGGTACATGAGCTCGAAGAGTATCGCCATCATGCTTATGAGAGTGCCAAGCTTTACAAGGAGAGGACGAAGCTCATTCATGACTCCTGATTGAAGTCGGGCAAGGATTTCAGAGTTGGTGACCAAGTCCTCCTATACAACTCTCGACTCAGACTCTTTCCTGGGAAGTTGAGATCTCGTTGGTCCGGACCATACACGGTAACTCAAGTATGTCCTTATGGCACCGTCGAGGTAATCTCTCCGTCCCAAACCGAGCCTTTTAAGGTGAATGGCCATCGACTTAAACATTATGTGGTTAATGATACTATTGGTGCGGTTGAAGTTTTATCATTGGTTATGCCTTGAGTGCTCTTGGTTTCGTCTAGCTAGAGACGTTAAAGAAGCGCTTCATGGGAGGTAACCCATGTTATCCTTACCTTTTCGCTCTTATGTTTTTGTGTTGTTTTAATTTGTTGAATAAGATGTTGCCAAGCACTTAGGCGGATCACTCTTCACAATGAGCGCTATGGGACTCTTCCATTGCTTTGGCTTCCTATGCTCCTCTCTACCAACGATAACTTCGTTCCACCCTACCCTTTCTCTCTAGATCATTGAGGTCAATGCTCATGTTAGTCGTAGGGGAGTTTGAGGTTTGGTGTGATTATTTGTTGGTAGAAGTCTAATGTTTTGCTTGGTTGAGTTGCATGAGCTTAATTGAATGTCGATTCCCTCTACTGTAGAATCATTTGGTTCTTGACTTTTGGTGTTTGATTGGCTTCAAGCTTTCACAATGACGTTTAGACTGTCCTACTTAGAACCTATAACCAGCATGCTAGAGCTAATGTCAAATGAGTCTAGGCCAGAACAGAGATTTTTTTTATCGCTCTTGTATGTTGGTTGATTGGTTTGATACGTGTTTTTGTACCACTCGATAACACCGGTCTAAGATGATGAAGGCAATCAGAATTTTCGCCCCTTTTTCCATGTTTTATTCACCTTTTTTATCCCTCGTGATTGCCTTGATCCTATGCCCTTGATCCTACGCCTGAGTTTGTAAAGAGCGGATCTAGAAGCGGATGAAGTCGAGTCGATAGCCACATCATGATCACTCATCACTCTCAAAAAAAAATTCTCTTACCCCCGCCTTATCCGTTCCATTTCCTGAGTTCAAGTCCTTTTGGTTAGAGTCGGTGTTGTCGTGGTCGGTTTTTCTGTATCCCAATTAACCACTACTTGAAGTGTGCATATATTAGTGAGGTCTAGACTTTTTTGGTTGACGTTCTTGCATGTGTAGGTTAAGTTTGTTCGTGGAACAGTTAAGGCCAAATTGTTATCGTTTGAATTTCAATGTGACCGACCTTGTCATTTGTGGACTTGGATGTTTTCTAATTCATTTGCTTGAGGACAAGCAAAGCTTAGTCGTAGGGGAATTTGATGTGATCATATTTAGTGCATTATAAGTCCTCGATTAGCCTAGGGATCCCCCATGTTTGATCTCATTTTGCTATGATTTATAGGCCTTTATGGATGTTTTATGCAAAGTGCCTTTTGTTGCTCGGTTGCCACTTTGAGGCCAATTCTATGTCTATTGGAGTTGTTTTCTTTGCATTTTCAGGTCTTGGCATTGAATTACTGGTGACAAGGAGCACGTAGGATCAAACGGGAGGTCAATCGGAGCTAGGACGGAGGAGATATGATCGTTGAAAAATCGAGAAAAATGCACCCTTCAACTGAAGAAGTTTTCGGCGAGAACTCTAAGTTCTCGACCGAAAACCGAATTACAGGAGACGGCCGTTCGATTTATGAAGAAATTTTCAGCGAAAACTCTTCAAAGTTTTTGCCGAAAATCTGTGAAGAAAAGTCAAGCCGCTGGGTGTTTTTCAAAGGAATTTTCGGTGAAAACTCTGGGAAGTTTTCGCCGAAAATTCAAGGCTATTCCGGCGTGCTATTTAAAGAAGCAGCGGACAAAAATTAAGGGCATCAATTTCATTCTAATTTTTACACAACTCGTCCGCCTCACTCTCTCTCAATTCTCCATCATCGCCGATCACTCCTCTCTCTCAATCAAACACCATCCCCCCTCAATTGTTTATCAACTTGAAGACCAAGGATCTAAGTGAAGTTTTCCACACCTTGGATTGGAGCTTGAAGAGCCAAGTGGGAAGATCCTCCATGGAAGCAAGGATGGTCTCCTCTTCTCAATTTCAGGTTTCTTCCATGGTTAAGCTAGGCTAAGCTTAGGTTTAGCTTAGTGGGGGATGGATCAAGCTAGGATAGATGATTGATTGTATGGATTGAGTTTCTCTTAGCCATTTGTGTAAGATGATGATCCTAGGCCTTGTGCTTGTTGTTCATGGGATTTAACTTTGTCCTTTGATATTTTGTTTATGTCTTTCAATACATGAGAATGATTGATTGATGTTGATCTAAGGTCTTGGGATTGTAATTGGATGATTTGAGAGATTGGATTATACAATTGCAACCATTTTGAGCTTGTTTTCCTTGTTGTCATTTTATCAAACACTTGGTGTGCATTGAGTTTTCTTTCATTTGAAGGTTGAGAGACCCTTTTGATTGCTTGACTAGTGTTATATGATTGACATGAGAGTGTCTTGCATCATTTACCTTGTGCTAGATGAATGTTAGCATAGAATTCAAGTTTTTGGCATTTCATTGAGCAAGTTAAGGCACTCCATTACCTTTGTTCACATAGCGAGAGCATGGTGCATTTGGTCTAGGAGTAGAGAGTCAATTGTGCGAGAGTTTGTTGATTCTACTTGAGTGAATTGCATGGTCTTTAGTTTACACATAGTTGCTTGAGATTCAATCCAGCTTTCATGAACCTTGAGCTTGAAGAAACCCCTTGCTAAGCTAAACTCCCTTCTCTCTTGTTTGATCCTCAATTTCACTTGTTAGTTTTTCCTTGTTTGCTTATGCTTTTGATTTGTTCTCTTTCAAAACCAAAACTCAATTTTAAATGTTTAGACCGTTCATGAACTTTGTGAGTATTAGCCTATGAGAGGACCTCGTGGAATACGACCTTGGCAAAATTCTTATCATCGACACGTATCCTAAGCTATTTCGAGTCAATTAGAACCAACTACAGACACCTATCAATCGGGCTTTCGCCTCAAAATTGACTAAATAGACATGCACACTAAGTGTTCGATGAAATGCTTATAAGTTTTTCAACCTAAAAAGACCTAACAAATATCCCTCTTTCGAGCGAAAATGAAAATGAGCACAAACCCACTATAATCAATGATATGAAAGCTCTTTTGAGTCAATCCATACCAAATGGAAAGCTAATCATGCATCTGGGTCAAGTGTGGAAAGAAGAGGAAATGAGAATAAGAACATGGGTCTGAATCACATATGAACTTGAAATTAAACTGAAATAAAACAAGGGTTTAAGAGAGTAAATCAATCATCAATCCCCCTAAGGTTCCACTCACTGAACCCTAGGAGGTTTAGTTACTAGAAAGTGTAGAAAGAACTGTCGATTTCTTCGAGCTTGGATGATTTCCGATCTTCACTTGATGTTTTTATGGTCTTCAAGATGAAGGATAATGAAAGGAGGATGATTTCTAGTCTCTGGAGATGGTTTTCCTGGTCAGGAGGACTTATTCATTCGTCAAAATGATACTTAGGAGAGAGAAAAGGCTCCCTTGAAAAGGTGGGGAAACTGCCATTTTATAGCCAAGGACCCGCCACTCTGACATGGTGAATCCATTTTCTTTGGGTGTTTTGCCAAGCCTAGCTTCGAAGTTGATGAAAGGGGGTCGTCGTGCTATCTTCGTGCGTGGTGGATGTGGCAGCCATCACTGTGTCTTTACGTTCAAACTTCAATTCCATGAGTATCCAGACTCTAAATCAATCGTCGTTCAAACCTAAGGCTCCATGATAATGATTTCTATTGTGGTGTGACCTAAAAACTAATAAAAATACAGTGGGAAACATGAAAATGGACCACAAGGGTCCCAAGAGGCTATTTAAGATCAATTATCCGGATTTAACACAAAACCAATCAAAAGATGACATCAACGACTCAATTGCCATTTAATTATGTATAAGATATATGGAATTAAATTATGTATTTTTAGTCATCAAGGGTCATTGAGAATGTGCGTCGATTTCACCAACCTAAACGATTCCTACCGAAAGGATCCATAGCCCTACCATCAAGAAATTGGTGGATACCACAACAAATAAGGAGATGTTATACTTTCTTGACATGTTGATGCTGCAGTTTTAGCGGTATCAAATAACTAATCTACCAAGGTAGACTAGATCGTATTCCACAGGGTTTCTACTAATCGACTACTCAAAGAAGCTGGCAAATTACTCAGGTTTAAACACTTAGTGCGTGCTGTGAGTTCCACGACTTCTAATCTAATAAATCAGGAAAATAAAAGACAGAAAAGTAAAAGGTTGACTAACGAGAAGATAGACGAGCTTAGATTTCGAATCCCCCTTAGATCACCAGAGCATTGGCAATCAACAGATCAGCGGTTTTCAATTCTAATTCAATTGGTTTCTATACAACACCATAACTCCTTACCCTTAGGTTTAAGACTGGCGAACGTTCGCTCTATCCTATCTAACTACCAAGATTAACTAGCCGCCGGGTACGGTCGCCTCTCGCAACGACTTAATTAACTGGTGCAATTACTAACGATTTATGAGTTTCTCTTGCAGTGGATTAACCCTAACCGGTTCCTACGAAAGGCACACTCTAATTATAAGGTTAACTGGTTGAATTGATGTTCTAAAGAGAGGTGAGCGTTCGCTTCTATCCTCAACTTAACAAGAATCTAAACTAGGTGATCAAGGAAGACAAGTTTAAACGCCAAAGCAGGGAACTGTCTAATGACTACGTCTAGTGACTACGTTTGGCGAGTAACCCTAGCTTGCAAAAACCTAATCTAGGCGATCAACCAGAAAAGAAACATAAACAATCAAGAACAAAACAACCATGCAAAGAGAAACTGATTGAACTTTGAATCTAATTACCGCCGATCCGTGACCGCTTTAAAGCCCTGGGTCACTTAGGGTTCATCTAACCTAAGCCCTATGAGTTCAGCTATTCATGTTCATAACAAAAGAATCAAAGACAGAAACAGAGTTCATCGTACAGAGGAAGAACAGATAAGAACTGAAAAACCTAATTCTGATGACTCTGGCAAAGCTTCGCTCTCCGGTAATCTTCAATCCAAGCTCCGAGTCTCCGAGGTGAAGGGATGGCGTCACGATCTCTCCACGGATCTTCAAACTCTCTAAACTCTATCTATCGACCCTAAGGTCGTGGCTAATCAGCCAAAATTCGTGTGTATTCAATCTGGCTTCAAAAAGTCTATATATAACCCTAGAAACCCTTTACAAGTTGGAAAAGGCTGAATTTTCCCGTCAGGGGAGCTTACACGGCGTGTAAGCTCACAGTGCATTGAGCTTACACGGCATGTAAGCTCCAAAACGCAGCGTTTTGAGCTGTGCAGCACTCCGGCTTGTTTCGATCATTCCCGCTCCGTTTGAACTCCGATTTGGTCTCCGTTTGAAGCGCTGGACTCGTGAGAGAGTCCTCTGTAATGTGGTAACCTGGGGGCTCAACATAAAAGCACAAAAAAAGGGTAAAAATAGCCAATAAATGGACAATGTACGCACTAGGAGCCGATAATCACAAAGTTACGACAAATGCACCAAATACTCATCAAAATGGCATCAAAGGGTATGAAATGTTGCTTAAATGGGGCTGATAATCACGTCAAATTGAGTGTCATCAAAATACCCCACACTTAAGCTTTTGCTTGTCCTCAAGCAAACTGAACTAGAATATACTCAAATTCACAAATGACACGAGATTAAACTGAGATGCAATTGTAACGATTTGGTTTAAACTGTTCCACGTAGAAAGAGTGACCTAAACATGCAAGAACATCAACCAAAAAAGTTTTTGATCTCACTAATTTCTGCACACTTCAAGTAGTAGTTTAAACAAAGATCGTTTCTTGGCAAAATTAATTAATCATAATTAACCAACTACGATAACACCAATTCTAATCGAAAAGACTTTAAGCTCTTACCATGATGTGGATGCGGAGGTAGGAAAAGTGACTTGGCTATCAACTCGACTTCATCTGTTTCTAGATCTGTACGTTACATGTTCTAGCTAGGACTGATTTAAAAACAATTTCTTTCAAGTTTCAACTTCTTCCTTCAATTTATTACTGCATACTAGTGCTCGATACCAAACACTTCACTTAGGTGTTGGACCTGCCTAGCTCACAGTATTTGTGGCTATGCTTGTGCTCAACCCGAACACTTCACTTAGGTGTCGGCCTTGCCTAGCTTTGATTTTCAGCACTTTAAAGAACTTAACATTGATTCGATTAACTCAATTACTTGATTTAACCATTTAGCCACTTAATCCTAGCTAGTTATAACTTTTTACACAAGATTTCAAATTGGATTTCCGTCTAATCTCATGCCACAATCACAGGTGATCAAATATGGAGTGAAAAACATGGAAGAAGCTAGCATTTATCATCTTAGAACAGTGTTAACAAGTCAATCAATTTAATTGATTCAAGTTTCAACTACAAGAGTGATTTTATGATCTGTTCTGACCTAGACTTATTTAATATCAGTTCCGTCACGTTGGTTACAGGTTCTAAGTGGAACAGTCTAGACGTCATTGTTCAAAATTGAAGACAATTTAACATCAAAAGTCAAGAATTGAGCAATTCTATGCTAGAGTGATTGGACAGGAATCACGAGGTACACAAAGATATAAGCAATCAAGATCATGCATGGTTTTCTAACATCCTACCCCACACTTAGACTGTTCTGTGTCCTCACAGGACTAAACTAAAGGAGAGAGATACGAAGAACCTGAAGGGTGATGAGCGATGTAGCGGATGAGCACGGAGAGTCCGGAGTGGAGCGGAGTAGCTTCTCAAGTTCCTACAGAAACAAAAACAACAAAAAGATCAAAAGGATACCGGGACAAGTGCCCCGGATCCACACAGAAGAAAAGTGGATCGAGATCCGAAAAGAAGAAAGAAAAGAAATGGAAAGGATAGAAACAACCTGATCACTGTTCCGAGGGCGGGGGTGAAAATCAGAAGTCGAAACCGGTATAAATAGTCGGCGGAAAACACAAGATTTTCGGCGAAAATGATTGAAAATTTTCGGCAAAAATGTTTTGTAAAATCAAAATCCGGTTCGGCGAAAAGTCAAGTTGTTTTCGGTCGAGAAGTAGAAACAGCAGAACAGGCCGGTTTTAAACACATATTATCGGCGAAAATATGGGTGAATTTTCGTCGAAAATAATCTTGAAAATGGTAACTACCAAGCTATGAAGCTAGGGTAGATCGTATTCCAGGGGTTTCCTCTACTTCCTTACTCAAAGGTGTTGACAGTTTTAATCCAAGGTTAAACACGTGGTGCGTAGTGTGGGTTCCATGACTTCTATTCTAAAAGTTACAAAGATAAATTGAAATGAAATTAAAACTAAGAAAAAGTAAAGATTGATTGATTGACGAGAAAGATGACAAACATGCTTAGACTTCGAATTCCCCTTAGATTACCAGAGCAGCAGCAGTCAACAGACCAGCGATTTTCGATTCTAGTTCATTCAGTTCACAGACACCATCATAACTCCTTACCCTTAGGTTTAAGACTGGCGAACGTTCGCTCTATCCGATCTAGCTACCACGATTAATTAGCCGCCCGGGTACGGTCGCCTCTCGCAACGACTTAACTTAACTGGTGCAAATTCTAGTGATTAATGAGTTACTCTAGCAATGGATCAACCCTAATCGGTTCCTACGAAAGGCACACTCCAATTATAAGGTTGACTGTTCGATTTGGTGTTTTAAAGTAAGGCGAGCGTTCGCTTCTATCCATAGCTTAACAAGAATCTAATCTAGGTGGCCAAACCAGACAAGAGACACAGAAAACGAAGAACAAATCAAACATGAAAGATGAAACTGAATGAATTTCGAATCTAATCACCGCCGATCCGTGACCGCTTTAAGCCCTGGGTCACTTCGGGTTCATCTAATCTAAGCTACACAAGTTTAGCTACTCATATTCAATACAGAAGAATCAAAGACTAACGAAGAATACATCTCAGGTAGGAAGACAGAGAAGAACTGTAAAACCTAATTTTGATGTTCCCTGGCAGCCTCACTCTGCTGGATCTGCAACTCCTAACCCTGGTTCTCCGAGATCGATGGATGGCGTCCCGATCCGTTCCTGGCCCTTTGAACTCTATCTACTCGCCCTGTCTCTCCTCTCTCTCTGTCCGTCGTAAGTTGTAGGTGATAAAAGTCAGTCCTTTATTAGCCGCCGATTTCTGTACTTATACTGACCCGACAATTTCTTAATTGCCCTTGGAATTTTTGCCGAAAATCTAAGGATATTTTCGGCGAAAACATCTGTTTAAATGGAGCTTCATCCGTCTTTTTCTTCCGGTTGGTTTTGCTTGGAGTTTTCGCCGAATACAGTAATGTATTTTCGCCGAAAACTTACTCTCAATCGGGTCAGTGAATTCTTCTTCCATTTTCGGCGAAAACCCAAGGGTATTTTCGTCGAAAATACATGTATAAATCGGGCAGGCATTTGTTTGAACTTGAGTGGCTCCTCTGATCGATTCCGGTGCAATCCTCGAGGTTCCAGTGCCTTAGACGCGTCCTTGGTTACTCATTCGACGGCAAAAACCTGTGCTAACGTAAAAACACTAGAAAACCATCAAATAGACCCAAAACGGGCCAAGGTAACACAAATGGCACGAGATAGGGCAATCGATTGAACATTCGTTATTCTACCCTAAAACCCATGTCTTAAGCAAAGAAATATCGCTTAAATGAGGCTGATAATCACGTAAAATCGAGTGTCATCAAATACCCCACACTTAAGTTTTTGCTTGTCCTCAAGCAAACTGAACTAGAATACACTCAAATTCATAAATGACATGAGAATTAAACTGAGATTCAATTCTAACAATTTGGTTTAGAATGTCCCACGTAGAAAGAGTGACCTACACATGCAAGAACATCAACCAAACAAGTTTTCGAGCACACTAATTTCTGCACACTTCAAGTAGTGGTTTTAACAAAGCTCGTTTCTTGGCAAAACAATTAATCATAATTAACCGACTACGATAACACCAATTCTAATGAGAAAAGACTTTAAGCTCTAGCCATGATGTGGACGCGGAGGTAAGAAAAGTGACGTGGCTATCGACTCGAGTTCATCCGTTTCTAGATCTGTACGTTACATGTTCTAGCTGGGACCGATTTAAACAACAATTTCTTTCAAGATTCAAACTTTCTTTAATTTTTTACTACATACTAGTGCTCGACACCAAACACTTCACTTAAGTGTTGGACCTGCCTAGCTCACAGTATTTGTGCTTATGCTAGTGCCCAACCCGAACACTTCACTTAGGTGTCGGGCTTGCCTAGCTTTGATTTTTTTTCCAGCACTTTAAAGAACTTTAGCATTGATTTGATTCACTCAATTACTTGATTTCACCATTTAGCCACTTAATCCTAGCTAGTTATAACTTTTACACAAGATTTCGAATTGGATTTCTGTCTAATCTCAACCCACAATCACAGGTGATCAAATATGGAGTGAAAACATGGAAGAAGCTAGCATTTATCATCTTAGAACGGTGTTATCAAGCTTTGTTATTAACCAGTCAATCAATTCAATTACTTCAAGTTTCAACTACAGAAGTGATTTATGATCTGTTCTGACCTAGACTCATTTAATATCAGTGTCAACATGTTGGTTACAGGTTCTAAGTGGAACAGTCTAGATGTCATTGTTTAAAATTGAAGCCAATTTAACATCAAAAGTCAAGAATTGAGCAATTCTATGCTAGAGAGACTGGACAGGAATCACGAGGCACACACAAGGATATAGGCAATCAAGATCATGCACGGTTCTCTAACACCCTACCCCACACTTAGACTGTGCTGTGTCCTCACAGGACCAAACTGAAGGAGAGAGATACGAAGAACCTGGAGGGTGAAGGGCGGTGTAGTGGATGAACGCGGAGACGTCAGAGCGGGGCAGAGTAGCTACTCAATACCCTATAAAACACAAACAACAAAAAGATCAAAAGGAAACTGGGACAAGTGCCCCGGATCCACACAGAATAAAATTGGATCGAGACCCGAAAAGAAGAAAGAAAAGAAAGGAAAAGGATAGAAACAACCAGATCACTGTTCCGCGGGAGGAGGTGGAGGTGCAGTAGGAATGGAGGAAATGGCGAACCGCTGCTCCATCTGTTGTCGCCAAGCGAGCTCTTCCTTGTGTCTGGCAGACTGGTCGGCCAAGAACTGCTGAAGAATGGTCCATCGCTCGTTCTGGTTGTCCTCATGTGCTACCCGGTCCTTCTGCCATTGAAGCGACCCAGCCGAGTAGTCTATCTGCCACTTCTCAATACGCGCCAGGCTCTCATTCATCTCCGCGGTGATTTGCGCTCGCGACAGCGGGCGGTCAGCTGACTGTGGAACGCGGTGAGGAAGTGGTTCGCAATGCTCGAAATCCAATGACAGGTCGATGCCCCGTGCCATGGCCAGGTCAGCACTTATATGCTCAATCGGGATACGAGGGATATCGGGGCCCCATTTGTCACCGAGCTGGAGGTTGTCGATCAGAAGTGAAATGAAAGGCCCCCCTGGAAGCTCAGAAGGAAGCTTCTTGGCGGTAGTGCGCTTGTGAAAGAATCGAGCAAGCCACCAATCGGGATGCATGTTGGCATCTTCCTCTAAAGCGCGGAATAATATGAGCTCCTCCAAAGAAACGTGGTGACGGCTCGTCTTGCTGCAATAACACAAAGATTGCACCCAAACATAATGCAAGAATTTAAGAATAGGGTGAACGATGTCACCGACCGTGGGGTGTACGATGGGTGAGGGCTCAACTCCGCAGGTAGCCCATCTCCACACGTCTTGGTAAGGGACACCCGTGATGAGTATGTGTCCGCGAAGCCAAATGATGTTGTATCGGCGTCGACGTGCGGGTCCAGCAAGAGGCCGAACTCATGGATGGACTTCTCATGGAGAACACCACGGAGGCGAAAAGAGACAAATTTCTGGCCACGAATGGGCTTCGGGGTGAGGCGCCGGAATGAACTCCAGAACTCTTGGAGAGCGACAAGCGGGTAGGGGGAGCCATGAGCAGTCAGCACACGTAAACCGGCTTTATTAAGGACGGTGTCGACGGTTGAGTGCCAAGCCGGATTGTGCGCCTTGAGATTGTCTAGAGAGAACTGCCACTTTAGCTGGAGGAATGGTTTTGATCCTCTGAAAAACCTCAAACTGGTGCGGTTCCAGGGCTGCGATGAAGGGGTGCACGGACCCATTGGCAGGTGTAGGAATAGAGGAAATAGGAGTCGATGGGGTCGGTGCATCCTCGGGGATGATGGCCACAGCCGTCGATGTCTGTGCGGTTGGGGCGGGTGGTCGACGGTATGGTGTTCGGCTCTGGCGAGCAGAGGATCGCTGCGCTCTATCTACATTGGTAGTCTTAAAACGCTTGGGCACCCTGTAAAACACAACTCAGAGATGACCAGCATTAGATGACAAGACTCTTACCCCACACTTAAGTTGACAAGTTGGGGTAAACAAATTAACCGAGAGATCTTCGAATCAAGATATGGCGGTAAAGAACTGTCAATTCATTTAGCAAGCATGAATAATGGAATGAGTCATGAACACAATCTCACAGACAACAAATCACGCTTCTGAAAAGGCCACAAAAAACAATACCAGAACCTAGCCAATTGATACCGACAAAGCAATCAAGAAGAAAGAGGGAGAACCAAAAAGTCAACCATAGTCGACCATGCCAAAAACCGAAAGTCAAAAAGCCAAAAGATGCACAATCAAAGGCTGAACAACTAACCGTGAAGACATGATTCAAGAAAACGATTGGAACTCCTAGGAATTGATGAAAAACTTGAAAACTAGGTCGACCAGAACCAGAGCTGAAAAGCTCCGATTCTAGGGATGGGAACTAGGGCAGGACAAGGAGAGTAGCGGTAGCTACTGATCAGTGGGGCGGCGGCGGCGGCCGGATTCAAGGAAGCGGCGGTGGCGAGGGTTTCGGCGGTGGTTGTTTTTTTAAAGGAAGGAAGGAGAGGGAGTCAGTTAAAGATTTCGGATGCTGGACCGAGAATATGAGGGTTGGGGCCGCTTATATAGTCAAAGGAAAGCACAGGATTTTCGGCGAAAAAGAAGGGAAATTTTCGGCAAAAAATTTAGACAGGTGCAACGGCGCCAATTTGATGCTGCAGTTTTAGCGGTATCAAATAACTAATCTACCAAGGTAGACTAGATCGTATTCCACAGGGTTTCTACTAATCGACTACTCAAAGAAGCTGGCAAATTACTCAGGTTTAAACACTTAGTGCGTGGTGTGAGTTCCACGACTTCTAATCTAATAAAGCAGGAAAATAAAAGACAGAAAATTAAAAGGTTGACTAACGAGAAGATAGACGAACTTAGATTTCGAATCCCCCTTAGATCACCATAGCATTGGCAATCAACAGATCAGCGGTTTTCAATTCTAATTCAATCGGTTTCTATACACCACCATAACTCCTTACCCTTAGGTTTAAGACTGGCGAACGTTCGCTCTATCCAATCTAACTACCAAGATTAACTAGCCGCCCGGGTACGGTCGCCTCTCGCAACGACTTAATTAACTGGTGCAATTACTAACGATTTATGAGTTACTCTTGCAGTGGATTAACCCTAACCGGTTCCTACGAAAGGCACACTCAAATTATAAGGTTAACTGGTTGAATTGATGTTTTAAAGAGAGGCGAGCGTTCGCTTCTATCCTCAACTTAACAAGAATCTAAACTAGGTGATCAAGGAAGACAAGTTTAAGCGCCAAAGCAGAGAACTGTCTAATGACTACGTCTAGTGACTACGTCTGGTGACTAACCCTAGCTTGTAAAAACCTAATCTAGGCGATCAACCAGAAAAGAAACATAAACAATCAAGAACAAAACAACCATGCAAAGAGAAACTGATTGAACTTTGAATCTAATTACCGCCGATCCGTGACCGCTTTAAAGCCCTAGGTCACTTAGGGTTCATCTAATCTAAGCCCTATGAGTTCAGCTATTCATGTTCATAACAAAAGAATCAAAGACAGAAACAGAGTTCATCGTACAGAGGAAGAACAGATAAGAACTGAAAAACCTAATTCTGATGACTCTGGCAAAGCTTCGCTCTCCAGTAATCTTCAATCCAAGATCCGAGTCTCCGAGGTGAAGGGATGGTGTCACGATCTCTCCACGGATCTTCAAACTCTCTAAACTCTATCTATCGACCCTAAGGTGGTGGCTAATCAGCCAAAATTCGTGTGTATTCAATCTGGCTTCAAAAAGTCTATATATAACCCTAGAAACCCTTTACAAGTTGGAAAAGGCTGAATTTTCCCGTCAGGGGAGCTTACACGGCATGTAAGCTCACAGTGCATTGAGCTTACACGGCATGTAAGCTCCAAAACGCAGCGTTTTGAGCTGTGCAGCACTCCGACTTGTTTCGATCATTCCCGCTCCGTTTGAACTCTAATTTGGTCTCCGTTTGAAGCGCTGGACTCGTGAGAGAGTCCTCTATAATGTGGTAACCTGGGGGCTCAACATAAAAGCTCACAAAAAGGGTAAAAATAGCCAAGAAATGGACAATGTACGCACTAGGAGCCGATAATCACAAAGATACGACAAATGCACGAAATACTCATCAAAATGGCATCAAAGGGTATGAAATGTTGCTTAAATGGGGCTGGTAATCACGTCAAATCAAGTGTCATCACATGTTCTTAGCCTATCACCAAATTTCTTTGAACAAGGAGAATCAAGAGAAAACGACTTTCATGAATCCAACAACAAACTGTTGCTATAAAGTTATTCCATTCAAACTAAAGAATGAAGGTGAAACATACCAAAGGATGATTGACGCAGTCTTCACTCAACAAATTGGATGTAATTTTGAATCATATTGATCGCTTTGTTAAGGTGATCAAAGATACCTGGATTTTGGCCAGGGTCGTATTCCCGCGGGTCTCTTGGTTAGGCTTACTCAGTTCTAAGTGAGATGCTTGATGAATCGAAATACGTTGTGTTTTATCTCCCGTATTTGATACATAATCGTGTGGTATTTGAGTGTTAATGTTGTCATTTAAATGGTTTTGACTAATTTAATGATTATTCATCTTAATTTGCCTCCCGGGATCCTTGCGGTCCATTTTCACATTTCCTAGGAATTATTTATGAGTTTTTAGGTCATACAATTATTTATATCACATTGATACGAAGCCACAAGTTCAAATGGTGGTCGAATCGGAGTCCAAACACTAAAGATATCAAGTTCTGAAGTTTAACGATACGCTAAATCGTAGTTTGAAGGGTTAGCGTTATTACAACTCTACGCTAGTTGAGGAAAAAGAGCTAGTGTAGCGTCAGCGAGATATGGCATGCAGGTGGCGTGTAAATGTCATGTAGATGACGCGCATGCTAGTTACACATCAGCACATTCGCTACAAGAAAAAGCCTTATTTGTCAAGATTTTGTGAATCGTGACTAATTAGTCACAGTTTTTAAAAACTGTGACTAATTTGTCACGGTTTAAATACAAAACCGTGAGTAATGTAACTGCCACCCTGGCAATCCAACTGACCCTTAATTAATACCCTCCTCGATTTTCATGCCCAGGACCTTCTCTTTCTTCTCTCTTTCTTTTTCTTCTTCGCGTCTTCTTCGTTCTCTTCAGTCTCCTTCTCCTCTTCTTCACTTCTTCTCCATTTTCAATCCTTCACTTCTTCTCCATTTTCAATCCTTCACTTCTTCTCTTATCAGCAACACAAAGCCGCCTCTTATTCCTCCAGCACCACGCCGCCGCCGCAGACTTTCTCCAGCACCACGTCATTGCCACCATCTTTCTCCAGCACAACGTCATCATCGCCTTCCAGCACCATGCCGTCGTCACCTTCCAACACCACGTCGTCGCCTTCATCTTCCTCCAGCACCACGCTACCACCGAAACTCCAACGGGAAGAAGCACCTCCTCCTCCTCCCGATCCCCTGACGTAGATCTAGATCCAACTCCGCCTCATCTCCATCCCCTGTTGTAGATCTAGATCCAACACCGCCGCCGCAACTCCGCCGCATCTGAAGCACCTCCGCCGCATCTGAAGTACCTCCACTGCATCTGAGGCAACTCCTCCGCATCTGAAGCAACTTCGTCGCATCTGAAGCAACTATGTCGCATCTGAAGCAACTCCGCCGCAGCCGAAGCACCTCCGCCGCATCTGAAGCACCTCCGCCGCTTCTAAAGGACCTCCGCCACATCTGAAGAACCTCTGCCGCATCTAAAGCAACTCCACCGCATCTGAAGCAACTCCGCCGCAGCCGAAGCACCTCCGCGGAAGCCGAAGGACCTCCGCCGCATCTGAAGCAACTCCGCCGCATCTGAAGCAACTCCGCCGCAGCCGAAGCACCTCCGCCACAGCCGAAGGACCTCCGCCACTTCGGAAGCAACTCCGCCGTAGCCGAAGCACCTCCGCCACAGCCGAAGGACCTCCGCCGCATCTGAAGGACTAAGTCATTAGCTAATTAGTCATTAGTTAATTAAGTGATGTAATTATATTCTTTAATTATTTCAATAATAATTATATTTTTTTAATGAACTTGTAGAACAATAATTAGAAAATTAGTGACCAGATAACAACAATAAAAAAGTTAAGTGACTGCCATAAACGAAGAGGGATGAAACAGAAAAGCCAGATATGTTAGTGACTAGACAGTGTACAATTAAAAATTTAAGTGACCGCCTGAAAAGTTGACTGACCAGTCACTGGAAAGTTTTAGCTCGCAATTTAGTCACTAAGATTTGTCACGGTTTCTTAAAGAAATCGTGACTACAAGTAGTCACGGTTTCTTATAGAAACCGTGACTAATGTTAGTCACGATTTCAATAAGAATCGTGACTAATATTAGTCACGGTTCCTTTTGTAACCGTGACCAAAAAATTAGTCACGGTTCTTGTAGAAACCGTGACAAAATTTGGTCATTTTAGTCACGGTTTCCTAAACCGTGACTAAAAGGGTAAAAAACCGTGACTAATGTCCCTTTTTTCTTGTAGTGACTGAGTATCAGTCTATAAATTCAGATTTGGAAACTCTGGAAAGCAGACTTCGTTCCCAACTCATTTTTTATGAACACTCCCGACGTCCATTGTAACTGTAACAACTGCCTCGAATCGACCCGGGTCGAACTAGTTAAGAGTATCACTTGAAGATACAGCAATAAAAAGAAAGGAGAAACAACTTTCAAATCGAATTAAAACTTAAAACAAGCGTAAGTCGGAAGCGCCTCCATTATTCAAAATCCAAAACATATTACAAAGATACAGTTCAAACCAAGATTCCTTTACAAATCCGAAGCTCAAAAGAAACTTATACAAAAAGATCCCAACCCGAAATATTCAACATATATCCAAAGATGGTCAACTCTTGGTCCAAGCCTCCGAAGATCTTCTCTACGCCAACAACACATCAGCACTCGACACACAAATGAAGCTCCTGAACTTTAACTCACTCACTCTAACCACGCGAACCTGAAAAGAGAAACTAGGGGGATCAATTTCCTATTGAAATTGAGTGAATCCACTAGGTCTAACTATGCGCTGAAACCTATCCAACAGAAGTGATTCCAAACTCCTCAAGAAACACCAACAATGGAATAAGACTCAACCTTTACCAGTTTTACTTTCCTAAACAGTCTAAGTGATCACATAGGTGCAATTCTCAGTTCAACACTTACCATCCACGATAACATCCATAAATAACAAGGAAACATAATTCACACATTTAAGCATTACATCACAATACCGCTAAGATCATGGTCAGCATTTACACACACACAACAGTTAAAACCACTGACATTGCACACGCACATTGATCCCATTAAATTCACTAAGTGAGCTATTAGACATCCTTAAGTAATCTAGGTTATCACTCAAGAGTAGTTCTCCTTACTATCAATTTACAATTCATAGCTTCAACACAACCATAAAGTGGTTATTGATGGACGCATTTTCACGCGAGTGTAGTCAAATACTACCGAGCACAAAGCAAGGTAGATCATATTCCATGGGTCTCAACTAATTGTTTACTCAAATGAGACACGTTGTGCGTGGTGTGAGTTCCACGACTTCTAGTCTATGAAGCAGAGAAATTGAAATGAAAACAAAAAGCAAAATGAATGATTGATTGACTTAACAAGACGATAGACAAGCTTAGATTTCGAATCTCCCTAAGATCAACAGAACATTGGCGATGACAAGACCAGCGGTTTTCAATCCCGAATCATTTAGTTCTCAGACACCACCATAACTCCTAACCCTTAGGTTTAAGACAGGAGAATGTTCGCTCTATCCAATCTAACTACCAAGATTAATTGACTGCATGTGCATTCACTTCTCCAACGGAAAACTAACTGGTGTGATTACCAGTGATTAATCAGTACCTCTAGCAGCGGATTAACCCTAACTGGTTCCTACGAAGAGTTATTGTTCCAATGAATAGGTTAACTGTTGATTTGGTGTTTTGAAGTGAGGCGAAGGTTCGCTACTATCCTCAGCTTAACTAGAATCTTAACTAGGTGATCAAGCTAGAAAAGAAACACAAAAACAATTTAGAACATACTAAACATGCAAGAGAAACTGATTGAAACTGGATTTAATTACCACCGATCGGTGACCGCTTTGAAGCCCCGGGACACTTAGGGTTCATCTAGACTAAGCTTTACGACTTTAGCTACTCATATCCAATACAAAAGAATTGAAGACAAACAAAGAATACATCTTCAAATCGGAAGAACAGAGAAGAATTGTAAAACCTAATTTCAGATGAATCTGTGAAGCTTCAATCGCTTGGATCTTCAACTCCTAGCACCGAGCTCTCCGATATGGAAGGATGGCGTCATGATCTCTTCCCGTCTCCTTGAACTCTTTAAACTCTCTCTCGAACTTTGAAGTCCGGAAATCCTTGGAAAAAGTAGTGTTGTTAGGGTTCTTTCAAAAAAGAGTCGTCCTTTCGTTGTGGCCACCGATTTAGTATTTATAGGGTTTCAAAATCCCAGCCGGAAAAGGAATTAGTTTTTGGCAAAAACATGAGAGTTTTCACTGAAGACTTCAGTGGAAACCTCGACTGGATCTCCTGTCTTCGACTGTGCAATTTTTGCATATGTTTTCAGCAAAGACTTTGGACTTATCGCCGAACACTCTAGTTAAAACAGGGAAGTGCTTTCTTCTGGCTTGGTTGACTTCTGGATTGATGTCAGGCCATTCCTTGAGGTTTCTTCGCTTCCCGAGCTCGTTCGTGGCTACGTATTTGATGGCAAAAACCTGTGTAATATAAAAAACACTAGAAAACCATCAAATAGACCCATAACGGGCCAAAGTAACCAAAATGGCAAGCATTAGAGCAATTAGGTGAAAACATACTAAATTGCCCTAAAACCCGAGATCCAAGCAAGGAAAGCTTACATGAGGCTGATAATCAAGTAAAATCGAGTGTCATCAAGTACCCCACACTTAATCCTTTGCTTGTCCTCAAGCAAACTAAACTAGAACGCACTCAGATTCACAAATGACGACATTAATCAAGTTAAGGTTCAAGCAATCACAATGAATTATTAAACCGCTACTTCTAGAACAAGTAACCTAACATGTTGGCAATTTTATTCAGGATCAAAAGTTTGCACGTGGTGTGAGTTCCACGACTTCTATACTAGGATGCAGGATAAACTGAAACGAAATTAAAATGCAGAATGATTGGTTGTTTGACTTAGACAGACGACAGTCAAGTTTAGACTTCGAATCCCCCTTAGATCACCAGAGCATTGGCAATCAACAAACCAGCGGTTTTCAATTCTGATTCATTCAGTTCGCAGACACCACCATAACTCCTTACCCTTAGGTTTAAGACTGGCGAATAATCGCTCTATCCGATCTAACTACCAAGATTAATTAGTCGCCCGAGTACGATCGCTTCTTGCGATGACAGAACTAACTGGTGCAATTACTAGTGATTCATGAGTTACTCTTGAAGTGGATCAACCCTAACTGGTTCCTACGAAAGGCACACTCCAGTGAATAGGTTAATTGTTGATTTGGTGTTTTAAAGTGAGGTGAACATTCGCTACTATCCTCAACTTAACAAGAATCTAATCTAGGTGGCCAAACCAGACAAGAAACACAGAGAACAAAGAACAAATCAAACATGAAGGAGAAACTGAATGAACTTCGAATCTAATCACCGTCGATCCGTGACCGCTTTAAAGCCCTGGGTCACTTAGGGTTCATCTAATCTAAGCTCTACGAGTTTAGCTACTCATATTCAATATAGGAAAATCAAAGACGGACAAGGAATACATCTCAGGTAGGAAAGACAGAGAAGAACTGTAAAACCTAATTTTGACAACTCCGTGAAGCTTCGATCTGCTGGATCTTCAACTCCTAGCACTGGTTCTCCGAGATGGAAGGATGGCGTCACGATCCTTTCCACGCTCCTAGAACTCTCTTCACTCTTTCTCTCTCTTGTCTAAGTCTTGGAATTTTCGTCCAAAAAGTAAGTGTGTAATTTTTTAGCCGGTGATTTCTTCTTTATAGCTATCCGCGTTTTGGCTGGAAATCGCCTAAGTTTTCGCTGAAAACTTCCTTTACAAACTCTGCTTGCTTCGACTGTTTCTTCTGGTCTAAAATCACCTAGAGTTTTCGGCAAGAACTTTGAGTTTTCGCCGAAAACTTCTTCTTGTAAGCTCTGATGATTTCTTCTTGAGTTTTCGGTGAAAACTTCAGGTCTTTTCACCGAAAACTTCTTTGTAAAACCGGGTAGGATTTGTGTTGACTTGATTGACTCTTGGATTGATTCTAGTGTTGTTTCTTGAGGCTCCAATGCCTTAGACACATCCCTGGTTACAATATTTGACGGCAAAAACCTGTGCTATCACAAAAACACTAGAAAACCATCAAATAGACCCGAAACGGGCCAAGGTAACACAAATGGCACGAGATAGAGCAGTTGAGTGAATATTCGCTATTCTGCCCTAATAATCATGTCTTAAGACAAGAAATGTTGCTCAAATGAGGCTGATAATCACGTCAAATCGAGTGTCATTAAATACCCCACACTTAAGCTTTTTCTTGTCCTCAAGCAAACTGAATAGAAACGCTGAGGTTCACATATGACAAGATCGATTAAATTGAAGTTCAAGCTCGCACAATGAATTATTAGACAGCTACTTCTAGAACAAGAAACCTAACATGCATACTGATCAGCCAGACAACCTGGTCTTACTAAAAACTACACACGACAAGAAGTAGTAACCAATCATGCACGAATTTGACCTGACCGACCAGACTCCTCGCACAAATAATATTTAGTACAAGGGAAACTCTCACTCTCTGTGTTTGGGGACGTGTTTCTGCTCTCAAACATTTTCTGTTACTGAACTCTGTCATAAGTTTGCAATTCGACCGCATCTCCACCACTGTGACAACACGAGGAACTAGTCAAGAAGGACTTCCCTGCTTAGGACTGTAACGAATTCTACACTACAAGGGTTAAGATGGGATGGATGATGGGAATGTATGATGATGGATTTGGTGAGGTGTAGCTTTCGACTAACTTCCCTCAAATCTAGCTTATGGCTTCATACCGTCTAACCAAACACGGGTGGAATAGTGTACGCTCATCCTATGATACCCTCAAACAACTTGGCACTTTATTTTCTTTACACACACATTTTTTTTCTAAATTTTCTTTTGACTTCGTTCTTCTATATGTAGGGAGAAGAATGTTATTGAATTATACTACAAACTTTGAAACTTTGAACTTTTCCTTTTTTTTTCGAAATTTTTCTTGTTTTCTTGTTTTTCTATTTTTTTCTTTTGTGTCGGTTCTTTCTTTTAGTTGCTAGACGGGTTTACACGTCTGGACATAATAGCTAAGACCACCTATTTAATGGCTACGGGCAGGTTACCACAAACTGACTTCCGGTAGGTTAATCTAGAACTACAACCACAGGGGATCAATGGGGAATGAAAGACTGGGGAATTGGTTGTAATGTATATCGACCCAAAAGAACTGGCCAAGCTCAATGGTTTAAACCTAATGGATTTAACACTGGGTAGGTTATCTGGCTTAGTAGCTGAATCTAGGTGCCCCTATCATTCTAGAACTCGTGTCATCGTGTGGTCTCCAATAGGTCTCATGCAAATTCTAACTCATTCAAGCAAACAGAAAATCAATCAAAAAGAATTGAAATTGCAAGTTAAGTGCAATGGATCAAAAGCTCACAGTTGGTTTGCTAGTCGAACAACAACTTAACATCAAAAATCAAGAACTGAGCAATTCTACTGCTAGAGAAATTGGACAAGGCACCACGAAACATAATAAGGGAAAACAAGATCATGCATGGTTCTCTAACATCCTACCCCTATGATGACACTCGATTTGACGTGATTATCAGCCTCATTTAAGCAACATTTCTTTGCTTAAGACATGGTTTTTAGGGTAGAATAACGAATATTCAATTGATTGCCCTATCTGGTGCCATTTGTGTTACCTTGGCCCGTTTCGGGTCTATTTGATGGTTTTCTAGTGTTTCTGTGTTAGCACAGGTTTTTGCCGTCAAATAGAGTAGCCATGGACGTGTCTAAGGTGTTGGAACCTCAAGGAATCAAACCGGAATCGATCCAAGGAGCCGATCAAGTCAAACCGAAAAGTCTGCCCATTCACACTTGCACCTTCGGCGAAAATAAGCTTCCACATTCGGCGAAATCAACAATGCAAATCAACTGACGCCAAGTGAAGGATGGTTTCGGCGAAAAGAATCAACTGTTCAGGCCAAAAATACCGGGCAGAGAGACCACAACCATTTACACAAGGATTTTCGCAAAATATCCCTATGTTTTCAGCGAAAATATCAGGCCAATCTGGATTAGTTAGAGTTAAGTATAAATACTTAACCCGGCGGCCCAAATCAAAAAGATACAATCATAATTCGCAAAACACAACTTTTCGAATCAGAATCCTCTCAAGTTCTGGAGCGAAGAGTTGGAGTTCGAAGAGCCGGATAGAGATCGTGACGCCATCCCTCCCATCTCGGAGAACCGGAGCTAGGAGTGTTATCTACCGAAGATCGAAGTCTGTCAGAGTCGTCTAATTAGGTTTTTCAGATTCTTTCCTGTTCTTCCTTTGAATGATGAACTCTTTCTTTATCTTTGTTTCTTTTGTAATAATCATGAGTAGCTAAACTCGTTAGAGCTTAGACTAGATGAACCCTAAGTGACCCAGGGCTTTAAAGTGGTCACGGATCGGCGGAGATTAGATTCGAAATTCAATCAGTTCTTTTTCATGTTTGATTCGTTCTTCATTGTTCATGTTTCTTGTCTGGATTGATCACCTAGATTAGATTCTGGTTAAGCTAAGGATAGAAGCGAACGCTCGCCTTACTTTAGAACATCGAATTAAACAATTAACCTTATAATTGGAGCGTGCCTTTCGTAGGAACCGGTTAGGGTTAATTCACTGCAAGAGTAACTCATTAATCATTAGTAATTACACCAATTAATTAAGTCATTGCGAGAGGCAACCGTACCCGGGCGGCTAGTTAATCTTGGTAGTTAGAACGGATAGAGCGAACGTTCGCCGGTCTTAAACCTAAGGGTAAGGAGTTATGGTGGTGTCTTAGTAATTGATTGAATGAGAATCGAAATCCGCTGATTTGTTGATTGCCGATGCTCTGGGGAACGAAGGGGGATTCAAAGTCTAAGTTCGTCTGTCATCCTTGTTTTCAAACCCTAATTCCCAATCTGCTTTAGTTTAATCTTTTTAATTTTTCTGCATTTCTTAGATGTAGAAGTCGTGGAACTCACACCACGCACAACGTGTTTACCTTTGAGTATTTTGCTAGTTCTGAAGTAACCAATCATAGAAAGCCCTCGGAATACAATCTGCTATACACTTTTTAGCATTATAAGTTTTTATTTGGCTGAACCCTTAACGACAGGCGGTTCACCAAATTGGCGCCGTTGCCGGGGAACTTCTTTTGATTGTTCGAAAGAAGAACTGGCAATTTATTCTTCTACTTTCCATCTTTCATTTTTCCACCCACTTTGATTTTACACTGGTTTTGTTTGTCTTTGTTATCTGTAGGTTTACAGGTGTATGCCTCACCGTCCTTGGACTCGCTCTCAAACCGAACAGGCCAAGAGTACAGAGAGACCAGGCAGTTCAGCTGCACCTCTACGATCACAGATTCTGAAGAAAGGCAGATCCAATCCATTCATCACTCCGATCAAGATCGAGGAACCGAAGGAGAGTTCCTCATCTCCATCTTCACCTGTACCGTCTTCATCCGCTTCATACACCGAGTAACTTTCACCTCCTCCATCTCCCACCATGGACGATAGATTACCACCACCAAATGGCGTTCAACCGCCGCCGCCACCACCTGCACAAAAGAGTCTAGCCGACTACAATAAGCCGAGCGCGACTAGCGTTCGATCTGCCATTGCCGTTTCGCGCATTGAAGGAGATCCTGACTATGAGATCAAGATTCCATTCTTGACTATGATCTCTAGGGATTTACAGTTTGAAGGCAGACCCCTAGACAATCCGTGCACTCATCTTGCAGACTTCCTTGATCTCTGCAGTACTTTTAAGAGCGGAAACCTCGACAAAAACACTCTTTGTCTGAGAGCTTTCCCGTTCTCTTTGAAAGGCGCTGCTAAGAGGTGGCTTACTGGCAAACCACCTGGCTACTACACTAACTGGGATACTCTAGCTCAGGACTTCATTGAAGAATACTTCCCTCCAGCCAGAACAACCGCCATCAAGGACAGCATCGCCAGATTCTCCCAGAAAGAAGGAGAAAGCTTATATGATACTTGGAATCGATTCCAAGAACTTCTTTACACCTGCCCTCATCATGGATTCGAGCAGAGGCAGTTAGCTGAAATCTTTTCTCGTGGACTTCGAGAAGAATCTACCAAGTGGGTCAATTCCTAGCTGAAGGGGATTGCACTACACTCACTCCTGAAGCTGCTCTTCTTCACTTCGCAAACTGTGCCTCCAAGTCAAGGAACTGGGAGCGACAATCTGAAGGATCAAGGAGCAAGCTAGATCTCGAAGCTACAATCAAGGCAGAGGTAGAGAAGCATCTGAAGAAGTCTACCACACCGATCAAGCCGCCGGCAGCTTCTGTCTATGTTACTGATTACGAGTGGTGTGGAGCTTGCTCACATAACGGAGGCCGTTGTCAGAATTTTGGTAAGGCAGAAGTCTGGTCTGCCGAAGAGGTAAATTTCATCCAACAAGGCTTCGTTAATAATCAGAATGGTTATGCTGGTTATCGTAACTTCAGACAGCAAGGGAACTATCAAGACAGACCTCCCTACAATGTTGCTGCCAACCAGAACCAGAATAACCGCCCGACTGGTCCAGCTCAGGATCAGAAGCCTAACCATCTGCCGGCAGGTGTCTACCAGCCGTTGCATCACAATCCGGGTAATTATGGAACTGCTCCTGGCAATCGCCAGAATCAATATCTTAAAAATACTTATCCAGGGCAGCAGCATCAAAGAGATAATAATGTCAGTGACCTGGATAAGAAGCTCAGCCAGATCATCACAAGACTCGATGATCATGACAGTCAGTTCAAGGCTCAAGCTCTTCTCAATCAAGAACAGATAGAATCTGTGGAAAGAATTGAGCAAGCCGTGAACAACATATCGAGCATGCTAGCATCTGGTCGACCATTTGGCCAGCTTCCAAGCCAGACAGAGCCAAACCTGAGAAAAGAACAGGCTAAAATGGTAACTGCTCGAAAACTTCCAAACCTAATTGCTGATGCTTGTTCTGTCTTGCGCAGGATCGCTGAAACTCCAGAGGAAGAAGAAGAAGAGGAATAGAAACCGGCGCCTAAGGAGGATCCTCCTCTTGCACCGTATGTCGTGAAGCCTCCTTTCCCTAGAGCATTGCTGCCAAATGCAAGGATCGAGACTGGCATGAAGGGGAACAAGGAAGGATATCTGGACATTCGTATTAAGAAACCTGTTTCTCCATATCCAGCTAAGTTATCTGATCCTGGTTCTTTCACTTTGTCGTTGGTCATTAATGATGTTGAAATTGAACGTTGCTTAGTTGATCTAGGAGCATCTGTTAATGTTATGCCTGTGAGTCTATATAAAAAGTTAAACCTAGGAGAACTTGAACCGCCTAGTATGCAACTCGTCTTTGCTGATAGATCGCTTAAGACCCCTAAGGGAGAGATTAAAGACGTTGTCACTAAATGTGGTCCGTTCACGTTCTTAGCTGATTATGTGATTATGGATACTAGTACAGATGATGCGACTATCCTCATAGGTCGACCTTTCATGGCTACTACTGGAATGAATATTAACGTTCCAAATGGTTCTTTAACTTTAAGAGTCGGTAAAGAAATGAAAACGTTCCGCCTGAAAGATGGCATGAAATATGACTCTAGGAATGAAGAATCTCACTGCCTAGCTGTTGAAACTATGGGGTTGACTCCGGTCAACTCCGTTACTAATGCTTCTTCTAGTGTCTCTAGATCAGTTGTTGCTGCAGGTATTAAACAGATCATTACGAAGAAGCCAGAAATTTTGGTTCAGAAGCCGCGTAAGAAGAAGAAGAAGGAACTACAAGCCTCTTCTAAACCACCGAGCAGACCTCGAGGAAAGAACAAGAAGACGAAGACCCAAATGGTCTGGATACCAAAAATTTCACCGTCTTCCACCGAGGCAACTGCACCACCATTTCGTTCCGACAAAACCGGCGCCGGAACAAGTATGGAGGGAGAAGCCGAAAGCGTCTCCTAAGGAAGTACTAACGATCACCGATCCTGGTGATAACAAGCCGAAGATTAAAGAAAAGAAGAAGCCGACAGTTCTCATTCCTTCCATCGTCACACTCAAGAAGAATTATCTCTCCAAAGAGCTATTCGGACCATTCAAGTTCGTTGATCATCTTCCCGACGGACGTACCAAGCTTTTGCATGCAAACGGGAAGAGATTCACGCTTACCGGAGAAGTCCCAAAACTGTACTTCATGAACTCCGATGCGAGCGTGAAGGAGAATCTAAGTTGGGATGTCTCCTAATACCGTCCAGGTATCGTCCAGCTCAAGGACGTTAATAAAAGAGCACTTCGTGGGAGGCAACCCACGGCTGGAGTCTGTTTTATTTTTTTTAGAGTCAGTTCGGGGGAGCCAAAAGTTTCAGTTTGTTTGTTTTCTTATTTTTCGTGTAGAGTCTGTGTGTCATAGAGTCAGTCGCTAGTTGATTGAGGTTGTTCCGATTTTTGTGGATTTAACTGTGATTTTCTGAAGTTGGCCGGATTTGCGAAAATATTTTAAACCCGAACAGTTCAAAATTTTCGGCGAAACCACCCTTGTTTTCGGCGAAACTGATTTTCGATTTTCGAACCCGTTCTTCCTGTTCATTGTTTTCGGTTCGAAAAGTCTTTTGTTTTTGGCGAAACCATCTTAACCAAAATTTTCGGCGAAATCGTGCTATTATTTTTGGCGAAACCGCCTTCACAAATCCGGCAGTCCATTTTAACTGATATTTTTGGCGAAACCACCCTCCTATTTTCGCCAAAATAATTTTGAAAATCACCCAAATATTCCCACTTTAAAAATCCGGTCCACTTCCTCTCTCTCCTTCTTTCATTTTCGTTCAGCAGCCCGAAAACTCCCTCCCCTATCCTTTTGTTTTTCAAATCGCCGCCGACCGCCCCCCATTTTAAAACTTGCTGTCGCTGCCGTAACCCACCGCCACCACCGTCGCCGACCGCCGCCGCTCCCTTCCCCTCCCTTTTTCGATTCCAACGAGCCCTAGAACGTCTGAATCGGAGCTTTGCAGCTCCAGTTCTCCGAAACCCCAGTTTTCAAGTTTTTCACCGATTCCTCTCAACTCGTTCATTTTTAGCAATCATGACTTCAAGGTAAGTTGTATAACTTTTCGATACGAATCTTTTGACATATAGATTGCTTAATTTCGTCAGGGTTGACTTTCAGTTGACTTTTCAGTTTGCCTCGTTTTGCGTGCCGACTGTTTCATGTGAACTAGGATTAACTGAACTTATAGAACTGTTCTAGGATGCTTAGGGAGTTCGTGCTTAATTTCCATATCATTTGATCATATGTTGCTATGCATAGGATTAATTCTTTGTAATGTTGACGTTTGTGAGAAATGTCGGTTTGACTTTGAATTGCTATGATCATTTGGCTGTCTGATGTGTTCATTCTCGTTCATATTATCGTGCTGCCATTTGAGATCATATTTTACCGTCATTCTCCAAGTTATGATTATCCTGCCATGATTAGGGTTCGATGTGCCTACATGTTGACTTTCAAAATGTCGGTTTGACTTTTTTTTAACTCTGATTGTGTTTATCCGATTCTGGCTGTTCCTAAGTATGTGTTTTACTGTCTATGATTACCGGTTACTCCGCTTTGCTTACCCCACTTAGTTTCCCTCATTTCTTTGTGAAATCGAGTTTTTCTACTAAGTGTGGGGTAAGGTTTTGGTTGACTAATCTGGTTTCATTCTGGTTTTAGGGACACCACTTATGAGCGCAGGACTGAGGCGCGACTTGATGGCATCCTCGAGCTCAGGAGCTGCCACTCCCGTCACACCTGCTGTTCTGGGTCCACCACCTGCACTTCCTCGCCGAGCTGGATACCACCACACCATAGCTCGTCTACCAGACTTCTATTTTGAGTGCTTCCAGAAGCTCGATCACGTCCGAGGAGCTGACGTACGCCCCCTTTCCATGGAGTCACTCCAGGAGCATGACGAGGACTACCACCGGAACGTGCATGACGCCTTAGCACCGGCTGGTCTCCTCGAGCTGACCACCATCGCCGTCGAGTTCCCAGACATTGCCCTCCAGGAGTTCTGTGCAACATTTGAGAGCACAAGAGGAAGCAGCGCCAGAAGGTTGTCACCTTCTTTCTTGGTGGGGTGCACCGACAGCTCAGCTACGATGAGTTTGCTGCTCATTTAGGCATCCCCTACGAGCACTATCACGATCATCACCTCGGTTGGGGAGAAGATGATGACGGCGAGGAGTACAACGCGCTTTGGAGCCACATGACAGACGTACCTGGCGATCGCCTCGGGGAGAGCAACTCAGTTAAGTCTCTCTCTCACCCGCTCTATAAATTTATTCATATGGTCTGGCGTAGATCCCTTCTATATGTACCCGACAAGGATCGCCACCAAATCCTCAAGGAGGAGCTCATGCTTCTCCGAGCCATCCGAGAGAGCTACCCTCTCCACCCCGGCTGGGTACTAGCTCGCATCTTCCGCCAGAAGACCAAGAGGAAGAAGCCACCTCGCAGACTCTTAGGGGGAAACTTCATAGGACAGCTCATCCTCTCCTTTGGCATCAGCCATGAGTATGGCCCGCACATTCCACGACATCCAGTTAGGACCGTTGGAGGACTTGGCGGTTGAGTACGACTTAGAACTCGACCTCAACCCTTATGTAGCAGCAGATCCTCCACTCCAGCCTGTGGTCGAGTCAGAGGGAGAAGATGAGGCTGAGGAGCAGCAGCCCCAGCCGCCACCAGAATTTCAAGATTATATACCCTCGCCACATCATCAGGCAGGGTATGCTCACCAGTCGTCGCCGCACATTCCAGATCCATACTTGGCGTCTCACCCTAAGCACCGACCGCACCCAGCAGACGTTGGTGAGTTATACGAGCGACTGCAAGAGTGGAGCATCACTGACAACGCCACTCAAGAGGCGCGATGGACTATTATGCAGCAACATATGTGCCGCGCCGACCGGCGATATGAGGCACAGATGGCGTGGCAACACCAGCTCGGCGTATTTCTCCACTTTCCAACTCCCGGCTCACCGGACCAGCAGTGATCGGGTTGTATTCCTTTTCTGGTGTCTTCTTTTTATTTATTATTTTCGGATTTCGGTCAAACTTTTTTCTGTGTGGATCCAGGACACTTGTCCCGATTTCCTTTTTATGTTTCATTTGTTTTTGTCTTGTAGGCAGTAGGGAGACTCCCTTTGCTTCAGGTTCTGCTACACTTCCCTCTGCTCCGAGGATCCGTGCTCACCCTCTGAAATCAACCGTCCTCTTCCAGGTTCTTCCATTCCACTCTGAACTCTAGAATTAGTCCTGTGAGGACACAGTCCGATTTAAGTGTGGGGTAGGATGCTAGAGAACCTTGCATGAACTTGATTGCCCTTTATTGTGTTTTATGTGTGCCTCGTGATTCCATTCTAGTCTCTCTAGCATTAGAATGGCTTAGTTCTTGATTTTTGATGTTAAGTTGTTGTTCAAACTTTCATAATGATGCTTAGACTGCTTAACCTAGAACTTGAGAACCAACTTGTATACTTTGATGCTAAATTGCCTGGTCAGAACAGAATTTTAAAATCACACTTGTAGTTTGTAGCCTTGATTGCATGAAAATGACCGAGTTCGACTAGCAAACCAACTGAGAGCTTTTGATCCATTGCACGTAACTTGCAATTTTAATTCTTTCTGAGTGGTTTTCTGTTTACTTGAATGAGTTAGAATTTGCATGAGACCTACTCGAGACCACACGATGACACGAGTTCTAGAAGGATAGGGGCACCTAGATTCAGCTACTAAGCCAGATAGCCTACCAAATGATAAAATCCACTAGGTATAGACCCTTGAGCTTGGCCTGTTCTTTCGGTTCGATAATACATTACAGCTGATGGGCCCCTAAAGTAAATCCGCCCTCCCACCTGGCCAGGGCGGATCTTCACTCCCGGGGCGCTCCTCTGTCCGCCTTAACTAAAGGGTCGCCTGACACATCTACAGGAGGCCAGCGCCCATTACTGTTGACGGTGACTCGTTGCGGCCCACTCAGAGCAAGACACGTGGACCCTGCCATACCAATGGGACCTATAAATAACAGGGTCCGCCATTCAGAAGAGGGGACGACAAAACCCGGGACCATACGCCTGATACTACAAACTTCCGCGCTGTACGCTAAAGGCTATCGGTTCCGCCCACACCAAAGGGCACTCGCCCGGTACTTCTCTGTAACCCATTCTCCCTACGTTATCTACATACTTACCACCCAACATATATTAACCCCTTGCATGTCCGCCCTGCAAGGTACCATCCGCCGAGACACTCCGAGGACGGATTCATTGCCTAAGCCTCCAAAGAATCACAGTATTGATCCACCGGTCCAACTGGGCGGATCAATTGGCGCGCCAGGATACAGGGCGGTACGGGCGCCCAAACGATCAGAACAAGGACAAAGGATACCAAGGGCGAAAAGAGAAACGCCCTGACGACAGAAGGGATAACCGCCCTCACGGAGAGGGATGATCGGAAGAAGGGTACACCCCCCTGTCGGAATCAAGGCAAAGGCTCATGTACGTCCTCCAAGAAAAGAAAGGAGGATTGTGGTGGCCGGCCCCGTTACCCAAAGCGGCAGTGAAAAGAGGGAACCCAAGTGAGTATTGCGAGTTTCATGGGCAGAAGGGGCACGACACGGAGGACTGCCGGGAACTTCGCAGTGAGATTGAGCGAGCCATAAGGAATGGTGACCTCAAGGAATTCATCATAAGTAACCGAAGGAGAAAGGAGCGGGAACGCTCAGAATTGCCAAGGCGAAGAGAAAAGGAAAGGTCAGAGACACCCCCTCCGAAGGCGGTCAGATACACGCCCCCCAGAAAGGCGAGTGTCTTTGACAGAATAACGGATAAAAAGGAGGAAAGCCCGGATACCCAAAAGGAGGGCGGAAAGCCCAGATACAAGAAAACATGCAGCATGATTTTGGGAGGAGAGGAGGATACGCCCCAGAACAGAAGGGTCGTTGGTGAATGTTCCATGGTCAGGCAGTCGGATGGAGAGCCGCCATTGACGTTCACATCGGCAGATTTGCGTGGGGGAAGTCCCAGCACCCAAGCGATGGTGATCCGTGTCATAGTCGAAGACACTCTGGTAGAGCGGGTGCTAGTGGACGAGGGCAGTTCGGCGGATATACTCTCAACCGATGCTTTCAGCAGGATGGGATTAGACCCCGCCCTACTCAAGCGTTCTAAGATCATGCTGACTGGCTTCGCGGGAAATGACGTGCCTGTACTGGGCGTGATCACCTTACCCATCACATTCGGGGACGACGATCACCAGGAAACAAAGCACATCAAATTTTACGTCACCAATTGCAATTCGGCGTATAACATGATAATGGGGCGGCCCAGTTTGGCCGCTTTCGAGGCAGTTTCCTCCACAGTCCATCAAGTCATGAAGTTCCCTACTGCAAGAGGGATCGGAGTAGCATGGGGAGACACTCCATTGGCACGAAAATGCTATAGGGTGGCTCTCAAGAAAGAAGAGGCATGCTTCTCAGTAGATACTAGAGACGACGCGTATGTCCGCCCAGAATCCGCCGAGGCGGATACGGAAGTCCCACTGTATCCTGGCGATCCTGAGAGAGTGATACGGCTGTCCGCTCATATGCCGGTCCCAGACAGAGATCGCACGGAGGCACTGCTGAGAGAGTATGCTGACTTGTTCGCGTGGAAACCCCAGGATATGCCTGGGCTGGACCCCGCGATCATGCAGCACCACTTAGCTGTGAGAGCAGACGCCCGCCCCGTGTCACAAAAGAAGCGGACGGTAAATTGGACAAGAAAACAAGCGGTCCAAGAGGAAATCTCAAAACTGCTGGAGGCAGGTTTCATCAGGGAGGTCCAGTACCCGACGTGGCTGTCGAATGTAGTAATGGTGGGGAAGGCGGATGGAAGCTGGCGAATGGGCATAGATTTTACCAACCTCAACGACGCCTGTCCCAAGGACCCATATCCGCTGCCCAATATCGACCAACTGGTGGACGCCACAGCAAACCATGAGACGTTGTCTTTCTTAGACATGTTCTCGGGATACCACCAGATTACTCTGGCAAAGGCGGACCAAGAAAAAACATCATTCTCGACGCCCTTCGGTAATTACTGCTACAATGTGATGCCATTTGGCCTAAAAAATGCCGGAGCGACGTACCAGAGGATGATTGACAGAGTTTTTCAAGATCAGCTGGGTCATCACATGGAAGCATACGTAGATGACCTGCTAGTTAAGACCAAGGCGGGTGATGACCACCTGGGAGACCTCCGAAAAACCTTCGACACCTTGAAGGCGTTCCAACTTTTCTTGAATCCGAAGAAGTGCATCTTCGGCGCCTCCTCAGGAAAGTTTTTGGGATTCATAATCACCAGACGGGGAATCGAGGCGAACCCCAAAAAGATAGAAGCTATCATGCAGACACCACCTCCAAAGACGGTCAGAGATGTCAAAACCTTGACGGGCCGGTTAGCGGCAATGAACAGATTCATCCTAAAGTCCGCCGAGAGGCAGGCGCCATTCTTTGCCATTCTAAAGGCGGCGGCCAAGTTCTCATGGACGGAAGAGTGTTCTAAGGCTTTTGAGGAACTCAAGGCATTCCTCACCACTCCGCCGACGCTAGCAGCCCCGATTCCTGGAGATGAGCTATACCTGTACGTCGCCATCGCGGCTACAGCTGTCAGCTCAGTTCTCGTGAAGCGGATGGACAAGGAAGAACGCCCGGTCTTCTACACGAGCAAGTCGTTAGTAGATGCCGAAACCAGGTATTCTCCGTTGGAGAAGTCAGCCTACGCGGTGATTATCACCTCCAGGAAGCTGCGCCCGTACTTCCATGCTCACACAATTCACGTTGTGACGAACTTACCACTCAAGGCAGCTCTAGGTCCATGGGAGTGGCAGGGCGCATGTCCAAATGGGCGGTAGAGCTCAGCGAATATGACGTACACTTCCAACCACGGACAGCCATCAAAGTACAGGCTCTGGCTGATTTTGTGGTCGAAGGATGCGTCCGGGCAGAAGGGCGCCCGGATGATTACTGGGAGCTCTACGTAGACGGGGCATCGAGCAAGAGCGGAGCAGGAGCGGGCATAGTGCTAAAAAGCCCCCAGGGTGTCCTACACGAAACCGCCCTCCGCTTCAACAAGTCATGAACTAACAATGCAGCGGAGTACGAGGCACTCATTGCGGGGCTTAGAATGGCCAAAACCATGGGGGTGTCCCATCTCAAAGTTTTCTCCGACTCCGCCATTGTGGTCAACCAACTCAGCGGGGTGTACGAGGTCTGGGAGGAAACTCTGGCCCCATACAATGATCAAGCCAAGATTGCTCTTAAGAGTTTTGAAACAACGGAGATCCATCAGGTAGCATGGGAAGACAACGCCCACGCCGACGCCCTCTCCAAGCTCGCTACCGCTCTCAGCTTCGAAGAGGATAGGATGATCACCGTGGAAAAAGAAAGAGAAGAAGGTGAGTGTATGATCGTCGATGACCAGACAGGCGTACTACCACCCACTTCGCCACTTACGGATTGGCGTGCGCCAATACGGACTTTTATTGAAACAGACGCCCTCCCGGCGGACCGAGCACTGGCCACCAAGATTCGTAGGCGAGCGGCAAGGTGCGTTTTGCTGGACGGGGAAATGTATCGCAAGTCCTCGGCAGGTCCATACTTGCGATGCTTAAGTGATGAGGAGGCGTCTTTCACATTGAGAGAAATCCATCAAGGCGTATGTGGGATGCATATAGGCGCCAAAATCCTTGAGAAGAATGTGCTATTGCAAGGGTACTATTGGCCCACGATCCGCCGAGATTCCGAAGAGCTGGTCAAACGGTGCCACAAGTGTCAGCTATTCGCTAACACGCATCACCTGCCTTCCACCGCCCTCCAGCCGATCGTTTCACCATGGCCGTTCGCCTTTTGGGGAATGGATCTGTTGGGGCCGTTCCCAGAGGCGGTGGGCAAGAGGAAGTACATCGTGGTGGCGGTGGATTACTTCACCAAGTGGGTTGAAGCCGAAGCTCTCGCCTCCATCACGGCATACCAGGTGCAGAAGTTCGTGTTGAAAAACATCATCAGTCGCTTCAGTTTTCCTCTGGGATTTGTCTGCGATCACGGCACTCAGTTTGATTGCACGGCGTTCCTTGACTTTTGTGAAGAATTCAAAATCATGGTTCGCTTGGCGTCTGTAGCATATCCTCAGGCGAACGGGCAGGCGGAAGCCATCAATAAGCTCATCTTGCAAGGATTGAAGAAGAGAGTGGATGCGGCGAAGGGAAAATGGGTCGATGAGTTGCCCAACATCCTATGGGCGCATAGGACTTCATACAAAACAGCCACAGATGAAACCCCTTACACCCTGGTATATGGAACCGAAGCAGTCCTACCCGTGGAGGTTAATCTGCCTAGCCTTAGGATTCAGCATTTCAACCACGCCAGCAATGATGCAGGCTTACATCATAATCTGGACATGTTAGAAGAACGAAGGGAGGATGCAGCTATCCGCCTGGTAGCTGAAAAGGAACAACTGGCTAGGCGATACAACGCTCATCTTTGCCCTCGTCACCTGGAAGAAGGTGACTTGGTAGTTTGAAAGGTTTTTCGGCCGATCCCCCAACAGGGCAAGCTAAACGCCAATTGGGAAGGGCCATACAAGGTCCGCAAAGTGATCGGTCCAAGCACCTTTAAACTCGAACACACTACCGGCGAACCCATACACAAGACATGGAACGCCATGCACTTACGGAAGTACAGTGCCAATGAAGACGAGGTCTAGCTTACTCCGCCACTTTCCGTCCGTTTCTTAACTTTTGGATTTTCTATTGTTTTTGAAAGCGGCCTACTAAGGGCGTATATGTAAGGAAAGGAAGACAGGTTCACTAAGGATATATATATATATATGATATTATGTATATCAATGGACAAGTACTACTAAAAGCATGGCCGGGTTCGAATTCCCCTGGGAGGAACTTAACCCTTGTGCCAAGTTCGGGTTCCCCAAGGCGGAACCCAACATTCCTCTTCGAATTCGGATTCCCCAGGGCGGAAACTAATTCGTCTTCGTTCGGGTTCCCCAAGGCGGAACCCAACATTCCTCCGAGTTCGGATTCCCCAGGGCGGAATCCATCCCTGATACCCAGGGCAGATTCCTCAGGCGGAATCTAACTTGACAAAGAAACAAAGGCAGTCGACATGATAAAGTATTGGCATCATCATTACAATTCGTCAAGTCATTACGATTTACCGAGTTTGGATAAAGAAAAACAGCAGAACACAATGGTAAGAACAAAGAAACGACCACTACAAACGCCCGCCCGAAGACCCCGCCTTGTCCGCCCGCGACTTCTCAGCACGAGCTTTCTTCCTCAGCTCCTTATGGCGAAGGCTCACCTCAGAGAAGGCCTCGGCCAGCAGCTCCTTGCGGCGGTCCGAAGGAATCACTTGGGAATCAGCGTATTCCTCCTCAAACTCCTGTGCCATCAACCGCCGGGACGCAGAACGAAACATCTGCTCCTGATTCCAGGAGCAGTCCATGTTCCCCCGTCGGAGTTTGTGGCGGACAGTAGCGAGGGTGTTGTCCAGAGCGCCCTGCACCCGGTCGCCCAGCTCTTCAACAGTCTTCTCGGCGACAGCCTTTTTAACATCCGCCCTTAGTGCCTGAAGCGTTTCCTCCTTTTCCTTCAGAATGAGGTCACGATTTTCCAAGTCCTTTGCTTGGGCCCCCAGGTCCTTCGCCATGTCCGCCTTAGCAGCTTCCAAGAGGGTGACCTGCTCCTTCAAGGCGTCCCTATCAACCTCCGCCTGCTTTAGGGCGTCCTCCACCTTGTAATGCTTCTGCTACTCCGCCTGTAAGTCCAACATGTGTTCAGTGGCTTGGTTAGCATGCGCAACACAGAGCAAGTCCAATTGATAAGAGGTAGTTACCAGAAGCTGGGCCGCCTCCTCTTCCATTTCCTTTTTGGCCTTGGAGTATTTGGCCTTCCATTGTTGAGAGGCGGCCCGGGCCTCCCTCAACTCAACCTCCATCTCCTCAACGCCTTGCGGCCGCTCTGCCCTGTGTGCCTGATCGGCTGACAGCAGTGCCCCGGCGGTACCTAGGAGCTACAACAAAAGTAATAACCAAACCGACGGGCGGATCAGGTTGCAAAATGGAACGTGGTCGACGAGTACGCAACGCCAGTCTTCTGACTGAAATTTAGTCTTACCCTGGCCCCGATCGCCATTTGCTCCATCGCCAAGCGGCGGACCCCGTCCTCGGTACGAGGGTGGTCGAAGTCGGCCGCCAATTGAACGGCGGCCTGTGTGAGAATCTCCCTGCCACTAAGCATTGGCTGCATGATAGGGAGACGGGCGGTGCTGAACTCCCCTGACGGGGTCTCTGGCCTAGTTCTGCCACTGGTTTTCTGCTTCCCAGCGTCCTTCCTCATGATCGTCTTTCGGCATTTTGTACGCTCCAAGTTCTGTGCTGGAGGACTCTGTTGAGACTGCTTTTTCTCAGGGCGCTCCTTATCCGCCTTTTCTTTGTTGGGGCGCGTCTGGTCCGCGTTTTTCTGTTGCTGATGTTGCTCAGCTCTCGAACCTTCGGGTTGAGGCTGAGTGTGGCCAACCGCTCTCCGGGTCTTGGCGTTCAACAATGCAGCGAAGATGGAACTCTCTGCAAAAACAGTAATAGCAAGACAAGGAAATAGGTTAAGCACCAGCACCACAATAAACATGTATAATAACGGCGCACAACAATAGACGCATCGCCCTCAGTTGTTGTCCGCTCACCACCGCCATCTAGCCAGTGCTTCAGAGCGTTTAGGCCCCGCTTCTTCAGGTTGTAGTTCCAGGTATTCACCCAGTCTACAATGTTAGCGTCATTCCCCTGAAAATGGCGGGGTCGGTTGAACTCCTCGATTGCACCATACGACCAAGTAGGTCGAAGGCGCTCCGCCCAGGAGGCATCCTCCGGCGATTCAGCTCTCATAAAGAAGAAGCTGTGAAACCACACAGAGGACGCCTTGATGATGCCGTAGACTCCGCTCCCAGAGTACGCTCTCCTCTTTGAGAACGTAATGCCATTCTGCCCAATTTTGGCGTAGTAAAGCTGGCGGAATACTCTGGCGCTTGGAGCAACATGCTTTTTGATGCATGACACCTTGAATGCAGTCATGACTGCCCAAGCATGAGGTTGGAGCACTCCCAGGGACGCTCCCAAAAGATCCAGAACATCCACCTCCCAGGAGTCCAAGGGGAAGCGGAGGCCGTACCTGAGTGCCTCAACCCACATGCCCACCCATCCAGGTGGACAGTTTCCGATTGAGCAGATTCGAGCGGGGGCGGCATATAAACAACGCTGAGGCATGTCGCACTCATTCAACATCCTCGCTAGGGCGTTCGTCTTGACATAGGGGAAGTACCCTGGCCCATACACCTCTTGGCAGTCCGCGGGCGCGCCATCCCACATCTGCTCCCAGGATAAGATCTTGTATCCATACTTATCCACAGCTTCGGTCTGCAGCTCAAAACTCCAAGACTCCTTGGTGAACCCGACCTGCCACGAGGCGAACCGCCGACAGATATTTGAGTTGGGTCCCTTAAACCTGGCCTCTGCCTGCTGGCCGAGCTGCTCCGCCGACGGAGTAGGCAGCGGTTCGTTATCCTCAGAAAACACGTACTCTGCGGTGAAGTCCGCGTACGGATTAAAAACAATGTCGGTATCCTCCGGATAGGGCATCTGCCCTTTCTGTTTGGGATCTGCGGCATCTGATCCCTCGTCATCGATTTCTTCTTCCTTAGAAGGCTCGGGAGTCAGAGGAGGACTCGGTTGCAAGGACGGGGTTGACGACGTAGATGCTTCGGCGGACGTATCCGCCCCTGATCCTCTCCTCCCTTTCATCATAACCTCCTACAACAGAAGGATAAGGGGCACAAATCAGAAGAGGAGGAGGAATGAACGCCAAAGGGCGGGCAGATACAGGAGCAGTTTTCGTCCCCGCCTCTCGAGAAGGGCGGGCGGTAGACCGCCGTCGTCCCCGCATGCCCCTCAACACACTCTCTAAGTGGTCATAATCTAAGGACGAGGACGACCCACTAAACGACATCTCACACGCCCAAGAAGGAAATAGAAAGGGCGGGGCACGCAATACGAGCACAAATGCGAAAGAAAAAACTAATGGGCGGATAAAAAATTTGAATGCAAGAATTTTCAAAGGAACTTACTTGCTTCGGCGGAAGAAGACGACTCAACATCAGAAGGCATCTTCGGTGAATGTTTTGGAAGATGGCGAACAGAGGCAAAGTTTAGTAAGGAAAAGGCAGACTCGGCTGACAAGGCGGACTCGGCTGACAAGGCGGACACGCTCAAAGAAATTGGCAAGAGGAAAGGGCGGAAGCTCTGAAAAAAAATTTTTAATTGACAGGCTGAGGTGCCAAATCGGAGGGGGGGAGACCCCTTATTTATACTAGTGACGTGGGTAAGCGAACCGTGGCCAAGTATAAAGTTGCCACATGTCCCCAAGCAGTGGGCTGGTATGCTTCGAGTAGGCTACTAGCCTACTGCTCGGCGGACACGAAACGTCGCCGAATACAATGGGGCCACGTGTCCCCCAGGCAGAGGGCGAATAGGCTAGTAGCCTACAGAAAGGAGGGGAACGCGTGCAAGTTCACCTCAAAAGAAGAGCCCCGCCCGTTTGGATCACCGGCAACAGGTTCAATCTGGAAGGAGCGGATCTCTCGTCTCAGGGCGTTCGCTCAGTTCCATAGTAACGCCTCGAGCCTCTCGCGGCCTCAAGACTGTACTGGGGGCAATTGGGGTATCCCAAGCAGAAAACTGCCCTTCTACTTGGCTGGGGCGGTCCTCACGCAGGGCGTTCAAACAGCTCCATAGTATCGCCTCGAGCCTCTCGCGGCCTCAAGGCCATACTGGGGGCAATTGATGGGCCCATAAGGTAAAGCCGCCCTCCCACCTGGCCAGGGCGGATCTTCACTCCAGGGCGTTCGAACATAATCATAGTATCGCCTCGAGTCCCTTGCGACCTCTAGACCATACTGGGGGTAATTGATGGGCCCCTAAGGTAAATCCGCCCTCCCACCTGGCCAGGGCGGATCTTCACTCCCGGGGCGCTCCTCTGTCCGCCTTAACTAAAGGGTCGCCTGACACATCTACAGGAGGCCAGCGTCCATTACTGTTGACGGTGACTCGTTGCGGCCCACTCAGAGCAAGACACGTGGACCCTGCCATACCAATGGGACCTATAAATAACAGGGTCCCCCATTCAGAAGAGGGGACGACAAAACCCGGGACCATACACCTGATACTACAAGCTTCTGCGCTGTACGCTAAAGGCTATCGGTTCCGCCCACACCAAAGGGCACTCGCCCGGTACTTCTCTGTAACCCATTCTACCTACGTTATCTACATACTTACCACCCAACATATATTAACCCCTTGCATGTCCGCCCTGCAAGGTACCATCCGCCGAGACACTCCGAGGACGGATTCATTGCCTAAGCCTCCAAAGAATCACAGTATTGATCCACCTGTCCAACTGGGCGGATCAACAGCCATTCCCCATTTCTTTCATTCCCCGTTGATCCCCTGTGGTTGTAGTTCTAGATTGACCTACCGGAAGTCGGTTTGTGGTAACCTGCCTATAGCCATTAAACAGGTGGTCTTAGCTAATATGTCCAGACGTGTAAACCCCTCTAGCAACTAAAAGAAAAATCGGAACAAAAGGAAAAAAAAGTAAAGTAAGAAAAGAAGCAAGCTTCAGAAAAAAAAAGAGAAGCAGAAAAATCAGAAAAATAAGAAAAGTTTCAAAATGTTGTTCAATAAAACGTTCTTCTCCCTACAAATGGAAGAACGAAGTCAAAAGAAAAAGTTCAAAAAGAAAAATCGTGTAAAGAAAAAGAATAAGTGCTAGGTTGCTTGAGGGTATCGTAGGACGAGCGTTCATCATTCCACCCGTGTTCGGTTAGACGGTAGGAAGTCATAGATTAGATTCGAAGGAAGTTAGTCGAAAGCTACACTGCACAAAGCCATCATCATTCATTCCCATCATCCATCTCATTATAAACCCGAGTAGTGTAGTATTCATTACGGTCCTAGCAGGGAAGTCCTTCTTGACTAGATACTCGTGTTGTCACAGTGGTGGAGATGTGGTCGAAATGCAAACTTATGACAAAATTCGGTAACAGAAAATGATCGAGAGCAGAAACACGTCCTTAAACACAGAGAGTGAGAGTTCCCATTGTACTATAAATATCCTGTGTGAGGAGTCTGGTTGGTCAGGTCAAATTCGTGCATAATTGGTTGCTAATTACTTGTCGTGTGCGGTTTATTAGTGAGACCAGGTAGTTTGGCTGATCTGTATGCGTGTTAGGTTTCTTGTTCTAGGATCGATCTATCTAATAATTCATTGTGTTTGATTGAGCTCCAATTTAATCGATCTTATCATTTATGAACATGAGCATTTCTATTCAGTTTGCTTGAGGACAAGCAAAAGCTTAAGTGTGGGGTATTTGATGACACTCGATTTGACGTGATTATCAACCTCATTTAAGCGACATTTCTTTGCTTAAGACATGGTTTTTAGGGTAGAATAACGAATATTCAATCGATTGCCCTATCTCGTGCCATTTGTGTTACCTTGGCCCGTTTCGGGTCTATTTGATGGTTTTCTAGTGTTTTTGTGTTAGCACAGGTTTTTGCCGTCAAATAGAGTAGCCATGGACGTGTCTATGGCGTTGGAACCTCAAGGAATCAAACCGGAATTGATCCAAGGAGCCGATCAAGTCAAATCGAAAAGTCTGCCCATTCACACTTGCACCTTCGGCGAAAATAAGCTTCCACATTCGGCGAAATCAACAATGCAAATCAACTGACGCCAAGTGAAGGATGGTTTCGGCGAAAAGAATCAACTGTTCGGGCCGAAAATACAAGGCAGAGAGACCCCGGCCATTTACACAAGGATTTTCACCAAAAATATCCCTATGTTCTCGGCGAAAATATCAGGCCAATCCGGATCAGTTGGGGTTAAGTATAAATACTTAACCCGGCGGCCCAAATCAAAAAGATACAATCATAATTCGCAAAACACAACTTTTCGAATCAGAATCCTCTCAAGTTCTGGAGCGAAGAGTTGGAGTTCGAAGAGCCGGATAGAGATCGTGACGCCATCCCTCCCATCTCGGAGAACCGGAGCTAGGAGTGTTATCTACCGAAGATCGAAGTCTGTCAGAGTCGTCTAATTAGGTTTTTCAGATTCTTTCCTGTTCTTCCTTTGAATGATGAACTCTTTCCTTATCTTTGTTTCTTTTGTAATAATCATGAGTAGCTAAACTCGTTAGAGCTTACACTAGATGAACCCTAAGTGACCCAGGGCTTTAAAGTGGTCAAGGATCGGCGGTGATTAGATTTGAAATTCAATCAGTTCTTTTTCATGTTTGATTCGTTCTTCATTGTTCATGTTTCTTGTCTGGATTGATCACCTTGATTAGATTCTGGTTAAGCTAAGGATAGAAGCGAACGCTCGCCTTACTTTAGAACATCGAATTAAACAATTAACCTTATAATTGGAGCGTGCCTTTCGTAGGAATCGGTTAGGGTTAATTCACTGCAAGAGTAACTCATTAATCATTAGTAATTACACCAATTAATTAAGTCATTGCGAGAGGCGACCGTACCCGGGCGGCTAGTTAATCTTGGTTGTTAGAATGGATAGAGCGAACGTTCACCGGTCTTAAACCTAAGGGTAAGGAGTTATGGTGTGTCTTAGTAATTGATTGAAGGAGAATCGAAATCCGTTGATCTGTTGATTGCCGATGCTCTGGGGAACGAAGGGGGATTCAAAGTCTAAGTTCGTCTGTCATCCTTGTTTTCAAACCCTAATTCCCAATCTGCTTTAGTTTAATCTTTTTAATTTTTCTGCATTTCTTAGAAGTAGAAGTCGTGGAACTCACACCACGCACAACGTGTTTACCTTTGAGTATTTTGCTAGTTCTGAAGTAACCAATCATAGAAAGCCCTCGGAATACGATCTGCTATACGCTTTTTAGCATTAGTAGTTTTTTATTTGGCTGAACCCTTAACGACAGGCGGTTCACCACCCTACACTTAGACTGTCCTGTGTCCTCAAAAGACTAAAATGAGATTGAGTGTTAAGGGGAACTTGGAAGGGGAAATGGTGTATCGGATGGGTTCAGAGATCGTGCCGCGGAGCAGAGTAGAGTAGCTACCAAAAGACGCCTGATCACTGTCCCTCAGGTGGTGGTGGAGGTGGAGTCGGGAAAGGGGAAACGCCAAGTCACTTGTCAATTTGATGTCGCCATGCGAGCTCGGCCTCATGTCTAGCATCCTGGTTGGTCATGAACTATTGTAGGACAGCCCACCGCGCATTCTGCTCTTTTTCATGCTCTACTCGGTCCTTATTCCATTTAAGTGAATCGGCAGAGTAGTGAGCTTCCATTGCTCAATGCGCGCCAGCCTCTCGTTAATCTCGACGAGCATCTCTGGCTGAGGCGGAGGTGGTAATTCCAGTACAGGGGCGTGGGGCTCTAGAGCTGCATCTGGTGGTGGAGGCACCCTCTTCGGGTGGCGAGGTAGCGGTCTGCAATTGTCGATACCCCTCAAAAGGTCGATGCCCGTGTTATGGCGAGCTCGGCACCTATGTGCTCAATTTGGATGCCAGGAATTTCAGGGCACCATTTGTCTCCGATCTGGAGGTTGTCGAGTAGACAGGAAATGAAGGGGCTGCCAGGAAGTTCAGATGGAAGTTTTTTGGTGGTCGTGCTCTTGTGAAAGAATCTTGCACGCCACCATCCGGGTGAAAATGAACCTCCTCTTCTACATGTCGGAATAGTATGAGCTCCTCCAGGGAGACATGGTGATCTCCCGCCTTGCTACTATAACACAGAGATTGTGTCCATACATAATGAAGGAATTTAAAGAGGGGGTGAGCGATGTCACCTACCGTGGAATTGAAGATAGGAGTGGTTTCGGATTGACTAGAGATGAACCTCCGTACTTCAGGGTATGGTTCATGTGTGATGGAGTAGACGTCTGAGAACCCAAGGATGGCGTCCTGGACGATGGCAAGGGGATCAAGCAGGTGGGCGAACTCGTGTGTTGTCTTCTCATATTGAACACCACCGAGGCGGAAGGATACAAGCTTCTGGCTGCAGTTAGGTTTCGGTGTAAGGCGCTTGAATGAGCTCCGGAACTCTTGAAGGGTGACCATAGGATAGGGGGAGCCGAAAGTGGTCAAAGATCGCAGGCCGGTTTGTTCAAGGATTTGGTTGATCTTGGAGTGCCACACCGGATTGTGGTTCCTGAGACTGTCTAAGGAGAGAGCTACCACCTTCGCCGGAGGGATGTCCTTGATCTTCATGTAGACCTCTAGTTGGTGTGGGGGAAGGGCAGCGATGAATGGGTGCAGGACCCTAGTGGTAGTGGCTGGAGCACTCGAAAGAGGGATCACTGGGGCCGGTGTGGATTGGTGAACTAAGTGTGCAGACACTGGTACTGCGGCAAATGGCGTGGGTGGACGGGAGGGCTGAGCCTTGTTCTGTCAAGCCTTGGATCGCTGCCTCTATCTGCACTGGTGGTCTTGAAATGCTTCGGATTCCTGGAATACACAACTCAGAGCAGACCAGAATTAGATGACAAGAATCCTACCACACACTTAGTTCAAAACCACGGTTCTGAGAAGAAAGAAACGGACAAGTGGGGGTAAGAAAATAAGCTGAGAGATCGCAATGGAAAAGCATAGCAGAAAAGAAACGACCAGCATGCAGAGGGAAAGATGGCATTCAAGCACCAAGTATGAGAAACAACGCAATTGACAGACGACAGAGCATAAGACAAACATCGGCACAAGATCATTGAAAATCATTCACGAGGGAAATAAAGATAAAAAAGGAGTCCAAAACTTGAGCCAGATTACACCGAAATAGCAGACACAAAATTTGAGTAAAACCAAAAAGTCAACCAAAGTCAACAATGTCAAAAACCAAAAGTCAATACGCCAAAAGATTCAAAATCGAGGGCTGGACAATTAATCGTGAAGACATGACTCGAGAAAATGGTTGGAAATTCGAGAAATCGACCAAAAGCTTGAAAACTTGTTTCGGGTGGAACCGGAGCTATAGGGCTCCGATCCGGGAAAACTAGGCTGCAAACAACTAGGGATAAGGAGGAGTCGGAGCGGCGGTGGCGGAACTGCGGCTGGTTGGCGAAAACAAGGGATGGGCGGTGACGGCAAAAAGAGAGAGAGAGTCGGCGATCTTGTTTTCGGGGAGGTGTTTCGCGAAAAAGAGGTCGAATGAGGGTTTTAAATCAGGCGAAAAAGGTCAGATTTTTCGCCAAAAAAGTGAGGAATTTTCGGCGAAAATTCCTTCAGAAAAACAAAATGACTCCAGTTTGAAATAGTTAGTTCTCCTCGCGAAGTCAGGTTTTCGGTGAGAACTTTTCAAAAACGAGAAACATGAGGATCAGGGTGTTTTTAAAACAAGAGTTTTTGGCGAAAAATCATTTGAAAAATGGGTTGACAGTTATTATTATTATTATAATTTTTTTTAACGAGACGACTCTAAATAAAAGTAAACTAACTCCAGCCGTGGGTTGCCTCCCACGAAGCGCTCTTGTTTAACGTCCGTGAGCTGGACGATTCCAGGACCGGAGTTACTGGGTTGACATGAAGTAATGCACGTCGATGAGGGAGACAGCCAATCCCTGTAGGTACTTCTTGAGTCTATGGCCATTGAGCATAAAAGGTTCTTGACTGTGGCCTTTAATTAGGATGCTCCCAAGCGACGTTTGCCTAACCAAGGTGTAGGGGCTGGACCACCGGGATTTCAGCTTACCCGGAAAAAGCTTCAGACGAGAATTGTAGAGAAGGACTTCATCTCCGGGGTAAAATTGCTTGACCCCCTTCAACTGAGCATCATGGATCCGCTTGGTGCGTTCTTTATAGAGTTTCGTGCTCTCGTACGTGTGAAGACGATGTTCTTCAAGCTCAGCAATCTGATCGTGGCGCATACTACATGCTACTGCATATTGCATGTTTAACTCTTTAGTATCCCAAAACGCCTTGTGCTCAAGCTCAACTGACAAATGGCATGCCTTGCCATAAACTAGTTGATACAGTGAGGTACCGATGGGAGTCTTGTAGGCAGTTCGATATGCCCATAAGGCATCATTGAGCTTAGATGACCAGTCCTTGCAAGACCAGCCAACTGTCCTATCAAGAATCCGCTTGAGCTCATGGTTTCTCACTTCCGCTTGACCGTTAGTGGTGAACCTGTCGTTGACGATTCAACCAAATAACTAACAAAGCTACAAAAGCTAGGGTAGATCGTATTCCACGGGCCTTCTATGATTGACTACTCCAAAAACTAGCAATTTATTCGGATGCAAACAAGTTGTGCGTGGTGTGAGTTCCACGACTTCTAATTCTAAGAAATGCAGAGAAATTTAAAAATTAAACTAAAGCAGATTGGAAATTAGGGTTGAAAACAAAGATGACAGACGAAGTTAGACTTTGAATCCCCCTTCGTTCCCCAGAGCATTGGCAATCAACAGATCAGCGGATTTCGATTCTCATTCATTCAATCACTAAGACACCACCATAACTCCTGACCCTTAGGTTTAAGACCGGCGAACGTTCGCTCTATCCGTTCTAGCTACCATGATTAATTAGTCACCCGGGTACGGTCGCCTCTCGCAACGACTTAACTTAATTGGTGCAATTACTAATGATTTATGAGTTACTCTTGCAGTGGATTAACCCTAATCGGTTCCAATGAAAGGCACGCTCCAATTATAAGGTTAATTGTTCAATTCGATGTTCTAAAGTAAGGCGAGCGTTCACTTCTATCCTTAGCTTAACAAGAATCTAATCTAGGTGATCAATCCATACAAGAAACATGAACAATGAAGACAAATCAAACATGAAAGAGAACTGATTGAACTTCGAATCTAATCACCGCCGATCCGTGACCGCTTTAAAGCCCTGGGTCACTTGGGGTTCATCTAGTCTAAGTTCTAACGAGTTTAGCTACTCATGTTTATCCCAAAAGAATCAAAGATAAAGAAAGAGTTCATCATCCAGAGGAAGAACAGAAAAGAATCTGAAAAACCTAATTTAGAACTCTGACAGACTTCGATCTTCGGTAAACTGCACTCCTAGCTCCGATTCTCCGAGATGGAAGGGATGGCGTCACGATCTCTTTCCAGCTCTTCGAACTCTAACTCTTCGCTCCAGAACTTCAGAGAATTCTTGGAATTGTGTTTATGAAAGTATGTTATGATGTCTCTTTTATGTTGGGCCGCCGGTTAAGTATTTATACTTAACCATAATTAATCCGGATTCTTCTGATATTTTTGCTGAAAATAAAGGATTATTTTCGCCGAAAAGGATGGTGTAAATGGATGGTCCTTTGGCTGGTATCTCCTGTAATTTTCGCTTCGGTCAAAAACTTAACAGTTTCGCCGAAAACTCCTTCAGCCGGTCATCAGTTGATTTGTGCTGATATTTTCGCTGAAAATACTAGGGTATTTTCGGTGAAAATTACTTTGTAAATCGGGCAGGAATTTTCTGAACTTGATTGGCTCCTTTGATCGATTCCGGTGCAATTCCTCGAGGTTCCAATGCCTTAGACATGACCTTGGCTACTTTATTTGACGGCAAAAACCTGTGCTAACACAAAAACACTAGAAAACCATCAAATAGACCCGAAATGGGCCAAAGTAACACAGATGGCACGAGATAGGGCAATCGATTGAACATTCGCTATTCTACCCTAAAAACCATGTCTTAAGCAAAGAAATGTCGCTTAAATGAGGCTGATAATCACGTCAATTCGAGTGTCATCAAAATACCCCACACTTAAGCTTTTGCTTGTCCTCAAGCAAACTAAATAGAAACGCTCATGTTCACAAATGATAAGATCGATTAAATCGGAGTTCAATCAAACATAATGAATTATTAGACAGCTAATTCCTAGAACATGAAACCTGACATGCATACAAATCAGCCAAACAACCTGGTCTCACTAATAAACTGCACACGACAAGTAATTATAACCAATTATGCACGAATTTGACCTAACCGACCAGACTCCTCACACAGGATAAATATAGTACAACGGGAACTCTCACTCTCTGTGTTTAAGGACGTGTTTCTGCTCTCGATCATTTTCTGTTACTGAATTCTGTCATAGGTTTGCAATTCGACCACATCTCCACCACTGTGACAACACGAGTATCTAGTCAAGAAGGACTTCCTGCTAGGACCGTACTGAATTCTACACTACTTGGGTTTATGATGCGATGGATGAAGGGAATGTATGATGATGGCTTTGTGCGGTGTAGCTTTCGAGTAACTTCCCTCGAATCTAATCTATGGCTTCCTACCGTCTAACCAAACACGGGTGGAATAATGAACGCTCGTCCTATGATACCCTCAAGCAATCTAGCACTTATTTTCTTTGCACAATTTTTTTCTTTTCTTTTCAACTTTTGTTTTGACTTCGTTCTTCCATTTGTAGGGAGAAGAACGTTTTATTGAACTAGAAACTTGAAACTTTTCTCCTTTTCTGCTTTTCTCTTCTTTTTTTTTCGAATTTTCTTTCTTTTCTTACTTGACTTTTTTTTTCTTTTGTGCCGATTCTTTCTTTTAGTTGCTAGAGGGATTTACACGTCTGGACATATTAGCTAAGACCACCTGTTTAATGACTATAGGCAGGTTACCACAAACCAACTTCCGGTAGGTCAATCTAGAACTACAACCACAGGGGATCAACGGGGAATGAAAGAAATGGGAAATGGCTGTAATGTATTATCGAACCGAAAGAACAGGCCAAGCTCAAGGGTCTAAACCTAATGGATTTATCGTTTGGTAGGCTATCTGGCTTAGTAGCTGAATCTAGATGTTACTATCCTTCTAGAACTCGTGTCATCGTGTGGTCTCAAGTAGGTCTCATGCAAATTCTAACTCATTCAAGTAAACAGAAAACCACTCAGAAAGAATTAAAATTGCAAGTTACGTGCAATGGATCAAAAGCTCACATTTGGTTTGCTAGTCGGATTCGGTCATTTTCATGCAATCAAGGCTACAAACTACAAGTGTGATTCTTAAAATTCTGTTCCGACCAGGCAATTTAGCATCAAAGTACACACGTTGGTTCTCAAGTTCTAGGTTAAGCAGTCTAAGCATCATTATGAAGGTTTGAACAACAACTTAACATCAAAAATCAAGAACTGAGCCATTCTAATGCTAGAGAGACTGGAATGGAATCACGAGGCACACACAAAACACAATCAAGGGCAATCAAGTTCATGCAAGATTCTCTAGCATCCTACCCCACACTTAAATCAGACTGTGTCCTCACATGACTAAAATTAGAATTCAGAGTGATGCAGAAGAACCTGGACCGAGATGATTGGTGTAGGGGATGAGCACGGATCCTCGGAGTGGAGGCGGTCTACCAAAGCGAAGCAAAGGGAATCTCCCTACTGCCTACAAAACAAAAACAAATGAAACATAAAAAGGAAACCGGGACAAGTGTCCCGGATCCACACAGAAAAAAGGTGGATCGAAATCCGAAAAGAATAAATAAAAAGAAAGGGCAAGGAAAAGGACACCACCAGATCATGGCTGGTCAGGGGCGTCGGGGGGTGGAAAGTGGAGGTGCTCGCCGAGCTGACGTTGCCACGCCAGCTGTGCCTCATACCGCCTATCGGAGCGGCGCATATGTTGCTGCATAATAGTCCATCTAGCCTTTTGAGTGGCGTTGTTGGTGATGCGCCACTCCCGCAGTCGCTCATACAGCTCACCAATGTTTGCGGGGTGCGGTCGGTGCTGAGGGTGAGGCGCCTGGTATGGATCTAGAATGTGCAGCGGCGACTGGTGTGCATACCCTGCCTAATGATGTGGCGAGGGTATATAGTCATGGAACTCTGGCTGCGGCTGGCGCTGCTGCTGCTCAGCATCATCTTCTTCCTCCGACTCGGCTACATGCTGGAGAGGAGGATCTGCTGCCACCTGGGGACTGAGGTCCAGCTCTAGGTCGTATTCGACCGCTAAGTCTCTGATGTTGCAGTTTTAGCGGTATCAAATACTACCAAGCTAGAAAGCTAGGGTAGATCGTATTTCACAGGGTTTCTTCTAATCGACTACTCAAATATGTTGGCAAATTACTCAATTTAAACAAGTTGTGCATGGTGTGAGTTCCACAGCTTCTAATCTAATAAACAAAGGAAAATAAAAGACAGAAAGATTAAAAGGTTGACTAACGAGAAGATAGACGAACTTAGATTTCGAATCCCCCTTAGATCACCAAAGCATTGGCAATCAACAGATCAGCGATTTTCAATTCTAATTCAATCGGTTTCTATACACCACCGTAACTCCTGACCCTTAGGTTTAAGACCGGCGAACGTTCGCTCTATCCGTTCTAACTACCAAGATTAACTAGTCGCCCGGGTACGGTCGCCTCTTGCAACGACTTAACTTAACTGGTGCACTTACTAACGATTTATGAGTTACTCTTGCAGCGGATTAACCCTAATCGATTCCTACGAAAGGCACACTCCAATTATAAAGTTAACTGGTTGAATGATGTTTTAAAGAGAGGCGAGCGTTCGCTTCTATCCTCAGCTTAACAAGAATCTAAACTAGGTGATCAAGGAAGACAAGTTTATGCGCCAAAGCAGGGAGGCTGTCTGGCGACTAACCCTAGCTTGCATAAACTTAATATAGGCGACCAACCAGAAAAGAAACATGAACAATCAAGAACAAAACAACCATGCAAAGAGAAACTGATTGAACTTCGAATCTAATTACCGCCAATCCGTGACCGCTTTAAAGCCCTGGGTCACTTAGGGTTCATCTAATCTAAGCTCTACAAGTTTAGCTACTCATAACGATTACAGAAGAATCAAAACCAACAAAGAAGATCATCATACAGAGGAAGAACAGATAAGAACTGAAAAACCTAATTCTGACGACTCCCCCAAAGCTTCGATCTCCTGGATCTTCAACTTTAGGCTCCGAGCTCTCCGAGGCGGAAGGATGGCGTCCGATCTCGCCACGAATCTTCGAACTCTCTAAACTCTATCTATGGTGAACCGCCCGATCGTTGTTATGTGGACGTTTCACACAAATAACTACTAAGCTAAGAAAAAGCTAGGGTAGATCGTATTCCGAGGGTCGTCTATGATTGACTATTTCAAAACTGGCAAAATACTCGAATGCAAGCAAGTTGTGCGTGGTGTGAGTTCCACGACTTCTAATTCTAAGAAATGCAGAGAAATTTAAACAATTGAAACTAAAGCAGATTGGGATTTAGGGTTTGAAAACAAGGATGACAGACGAACTTAGACTTTGAATCCCCTTCGTACCCCAGAGCATTGGCAATCAACAGATTCAGCGGATTTCGATTCTCATTCAATTAATTACTAAGACACCACCATAACTCCTTACCCTTAGGTTTAAGACCGGCGAACGTTCGCTCTATCCGTTCTAACTACCAAGATTAACTAGCCGCCCGGGTACGGTCGCCTCTCGCAACGACTTAATTAATTGGTGTAATTACTAATGATTAATGAGTTACTCTTGCAGTGAATTAACCCTAACCGGTTCCTACGAAAGGCATGCTCCAATTATAAGGTTAATTGTTCAATTTGATGTTCTAAAGTAAGGCGAGCGTTCGCTTCTATCCTTAGCTTAACCAGAATCTAATCTAGGTGATCAATCCTGACAAGAAACATGAACAATGAAGAACAAATCAAACATGAAAAAGAACTGATTCAATTTCGAATCTAATCACCGCCGATCCATGATCGCTTTAAAGCCCTGGGTCACTTAGGGTTCATCTAGTCTAAGCTCTAACGAGTTTAGCTACTCATGGTTATTACAAAAGAAACAAAGACAAAGAGAGAGTTCATCATCCAGAGGAAGAACAGAAAAGAACCTGAAAAACCTAATTTAGACGACTCTGACAGACTTCGATCTTCGGTAGATAACACTCCTAGCTCCGGTTCTCCGAGATGAAAGGGATGGCGTCACGATCTCTTTCCGGCTCTTCGAACTCTAACTCTTCGCTCCAGAACTTGAGAGGATTCTGATTCGAAAAGTATTTTCTGATGTAAATTATGATCTGTATTATCAGGTCTCTCTTTTGGGCCGCCGGGTTAAGTATTTATACTTAACCCTAACTGATCCGGATTACTCTATTATTTTCGCCGAAAATATAGGGATATTTTCACCGAAAATATGGTTGTGAATGGAAGTGATCTCTCTGCCCTTTCTTCTCGGTCCGAACACTTGATCGATTTCGCCAAAAATCTCCTTCACTTGGAATCAGTCGATATGTGATGTTATTTTTGCCGAAATCAATAGGTAATTTTCGGCAAAAATATCTTTGTAATCGGGCAGGATTTTGTTTGACTTTGACTGGCTCCTTTGATCGATTCCGGTTCGGTTCCTTGATGTTCCAATGGCTTAGACACGTCCTTGGTTACTTATTCCACGGCAAAAACCTGTGCTAACACAAAAACACTAGAAAACCATCAAATAGACCCGAAACGGGCCAAGGTAACACAAATGGCACGAGATAGGGCAATCGATTGAATATTCGTTATTCTACCCTAAAAACCATGTCTTAAGCAAAGAAATGTCTCTTAAATGAGGCTGATAATCACGTCAAATCGAGTGTCATCAAATACCCCACACTTAAGCTTTTGCTTGTCCTCAAGCAAACTGAATAGAAACGCTCATGTTCATAAATGATAAGATCGATTAAATTGGAGCTCAATCAAACACAATGAATTATTAGACAGCTCGATCCTAGAACAAGAAACCTAACATGCATACAGATCAGCCAAACTACCTTGTCTCACTAATAAACTACACACGACAAGTAATTAGCAACCAATTATGCACGAATTTGACCTGACCGACCAGACTCCTCACACAGGATATATATAGTACAATGGGAACTCTCGCTCTCTGTGTTTAAGGACGTGTTTCTGCTCTCGATCATTTTCTGATACTGAATTCTGTCACAGGTTTGCATTTCGACCACATCTCCACCACTGTGACAACACGAGTATCTAGTCAAGAAGGACTTCCCTGCTAGCACCGTAATGAATTCTACACTACTCGGGTTTATAATGAGATGGATGATGGGAATGTATGATGATGGCTTTGTGCGGTGTAGCTTTCGACTAACTTCCCTCGAATCTAATCTATGGCTTCCTACCGTCTAACCAAACACGGGTGGAATAATGAACGCTCGTCCTATGATACCCTCAAGCAACCTAGCACTTATTCTTTTTCTTTACACGATTTTTTTCTTTTCTTTTCTTTTGAACTTTTCTTTTGACTTCGTTCTTCCATTTGTAGGGAGAAGAACGTTTTATTGAACTAAAACTTTGAACTTTTTCTTCTGATTTTTCTTTTCTTCATCATTTTTTCGAAAACTTTCTTTCTTTTCTCACTTTACTTTTTTTTTCTTTTGTGCCGATTTTCTTTTAGTTGCTAGAGGGATTTACACATCTGGACATATTAGCTAAGACCACCTGTTTAATGGCTATAGGCAGGTTACCACAAACCGACTTCCGGTAGGTCAATCTAGAACTACAACCACAGGGGATCAACGGTGAATGAAAGAAATGGGAAATGGCTGTAATGTATTATCGAACCGAAAGAACAGGCCAAGCTCAAGGGTCTAAACCTAGTAGATTTTATCGTTTGGTAGGCTATCTGGCTTAGTAGCTGAATCTAGGTGCCCCTATCCTTCTAGAACTCGTGTCATCGTGTGGTCTCGAGTAGGTCTCATGCAAATTCTAACTCATTCAAGTAAACAGAAAACCACTCAGAAAGAATTAAAATTACAAGTTACGTGCAATGGATCAAAAGCTCACAGTTGGTTTGCTAGTCGGATTCGGTCATTTTCATGCAATCAAGGCTACAAACTACAAGTGTGATTTTAAAATTCTGTTCTGACCAGACAATTTAGCATCAAAGCATACAAGTTGGTTCTCAAGTTCTAGATTAAGCAGTCTAAGCATCATTATGAAGGTTTGAACAAGAACTTAACATCAAAAATCAAGAACTGAGCCATTCTAATGCTAGAGAGACTGGAATGAATCACGAGGTACACATAAAACACAATCAAGGGCAATGAAGTTCATGCAAGGTTCTCTAGCATCCTACCCCACACTTAAATCGGACTGTGTCCTCACAGGACTAATTCTAGAGTTCAGAGTGAAGTAGAAGAACCTGGACCGAGATGATTGGTGTAGGGGATGAGCACGGGTCCTCGGAGCGGAGGGAATCTACCCAAGCGAAGCAAAGGGAATCTACCGATTGCCTTCAAAACAAAACAAACAAAACATAAAAAGGAAATCGGGACAAGTGTCCTGGATCCATACAGAAAAAAGTTGGACCGAAATCCGAAAAGAATAAATAAAAAGAAGACACCAGAAAAGGAATACAACCCGATCACTGCTGGTCCGGTGAACGGGGAGGTGGAAAGTGGAGAAATTTGCCGAGTTGGCGTTGCCACGCCATCTGTGCCTCATACCGCCTGTCGGCGCGGCGCATATGTTGCTGCATAATAGTCCACGCGCCTCTTGAGTGGCGTTGTCGGTGATGCGCCACTCCTGCAGTCGCTCATACAATTCCCCAACATCCGCGGGGTGGTGTCGGGGCTGTTGGGGAGGCGCCTGGTATGGATCGGAAATGTGCGGCGGCGACTGGTGAGCATACCCCGCCTGGTGATGAGGCGAGGGTATATAATCTTGGAATACTGGCGGCGGCTGGGGCTGCTCCTGCTCAGCATCATCTTCTTCCTCCGACTCGACCACAGGCTGGAGTGGAGGATCTGCTGCTACATGGGGGCTGAGGTCGAGTTCTAAGTCGTACTCAACCGCCAAGTCTCCTCCAACGGTCCTAACTCGGTGTTGTGGAATGTTCGGGCCATATTCATGGCTGATGCCGAAGGAGAGGATGAGCTGTCCTATGAAGTTGCCCCCAGGAGTCTGCGAGGGTGGCGTCTTCCTCTTGGTCTTCTGGCGGAAGATGCGTGCCAGTACCCAGTCGGGGTGTAGAGGGTAGCTCTCTCGGATGGCTTGGAGAAGCATAAGCTCCTCCTTTAGGATATGGTGGCGATCCTTATCTGGAACATATAAAAGCGACCTACGCCAAACCATATGAATAAATTTAAAGAGTGGGTGAGAGAGCGACTTAACTGAGTTGTGCTCCCCAAGGCAATCACCAGGCACGCCTGTCATGTGGCTCCAGAGCGCGTGGTACTCCTCGTCGTTATCATCTTCGCCCCAGCCTAGGTGATGATCGTGATAATGCTCGTAGGGGATGCCGAGATGAGCAGCAAACTCATCGTAGGTGAGCTGCCTGTACACCCCACCAAGGTAGAAGGTGACCACCTTCTGGCGTTGCTTCCTCTTGTGCTCCTCCGGATCAAAGGTCGCCCAGAACTCCTGGAGAGCGATGTCTGGGAACTCGGCAGCTATGGTGGTCAGCTCTAGGAGATCGGCCGGTGCTAGGGCGTCATGCACGTTCCGGTGGTAGTCCTCATCATGATCATGGAGCGACTCCATGGACAGAGGGCGCACGTCAGCTCCCCGAATGTGCTCGATCTTCTGGAAGCACTCGAAGTAGTAATCCAGTAGACGGGCGATTGTGCGATGGTATCCAGCCCGATGAGGCAGTGCGGGTGGAGGACCTAGAACGGCAGGTGTGACGAAAGCGGCAGCTCCTGAGCTCGAGGCGCCATCAAGTCGCGCCTTAGTCCTGCGCTCATAAGTGGTGTTCCTAAAACCAGAATGAAACCAGATTAGTCAACTAAAACCCTACCCCACACTTAGTAGAAAAACTCAATTTCACAAAGAAATGAGGGAAACTAAGTGGGGTAAGGAAAGCGGAGTAACCGGTAATCATAGTCAGTAACATACATACGTAGGAACATCCAGAATCGGATAAGCACAATCAGAGTTCAAAAAGTCAAACCGACATTCAGAAAGTCAACATTTATAGCACAATGAACCCTAATCATGGCAAGACTTTTACAAGGTGGAAATTGACGGTATAAAATGATCTCAAATGGCAAACACAATGATCTTAACGAGAACAAGCACATAAGGCAGCCAAATGATCACAACAGTTCAAAGTCAAACCGACATTTCTCACAAAAGTCAACATCACAAAGAATCAATCCTATGCAAAGCAACATATGATCAAATGATATGGAAATTAAGCACGAAACTCCCTAAGCATGCTAGAACAGTTCTATAAGTTCAGCTAACCTAGTTCACACGAAAACAGTCGGCACGCAAAACGAGGCAAACTGAAAAGTCAACCCTGACGAAATTCAGCAATCCATATGTCAAAAGATTCGTATTGAAAAGTTCTACAGCTTACCTTGAAGTCATGACTGCTAAAAATGAACGGGTTGGGAGGAATCGGTGAAAAACTTTGAAAACAAGGGTTTCGGTGAACTGGAGCTGTAGAGCTCCGATTTGGCTGTTCTAGGGCTTGAGAAGATCGGAATTGGGAGGGGAGTTGAGCGGCGGTGGTCGGCGATGGTGGCGGCGGTGGAAAACGGTGGCGACGGCAGGTTTTAAAGAGTGGTGGTGGCGGCGATTTGAAAACAGTAAGGGGGGAGTTTTCGGGTGTTTGAACGAAAATGAAAGAAAGGAAGAGAGAGAGAGGTAACTCCGGATATTAAAGGAATAGTTGGGTGATTTTCAAAATTATTTTCGGCGAAAATAAGAGGGTGTTTTCGCCGAAAATAGGAGTTAAAATGGCTCGCCGAAAACACTCAATTTTTCGAACCGAAAAGATAGAACAGGAGATCGGGTTCGAAAATTCTAAAATGATTTCACCGAAAATAGGGTTTTAGTTTCACCGAAAATTTTGAACTGTTCGGATTAAAATATTTTTGCAAATCCAGCCAACTTTTAGAAAATCACAGTTAAATCCACAAAAATCAGAATGACCTCAATCAACTTGCGACTAACTCTATGACACACAGACTCTACAAGAAAAATAATAAATCAAACAGACTGACACTTTTGGCTCCCCCGAACCGACTCTAAAATACCAGGTTCGACAATAATTAAAAACAGACTCCAGCCGTGGGTTGCCTCCCACGAAGCGCTCTTTTATTAACGTCCTTGAGCTGGACGATACCTGGACGATATTAGGAGACATCCCAACTTAGATTCTCCTTCACGCTCGCATCGGAGTTCATGAAGTACAGCTTCGGGACTTCTCCGGTAAGCGTAAATCTCTTCCCGTTTGCATGTAAGAGCTTGGTACGTCCATCGGGAAGATGATCGACGAACTTGAATGGTCCGAAGAGCTCTCTGGAGAGGTCATCCTTCTTGAGTATGATGATGGAAGGAATGAGGACTGTCGGCTTCTTCTTATCTTCAATCTTCGGCTTGTTATCACCAGGATCGGTGATCGTCAGTATTTCCTTAGGAGATGCTTTCAGCTTCTCCCTCCATACTTGTTCTGGCGCTGGTTTCTCGGAACTAATTGGTGGTGCAGCTAGCTCGGTGGAAGACGGCAGAATTTTTGGTTTCCAGACCATTTGGGTCTTCGTCTTCTTGTTCTTTCCTCGAGGTCTGCTCGGTTTAGCGCTCGGTGGCTTAGAAGAGGCTTGCAGTTCCTTCTTCTTCTTGGGCAGCTTCTTAACCGAAGTTTCTGGCTTCTTCTTAATAACCTGTTCAATACCTGCAGCAACAATTGATCTAGAGACACTGGAAGAAGCATTAGTAACGAAGTTGACCGGAGTCAATCCCACAGTTTCAACAGCTAGGCAGTGAGATTCTTCATTCCTAGAGTCATATTTCATGCCATCTTTAAGACGGAATGTTTTTGTTTCTTTACCAACCCTTAGAGTTAAAGAACCATTTGGAACGTTAATGTTCATTCCAGTAGTAGCCATGAAAGGTCGACCTATGAGAATGGTAGAATCGTCTGTACTAGTATCCATAATCACATAGTCAGCTAAAAACGTGAACGGACCACAGTTAGTAACAACGTCTTTAATCTCTCCCTTAGGGGTTTTAAGTGATCTATCAGCAAAGACAACTTGCATACTAGGCGGTTCAAGTTCTCCTAGGCTTAACTTTTCAAAACAGGCTCATAGGCATGACATTAACAGACGCTCCTAGATCAACTAAACAACGTTCAGCCGTTTAAAACTGACTAAAAGACTGACACTTTGGCTCCCTAAACCGACTCGAACGATGAAAAAGACTGACTAAAAAATTTAAAAACGGACTCTAGCCGTGGGTTGCCTCCCACGAAGCGCTCTCTTTTAACGTCCTTGAGCCGGACGGTACCTGTTAGGGACCCCAACTTAGGAGTTCCTTGAAGTCAATCGTCTTCTTCAAGGCCAACGGTTGAGTGCCATGTAGTACTCTAGTAGGGTGATGCAGCCGGTAGTGCTCCAGTAGATCGCGGTTCTGTTTGGATGACCAGTTCTTCTCGAGTTCTCCTACTGGAGGAGGAAAGAGGTAGTACGGCGCGGCATGGTCAATGAGCTCCATCTTCTCCACTTTATGATCATCTAGAGGTCTATCAGGATCGAGTATGTATGCTTCCAAACCCTTGACATCTTCGATCCCCACGTGCTCGTCTGTGGCTTGATCTATAGGTTGGCTCGGCGGAAGCTCTATTGAGGATATCTCCTCGATTTCTTCGTGCTCCTCTTCGACTTCAACTTCAAGATGGATTGGCTCTTTGTCTTCATCAACCATCACCACCAAGGATTGTTCATCAGATGCTTCTAGCTCGCAATAGTCATGGGTGAGATTGTCATGTTCATCTTCGTACGGCTCTTGAGCATCTTCTTCCATCAGTGGATTTGGTTGCTCGAGCTTGACTTCCACCATGCTATGAACTTGTAGCTTCGAAATGAGATCATCCAAGGCGGATTCTACTCTTGCCGTCTGTTGTTGATGCTGATGAACTGGTATATACACCTCTTGGTGATTTTGTTGGTGGTGTGTAGCTTCTGGCTCTGCTTCGAAATGTTCTTGAGCATCTTCTCCCCTCAATTGCACTAGTCGCTTGAGCACGACATTCAATGCATGAACAGCATCGTCCGTTGATTGGAGGTTGTCGATCGCGGCTTGGGTGCTTGCCATCCATTGTTGATGCTCATAAGTGTGTAAATCCATCTCTTGGAGTCTTCGAGATATGGTGCTTCATTGATGTGCCACTCTCGGTACCGGTCATCCCACCTGTAATCCTGCATGATCAAAACTAAGAAGCACTACCCAGGTAAATCATGGAAATATGAAGGGAAAATAAATGGTAGGCGGAAAGGTAGAAGAATAATTTGCCAACTCTCCATTCAAACAATTAGAAGAGTCCCCGGCAACGGCGCCAATTTGATGCTGCAATTTTAGCGGTATCAAATACTACCAAGCTAGAAAGCTACGGTAGATCGTATTCCACAGGGTTTCTTCTAATTGACTACTCAAATATGTTGGAAAATTACTCGATTTAAACAAGTTGTGCGTGGTGTGAGTTCCACGACTTATAATCTAATAAACAAAGGAAAATAAAAGACAGAAAGATTAAAAGGTTGACTGACGAGAAGATATACGAACTTTGATTTCGAATCCCCCTTAGATCACCAAAGCATTGGCAATCAACAGATCAGCGGTTTTCAATTCTAATTCAATCGATTTCTATACACAACCATAACTCCTGACCCTTAGGTTTAAGACCGGCGAACGTTCGCTCTATTCGTTCTAACTACCAAGATTAACTAGCCGCCCGGGTACGGTCGCCTCTCGCAACGACTTAACTTAACTGGTGCAATTACTAACAATTTATGAGTTACTCTTGCAGCGGATTAACCCTAATCGGTTCCTACGAAAGGCACACTCCAATTATAAGGTTAACTGGTTGAATTGATGTTTTAAAGAGAGGCGAGCGTTCGCTTCTATCCTCAGCTTAACAAGAATCTAAACTAGGTGATCAAGGAAGACAAGTTTATGCGCCAAAGCAGGGAGGCTGTCTGGCGACTAACCCTAGCTTGCATAAACTTAATCTAGGCGACCAACCAGAAAAGAAACATGAACAATCAAGAACAAAACAACCATGCAAAGAGAAACTGATTGAACTTTGAATCTAACTACCGCCAATCCATGACCGCTTTAAAGCCCTGGGTCACTTAGGGTTCATCTAATCTAAGCTCTACAAGTTTAGCTACTCATAACGATAACAGAAGAATCAAAGGCAACAAAGAAGATCATCATACAGAGGAAGAACAGATAAGAACTGAAAACCTAATTCTGACGACTCCCCCAAAGCTTCGATCTCCTGGATCTTCAACTTTAGGCTCCGAGCTCTCCGAGGCAGAAGGATGGCGTCACGATCTCTCCATGAATCTTCGAACTCTCTAAACTCTATCTATCGACCCTAGAGTCGGCTGACTCTCAAAAGTCTGATTTTGTGAAAATATGAATAATGATTGATTCCCTCTTTGGGCCGCAGGTTTAAGTATTTATACTTAAACCCTAAGTCGCCGGATTTGTGAAGGAATTTTCGCCGAAAACCTAAGGGAATTTTCGCCGAAAATTCCTTTGTAAATTGCTGCTTCCGTCGGCTGATTTCTTCATAACTTTTCGGCGAAAACTTTATAGTATTTTCGCCGAAAACTTTAGTGTAATTCAGCTCATTCCGCCTGTGGGTTTCTGAAGGTATTTTCGCCGAAAACTTCATAGTGTTTTCGGCGAAAACATTGTGCTGGGCAGTTGGATCTTCAGTTCTAACTCTGGTTTAATTTCTGGTTCGATTCTGGTTCACTCCTTGAGGTCTTGAACACGTCCGTGGCTACATAAATGATGGCAAAAACCTGTGCTTTCACAAAAACACTAGAAAACCATCAAATAGACCCAAAAAGGGCCAAAGTAACCAAATCGATAGGAAATATGGTAGTTGAGTGAATATTCGCTATTTTACCCCTAAAACCACGTTTCAAGCAAGGAAATGTCGCTTAAATGAGGCTGATAATCACGTCAAATCGAGTGTCATCAGTCTCCTCCAACGGTCCTAACTTGGTGTCAGGGAATGTTTGGGCCATAATCATGGCTAATGCCGAAGGAGATGATGAGCTGACCTATGAAGTTACCTCCCAGGAGTGCACGAGGTGGCGTCCGCCTCTTGGTCTTCTGGTGGAAGATGCGAGCAAGCACCCATCGAGGGTGAAGAGGGTAGCTCTCTCGGATGGCTCGGAGAAGCATAAGCTCCTCCTTGAGGATATGGTGGCGATCCTTATCTGGAACATATAAAAGCGATCTACGCCAAACCATATGAATAAATTTAAAGAGAGAGTGAGAGAGCGACTTAACTGAGTTGTGTTCCCCAAGGCGATCGCCAGGCACTCCAGTCATGTGGCTCCATAGTGCATGGTACTCCTCCTCGTCATCATCGTCACCCCAGCCGAGGTGATGTCCATGATAGTGCTCGTAGGGGATACCTAGATGAGCAGCAAACTCATCATAGGTGAGCGTCCTGTATGCTCCACCCAGATTGAAGGTAACTGATGACACTCGATTTGACGTGATTATCAGCCTCATTTAAGCGACATTTCTTTGCTTAAGACATGGTTTTTAGGGTAGAATAATGAATATTCAATCGATTGCCCTATCTCGTGCCATTTGTGTTACCTTGGCCCTTTTGGGTCTATTTGATGGTTTTCTAGTGTTTTTGTGTTAGCACAGGTTTTTGCCGTCAAATAAAGTAGCCATGGACGTGTCTAAGGCGTTGGAACCTTGAGGAATCAAACCGGAATCGATCCAAGGAGCCGATCAAGTCAAACCAAAAGTCTGCCCGTTCACACTTATATTTTCAGCGAAAATGGCCTATGCTTTTCGGCGAAAATGCAAGAACAATTCACTGATGCTCAGCCAAAGAAGTTTTTGGCGAAACCGTTGGGTTTTCGGACCGCAACAAAAATCATAGGAGAATCAGCCGGCGGGACTTCCATTCACAAGCATATTTTCGGCGAAAATAATTCACTATTTTCGGCGAAAATATTAGAAGAAATCCGGCTGGGCTAGGTTAAGTATAAATACTTAACCGGCGGCCCACTAGAAAAAGAGATCATAATTTTACATCAGAAAATACTTTTCGAATCAGAATCCTACGATTTTCTCTGATGTTATGGAGCGAAGAGTTAGAGTTCGAAGAGCCGGAAAGAGATCGTGAAGCCATCCCTTTCATCTCGGAGAACCGGAGATAGGAGTGTAGTTTACCGAAGATCGAAGTCTGTCAGAGTCGTCTAAATTAGGTTTTTCAGATTCTTTTCTGTTCTTCCTCTGGATGATGAACTCTTTCTTTGTCTTTGTTTCTTTTGTGATAAACATGAGTAGCTAAACTCGTTAGAGCTTAGACTAGATGAACCCTAAGTGACCCAGAGCTTTAAAGCGGTCACGGATTGGCGGTGATTAGATTTGAAATTCAATCAGTTCTTTTTCATGTTTGATTTGTTCTTCATTGTTCATGTTTCTTGTCTGGATTGATCACCTAGATTAGATTCTGGTTAAGCTAAGGATAGAAGTGAACGCCCACCTTACTTTAGAACATCAAATTGAACAATTAACCTTATAATTGGAGCGTGCCTTTCGTAGGAACCGGTTAGGGTTAATCCACTGCAAGAGTAACTCATTAATCATTAGTAATTGCACCAGTTAATTAAGTCGTTGCGAGAGGCGACCGTACCCGGGCGACTAGTTAATCTTGGTAGTTAGAACGGATAGAGCGAACGTTCGCCGGTCTTAAACCTAAGGGTAAGGAGTTATGGTGGTGTCTTAGTAATTGATTGAATGAGAATCGAAATCCGTTGATCTGTTGATTGCCAATGATCTGGGGAACGAAGGGGGATTCAAAGTCTAAGTTCGTCTGTCATCCTTGTTTTCAAACCCTAATTCCCAATCCGCTTTAGTTTAATTTGCTTTAATTTCTCTGCATTTCTTAGAATTAGAAGTCGTGGAACTCACACCACGCACAACTTGTCTGCCTTCGAGTATTTTGCCAGTTTTGAAGTAGTCAATCTTAGAAGACCCTTGGAATACGATCTGCTTAGCTCTTGTTAGCTTTGCAGTATTTGATCACCGCTCTGCAACGTTCATCAAATTGGCGCCGTTGCCGGGGACTTCTTTTGATTGTTCGAAAGAAGAACTGGCAATTTATTCTTCTACTTTCCATCTTTCATTTTTCCACCCACTTCGATTTTACACCGGTATGTTTGCTTTTGTTGCTTGTAGGTTGTTCTATAGGTTTATGAACCATTCGATCGCTCATTCTCAGTTTCAGCCAGGTAATTCTACTCCGCCGAAGAAACCGCAAGCTCAGAAACAAGTCATAGTCATTCCGCCTACACCACCTATCCCTAATAAGATTGAGGAGTTGAAGGAGAACTCCTCATCTTCATCCGCTTCATCCACTACTTCAGATTCACCACCACCTTCTCCTCCCGTACTAGTTGCTCAGCGCACCATGGCAGATTACTGTAGACCAATTGCGACTAACTTTCGAGCTAGCGTCGCTATGCCGCACAACGATGACGACCCTGATTATGATATCACAATCTTCGTCCTGAACATGGTCTCTAAGAATCTTCGATTCGAAGGAAAGCTGCAAGAAAACCCCCGCACACATTTGGCGAACTTCCTAGACATGTGCGAGACGTTTAAGAGCGGGAATCTCGGTAAGAACAATCTTTGCTTGCGAGTATTCCCATTCTCTCTTAAAGGCAACACCAAGGTATGGCTCGGCTCGAAACCACCTGGCTACTACACTGACTGGGATAATCTAGCTCAGGACTTCATAGAAGAATACTATCCCCCTTCAAGCATGACATTCTACAAGGATAGCATCGCTAGTTTCTCTCAGAAGGAAGGAGTAAGCTTATACGAAGCTTGGAACGATCCAAGAGCTTCTCTCTGAATGCCCTCATCATGGATTCGAGCAGAGGCAGTTAGCAGAAATCTTTTCTCGAGGACTTCGAGAAGAATCTGCCAAGTGGGTCAATTCTCTAGCTGAAGGGGATTGCACTACACTAACACCTGAAGCTGCTCTTCTTCACTTCGCAAACTGTGCTTCCAAGTCAAGGAACTGGGAACGACAATCTGAAGGATCAAGGAGCAAGCTAGATCTCGAATCTACAATCAAAGCAGAGGTAGAGAAGCATTTGAAGAAGTCTACCACACCGATCAAGCCGCCGGCAGCCTCTGTCTACGTTGTCGATTGCGAGTTGTGTGGAGCTTGCGCACATAACGGAGGCCGTTGTCAGAATTTTGGTAAGGCAGAAGTCTGGTTTGCCGAAGAGGTAAATTTCATTCAACAAGGCTTCGTTAATAATCAGAATGGTTATGCTGGCTACCGTAACTTCAGACAGCAAGGGAACTATCAAGACAGACCTCCCTACAATGCCGGCGCCAACCATAACCAGAACCAGAATAACCACCCGGCTGGTCCAGCTCAGGATTAGAAGCCTAACCATCCGCCGACAGGTGTCTACCAGCCGCCGCATCGCAATCCGATTAATTATGGAACTGCTCCTGGCAATCGCCAGAATCAATACCTTAACAATACCTATCCAGGACAGCAGCATCAAAGAGAAAACAATGTCAGTGACCTGGATAAGAAGCTCAGCCATATCATCACAAGACTCGATGATCATGACAGTCAGTTCAAGGCTCAGGCTCTTCTCAATCAAGAACAGATAGCATCTGGACAAAGAATTGAGCAAGCCGTGAACAACATCTCGAGCATGCTAGCATCTAGTCGACCATTTGGCCAACTTCCAAGCCAGACAGAGCCAAATCCGAGAAAGGAGCAAGCCAAGATGGTAACCGCTCGAAAACTCCCAAACTTAATTGCTGATGCTTGTTCTGTCTTACGCAGGATTACTGAAACTCTGGAGGAAGAAGAAGAACAGGAACCGGCGCCTAAGGAGGATGATCCTCCTCTTGCACCATACGTCGTGAAGCCTCCTTTTCCTAGAGCATTGCTGCCAAATGCAAGGATCGAGACTGGCATGAAGGGGAACAAGGAAGGATATCCTGACATTCGTATTAAGAAACCTGCCTCTCCATATCCAGCTAAGTTATCTGATCTGTTTTTTACTTTGCCTTTGGTCATCAATGATGTTGAGATTGAACGTTGTTTAGTTGATCTAGGAGCGTCTGTTAATGTCATGCCTATGAGCCTGTTTAAAAAGTTAAACCTAGGAGAACTTGAACCGCATAGTATGCAACTCGTCTTTGCTTATAGATCACTTAAAACCCCTAAGGGAGAGATTAAAGACGTTGTTTCTAAATGTGGTCCGTTCACGTTCTTAGCTGACTATGTGACTATGGATACTAGTACAGATGATTCTACCATTCTCATATTAACGTTCCAAATGGTTCATTAACTCTAAGGGTCGGTAAAGAAACGAAAACGTTCCGTCTTAAAGATGGCATGAAATATGACTCTAGGAATGAAGAATCTCACTGCCTAGCTATTGAAACGGTGGGGTTGACTCCGGTCAACTCCGTTACTAATGCTTCTTCCAGTGTCTCTAGATTAGTTGTTGCTGCAGATATTAAACAGGTTATTAAGAAGAAGACAGAAACTTCGGTTCAGAAGTTGCCCAAGAAGAAGAAGGAACTGCAAGCCTCTTCTAAGCCACCAAGCGCTAAACCGAGCAGACCTCGAGGAAAGAACAAGAAGACGAAGACCCAAATGGTCTGGAGGCCAAAAATTCCGCCGTCTTCCACCGAGCCAGCTGCACCACCAATTAGTTTTGAGAAATCGGCGCCAGAACAAGTATGGAGGGAGAAGCCGAAAGCATCTCCTAAGGAAATACTGACGATCACCGATCCTGGTGATACCAAGATCACCGATCCTGGTGACACCAAAGTTGCTAGCATCGCACATAATCTCGAATGGAAGATTCCAATCTGGTACTGTAAGGATTGGTGCGGTGGTGAGTCTAGTCTTCAGGATCTCAAAGGCTTCAAGTCATGCTTTGCCAGAAATGAAAGGAACGTCTTTCTCTAGAAGCTTGGTCATTGGAAGAGTGTTCTTGGAGAAGTCTTTGATGAACCTCCGGTAGAATCTAGCATGACCGAGGAAGCTTCGAACTGTCTTGACCAAGTTTGGTGGTGGAAGACTGACGATGAATCGAGCTTGGCACGATCGACTTCTATACTGAGCTTGGAGATCCTATGGCCAAGAACGATTCCTTCGGTAACCATAAAGTGACACTTCTCCCAACTAAGAGCTAAATTGGTTTCCTCACAGCGGGCTAGTACCTTGTCCAGGTTAGCCAGACACTTTGAAAATGAGTCACCATAGACAGAGAAGTCGTCCATGAACACTTCTACCACATTTTCTACTAGATCTCTGATGACACTCGATTTGACGTGATTATCAGCCTCATTTAAGCGACATTTCTTTGCTTAAGACATTGTTTTTAGGGTAGAATAACGAATATTCAATTGATTGCCCTATCTCGTGCCATTTGTGTTACCTTGGCCCTTTTCGGGTCTATTTGATGGTTTTCTAGTGTTTTTGCGTAAGCACAGGTTTTTGCCGTCAAATAAAGTAGCCATGGACGTGTCTAAGGCATAGGAACATCTAGGAACTGAACCAGAATCGATCAAAGGAGCCAATCAAAGTCAAACCAAAAATCTGCCATTCACACTTACAGTTTCGGCGAAAATGATCCTCCAGTTTCGGCGAAACCAGCAGTTTAAATCAACTGATGCCAAGTGAAGACTGATTTCGGCGAAACCATTAAGCCCTTCGGATAAAAAATGCAAGGCAGAGAAATCATGGCCATTTACACAAGAGTTTTCGCCAAAACTACCCCTATGGTTTCGGCGAAAATACCATCTCAGCCCGGCCCAACTAGGGTTAAGTATTTATACTTAACCCGGCGGCCAATATAGGAGAAAAAAAAATTCATAATTCGAAAAACATAACTTTTCGAGATCAGATTTCTCTGAAGTTCTGTAGCGAAGAGTTGGAGTTCGAAGAGCCGGATAGAGACCGTGACGCCATCCCTTCCATCTCGGAGAACCGGAGCTAGGAGTGTAACTTACCGAAGATCGGAGTCTGTCAGAGTCGTCCGAATTAGGTTTTTCAGATCCTTTTATGTTCTTCCTTTGAATGATGAACTCTTTCCTTGTCTTTGTTTCTTTTGTAATAATCATGAGTAGCTAAACTCGTCAGAGCTTAGACTAGATGAACCCTAAGTGACCCAGGGCTTTAAAGCGGTCACGGATCGGCGGTGATTAGATTCGAAATTAAATCAGTTCTTTTCCATGTTTGATTTGTTCTTCATTGTTTATGTTTCTTGTCTGGATTGATCACCTAGATTAGATTCTGGTTAAGCTAAGGATAGAAGCGAACGCTCGCCTTACTTTATAACATCGAATTGAACAATTAACCTTATAATTGGAGTGTGCCTTTCGTAGGAACCGGTTAGGGTTAATCCACTGCAAGAGTAACTCATTAATCACTAGTAATTACACCAGTTAGCTAAGTCATTGCGAGAGGCGACCGTACCCGGACGGCTAGTTAATCTTGGTAGGTAGAACGGATAGAGCGAACGTTCGCCGGTCTTAAACCTAAGGGTAAGGAGTTAGGTGGTGTTTTAGTAATTGATTGAATAAGAATCGAAATCCGCTGATCTGTTGATTGCCAATGCTCTGGGGAACGAACGGGGATTCAAAGTCTAAGTTCGTCTGTCTTTCTTGTTTCAAAACCCTAATTCTCAATCTGCTTTAGCTTAATTTGTTTTAATTTTTCTGCATTCCTTAGAATTAGAAGTCGTGGAACTCACACCACGCACAACGTGTTTTCCTTGAGTAATTTGTTAGTTCTGAAGTAGCCAATCAATTGAAGGCCCGTGGAATACGATCTATCCTAGCTCTTGAGCTTGATAGTTATTTGATAGAACCAGCTCAGCACAAAGACGGTTCCATCAAATTGGCGCCGTTGCCGGGGACTTCTTTTGATTGTTGAAAGAAGATCTGGCAATTTATTCTTCTATTTTCCATCTTTCATTTTTCCACCCACTTCGATTTTACACTGGTTTTGTTTGTCTTTGTTATTTGTAGGTTTACAGGTGTATGCCTCACCGTCCTTGGACTCGCTCTCAGACCGAACAGGCTAAGATTGCAGGGAATCCAGGCAGTTCTGCTACACCTCTACGATCACAGATTCTGAAGGAAGGCAGATCCAATCCATTCATCACTCCGATCAAGATCGAGGAACCGAAGGAGAGTTCCTCATCTCCGTCTTCACCACACTCTTCATCCGCTTCATACACCGAGTCACTTTCACCTCCTCCATCTCCCACCATGACCAATAGATTACCACCAAACGGCGATCAACCGCCGCCACCCCCACCTGCACAGAAGAGTCTAGCAGACTATAACAAGCGAGCGCGACTAGCGTTCGATCTGCCATTGCCGTTCCGCGCATTGAAGGAGATCCTGACTATGAGATCAAAATTCCATTCTTGACCATGATCTCTAGGGATTTACAGTTTGAAGGCAGGCCCCTAGACAATCCGTGCATTCATCTTGCAGACTTCCTTGATCTCTGCAGTACTTTTAAAAACGGAAACCTCGACAAAAACACTCTTTGTCTGAGAGCTTTCCCGTTCTCTTTGAAAGGCGCTGCTAAGAGGTGGCTTACTGGCAATCCACCTGGCTACTACACTAACTGGGATACTCTGGCTCAGGACTTTGTTGAAGAATACTTCCCTCCGACCAGAACGACCGCCATCAAGGACAGCATCGCCAGATTCTCCCAGAAAGAAGGAGAAAGTTTATATGATACTTGGAATCGTTTCCAAGAACTTCTCTACACCTGCCCTCATCATGGATTCGAGCAGAGGTAGTTAGCTGAAATCTTCTCTCGAGGACTTAGAGAAGAATCTGCCAAGTGGGTCAATTCTCTAGCTGAAGGGGATTGCACTACACTCACTCTGGAAGCTGCCCTTCTGCACTTCGCAAACTGTGCCTCCAAGTCAAGGAACTGGGAGCGACAATATGAAGGATCGAGGAGCAAGCTAGATTTCGAAGCAGCTATCAAGGCAGAGGTAGAGAAGCATTTGAAGAAGTCTACCACACCAATCAAGCCACTGGCAGCTTCTGTCTATGTTGCCGATTGCGAGTGGTGTGGAGCTTGCGCGCATAATGGAGGCCGTTGCCAGAACTTTGGTAAGACAGACGTCTGGTCTGCAGAAGAGCTAAATTTCGTGCAACAAGGCTTCGTTAACAATCAGAATGGTTATGCTGGTTATTGTAACTTCAGACAGCAAGGGAACTATCAAGACAGACCTCCCTATAATACTGGAACCAATCATAACCAGAACCAGAACAACCGCCCGGCTGGTCAGCTCAGGATCAGAAGCCTAATCATCCGCCGGCAGGTGTCTACCAGCCGCCGCATCGCAATCCGGGTAACTATGGAACTGCTCCTGGCAATCGCCAGAACCAATACTTCAATAATACCTATGCAGGACAGCAGCAGCAAAGAGAGAACAATGTCAGTGACCTGGATAAGAAGCTCAACTAGATTATCACCAGACTCGATGATCACGACAGTCAGTTCAAGGCTCAAGCTCTTCTCAATCAAGAACAAATAGCATCTGGACAACGGATTGAGCAAGTCGTGAACAACATCTCGAGCATGCTAGCATCTGGTCGACCATTTGGCCAGCTTCCAAGCCAGACAGAGCCAAACCCGAGAAAAGAACAGGCTAAAATGGTAACTGCTCGAAAACTTCTGAACTTAATTGCTGATGTTTTTCTGTTTTACGCAGGATCGCTGAAACGCCGGAAGAAGAAGAAGAAGAGGAGCGGGAACCAGCGCCTAAGGATGATCCTCCTCTTGCACCATACGTCGTGAAGCCTCCTTTTCCTAGAGCACTGCTGCCAAACGCAAGGATCGAGACTGGCATGAAGGGAACAAGGAAGGATACCCCGACATTCGTGCTAAGAAACCCGTTTCTCCATATCCAGCTAAGTTATCTGATCCTGGTTCTTTTACTTTACCCTTGGTCATCAATGATGTTGAAATTGAACGTTGCTTAGTTGACCTAGGAGCATCTGTTAATGTCATGCCTGTGAGCTTGTTTAAAAAGTTAAACCTAGGAGAACTTGAACCACCTAGTATGCAACTTGTCTTTGCTGATAGGTCGCTTAAAACCCCTAAGGGAGAAATCAAAGATGTTGTTACAAAATGTGGTCCGTTCACATTTTTAGCTGACTATGTGATTATGGATACCGGTACAGAAGATTCAACCATTCTTATAGGTCGACCGTTCATGGCTACTACTGGAATGAATATTAATTTTCCTAATGGTTCTTTGACTTTAAGAATTGGTAAAGAAACAAAAACATTCCGTCTTAAAGATGACATGAAACATGACTTTAGGAATGAAGAATCTCACTGCCTTGCTGTTGAAACTGTGGAGTTGACTCTGGTCAACTCCATTACTAATGCTTCTTCCAGTGTCTCTAGATCAGTTGTTGCTGCATGTATTAAGCAGGTTATAAGGAAGAAGCCAGAAGCCTCGGTTCAGAAGCCACAAAAGAAGAAGGAACTGCAAGCCTCTTCAAAACCGCCACACAAGGAGTCGGGTAGATTAAGGAGGAAGAATCATAAGGAGAAGCAAGTTCAAATGGTCTGGAGACCAAAAATTCTGCCATCTTCCACCAAGCCAGCTGCACCACCAATTCGTTCTGAGAAACCGGCGCCGGAACAAGTATGGAGGGTGAAGCCGAAAGCCTCTCCTAAGGAAGTACTAACGATCACCGATCCTGGTGATACCAAGCCGAAGACTGAAGTTAAGAAGAAGCCGACAGTCCTCATTCCTTCCATCGTCATACTCAAGAAGGATGATCTCTCTAGAGAGCTATTCGGACCATTCGAGTTCTTGGTCATCTTCCCGACGGACGTACCAACCTTTTGCATGCAAACGGGAAGAAATTCACGTTTACCGGAGAAGTCTCGAAGCTGTACTTCATGAACTCCGACGCGAGCGTGGAGGAGAATCTTAGTTGGGATGTCTCCTAATACCGTCCAGGTATCGTCCAGCTCAAGGACGTTAATAAAAGAGCGCTTCGTGGGAGGCAACCCACGGCTGGAGTTAGTTTTGTTTTGTTTCAACCTTGGTCTTTTAGAGTCGGTTCGGGAGAGCCAAAAGTGTCAGTTTTTTTGAGTTATTATTTTTCGTGTGTAGTCTGTGTGTCATAGAGTCAGTAGCAAGTTGATTGAGGTCGTTCCGATTTTTCTGGATTTAACGGTGATTTTCTGAAGTTGGCCTGATTTGCGAAAATATTTTAAACCCGAACAGTTCAAAATTTTCGGCAAAACTACCAGTGTTTTCGGCGAAACTGAATTTTTAAACTTTGAACCTTTTTTTCTCCTGTTTCTCTTTTTCGGTTCGAAAACTTTATGATTTCGGCGAAACCACTTCAACCAAGATTTTCGGCGAAACCAAGCTTAAATTTTCGGCGAAACCGCGAGTTCAAATCAGCCAATTCTTGTTAACCTGTAGTTTCGGCGAAACCACTGCCTTATTCTCGCCGAAACCGATTTGAAAAAAAAAAAACCCAACTCTCCCCATTTAAATCCCGATTTTCGGACAACCTCTCTCATCCCTTCTCCCATTTTCGCTCACACAACACCCGAAACCCCCCTCTTTAAAAATACCGCCGCCGCCGCCGCTTTCACTAGCCGCCACCATCGCCGACCGCCGCCGCTCACTTCCTCTCCCCTGTCCGATCATTTCAAGCCCAAGAACAACCAAATCGGAGCTTTGCAGCTCCAGTTCACCGAAAACCTAGTTTTCAACGTTTTTCACCGATTCCTCCCAACCCGTTCAGTTTTTGCTTCCATGGCTTCAAGGTAAAGTGTACAACTTTTCAATACGAATCTTTTGACATATGGATTGCTGAATTTCGTCGGGGTTGACTTTCGGTTGACTTTTCGGTTTACCTCGTTTTGCGTGCCGACTGTTTCGTGTGAACTAGGACTGACTGAACTTATAGAACTATTCCAGGATGCTTAGGGAGTTCCGTGCTTAATTTCCATATCATTTGGTCATGTGTTGCTATGCGTACGATTGATTTGTTGTTTTGTTGACTTGTGAGATATGTCGGTTTGCCGTTGACTTGTTGTTGATCGTTTGGCTATCATAAGTGTTCATTCTTGTTCATATTATCGTGCCGCCATTTGAAATCTCATGATACTATCAATTTCCAAGTTGTGATAGTCTTGCCATGATTAGGGTTCAATATGACTTAATGTTGACTTTCTAAAAATGTCGGTTTGAATTTTTGAACTCTGATTGTGCTTACCTAATTATAGCTGCTCTTAAGACATGTGTTTTATTGTCTATAATTACCGGTTACTCCGCTTTACTTACCCCACTTAGTTTCCCTCGTTTCTTTGTGAAATTGAGTTTTTCTACTAAGTGTGGGGTAGGATCTTAGTTGACTAATTTGGTTTCATTCTGGTTTTAGGAACACTTTTGAGCGCAGGACTAAGGCACGCCTCGATGGCGCCTCGAGCTCAGGAGCTGCCGCTCTCGTCACACCCGCCATTTGGGTCCTCCACCTGCACTCCCTCGCCATGCTGGATACCATCCCACCATCGCCCGTCTTCCGGACTTCTACTTTGAGAACTTCTAGAAGATCGCGCACATCCGGGGAGCTGACGTGCGTCCTTTATCCATGGAGTCTCTCCAAGAGCATAATGAGGATTACTTCCGGAACGTGCATGACGCCTTAGCACCGGCCGGTCTCCTAGAGCTGACCACTATAGCCGCCGAGTTCCCAGACATTGCTCACCAGGAGTTCTGGGCGACATTTGACTTGGACGAGCATAAGAAGAGACGGGGCCAGAAGGTGATCACTTTCTTTCTTGGTGGGGTGCACAGGCAGCTCACCTACGATGAGTTTGCCGCTCATCTGGGCATCCCCTATGAGCACTATCACGATCACCACCTCGGTTGGGGCGAGGATGATGACGACGAGGCATTGCACGCCCTCTGGAGCCACATGACAGGCGTGCCTGGCGATCGCCTCAGGAAGAACAACTCAGTTAAGTCCCTCTCTCACCCGCTCTATAAGTTTATTCATATGGTTTGGCGGAGGTCACTTTTATATGTCAGAGACAAGGATCGCCACCATATCCTTAAAGAGGAGCTCGTGCTTCACCGAGCCATCCGAGAGAGCTACCCTCTCCACCCCGGCTGGGTGCTAGCTCACATCTTAGTCAAAGGACCAAGAGGAAGAAGCAACCACGCAAACTCTTGGGAGGCAACTTCATAGGACAGCTCATCCTCTCCTTCGGCATCGGCCATGAATATGGCCCTCACATTCCACGACATCCAGTTCGGACCGTTGGAGGAGACTTGGCGGTCGAGTACGACTTAGAACTCGACCTCAGTCCCCATGTAGCAGTAGATCCTCCACTCCAACCTGCGGTCGAGTCGGAGGACGAAGATGATGCTGAGGAGCAGCAGCAGCAGCCGCTGCCTGAGTTTCAAGATCATATACCCTCGCCACACCATCAGGCAGGGTACATTCACCAGTCACCGCCGTGCATTCCAGATCCATTTCCAGCGCATACTCACCAGCCGCAACACCACCCCGTGGACATTGGTGAGTTGTACAAGCGACTACAGGAGTGGCGCATCACCGACAACGCTACTCAAGAGGCTAGGTGGACTATTATGCAACAACACATGCGCCGCGCCGACCGGCGATATGAGCGACAGCTAGAGTGGCAGCGACAGCTCGGCGATTACTTCCACTTCCCCCACCCCGACACCTCTGACCAGTGATGATCAGGTGGTGTCCTTTTCCTTATCCTTTCTTTTTATTTATTCTTTTCGGACTTCGGTCCAACTTTTTTCTGTGTGGATCCGGGGCACTTGTCCCGGTTTCCTTTTGATGTTTTATTTGTTTTTCTTTTGTAGGCAGTTGGGAGATTCCCTTTGCTTCACTTGGGTAGATTACCTCCGCTCCGAGGATCCGTGCTCATCCACTACGCCAATCATCTCGGTCCAGGTTCTTCCGTTCCACTCTGAACTCTAGAATTAGTCCTGTGAGGACACATTCCGATTTAAGTGTGGGGTAGGATGCTAGAGAACCTTGCATGAACTTGATTGCCCTTGATTGTGTTTTGTGTGCCTCGTGATTCCATTCCAGTCTCTCTAGCATTAGAATAGCTCAGTTCTTGATTTTTGATGTTAAGTTGTTGTTCAACCTTTCATAATGATGCTTAGACTGCTTAACCTAGAACTTGAGAACCAACTTGTATGCTTTGATGCTAAATTGCCTGGTCAGAACAGAATTTTAAAATCACACTTGGAGTTTGTAGCCTTGATTGCATGAAAATGACCGAATCCGACTAGCAAACCAACTGTGAGCTTTTGATCCATTGCACGTAACTTGCAATTTAAATTCTTTCTGAGTGGTTTTCTGTTTACTTGAATGAGTTAGAATTTGCATGAGACCTACTCGAGACCACACGATGACACGAGTTCTAGAAGGATAGGGGCACCTAGATTCAGCTACTAAGCCAGATAGCCTACCTTAACGATAAAATCCACTAGGTTTAGACCCTTGAGCTTGGCCTGTTCTTTCGGTTCGATAATACATTACATCCATTTCCCATTTCTTTCATTCCCCATTGATCCCCTGTGGTTGTAGTTCTTGATTGACCTACCGGAAGTCGGTTTGTGGTAACCTGCCTATAGCCATTAAACAGGTGGTCTTAGCTAATATGTCCAGACGTGTAAACCCCTCTAGCAACTAAAGAAAAAAATCGGCACAAAAGAGGAAAAAAAAAATTTCGAAAAAAGAGAAAAGAAGAAAAATCAGAAAAAGTTCAAAGTTTAGTTCAAATAAAACGTTCTTCTCCCTACAAATGGAAGAACGAAGTCGTAAGAAAAGTTGAAAAGAAAAATGTATGCAAAAGAAAAAGTATAAGTGCTAGGTTGCTTGAGGGTATCATAGGACGAGCGTTCATCATTCCACCAGTGTTTGGTTAGACGGTAGGAAGCCATAGATTAGATTCGAGGGAAGTTAGTCGAAAGCTACACCGCACCAAGCCATCATCATTCATTCCCATCATCCATCTCATTATAAACCCGAGTAGTGTAGATTTCATTACGGTCCTAGCAGGGAAGTCCTTCTTGACTAGATACTCGTGTTGTCACAGTGGTGGAGATGTGGTCGAAATACAAACCTATGACAGAATTCGGTAAAAGAAATGATCGAGAGCAGAAACACGTCCTTAAACACAGAAGAGTGAGAGTTCCCATTGTACTATACATATCCTGTGTGAGGAGTCTGGTCGGTCAGGTCAAATTCGTGCATAATTGGTTGCTAATTACTTGTCGTGTGCAGTTTATTAGTGAGACCAGGTAGTCTGGCTGATCAGTATGCATGTTAGGTTTCTTGTTCTAGGATCAATCTGTCTAATAATTCATTGTGTTTGATTGAGCTCTGATTTAATCTATCTTATCATTTATGAACATGAGCGTTTCTATTCAGTTTGCTTGAGGACAAGCAAAAGCTTAAGTGTGGGGTATTTGATGACACTCGATTTGACGTGATTATCAGCCTCATTTAAGCGACATTTCTTTGCTTAAGACATTGTTTTTAGGGTCGAATAACGAATATTCAATCGATTGCCCTATCTCGTGCCATTTGTGTTACCTTGGCCCGTTTCAGGTCTATTTGATGGTTTTCTAGTGTTTTTGTGTTAGCACAGGTTTTTGCCGAGATCAGATTAACCTTATAATTGGAGTGTGCCTTTCGTAGGAACCGGTTAGGGTTAATCCACTGCAAGAGTAACTCATTAATCACTAGTAATTAAACCAGTTAGCTAAGTCGTTGCGAGAGGCGACCGTACCCGGGCGGCTAGTTAATCTTGGTAGGTAGAACGGATAGAGCGAACGTTCGCCGGTCTTAAACCTAAGGGTAAGGAGTTATGGTGGTGTTTTAGTAATTGATTGAATAAGAATCGAAATCCGCTGATCTGTTGATTGCCAATGCTCTGGGGAACGAAGGGGGATTCAAAGTCTAAGTTCGTCTGTCTTTCTTGTTTCAAAACCCTAATTCTCAATCTGCTTTAGCTTAATTTGTTTTAATTTTTCTGCATTCCTTAGAATTAGAAGTCGTGGAACTCACACCACGCACAACGTGTTTTCCTTGAGTAATTTGTTAGTTCTGAAGTAGCCAATCAATTGAAGGCCCATGGAATACGATCTATCCTAGCTCTTGAGCTTGATAGTTATTTGATAGAACCATCTCAGCACAACGACGTTCCATCAATCTCTGAAACAAGCATGCATCTCTAAAAAGTAGCGGGAGCATTGCACAAACCAAAGGGAATACGACGATAAGCAAACGTACCAAACAGGCAGGTGAAGGTCGTCTTTTCTTGATCATCGAGCTCGATGGGAATTTGAAAGTAACCAGACATGCCATCGAAGAAACAGTAATATTCATGGCCAGCTAACCTTTCTAGCATCTGATCAATGAATGGTAGTGGAAAGTGATCTTTCTTAGTATCGTCATTAAGGCGTCTGTAGTCGATGCAGATCCTCCACCCGGTAATCGTGCGAGTGCGAATGAGCTCGCCTTTCTGATTAGGGATGACTGTGATTCCTCCTTTCTTCGGAACAACCTGAGTTGGGCTAACCCAAGGACTGTCGGCAATAGGGTAAATGATACCGGCATCCAAGAGTTTAAGGACTTCCTTCTTCACAACTTCCTGCATCAGAGGATTCATTCGGCGTTGCGGCTGCCTGACTGGCTTGAATTCTTCATCTATAACTATCCGATGTTTGCAGAAGGTCTCGAAGATGCCCCTGATGTCGGCTAATTGCCAAGCTATAGCTCAGACATGCTTCTTGAGTAATATGATCAGTTGCTCTTTCTGCTCGAGAGATAAAGCTGAGTTGATGATGACCGGCAACTGACATTCCTTCCCCAGAAATGCATACTCTAGGTGGTCGGGGAGTTCCTTCAATGCGAGTTCTGGAGGGTTCTCGTATGAAGTGGTGATCCAACTTGAAGCTGGTTCGATATGGGGTGGCGCAGAAGTGGATGTGGATGTCATCTTTCGGTCGTCTAACTTGTCTTGCCATAGGCGCTGCTCTTGGTCTTCTAATGCGTTTTCAACTCCTGAAATCAAACACAACTCTAGTGGATCACTAGATAAAGCATTAGTAAAGAAGTTGGCCTAGGCCAACTCCATAGCATCAACAGTATAACATTTATCGTCTTGAGCTGCATAATATCTCATGCTATCCCTAATGCGGAAAGTGATCCTATCCTGTCCTACACTTAAAGTCAACAAGCCTTGTTTACAATTTATATTTGCATCGGCGGTTGTCAAGAAAGGTCGACCCAAGATAAGCGTTCCGTCTAATTCACGGGTATCTAGAATAATGAAATCTGCAATAATAGTAAAAGGGCTACAGCGAACAGCTACATCTTCTATTATACCCCTAGGCAGTTTGACAGACCTATCGGCTAACACGAGATGCAGAGTAAGCAGTTTCAGTTTTCCTAGGTTTAACTTCTCATAAAGATAAACAGGCATAACATTAATGGAAGCACCAGAGTCAGCTAGACTACTCTCAATTTTAATATCATTTATTATGCACGGTAATGTGAAAGGACCGGGATCAGAACACTTAACTGGTGGTGGTGGCGGCTGTCGCACGGGAGACGGCGCACCGAAGAGGGAAGCGCATTCATTGGTAAGCGTGACAGAGTACGCCTCTTGATGACACTCTATTTGACGTGATTATCAGCCTCATTTAAGCGACATTTCCTTGCTTAAGACATGGTTTTTAAGGTAGAATAGGGAATATTCAATCAATTGCTCTATCTCGTGCCTTTTGTGTTACTTTGGCCCGTTTCGGGTCTATTTGATGGTTTTCTAGTGTTTCTATGTTAGCACAGGTTTTTGCCTTCAAATAAGTAGCCAAGGACGTGTCTAAGACGTTGGAATCTCGAGGAATGCACCGGAATCGATCCAAGGAGCCAATCGAGTCAAACCAAATTCTGCCCCATTTTACACTGAAGTTTTCGCCGGAAATACCCAAGGTTTTCGGCGAAAATCCATGAACAAATCGACTGAGCCCAACCAAAGAGAGTTTTCGATGAAAACTCCAAGTTTTCGCCGAGAACCCGCGTCCGAAAATCATCAGGAGAACTCAACCGTTGATCAGGCACTTTACAAAGGAATTTTCGGCAAAAATCCCTCCACATTTTTGGCGAAAATCCTAGAGAAAACTAGCGGTATTAGGGTTAAGTATAAATACTTAACCGGCGGCCCAAATAAAGGAATCATATACTTTGGAGATCATAATTACAAACTAATACCGAAATTCTCAGAACTCTGAAGAGTTCAAGAGCGAAGTTTAGAGTTCGAAGAGCCAAGAAGAGATCGTGACATCATCCCTTTTATCTCGAAGACTCGGAGCTAGGATTACAGTTTACCGGAAGATCGAAGTTCTGCCAGAGTCGTCTTAATTAGCTTTTTCAGATCCTTTTCTGTTCGTCCTCTGTATGAAGAACTCTGTTTCTGTCTTTGATTCTTTTGTGAAAAACATGAGTAGCTAAACTCTTAGAGCTTAAACTAGATGAACCCTAAGTGACCAAGGGCTTTAAAGCGGTCACGGATCGGCGGTGATTAGATTCGAAGTTTAATCAGTTTCTCTTTCATGTTTGATTTGTTCTTCATTGTTCATGTTTCTTGTCTGGATTGATCACCTAGATTAGATTCTGGTTAAGCTAAGGATAGAAGCGAACGCTCGCCTTACTTTAAAACATCAAATCGAACAATTAACCTAATCATTGCAGTTTGTCTTTCGTAGGAACCAATTAGGGTTAATCCACTGCAAGAGTAACTCATAAATCATTAGTAATTACACAAGTTAAGTTAAGTCATTGCGAGAGGCGACCGTAACCGGGCGGCTAATTAATCTTCGTAGTTAGATCAGATAGAGCGAACGTTCGCCAATCTTAAACCTAAGGGTAAGGAGTTATGGTGGTGTCTTAGAATTGATTGAACAAGAATCAAAATCCGCTGATCTGGTGATTGCCAATGCTCTGCTGAACGAAGTGGGATTCAAAGTCTAAACTTGTCTGTCATCTTTGTCTTAATCAACCAATCTTTCAATCTGTTTTCAGTTTTCATTTTTTAATTTCTGTGCATTTCTTTAGAATTAGAAGTCGTGGAACTCACACCATGCACGATGTGTTTAAACCTGAGTAAATTGTCAGCTTCTTTGAGTAATCAATCATTAGAAGACCCGTGGAATACGATCTACCCTAGATTTCTTAGCTTAGTAGTATTTGATTGAACCCGCACAACGATGGTTCATCAAATTGGCGTCATTGCGGGGGACTTCTTTTGATTGTTCGAAAGAAGAACTGGCATTTTATTCTTCTACCTTCCATCTTTCATTTTTCCATTCACTTCGATTTTACACTAGTTTTTGTTTGTTTTTGTTATTTGTAGGTTGTTCACAGGTGTATGCATCGCCGCCCTTGGACTCGCTCTCAAATCGACAAGGCTAAGAGCATAGAGAGACTAGGCAGTTCTGCTCCACCTCGACAATCACAGATTCCAAGGAGAGGCAGAATCAATCCACTTCCAACCGTCACTCCAATCAAGATCGAGGAACTGAAGGAGAGTTCCTCATCTTCATCTTCACCGTCATCTTCATCTATTTCATACACCGAGTCACTTTCACCTCCTCCATCTCCTACCATGGATGATCAGTTACCACCAGGCGATGATTTACCACCACCACCACCACCACCAATTGCACAGAAGAGTCTAGCAGACTACAACAAGCCGAGCGCGACTAGCGTTTGATCTTCCATTGCCGTGCCGCTCGTTGAAGGAGATCCTGACTATGAGATCAAGATTCCATTCTTGACTATGATCTCTAGGGCTTTAAAGTTTGAAGGCAGGCCACTAGACAATCCGTGCACACACCTAACGGATTTCCTTGATCTCTGCAGCACTTTCAAGAACGGAAATCTCGACAAGAACACTCTTTGCTTGAGAGCTTTCCTGTTCTCTCTGAAAGACGCAACTAAGAGGTGGCTTACTGGAAAACCACCTGGCTACTACACTGATTGGGATACTCTTGCTCAGGACTTCGTCGAAGAGTACTTCAATCCTGCCAGAACAACAGCTATCAAGGACAGCATCGCCTGATTCTCACAGAAGGAAGGCATAAGCCTATATGATACTTGGAATCAATTCCAAGAACTTCTCTACAACTATCCTCATCACGGTTTCGAGCAGAGGCAGTCGGCTGAAATCTTTGCTTGAGGTCTTCTAGAAGAATCTGCCAAGTGGGTCAATTCCCTAGTTGAGGGGGATTGCACTACGCTTACACCTGAAGCTGCTCTTCTTCATTTCGTGAACTGTGCTTCTAAGTCAAGGAACTGGGAACGACAATCTGAAGGATCAAGAAGCAAGCTCGATCTCGAAGCTACTATGAAGGCAGAAGTAGAGAAGCATCTGAAGAAGTCTTCTACACCAATCAAACCACCAGCAGCTTTTGTCTATGTTGTTGATTGCGAATGGTGTGGAGCTTGTGTGCATAATGGAGGCCGATGCCAGAATTTTGGTAAGACAGAAGTCTGGTCTGCCAAAGAAGTAAATTTTGTTCAACAAGGCTTCAACAACAATCAAAATGGTTATATTGGCTACCGCAACTTCAGGCAGCAAGGGAATTATCAAGACAGACCTCCCTACAATACTGGCGCCAACCATAACCAGAACTAGAATAACCGACCAGCTGGTCCAGCTCAGGATCAAAAGCCGAACCATTGATCGGTAGGTGTTTATCAGCCGTCGCACCGTAATCCGGGTAACTCTGGAACTGCTCCTGGCAACCGCCAGAATCAATATTTGAATAATACATACACAGGGCAGCAACATCAGAGGGAGAATAACGTCAGTGACCTTGACAAGAAGCTTAGTCAGATCATTACCAGACTTGATGATCACGACAGTCAGTTCAAGGCTCAAGTTCTTCTTAATCAAGAACAGATCACATCCGGTCAAAGAATTGAGTAGGCTGTGAACCACATCTCGAGCATGCTAGCATCTGGTCGACCATTTCGCCAACTTTCGAGCCAGATAGAGCCGAATCCGAGAAAGGAGCAAGCCAAGATGGTAACTGTTCAAGATTTTACAAGCTCATCTACTAATGCTTCTTCTGATTTATGCAGGATCCCTAAAACTCCAGAGAAGAAGGAAGCACAGAAAGTGGCGCCTAAGGAGTATGATCCTCCTCTTGCTCCGTACTATGTGAAGCCTCCTTTTCCAAGAGCATTGCTACCAAATGCAAGGATCGACACTGGCATGATGGGAAACAAAGAAGGATATCTGTCTTTGTGTATCAAGAAACCTCCCTCTCCATATCTAGCTAAGTGCTCTGATCCAGGTTCTTTCACTTTAACTCTTGTCATTAATGATATTGAGATAGAACGTTATTTGGTTGATCTGGGCGCATCTGTTAATGTTATGCCTATGAGTCTATATGAAAAATTGTATCTAGGAGAACTTAAACCGACTAGCATACAACTTGTCTTTGCTGATAGATCGTTGAAAACCCCTAGAGGATAGATAAAAGACGTTGTTACTAAATGTGGTCCTTTCACGTTCTTAGCTGACTATGTGATCATTGATACTAGTGAAGAGGATTCTACCATTCTTATAGGTTGACCTTTCATGGCAACATCCGGAATGCAAATCAATGTTCCGAATGGTTCTTTGACTTTGAGGGTTGGTAAGGAAACGATAACATTTCGTCTTAAGGACGGTATGAAATATGCTCCTAGGAATGAAGAATCTCACTGTCTAGCTGTTGAAACTGTGGAGTTGACTCCGGTCAACTCTGTTACTGATGTCTCTTCCAGTGTTTCTAGATCAGTTGTTGCTGCAGATGTTGAATAGGTTATGAAGCAGAAGCCAAAATCTGCTGTTCAAAAGCCGCCAAAGAAGAAGGAACTGAAAACCTCCTCTTCACCGCCAAGCAAGACACCTAGCAGGCCCCAGGGGAAGAACAAGAAGACAAAGACTCAAATGGTCTGGAGACCAGTTGTGCCGCCACCTTCGTCCGAGCCAGCTGCACCACCAATTCGTTCTGAGATACCTGCGCCGGAACAAGTATTGAAGGAGAAGCCGAAAGCATCTCCTAAGGAAATACCTACGATCATCGATCCTGGTGATACAAAGCCGGAGGATAAAGAGAAGACGAAGTCAATCATTCTCATCCCTTCCACCGTCTTCCTCGTAGAAGATGATCCCTTGACAGAGCTCTTTGGTCCGTTCAAGATCACTGAGCACCTTCCCGACGGACGTACCAAGCTCATACACGCTAACGGGAAAAAAATTTATGCTTAACAGAGATACCCCGAAGCTCTACTTCATGAACTCCGAGGCTAGCATTAAGGAGAACCTGAGTTGGGATGTCTCCTAATACTGTCCAGGTATCGTCCAGCTCAAAGACGTTAATAAAAGAGTGCTTCGTGGGAGGCAACCCACGGCTGGAGTCTGTTTTGATTTTGTGTCAACCTTAGTGTTTTAGAGTCAGTTCGGGGAGCCAAAAGTGTCAGTTTGTTTGATTTCTTATTTTTCGTGTGTAGTCTGTGTGTCATAATGTCTTCCGCAAGTTGTTTGAGGTTGTTCCAATTTTTTTGGATTTAACTGTGCTTTTCTAAAGTTTGCCGGGATTACGAAAATATTTTCAATCGTACAGGTCAAAATTTTCGGCGAAATTGCCCCATATTTTCGGCGAAAACTTCCTTTGAAATCCCACTGTGTTTTCCAGACAATTTTAACTAGAGTTTTTGGTGAAAACTCATTGAAGTTTTCGGCGAAAATACTTTTGAAAATTGGCAGACCAGTTTGCCTTGATTTTTCGGTGAAAAATTAAACAAATTTTTGCCGAAAACTTGAGTGAAAATCAACAGCTTTTCCCTTTTAAATCCGGTCACTCACCCTCTCTCTCCTCTTCTTTCATTTTCGAAAATTCAGAAAACCTCCCTTAAGTTTTTAAAAACTCGCCGACCGCCCCAACCTTTCGCCGTCGCTGACCAAACCTTTCGCCGCCCTACTCCCCTTCCTTAGCCAATCATTTTGAGACGTAGATCGTCCGAATCGGAGCTCTAGAGCTCTAGTTCACCCAAACCCTAGTTTTTCGAGTTTTTCATCGATTTCTCTTTCTCCGTTCATTTTCAGCACTCATGGCTTCAAGGTAAGTTGTAGAACTTTTCATTCCGAATCTTTTGACATGTTGAATGCTGAATTTCGTCAGGGTTGACTTTCGGTTGACTTTTCGGTTTGCCTCGATTTGCGTGCCGACTGATTTCATGTGAACTAGATTAGCTAAACTCTTTGGACTGAACTAGCATGCTTAGAAAGGATTGTGATGAATTATAATACCAATTGTTCGTGTGTTGCTATGCTTAAAGACCTATTCTTTGCGGTATTGACTTATGAGAAATGTCGGTTTGACCTTGACTTGTCTATGTTCATTTGGCTGCCATATCTGTTCATTCACGTTCGTATTATTGTGCTTGCCTTCTGAGTTATTCATTATGCTGTCATTTCCCGCTCTGTGCTAGTATTGCCATGATTAGGGTTCAATGTACTGTTATGTTGACTTTTTGAATGTCGGTTTGACTTCTGAACTCTGATTATGATGATTCCATTTTGGTTGTTCCTAAGCATGTGTTTTAATGGTTTGTGATTACCGGTTAATCTGCTTTGCTACCCCACTCGATTTTCCTCGTTTCTTTGTGAAATTGAGTTTTTCTACTAAGTGTGGGGTAGGGTTTTAGTTTGACTAATATGGTTTATTTTCTTGCTTAGGAATGTAACTCATGAGCGCAGGACAAAGTTGAGACTTGATACCGCCTCCAGCTCCCGAGTTCCCGCTCCGGTCACACCCACCGTCCAGGGCCCTCCACCAGCTTTCCCTGGTCGTGTTGGGTACCATCGCACTGTTGCTCGCCTACCCCAGTACTACTTCGAGCGCTACCAGCAGCTCGAGCATATTCCTGGAGCTGGTGTTCGCCCACTATCTATGGAGTCACTCTTCGATCACGATGAGGACTGGCACTGAAACGTGCTCGATGCATTGACACATGCTGGACTACTGGAGCTGACCACATTAGCCGCTAACTTTCCAGACGTCGCTCTCCAGGAGTTTTGGGCGACGTTCGATCTGGACGAGCACAAGAGCAGGCAGCACAAGAAGGTCGTCACCTTCTATCTGGGCGGAGTGTACAGGACACTCGCATATGATGAGTTTGCAGCTCGTCTCGGGATTCCCCACGAGCACTACGAGGGTCATCACCTCGGTTGGGAGAGCAACGATGGCGACGGAGAGGAGTACTATGCGCTCTGGAGCCACATAACTGGGGTGCCCGACAATCAAACCACGAAGCATAATTCAGTTAAGTCTCTCTCTCACCCTCTCTATAAATTCATTCACATGGTTTGGCGTGGTTCTCTTTTGTATGCTCCCGAGAAGGACCGCCACCATATCAGCCGAGAGGAGCTTCTTCTTCACTGCGCCATCTGGGAGAGTTATCCTCTTCATCCCGGATGGGTGCTTGCACGCTTATTCCGCTAGAAGACTCAGAGGTCGAGGCCACCTCGCTCACTCTTGGGAGACAACTTCGTCGGCCGACTCATCATCTCCTTTGGTCTCAGCCAAGAATATGGCCCGAACATCCCACGACGTAGAGTACGGACCGTCGGAGGTGATTTGGCAGTCGAGTACGACCTCGAACTGGACCTCAACCACCAGGTAGCAGCAGATCCTCCCCTTCAGCATATGGAAGAGTCGGAGGAAGAAGATGAGGAGCAGCAGGAGGCGAGATACCATGATCATATGGAAGCTCCAGCCAGAGGCGAGATACCATGATCATATACCCTTGCCATAGCATCAGGCAGGGTATGCACGCCAGTCGCCGCCGCCCATTCCAGAGCCATACCAGGCGCCTCACCAGCAGCACCGACCGCACCCCGCGGATGTTGGGGAGCTGTATGAGGGTCTCCAGGAGTGGCGCATCACTGACAACGCCGCTCAAGAGGTGAGATGGACTATTATGCAGCAACACATGCACCGCGCTGACGAGCGGTATGAGGCACAGCTGGCGTGGCAACGTCAGCTCGGCGATTTCCTTCACTTCCCACCCCCCGACGCCCCTGACCAGCCATGATCGGGTGGTGTCCTTTTCCTTGTCCTTTCTTTTCATTTCTTCTTTTCGGATTTCGATCCAACTTTTTTCTGTGTTGATCCGGGACACTTGTCCCGGTTTCCTTTTTATCTTTCATTTGTTTTTGTTTTGCAGGCAGTTGGGAGATTCCCTTTGCTTCGCTTGGGTAGATTCCCTCTGCTCCGAGGATCCGTGCTCATCCCCTACGCCAACCATCTCCGTCCAAGTTCTTCTACTTCACTCTGAGCTCTAGATTTAGTCCTGTGAGGACACAGTTCGATTTAAGTGTGGGGTAGGATGCTAGAGAACCTTGCATGAATTTGATTGCCCTTGATTGTGTTTTTGTGTGCCTTGTGATTCCTGTCCAAGTCTCTCTAGCATTAGAATGGCTCAGTTTTTTTTATTTTTGATGTTAAGTTGTTGTTCAATCCTTCATAATGATGCTTAGACTACTTAACCTAGAACTTGAGAACCAACGTGTTTACTTTGATGCTAAATTGCCTGGTCAGAACATAATTTTTAAAATCACACTTGTATTTTGTAGCCTTGATTGCATGAAAATGACCGAATCCGACTAGCATACCAACTGTGAGCTTTTGATCCATTGCACGTAACTTGCAATTTCAATTGTTTTTGAGTGATTTTCTGTTTGCTTGAATGAGTTAGAATTTGCATGAGACCTACTCGAGACCACATGATGACACGAGTTCTAGATTGATAGGGGCACCTAGATTTAGCTATTAAGCCAGATAGCCTACCAAACGATAAATCCATTAGGTTTAAACCCTTGAGCTTGGCCTGTTCTTTCAGTTCGATAATACATTACAACCATTTCCCATTCTTTCATTCCCCATTGATCCCCTGTGGTTGTAATTCTAGATTGACCTACCGGAAGTCGGTTTGTGGTAACTTGCCTATAGGCATTAAACAGGTGGTCTTAGCTATTATGTCTGAATGTATAAACCCTTCTAGCAACTAAAAGAATCGGCACAAAAGAAAAAGAAAAGAATAACATAGAAGAAAAGAAGCAAATTTCGAAAAAGTAAGAAAAATAAAAGCAGAAAAATCTGAAAAGTTTAAAGTTTAGTTCAATAAAACGTTCTTCTACCTACAAATGGAAGAACGAAGTCAAAAAAAAAGAAAAAAAAAGAAAATAAATGTGTAAAGAAAATAAAGTGCTAGGTTGCTTGAGGGTATCATAGGACAAGCGTTCACTATTCCACCAGTGTCTGGTTAGACGGTAGGAAGCCATAGGCTAGATTCGAGAGGGAAGTTAGTCGAAAGCTACACCGCACCAAAGCCATCATCATACATTCCCATCATCCATTGGATCATAAACCCTTGTAGTGTAGAATTCGTTATAGTCCTAGCAGGGAAGTCCTTCTTGACTAGTTACTCGTGTTGTAACAGTTGTGGAGATGTGGTCGAATTGCAAACTTATGATAGACTTCAGTAACAAAAAATGATTGAGAGCAGAAACACGTCCTTAAACACAGAGAGTGAGAGTTCCCATTGTACTATATATTTCCTGTGTGAGGAGTCTGGTCGGTCAGGTCAAATTCGTGCATAATTGGTTGCTACTACTTGTCGTGTGCAGTTATTAGTGAGACCAGGTTGTTTGGCTGATCAGTATGCATGTTAAGTTTCTTGTTCTAGGAATTATCTGTCTAATAATTCATTGTGTTCGATTGAACTTCAATTTGATCGATCATATCATTTGTGAACATGAGCGGTTCTATTCAGTTTGCTTGAGGACAAGCAAAAGCTTAAGTGTGGGGTATTTTGATGACACTCGATTTGACGTGATTATCAGCCTCATTTAAGCTACATTTCCTTGCTTAAGACATGGTTTTAGGGTAGAATAGCGAATATTCAATCAATTGCTCTATCTCGTGCAATTTGTGTTACTTTGGCCCGTTTCGGCTATATTTGATGGTTTTCTAGCGTTTCTATGTTAGCACAGGTTTTTTGCCGTCAAATAAGTAGCCAAGGACGTGTCTAAGGTGTTGTAATCTCGAGGACTAAAACCGGAATCGATCCAAGGAGCCAATCGAGTCGAACCAAATTCTGCCCCGTTTTACACTGAAGTTTTTGCCTGAAATACCCATGGTTTTCGGCGAAAATCCATGAACAAACCGACTGAGCTCAACCAAAGAGAGTTTTCGGTGAAAACTCCAAGTTTTCACCGAGAACCCGGCATGAGTAAATCACAGGAGAACTCAACCGACGATCAGGCACTTTACAAAGGAATTTTCGGCGAAAATCCCTCCACATTTTTGGTGAAAATCTTAGAGAAAACTGGTGGTATTAGGGTTAAGTATAAATACTTAACCGGCGGCCCAAATAAAGGAATCATGTACTTTGGAGATCATAATTACAAACTAATACCGAAATTCTCAGAACTCTGAAGAGTTCAAGAGCGGAGTTTAGAGTTCGAAGAGCCAAGAAGAGATCATGACATCATCCCTTTCATCTCGAAGACTCGGAGCTAGGATTGCAGTTTACCGGAAGATCGAAGTTCTGCCAGAGTTGTCTTAATTAGGTTTTTCAGATCCTTTTTTGTTCTTCCTCTGTATGATGAACTTTGTTTCTGTCTTTGATTCTTTTGTGAAAAACATGAGTAGCTAAACTCTTAGAGCTTAGACTAGATGAACCCTAAGTGACCCAAGGCTTTAAAGCAGTCACGGATCGGCGGAGATTAGATTCGAAGTTCAATTAGTTTCTCTTTCTTGTTTGATTTGTTCTTCATTGTTCATGTTTCTTGTCTGGATTGATCACCTAGATTAGATTCTGGTTAAGCTAAGGATAGAAGCGAACGCTCGCCTTACTTTAAAACATCAAATCGAATAATTAACCTAATCATTGGAGTGTGCCTTTCGTAGGAACCAATTAGGGTTAATCCACTGCAAGAGTAACTCATAAATCGTTAGTAATTACACAAGTTAAGTTAAATCGTTGCGAGAGGCGACCGTACCCAGGCGGCTAATTAATCTTGGTAGCTAGATCGGATAGAGCGAACGTTCGCCAATCTTAAACCTAAGGGTAAGGAGTTATGGTGGTGTCTTAGAATTGATTGGACAAGAATCGAAATCCGCAGATCTGTTGATTGCCAATGCTCTGGTGAACGAAGGGGGATTCAAAGTCTAAGCTTGTCTGTCATCTTTGTCTTAATCAACCAATCTTTCAATCTGTTTTCAGTTTTCATTTTTTAATTTCTGTGCATTTCTTAGAATTAGAAGTCGTGGAACTCACACCACGCACGAAGTGTTTAAACCTGAGTAAATTGTCAGCTTCTTTGAGTAATCAATCATTAGAAGACCCATGGAATACGATCTACCCTAGCTTTCTTAGCTTAGTAGTATTTGATTGAACCCGCACAATGGCGGTTCATCACTTCTCCATTCTTGATGTGAACCGCTGCAACCTGGGCAGGCGACCCTTGAACACCGCTGCAACCTCGTAATAAGGGATTAGATCAGCCACATTGAGGGTTGCACTTACCCCATAAGAGTCTGGAGGACTGTGTAGTAGTTTGGACTTCCTCTGCTCTAGAAACCTATCCTTCCTGAAGTGTACCTACACTTGGTCTCCGGCTTCAAAAATTTTCTCCTTTCTTCCTCAGTTGGCATTGCGGAGGTATTGAGCAGTCCTTCGTTCAATATTGGCCTTTGCCTTCTCATGGAGCTGCTTGACATAAGCTGCCTTCTCTTGGCCACCTGCATCTAAAAATTCATGGACAGGAAGTGGAGATAAGTCCAGCGGGGTTAGTGGATTAAAACCATAAACAAGCTCAAACGGGGAGTACTGGGTAGCTGAATGCACAGCTCGATTATAGGAAAATTCTACATGTGGTAGACATTCCTCCCAAGTCCGGATGTTACTCTTAATGACTGCTCTCAGCATTTGAGCTACGGATCGGTTTACAACTTCAGTCTGCCCATCAGTTTGGGGGTGGCAAGTGGTGGAGAACATTAGTCGGGTGCCAAGCTTAGCCCATAAAGTCTTCCAAAAGTAGCTTAGGAACTTCGAATCCCTATCGGAGACTATAGTCTTCGGAACTCCATGCATCCTAACTACCTCCCTAAAGAATAGGTCAGCAATTTGGGAGGCGTCATCAGTTTTATGGCAAGCAATGAAGTGAGCCATTTTGGAGAACCTGTCAACAACCACAAATATGGAGTCCTTCCCCCTTCGAGTTCTAGGTAGTCCCAGGACAAAGTCCATGGACAAGTCTACCCAAGGATGGTCAGGAATGGGCAAAGGGGTGTACAATCCATGGGGCCGGAGTTTAGACTTAGCTCTCTAGCACTTGGAGCATTGAGATAGGATCTTCTTGACATCGTGTCTCATCTTGGGCCAGTAAAAATGCTCTTTAAGGGTGGCCACTGTCTTAGCCACACCAAAGTGTCCCATGAGACCTCCACCGTGGGCTTCTGGGGTTAGGACAGTCCTGCAAGAATGGTTAGGGAGACACAATTTTGATCCTTTGAATAAGTAACCATCTTGTTGGTAGAACTTACCAAATCCTCCTTGTTGGCAAGCTTCGAAGATACTCTTAAAATCAGGGTCAGTGGCATAGAGGTCTTTGACGTATTCAAAGCCAATAAATTTAGTAGAGAGGACTGAGATTAATGTGTACCTTCGGGAAAGGGCATCAGCCATGATGTTCTCCTTACCGTGCTTGTATTGAATGATGTAAGGAAATGATTCTATGAATTCTACCCACCTAGCATGCCGCTTGTTGAGCTTGTGCTGAGCCTTGAGGTACTTGAGTAATTCATGATCTGTGTGGATGATGAATTCTTTAGGCCATAGGTAGTGTTGCCAGGTCTTCAAAGCTCTTACCAGGGCATACAACTCTTTATCATAGGTCGGGTAGTTGAGAGTGGCGCCACTGAGCTTTTCACCGAAGTAGGCGATGGGCCTCTTCTCTTGCAAGAGGACAGCTCCTATTCCTACACCGGAAGCATCACACTCAATCTCAAATGGTTTGGTGAAGTCGGGCAGCATGAGCAAAGGGGCCTCGGTAAGCCTCTTTTTGAGGGCTTCAAAGGCCTCTTGTTGTGGGGCTCCCCACTGGAAGGGAACATCCTTCTTTAGCACGGCTGTGAGAGGGGCAGCAACGGTGCTGAAGTCCCTCACAAATCTTTGATAGAAGCTCGCCAATCCATGGAAGCTCCTAACGTCTGTGATGTTTTGAGGCGTGGGCCAGGATTTGATGGCTTTGATTTTGTCTTCATCAACCATTATACCTGCAGAGCTAACAACAAAGCCAAGAAAAACAAGGTGATCTGTGCAAAAGGTGCACTTGCTCATGTTAGCATAGAGGTGCTCCTTTCTCAGGGTTTCTAAGACGGCCTTGAGATGCTCTAAGTGATCTCCTAAGTTTTTGGAGTAAATAAGAATATCATCAAAGTAGACCACTACAAATTTTCCTATGTAAGCTCTAAGGACTTGGTTCATTAATCTCATGAAGGTACTAGGTGCATTGGTTAGGCCGAATGGCATGACCATCCACTCATACAATCCTAGTTTAGTTTTGAAAGCAGTTTTCCACTCATCACCTTCCTTTATTCGGATTTGATGGTAGCCAGATTTAAGATCAATTTTAGAGAAGATGGTGGCCCCATGTAGTTCATCCAGCATGTCATCTAACCTAGGAATAGGATGGCGATACTTAACTGTTATGTTGTTGATTGCTCGACAGTCAACACACATCCTCCATGTGCCCTCTTTCTTGGGAACTAGGATGATTGGGACAGCACAAGGACTCATGCTCTCTCGGACATATCCCTTGTCCATCAGCTCCTCCACTTGTGCTTGGATCTCCTTGGTTTCTTCTGGATTGGTACGATAGGCTGGCTTGTTTGGCAAGGCAGCTCCGGGGACCAAGTCGATCTGATGCTCAATGCCCCTGAGTGGGGGCAGCCCACTAGGAATTTTTTCGGGGAAGACATCTTTAAACTCTTGTAAAAGTGAAGTAACAACACTAGGCAGAGAAGTATTAGGGTTAGAAATCTAACACTCCTTGTAGCAGATGGTCACCAGGGGTTTCCTAGAAACTAGAGTTTGTTTGATCTCACTCGGGGCGGCTAACAGGTTTTCTCTCCTATCAACCTCACTTTTTGAGCTCTGGGACCCTTAAGGTCTTGTAATTCTGTTTTTACACTCATTAGGTCTCTCGTTTGTTCTCTCTTCTCTCTGTTTTTGAGCTCCCTCTCTTTCTTTTCTTTGATGGCCTTTCGGTCTAATTGGTCTTGGAGAATCTCAGTAGGTGACATTGGCCTCAGAGTGTACCTAGTATCCCCATGAATGAGGCTGTACCTGTTGGTTCTTCCATCATGTGTGGAGTACCTGTCGAATTGCCAAGGTCTTCCTAACAAGATGTGGGCGGCTTCCATAGGAACGACATCACATAAAATGTTATCTTTGTACCTCCCTATGTAGAAGGGAACATGAGCTTGTCGGGTGACCCTCAATTCCCCACAGTTACTAAGCCAATGAAGTTTATAGGGTTTCAGGTGTTTTTTGGGTTGGGAGACCAAGTCCCTCAACCAATTGTGGCTTACTGATGTGAACCGCTGCAACCGTGGGCAGACGACCCTTGAACACCGCAAGTTGAGACCGTGAAATGAGGTAGAACCGTCGGGAACCGGGGGTGGATGAGGACTTTGACCCGTCAGCTATATAACAGATGGGAACCAGAAGTACCAAGTCGTAGACGCCACGCCAAGAGATGGATGCTCTTGATGATAAGTCAACCTTAAACAATGCTCCTCACATTAACTCGAAGGGAAAAGAACATAAGTTCTAAAATATATTTAATCAAAAGGGGGTTCTGAGTACAAAGGGTGGCCGGCGGCCTCCTTATATAGGTGAGGGAACAAGCTATCCTCCCTAAAGACTACTACCAAAAGAAGAATAAAATAAAGAAATAAAAAGAGTCCTAATTAGAAAACCTAAAGAGAACTTTAACTAATCCTAACCTAGACTAAAAAGAGGGAAAATTCGTACTCCAATCCTACAAGGGAAAAGAATCCTACTTAAACAAGAACTCCTAAAAAGGAGGCTGAAAAAACCTAAAAACAGCTAAACGGGTTCTGGTAAAAATAGCCAAATAAATACCAAATTAAATAGGAAAATTAAGCCCTTTGGGAGTTCACTAGTAGACGTCATGTTCTTCAACTTTCATGTTGGGCTTCAGCCCAAATTCTATCTCCATGTGGCCCAAATTCGCCAATCTTCGTCAGACTAGGAATCTGTCCAAAACTGTGAAACCCTAGCTTGATTAGGATTCCTTGTTTGTATGTATTTGGCATCTTCTCTCCATGTCCCCTGTCCTGGATGGTCCAGAATCCTTCATTGGATCAGGCTCAGGAGGTGGCCTGATCCTAGCTCCTAGTGTTGGTTCCCTCGGATCAGCATCCGAGCTCCACTCCTTGATGCTTAGGCCAAGCATCACTAGGACTTGTTCTAGCCCTATCTCCCTTGATACTCCTCCGAATTGAGCTCCGTTTGTTGGAGGGTAATCCTGGGGCCATAAGAATTGCAGTGCCTTTGGAAAATCCCAAAAGGCACGGGTTAATTGTTCACTGGGCCAAAAGTGCTCCTCTGACGGGCGCTGGCATGGGCCTTGTGCCTGTGGCAGGCTTAGCTTGGGGCCTTCTTCAAATCTGTCCAGGCCTTTTGAGTTCTGCTTCGAGCCTTCTTTCCAGGGTACTGTAGGGATGTCTTCAGGCAGGTCTTTGCTCCGGGGGCCCGTGGGGGTTGGCATGGGGCCTAGGCTGGGTTCTAGGCTTGGCCCGGGGTCCGGGTCGGAGCTCGGTGTCAGCATCAGCTCCTGTCGGGACAGCAGTCTGATCTTTGCTTCAGTAGGAGCTGGCCTTGGGGCCTGGCTGAGGATCAGCATCCTCCCAGGTGCATCTTCTGGCTCCGGGGCTTGGGCTCTTCTAGGCTTTGGGGGTGGTGCTGGTGTAGGCCTGGGGCCGGTGTACTCTCAGCCCGACATCAGTGTTGGGGCTGGATCGACATCAATCGTGTCCAAGCCGGGCTTGGTGGCCAGGATCACATCACTTACAGCATTAGTACAACTTCCTCCATCAATCACCATACTACAAATCTTATTTTGAATTACGCACTAGTATGAAAGAGGTTATCTCGTTGCTCCCATCCTTCCTCCACAACCTGTGCATTGAGAATTTGTTGAGAGACGGTAGAGAGCCGACGGGCCGACTTTGGGGGTTGAGGTGCACTAGGGTTGTTCACGGGTGGGGGCCAAGGCCTAAGCCGTCCAGGGCTCGAGGCTTGAAAGCGACTCGGGTCATGGACCGTGAAGTGACTCCGGGCAGCCAACCGGCTGGAAATTCTTATTCCTACACCCCACCGGGGTCACCCACGAGGGCAAAATCCTTAGAGCCTTACAAGAAACGCTGGGAACCTCGCCAGCACACCAACCTAGCCCCACGGAGGTTTAATAAGCCTCAACAGGTGGTGAGGTTCAAGTACAGCCCTCCCCGAAGGGCTCAAAAAGAACGGATGAGTGTTCGGACCCATCCGGTCCTAACTTGGGCCCCGACGCTCATAGCAGCAAGGAGCCTAGCTTGGCCGACACCTCGGGCACTAAGTCTGAGGACCCAGGAGGTGCTACCCAACCTTGGGATCCTCTAGATGCCTTCTTAGAGGAATGCCGACTGAAGAAGACCAAGCCCCAGCCTAAAGGAGCTCCAACCGGCCCCACCCCGAGCGCTCCTCCAACCCTAGCACCAAGGCTAGGCTTCCAAGAGCTTAAGGAGCGGATGACCACCTTAAGGGAACCTCTAAGGGCCTTCCTGGAAGACTGGGAGAAACAAGGAAGGCCAGGCTTGGGCATACCAGGAGAAAGCCCGAAGGCAGACTACACCTGGGCATCAGCCCCGGCCTCGGAGGGCCCCAATCGGGCCTTAGAACCCAGCCAGCAGGGGACTCAGCCCCAGGAGGTTCAACACCATCCCTCAACTACATACAAGGCCTAGAGCCAAGCCTAGGAGCTGCCAACCTAGGAACCAAGAAGGAAATGGAGGAAATGAGGAAATGGGAAGAGGACCAAGCAGGCCGGTCGAGCAGGAACCCCGGATGCCGAGCAGCATCAGCATCAGACCCGCCAGAGTCCAGCATCAGGAGCCTCGTGCATCGCCCAGCCCGAGCAGCCGACGCCGCCGCCAATTCCAAGCCCGACAGCAAAGGCGGCGCCGACTTTCCTAATCCGGCCCGCGCGTGATCGGCACACCCGACCGGATCCACCGGATCCGCTGGTTTAGGGTTTTAGCCGGTTTTTTGTATTATTTAAGTCTTTTTAAGTGTTGGACTCGGATTTTTCCTTTTAGTTTCGATTCTTTAGGAGCAAGTAAGTCCTTTAATTCTATTTAGGACTCTCGGCTATTATTTTATTATTTTAGAGTTCTTTTCCAAGTAGGAAACGTGAGCCTGTTCACGATTTCCTCACCTATAAATAAGAGGCTTCGGCCTCATTGTAAAAAAAAATCAACCTTTGAATCAAATTAATACAAATCAGAACTTTTGTTCTCAATTCTTAGTTTTATGATGCGTGCATAGCTTAGAGTAGGTATTATCAACAGAAGTATTCCCCTTCTGTCATGGAGCCATTCCTGGACACTACGGGTTCCCGGTTACATATAACCGACGGGTCCTAGTACTTATCCGCCCCCGGTGCCGAAGGTGATCGAGCAAAGGTTCATGACTTGCGGTGGTTAGGGTCGTCTACCCACGGTTGCGGCGGTTCACACCAGTTATGGTATCAGAGCTTCTGTTCAACTCGAGGAACCACAATCTATCCCAGTCTTCAGGTTTGAAACACTGGATTCATATCCTTTACTTTCATTCTTAGAAAATACTTGAAAAACCCTACCTATCTTTGTTTTCGTGTTAGTAGAAAATCAGTTTAGAAAATCCCATCTATTTTCATTCTTGTTCAAGCATTGTAAGGAAAAGAAAAGAAAAACAAAAAGAAAGGCGATCTGCCTTAGGGTTTCTCGTTCATTGTAGGTTGATCTTAAGAAGAGGGGTAGATATATATTTGCTTCCCTGTATTATCAACTAACATGGCAGGCGAAAGACTCAACCACATGGAAGCCAACGTTCTCAACATTACTCAAACTCTAACCACGCTACAAGAAGCCCTGGCTCGGATGGAAAGGAAAGCAGCTGAGCAAGAGTATGAGAGGGAGAGACCTCGTGGCGACCGAGATCGGCAGGACAGAAGACCGCCCCAAGACGTCGATGACGATGTGAGCAGCCTTAAGCTCACTGTGCCTAAGTTTAACGGGAAGGCCAACGCCGACAACTACTTGGACTGGGAAAGAAGCATGGAAGACTTCTTGCACTGCCACAACTACTCCGAGAGGAAGAAGATCAAGGTAGCCACCATAGAATTCACTGACTACGCTGCCTTGTGGTGGAGTCAGTACCGGCGGCAAATCCTGAGAGAAGAAGAAGAACCCGTTGGGACATGGAGAGAGCTAAAGAGGATAATGAGAAAAAAGTTTGTACCGGCTGCTTATACAAGAGACTTGCACATCAAGCTACAAACCCTAAGACAAGGAAGTATGTCCGTGGAAGACTACAACAAGGAAATTGAGATGCTCGTGACACGACTTGATCTTAAAGAGGATGAGGAGGCCAGAATAGCCAGGTTTACCAACGGCCTGCAAAGAGATATCATGCATCAAGTCAACATCCTTCATTATGTTGACTATGAAGATCTAGTAGCCTTAGCAATCCGAGTGGAGAGGGAGATCAAGAATGGGTTCGGTAAGATGCCTACGACACCCGCCACTATCACCTAGAAGGGAGCTGCCAGCACCAGCCAGCCCCCTTGGAGAGCCGGCCCTAACCAGGCCCAAGGCGGCAGGCCAAACCCTAGCCCCGCCACCAACCGGGTAACCCCAAACACTGCCCCTACTGTACCAAGTACTAACCCTAGGCATAGCAGCATTGTTTGTTTTAAATGTCAAGGTCGAGGACATGTGGCAACGGATTGCCCAAATCAAAGGGTAATGGTGCTCAAGGAAGGAGAAGTCGTCACCGCGACGAAGAAGAAGAAACGAAGGAAGAGAAGGAAGAAGACTCCGATAGTGGAGAAGTAGAGGTTCAAGGCCTCGAAAAGTTTACTGCATGTTCGTGAAAGACCTAACCATAGGTCCTAAATCATGGCAGGAAGCCCTGGCCGAGCCATACATCCCTGGCATCGGCCCGACTCAAGAACAGCGCCCAGCCAGCATCGGGTCAACCCCGAGCCAGTACCCGACGCGTTACGGATCGGTGCCCGAGCACCCCCTAGCCAGCCCTCTACTGGTACAAGAGTAGCACCCGGACACTCTGAGGCCCCCGAGGGACGCCCAGGCTGTCCGAGACATGCACACTGAGGAGGTGTCTCACCGACTCTTGAGGCTGGCACCCATTCGGATCCGTCTACCTCCAAGACCAGCGGCGGCAGAAAAAAGCCCAAGCAAAGAAGAGGGACTCCACTGGGACGACCTGTACTCCCCAATGTCTTCGATGAGCCTTAACCTCAAAGTCAACAGTCCCTCGACTGATGACTACATTAGCACCGACGGTGCCAGCTCAGAAGACCCGGAGCCTTAGTCAGACTCGGACTCCAACGAGTACCCGAGCCCCCGAAGCATGTGGAAAGATGGCCCCGACACCACCACGCGAGCCGCCGACTTGAAGAAACCCCTGCCCAGCACGCACACGAAGGATTGGGATTCATGGACGAATCCCTTACAAGAAGAGGGGAATGAAGTGACTCCGGGCAGCTGACCGGCTGGAAATTCTTATTCCTACACCCCACCGGGGTCACCCACGAGGGAAAAGGCCTTAGAGCCTTACAAGAAACGCTGGGAACCTCGCCAGCACACCAACCTATCCCCACGGAGGTTCACTAAGCCTCAACAGGTGGTGAGGTTCAAGTACAGCCCTCCCCGAAGGGCTCAACAAGCAAGGATGAGTGTCCGGTCCCATCCGGCCCTAACTTGGGCCCCGGCGCTCATAGCAGCCAAGGAGCCTAGCTTGGCCGGCACCTCGGGCACTAAGTCTAAGGACCCAGGAGGTGCTACCCAACCCTCGGATCCTCTAGATGCCTTCTTAGAGGAATGTCGACTGAAGATGACCAAGCCCCAGCCTAAAGGAGCTCCAACCGGCCCCGCCTCGAGCGCTCCTCCAACCCTAGCACCAAGGATAGGCTTCCAAGAGCTTAAGGAGCGGATGACCACCTTAGGGGAACCTCTAAGAGCCTTCCTGGAAGACTGGGAGAAACAAGGAAGGCCAGGCTTGGGCATACCAGGAGAAAGCCCGAAGGCAGACTACACCCGGGCACCAACCCCGGCCTCGGAGGGCCCCAATCGTGCCTTAGCACCTAGCCAGCAGGGGACTCAGCCCCTAAGAGGTCCAACACCAGCCCTCAACTCCATACAAGGCCTAGAGCCAAGCCTAGGAGCTGCCAACCTAGGAACCAAGAAGGAAATGGAGGAAATGAGGAAATGGGAAGAGGACCAAGCAGGCCGGTCGAGCAGGAACCCCGGATGCCGAGCAGCATCAGCATCAGACCCGCCAGAGTCCAGCATCAGGAGCCCCGTGCATCGCCCAGCCCGAGCAGCTGACGCCGCCACCAATTCCAAGCCCGATAGCAAAGGCGGTGCCAACTTTCCTAATTCGGCCCGCGCGTGATCGGCACACCCGACCAGATCCACCAGTTTAGGGTTTTAGCCAGTTTTTTGTATTATTTAAGTGTTTTTAAGTGTTGGACTTGGATTTTCCCGTTTTAGTTTTGATTCTTTAGGAGCAAGTAAGTCCTTTAATTCTATTTAGGACTCTCGGCTATTATTTTATTATTTTAGAGTTCTTTTCTAAGTAGGAAACGTGAGCCTGTTCACGATTTCCTCACCTATAAATAAGAGGCTTCGGCCTCATTGTAAAAAAAATCAACCTTTGAATGAAATTAATACAAATCAGAACTTTTGTTCTCAATTCTTAGTTTTATGCTGCGTGCATAGCTTAGAGTAGGTATTATCAATAGAAGTATTCCCCTTCTGTCGTGGAGCCATTCCTGGACACTACGAGTTCCCGGTTACATATAACCGACGGGTCCTAGTACTTATCCGCCCCCGGTGCCGAAGGTGATCGAGCGAAGGTTCAAGACTTGCGGTGGTTAGGGTCGTCTGCCCACGATTGCGGCCGTTCACACCAGACCGGGTGAGAACTCCGGTCCGGGCAGGTACTCGAGGTGCTCCGGGATCGGGTGGCATCGGGTCGGGGGTGGACTGGGTGGCGCCGGTGTCGCGAAGCTCGTCGGGTGCGTCGGGGTTAGGGGGTGTCGGGGCGGAGTCGGTCAAGACGGGGCCCGGGTCTTGAGTTTCGTCGGGTGCGCCGGGGGCGGGTGGCGTCGGGTCGGAGTCGATCAGAACGGCGTCGGGGTCGGGCGGTCCGTTAGGTGGCATCGAGGCTGGGTGCTCAGGTGTCGGGGTTTGGGCGAGCGGCCTCAGGGTCGAATGCTCGGGCGTCGGGGCTGGTCGGGCAGGGCCAGCCGGGGCCGAGGCCGAGTGCTGGGGCGCCAGGCCTGGTTGGGCAGCCCCGGGGCTGGGGCCGAGCATTGGGGCCTGGTTGGTCAGCGCCGGGGCTGGGGCCGAGTGTTGGCGCGCTGGGGCCTGGTCGGGCAGCGCCGGGGCTGGGGCCAAGCGCCGGGTTGTGCCGGCTTCTGCCTCCAATTTAGCTAAGGTGGCTTGCACCTGTTGCAGGACTCGGGAAGTCTTTCCCAATGCAGCTTCTAACTTGGCAAGCCTCCGATCTGCCATGGTTAGTCGGAACAAGTATCTGCCCTCAGAAATCTCTAAAAAAATTTCTTCACTCACTCTTGATTTTTCCTCTCATGTTTAAAATATAACGGATGCACTCAAATAAAAGTAGAACATAAACACTTCAACTTCAAGCAGTTGCAAGTTTCTTCAAAGCTTTTGAGGATATACTTACCAACGTGTGGGTGTCGGGGCTTGAACTTAGGGTTTTCCCTTGTGGCTAGGGCTGGGTGAGCTCTCCGTCTGGTCCTCGAGATTTCTTCTTGGCGGTGGGTGATCTTGGTGTTGGGGTCGGGCAATGAAAGCCTATCTTCTATCCCCTCTTCTTAGGATTGATCTTACTATCTCGGCAAGGGTGGCCTCTTTTTAGTTGGGTCTTTATATTTTCTTTTGACCTCTTTTCTTTTCTTTTTCTTGAACTCGATTTAGGGTTTTCTTGATGGTATGATGGCCACCGATTTTTCTTTGCCTTACAACTCGAAAGAACTGAATACAGGAATTGAACCAATAGGGATTTTTCAAATCTATTTTCTAAAAATAGTAAAGGATATGAATCCAGGTAAACCTGGAGACTGGAATAGATTGTGGTCCTTGAGCTGAACCGTGCTCTGATACCAACTGATGTGAACTACTGCAACCGTGGGCAGACGACCCTTGAACACTACAAGTTGGACATCGTGCAATGAGGTAGAATCGTCGGGAACTGGGGGCGAAGGAGGACTTTGACCCGTCAGCTATATAACAGCTGGAAACCAGAAGTATCAAGTAGTAGACGCCACTTCAGAAGATGGATGCTTCTGATGATAAGTCGATCCTTAAGCGATGCAACAACGTGCAAAGGCTTGAAGGGAAGAGAACATATGTTCAAACAGAAGTTTATTGATTTCAAAAGTTCTCTTACAAGGATGGCCGGCGGCCTCCTTATATAGGTGAGGGAACAAGCTCTCCTCCCTAAAGACTACTTCCTAAATAATAATAAAGTAAAGACTCCTAATCCTAATTAGGATCCTCACACGTCTAAACAATCCGACTAAAAAGGAATAAAACATAAAATAATAGTGGAAGTCTTTAATGTTGAATGAAAGACCGAATTAGGGCAAAAACCCTAATCCGACGGCGATTGGCGGTTCTTGGGCCGGTTGGGCTTCGGTGGCGGGGCCGGTTGATCTTTGGTGGCCGCCCGGTGGCCTCTGCTTGCTCGGGCTTCGGCTGGCTTCGGTAGCGGCCCGACGGGCTTTGCTCGGTCGGGCTTCGGCTGGTCGGTGGACTTTGCGCGGTCGGGCTCCGGCTGGTCTTGGCCTTGGTCCGAAGCTTTAGTATTCCTGCCCGGGCCTTCTTGAATCTCCAAGAGGGTGTAGCCTTTCTTCATGAATCGATCAGCATCTTCTTCATGCCCCTCTTTACTCCAGGACTCTATGTAGGCATTAAGTTTGTCTCGGAAAGCCTTAGTCTGGCTTCTTGTGAAAGGAGGCTCAGGGCGGGTCCAGGGTTTGTTGGGCTCATCAGTTCTTCACCTTCTTCACGAGATCTTTAAAGAATTTCCCAAGTGGTGGGATGATCTCTACAGCTTCAGCTACTGGTATCTTGATCTCTGCATTCTTGAGAACGTTATACCACTTCTTATACTGGGTGTCGTGATCCTTGGCATATACGGTGCTAAGACAGGCTCAGGAGCTATCTTGGGCGGAGGAGTCGGTGTTACCTCTTCCTCTTCTGTGATATCTTCAATCTCTGGCATATCGATGGTAGTAGCATCCGGTTCTGGAGCCTTCAGATCAGTTGTTTGCTTGCCGCTCCTGGTGGTGATGGCTTGAGCTTGTTTGTTCCTCACACTGAGGTCTCCTTGAAATGCTGCTTGATTAAGGAAAGGATTGCTAATCAGAAATCTAGTCACAATGTTTATTGCATCTTCGATTCTCTGGCTCTCAGCCATTTGTCCTTGATTGAGTGCAACTTGAGCTTTGAATCGGTTGTCATGTTCGTCGAGTCTGCTTATGATTCGGTCGAACTTCTTCTCGTAGTCCTCGTCTCTATTGTAATACGGCTTTGCTTGAGACTGTTGCTATCCTCCAATGAGTCCAGGAGGTCTTTGGTATGAATCTAAGAATCGGTTGTTCTGATTCTGACCCTACGGTTGGTAGTTCCTGTAATTGGTGTAGCCTTTCTTATTGTTGGTGAAGCCTTGACTAATGAAGTTCACATCTTCTGTAGACCAGTCATCTGTTTTGTCGAAGTTAAGACAGCTTCCACCGTTATGAGCACAGGTCCCGCACCATCCACAGTCAGCCAAAAAGACGGTAGTTGACAGGGAATCGAGGGATACGCGAATCGGTTTAAGATGCTTTTGAACTTCTGCTTTGACTTGATCTGCAATGCTCATCTGAGTCTTGGTACTTTCTCTCTGTCTCTCCCAGTTTCTTGACTTTGAAGCACAACTACCAAAATGAAGAAGAGCGTCCTGAGGTGTAAGAGCAGTGCAATCTCCCCAGCTAGGGAATTAACCCACTTTGCAGATCCCTCACGCATACCACGAGCAAAGAATTCAGCCAACTTCCTTTGTTCATACCCATGGTGAGGGCAGTTGAAGAGAAGATCTTGGAATTCATTTCAAGTGTCGCACAAGCTTGCGTCTTCTTTATGAGTAAACCTGGAGATGCTATCCTTGTAGGCAGTTGTCCTTGATGGAGGGAAGTATTCCTCAACGAAATCTTGAGCTAAAGTCTCCCAATCAGTGTAATGATCGGGTGGCTTGCCACTAAGCCATCTCTTAGCTGCACCTCTGAGAGAGAATGGAAAGGCTCGAAGGCATATAGCATTCTTGTTGAGGTTCCCAGTCTTGAAAGTTTCACAGACAGCCAGAAAGTCAGATAAATGTGTGCAAGGATTATCATCTGGCTTTCCTTCAAATTGCACGTCCCTAAAGATTAGTCCCAAGAAGGGGATCTTGATCTCATTGTCAGGATCGTCGTCATTGTAAGGTACAGTGATGGAACACCAAACATTAGTTGCGCTCGGCTTACTGTAGTCCGCAAGACTCTTTGGAGCAGCAATTGCGGTAGGGAAGGATGAAACGAAAGTGATTAGATTTTGTATCTGCTATGATCCGCAAGGGACAAAAACAAACACAACCGGTGTAAAATCAAAGTGTGATGGGAAATGAAAGATGGAAAGGTAGAAGAATAAAAATTCCAACTCTTCTTTCAATGAAATAGAAGAGAGTCCCCGGCAATGGCGCCAATTTGATGAACGTTGTAAAGAAGTTTATCAAATAACTGTCCAGCACAGAGCAGGACATATCGTATTCCACGGGCCTCTTCTACTTGCTTACTCAAATATGTTGGCAATTTTATTCAGGATCAAATAGTTTGCGTGTGGTGTGAGTTCCACGACTTCTATACTAGGATGCAGGATAAACTGAAATGAAATTAAAATGCAGAATGATTGGTTGTTTGACTTAGACAGACGAAATGCAAGCTTAGACTTCGAATCCCCCTTAGATCACCAGAGCATTGGCAATCAACAGACCAGCGGTTTTCAATTCTGATTCATTTAGTTCGTAGACACCACCATAACTCCTTACCCTTAGGTTTAAGACTGGCGAACGTTCGCTCTATCCGATCTAACTACCAAGATTAATTAGTCGCTCGAGTACGGTCGCTTCTTGCGATGACAGAACTAACTGGTGGAATTACTAACAATTTATGAGTTACTCTTGAAGTGGATTAACCCTAACTGGTTCCTACGAAAGGCACACTCCAATGAATAGGTTAATTGTTGATTTGGTGTTTTAAACTGAGGCGAACATTCGCTACTATCCTCAACTTAACAAGAATCTAATCTAGGTGGCCAAACCAGACAAGAAACACAGAGAACAAAGAACAAATCAAACATGAAGGAGAAACTGAATGAACTTCGAATCTAATCACAACCAATCTGTGACCGCTTTAAAGCCCTATGTCACTTAGGGTTCATCTAATCTAAGCTCTACGAGTTTAGCTACTCATATTCAATACAGAAAAATCAAAGACGAACAAGGAATACATCTCAGGTAGGAAAGACAGAGAAGAAGATCTGCTGGATCTTCAACTCCTAGCACTGGTTCTCCGAGATGGAAGGATGGCGTCACGATCCTTTCCTCGCTCCTCGAACTCTCTTCACTCTTTCTCTCTCTTGTCTAAGTCTTGGAATTTTCGTCCAAAAAGTAAGTGTGTAATTTTTTAGCCGACGATTTCTTCTTTATAGCTGTCCGCGTTTTGGCTGGAAATCGCCTAAGTTTTCACCGAAAACTTGGGAAGTTTTTGGCCAAAACTTCCTTTAAAAACTCTACTTGCTTCGACTGTTTCTTCTGTTCTAAAATCACCTAGAGTTTTCGGCGAGAACTTTGAGTTTTCGCCAAAAACTTCTTCTTGTAAGCTCTGATGATTTCTTCTTGAGTTTTCATCGAAAACTTCAGGTCTTTTCGCCGAAAACTTCTTTGTAAAACCGGGTAGGATTTGTGTTGACTTGATTGACTCTTGGATCGATTCTGGTATTGGTTCTTGAGGCTCCAATGCCTTAGACACGTCCCTAGTTATATTATTTGATGGCAAAAACCTGTGCTATCATGAAAACTCTAGAAAACCATCAAATAGACCTGAGCAGTTGAGTGAATATTCGCTATTCTGCCCTAAAAACCATGTCTTAAGACAAGAAATGTTGCTCAAATGAGGCTGATAATCACGTCAAATCGAGTGTCATCACCTCACAAGACCAAACTAGAGTAGAGAGCAATAGAAGAACCTGGATCGAGATGGTTGGTGTAGAGGATGAGCAAGGAGCGTCCGGAGCGAGGAGAAAAGCTGCCAAAAGGGGCCTACAAAACAAAAACAAACAAAAGATAAAAAGGAAACCGGGACAAGTGCCCTGGATCCACAAAAAAAATTTGGATTGAAATCCAAAAAGAATAAATAAAAAGAAGGACAAGGAAGAGGATACAACCTGATCACTACTCAGGTGGGGGTGGTGGCGGGGAAATGTGGAAGAAATACTGCAGGTCATACTCCACCGCCAGGTCTCCACCAACGTTCTGCACTATGTGTCATGGGACCCCAGGCTCCCATGACTGGTTGAGGCCAAGGCTGGTGATAAGGCGACCAATGAAGGTTCTGCCGAGTGGGAAGGGTGGAGGCCTTACGCACTTGATCTTCTGATGTAATAGATGGGCGAGTACCCAGCCTAGGTGGAGGCGGTAGCCCTCGTAGATAGCTCTAAAGAGTAGAAGCTCCTCTCGGCTGATATGGTGGCGATCCTTCTCTGGAGCAAACAACAAGGATCTACGCCACACAACATGAACAAAACGAAAGAGGGGTTGAGAGACCGAATCGATGGAGTTGTGGTCTGTGGTCTGGGCACCCGATACTCTCGTGATGTGGCTCTAGAGTGCATCATAGATCGGGCCCCTCACTTTGTTGTCGTCCCAACCATGGTGGTGGCCATCATAGTGCTTGTGTGGGATGCCGAGGTGGTCAGCAAACTCGTCATAGGTGAACTCTCTGTACACCCCACCGAGGAAGAAGGAGATGACCTTCTTGTGTTGCCTGGACTTGTGAATGTCCAGCTCAAAGGTGGCCAAGGACTCCCGGAGCGCGAGAATAGGAAAGTCGTCCACAATGGTGGTCAACTCCAGAAGTCCTACAGCTGCGAGAGAGCCGGAGACGTTCTCAAACCACCCCTCATCATATTCCTGGATAGACTCTAGGGAGAGAGGGCGCACATCAGCTACATGTGTGTGCTGGATTCTCTGGTAGTGCTCGAAGTATTGCTTTGGCAACTTGGCAATGAAGGGGTGGAACCCCTGGCGGTGTGGGAAAGCAGGTGGAGGACCATGGATGGCAGGAGTGATGGGAGCGGGTGCTCTGGAACTAGCTCCGGCGTCGGTAGTGGCAGATGTGGATCTTGGACCACTAGGTGTAACTCTCGGCCTCTTACCCCTATTCCTTGAAGACATGTTGGCTGAAAACGAACGTACGAGAAAGAATCGGCGAAAAACTTGAAAATTTTGTTTTGGGTGGACCCGAGGCTAGAGATCTCCGATTCAGACGATCTAGGTGTTAAAACGATCAGGATAACGAAAGGAAGTAAGCGGCGGTGACGGTCAGAAATTGGCAGCGAAAAGGGTTAAAGACGGCGGCGACGAAAAGAGAAGTGGGGGGGCTGCTGGGTGATTTTAAAAAATGGGGGGAGGGAGAGTGAATCCGGATAAAAGGAAAAGATAAGGGGGAAATTTTTTTTTCTTAAAGTTTTCGGGGAAAAGAGTGGAAATTTTTCGCCAAAAAAAAAAACTTTAAAAATTGTCTACCAGTTTTAATAAAAGTTTTTGGTGAAAAATATAAACTTTTTGCCGAGAAGTATCTAAAAAGCTGGTCAAAAATTTACAAGAGGTTTCAAAGAGGAGTTCTCGCCGACGATAAGTGCAATTTTTCGGCAAAAACTATGACCTGCAGTTTCAAATATTTTCTAAAATTCTGGCAAACTTTAAAAAAAATAAAACAAAATCAACAAAGGTCGGAATAATCCCAAATAAATTGGCACTGAACCGAGGACACACAGCACACACAAGCAAAATAAAAGACCACACAAAGGACACTTTCGGGTCCCTCGAACCGACTCTTAAAACGAGGCGGACTCAAAAATTCAAAAACTGACTCCAGCCGTGGGTTGCCTCCCACGAAGCGCTCTTGCTTAACGTCCTTGAGCTGGATGATACCTGGATGGTGTTAGGAGACATCCCAACTCAGGATCTCCTTCATGCTCACGTCGGAATTGACGAAGTATACCTTCGGTTTACCGCCAGTGAGTAAGAAGCGCTTCCCATTGATATGAGTCAGATGGGCTCGTCCTTCGGGAAAGTGCCCGGTTACTTCGAATGGTCTGAACAAATCTTGCAGCTGTACGTCCTTCTCTGGTGGCTTGGCAGAAGAAGGTGGAGCAATCGGCTCAGTAGGAGGCAGTTTAATGATTGGCCTCCACACCTCTTTCGTCTTTCCTTTGTTCTTTTCCTTTCCCTCGCCAGGATTCTTAGCTTGTGGTGATTTATAAGTGGAGGCTTTCAGTTCCTCCTTCTTGTTTGGCTTCTCCGCTGGCGTCTTCTTCTTTTGGTTGATAACCTGTTCAGCACCTGAGACAGCTATCTTTGCAGAAACACTAGGGATGACATTAGTAACGGAGTTGACCGAGGCCAACTCCATAGTTTCAACAGAAAGACAATGAGCTTCTCCCTTGGGAATGTACTTCATATCATCCTTAAGGCAGAATTTTACAGTGTCTTTCCCGACCCTTAATTTCAATGATCTGTTAGGTACATTGATTTTCATGCCGGATGTTGCCATGAAAGGTCAACCTATCAGAAGAGTAGCATCCTCCTCCCGAGTATCCATTACTACATAATCTGCTAAGAGGGTGAAGGGACCACACTTAGTGATTACGTTCTTAACTAACCCCCTAGGCGTCTTTACAGACTTGTCAACAAACACTAAATGCATGCTAGTAGGTATTAATTAACCTAGGTTGAGCTTCTCATACAAAAACATAGGCATGACATTTATGGATGCACCTTGATCGACCATACCGCGCTTGACTTCAATATCATTAATGATTAAAGGTAAAGTGAAGGAACCAGGATCAGAGCACTTAGCTGGAATTGGTATGGAGAGCTTATGGTTATGAACGGTGGAGCATTATTCCTTACAAGACATGAAGGAAGCTTCATTCTTCTTCTGCGAACTGTGCTGCTCGATTCTCCCACCTCGCAAGGCATTGGGTAATTGGATTCTTGGTTGATATGGAGCAAGAGGGGGCTCAGGTGTTCGTTTAATCTTTGACAAAGGAGTCTCCTCTTCTTCTTCCTCAATCTCAGGTGTATCAACAGATGCAACATCAGCAATCATGGCCGGATTGGAAGAGGTAATAGCGGCTGATCTCTTGTAATTCCGAGTGGAGATAGTCTTCACGTGCTCGTTTTTCGGGTTTGTTTCTGTTTGGCTCGGTAGCTTACCGAAGGGGCGACCACTAGAGAGCATGCTAGCGATGTAGTTCACTTGGCTCTCCACTCTATGGCCTTGCGCATCTGTTCTTGATTTAGGAGAGCTTGAGCCTTGAATTGGCTATCATGATCATCGAGCCTAGCGATCATCTGATTCAACTTCTTATCCAACTCGCTGTCCTTGCTGTCATGTGGCGGTGGTTTCTGAGGTGACCTTGATAGTTTTTGTTCAGATACTGGTTCTAGCGATTGCCAGGAGCTGTACCATAGTTGCCTTGGTTTTGGTGGGGCGGTCGGTAGATACCTTTGGTTTGATTGTTAAGCTTTTGATCTTGAAACGTCCCAAATGGTCGGTTATTCTGATTCTGGTTTGCTTCGGAGTTGTAAGGAGGTCGCTCTTGAAAGCTTCCTTATTGTTGCGGTTGTTGGAATTGTCGGTAGCCAATATAACCTTGTTGGTTGTTGGTGAAACCTTGACCAATGAAGTCGACTTCTTCGGAAGACCAGACTTCTACTCTACCAAAATTCTGACAATAACCTCCATTGTGAGCACAGGCACCACACCATTGGCAGTCAGCAGCAAAGACAGAGGCGAATGGAGGTTTGATAGGCGTGGTAGAATTCTTCAAGTGCTTCTCGATTTCCGCCTTAACTTGCTCTTCAATGTTGAGCTTGCTTTGAGCTCCTTCTGTCTGTCTCTCCCAATTTCTAGACTTGGAAGCGCAATCAGCAAAGTGAAGCATAGCTGCTTCTGGTGTAAGAGCAGTGATATCTCCCTCAGCTAAGGATTTGACCCATTTGGATGACTGATGAACGTCGCAGAAGCGGTTGATCAAATACTACAAAGCTAACGAGAGCTAACCAGATCGTATTCCAGGGGTCTTCTAAGATTGACTACTTCAAAACTGGCAAAATACTCTAAGGCAGACAAGTTGTGCGTGGTGTGAGTTCCACAACTTCTAATTCTAAGAAATGCAGAGAAATTAAAACAAATTAAACTAAAGCAAATTGGAAATTAGGGTTTGAAAACAGAGATCACAAACGAACTTAGACTTTGAATCCCCCTTCGTTCCCCAGAGCATTAGCAATCAACAGATCAGCGGATTTCGATTCTCGTTCAATCAATTACTAAGACACCACCATAACTCCTTACCCTTAGGTTTAAGACCGGCGAACGTTCACTCTATCCGTTCTAACTACCAAGATTAACTAGCCGCCCGGGTACGGTCGCCTCTCGCAATGACTTAATTAACTGGTGCAATTACTAATGATTAATGAGTTACTCTTGCAGTGGATTAACCCTAACCGGTTCCTACGAAAGGCACGCTCCAATTATAAGGTTAATTGTTCAATTTGATGTTCTAAAGTAAGGCGAGCGTTCGCTTCTATCCTTAGCTTAACCAGAATATAATCTAGGTGATCAATCCAGACAAGAAACATGAACAATGAAGAACAAATCAAACATAAAAAAGAACTGATTAAATTTCGAATCTAATCACCGCCGATCCGTGACCGCTTTAAAGCCCTGGGTCACTTAGGGTTCATCTAGTCTAAGCTCTAATGAGTTTAGCTACTCATGTTTATCACAAAAGAAACAAAGACAAAGAAAGAGTTCATCATCCAGAGGAAGAACAGAAAAGAATTTGAAAAACCTAACTTAGACGACTCTGACAGACTTCGATCTTTGGTAAACTACACTCCTAGCTCCGGTTCTCCGAGATGAAAGGGATGGTGTCACGATCTCTTTCCGGCTCTTCGAACTCTAACTCTTCGCTCCAGAACTTCAGAGAAAATCGTAGAAATCTGATTCGAAAAGTATTTTCTGATGTAAATTATGATCTCCCTTTTCTAGTGGGCCGCCGGTAAAGTATTTATACTTAACCTAGCCCAGCCGGATTTCTTCTTATATTTTCGCCGAAAATAGTGAATTATTTTCGCCGAAAATATGCTTGTGAATGGAAGTCCCGCCGGCTGATTCCTCTGCCTTTTCTTCTCGGTCCAAAAACTCAACACTTTCGCCGAAAATCTCCTTCACTTGGCGTCAGTCGATTTGTACTATTATTTTCACTGAAAACATATGCTTATTTTCGGCGAAAACTTCTTTGTATACCGGCAGGAATTTGTTTGACTTTGATTGGCTCCTTTGATCGAATTCGGTGCAATTCCTCGAGGTTCCAACGCCTGAGACACGTCCTTGGTTACTTATTCGATGGCAAAAACCTATGCTAACATAAAAACACTAGAAAACCATCAAATAGACCCGAAACGGGCCAAGGTAACACAAATGGCACGAGATAGGGCAATCGATTGAATATTCGTTATTCTACCCTAAAAACCATGTCTTAAGCAAAGAAATGTCGCTTAAATGAGGCTGATAATCACGTCAAATCGAGTGTCATCAATGACTCCTCATTCATTCCTCGAGCAAAGGTCTCAGCTAGTTGCCTTTGCTCAAAAACCGTGATGGGAGAAGCTATAGAGGAGCTACTAGAATTCATTCCAAGCGTCGTATAAGCTTACTCCTTCCTTCTGTCTATACCTGGAGATGCTATCTTTGTAGGCAGTTGTTCTGGAAGGAGGAAAGTATTCTTCAATGAAATCTTGAGCCAGCTTGTCCCAGTCGGTGTAGTAACCGAACGGCTTGCTATTTAACCATCTCTTAGCGGGGCCTCGAAGAGAGAATGGAAAAGCTCGCAAGCACAAGGTGTTCTTGTCGAGATTCCAATTTTTGAATGTCTCGCTGAGAGCAATGAAGTCCACCAAGTGAGTGCAAGGGTTGTCGTGCGATCTTCCTTCAAACTGCACGTCCCTAGAGATCATTCTCAGGAAGGGGATCTTAATCTCATAGTCGGGGTAATCTTCATTGCGCGGCACAGAGATAGAGGATCGAATGCTAGTCGCGTTCGGGTTGTTATAATTGGCCAGACTTCTCTGAGCCGGCGTTGGTGGAGGAGGAGGTAGCTGGTCGTCCATTCTAGGAGAAGGTGGTGGCGAAACTGATGCGGTGAATGAAGATGAGGAGCTCTCCTTCGGTTCCTCTATCTTAATTGGAGTAAAATATGAAGGCGGGACGGTAGTAGATTGCTTCGGAACTCGCGGTTGCCTAGGCGGAGCAGAACTACCCGGCTTGTCTGAAGTAGAAGAGTTGATAGACTTAGACTGAGAACGAGTATTCGAGCGGTGATGCATAAACCTGTTAATAGCCTGCAAAGAACAAAAAACAAACAAAACCGGTGTAAAATCGAAGTGTGATGAAATATGAAAGATGGAAAGGTAGAAGAATAAAATGCCAACTCTTCTTTCAAACAATTAGAAGAGTCCCCGGCAACGGCGCCAATTTGATGGACACATTTTCACGTGCATGTAGTCAAATACTACCGAGCACAAAGCAAGGTAGATCGTATTCCACGGGTCTCGACTAATCATTTACTCGAATGAGTCAGCAATTTACTAAGGTTAAACACGCTGTGCATGGTGTGAGTTCCACGACTTCTAGTCTATGAAGCAGAGAAATTGAAATGAAAACAGAAAGCAAAATGAAAGATTGATTGACTTAACAAGACGACAGACAAGCTTATATTTCAAATCCCCCTAAGATCAACAGAACATTGGCGATCACAAGACTAGCAGTTTTCAATCCCGAATCATTCAGTTCTCAGACACCACCATAACTCCTGACCCTTAGGTTTAAGACTGGCGAACGTTCGCTCTATCCGATCTAACTACCAAGATTAATTGACCGCCCGTGCATTCACTTCTTAAACGGAAAACTAACTGGTGTGATTACTAGTGATTAATCAGTTACTCTAGCAGCGGATTAACCCTAACTGGTTCCTATGAAGAGAAATTGTTCCAATGAATAGGTTAACTGTTGATTTGGTGTTTTGAAGTGAGGCGAACGTTCGCTACTATCCTCAGCTTAACTAGAATGTTAACTAGGTGATAAAGCTAGAAAAGAAACACGAAAACAATTAAGAACAAACCAAATATGCAAGATAAACTGATTGAAACTGGATTTAATTATCGCCGATCCGTGACCGCTTTAAAGCCCAGGTCACTTAGGGTTCAGCTAGTCTAAGCTCTACGAGTTTAGCTATTCATATCCAATACAAAAGAATCAAAGGCAAACAAAGAATACATCTTCAAAGAGGAAGAACAAAGAAGAACTGTAAAACCTAATTTCAGATGAATCTGTGAAGCTGCAATCTCCTGGATCTTCAACTCCTAGCACCGAGCTCTCCGGGATGGACGGATGGCGTCACAGTCTCTTCCTAGCTCCTCGAACTCTCTAAACTCTCTCTCGAACTTTGAAGTTTGGAAATTAATCCTTGGCAAAACCAGTGTTGGTAGGGTTCTTTCGAAAAAGAGTCAGCGTCCTTTCGTTGTGGCCACCGTTTTAGTATTTATAGGGTTTCAAAATCCTAGCCGGAAAAGGAATTAGTTTTTGGTGAAAACTTGAGAGTTTTCACCGAAGACTTCAGTGGAAACCACGGCTGGATCTCCTGTCTTCGACTATGCAATTTTTGCATAAGTTTTCGGCGAAGACTTTGGACTTCTTGCTGAAAACTCTAGTTAAAACCGGGGTAGTGCTTTCTTCTGGCTTGGTTGACTTTTAGATTGATCTCGGGCAATTCCTTGAGGTTCCTTCGCTTCCCGAGCTCGTCTGTGGCTACGTGTTTGACGGCAAATACCTGTGTAATCTCAAAAACACTAGAAACCCATCAAATAGACCCATAACAGGCAAAAGTAACCAAAACGGCATGAATTAGAGCAATTACGTGAAAACATACTAAATTGCCCGAAAATCTGAGATCCAAGTAATAAAATGTAGCTAAAATGAGGCTGATAATCATGTAAAATCGAGTGTCATCGGTTATAAAAAAACAACCATAAAGCCATTCAACATCAATTCTACAGCATCAGCACACAACACCACTCAGTTCACCGATCAATCAAACACAGTCTGCAACACATACATATATCAGATCACCAACACACACCACACATCACATATACACACTCAACACATCACTTTTCAGCTCACAATCACATCTAGCACAACACACACACAACAGTTCATAATTCATTTAACTAGGTGAGTTAATTAGGCGCCATAAGGAGTTGTTCCCCCGCTACCCTGCTAGCGATCACATCATCTAGACGCATCCATATAGGATACTTCCCCGAAGGAGTATACCAATAGACGCATCCATAAGGATCCTTCCACGAAGGAGAACAACAATCGACCTTGGTAACCCAACCAAGGGATTCACCCCTGTGAATCATACTCAATCTCAACCAGTATTTCGAGTGGGGTAACGTTCGCTCATTCCGGTTCTATCATTTAAATACCATTTAATGCAACACAAGAATCACACTCATCCACAAAACAATTCCATTCAACCACAAATCCATTTCACAATTCTGTATCCCAATTCCATGTACCAAATCCACTTGACAATTCCATATTACAATTACACACTAACCACAACCGACAACAATAGGTACAGTCACAGCAATGCAACTCATCCCATTCCATCCTATCTCACATTTCTAACTCGAGTTTATTAGCCGTCATTCTTCGTCCCAATCCCCACAACACACATCAATCAACACAATCGTCATAAAACAATCGCAAGACAATTATCCAATTTTACTCTCATAGGTTCATGCAAGACCTAATTCCATTCTATGTTGAGTTCCAGCTCCTCATATTACTCATAGTGTCCTATCAACACTAAGCCAATCACAGCCACATAACTCAAGCACACTTTGGAAAAGAACCCTCATTACTAGCCACCTAGTCAAGCATACATTTACACAAGTCAATCATACATACCGACAAGTCGATCATTCATTCAAACCAGTCACTCAACACCACATAACAGCAATCTTCACAACAACATCCATTTACCATTTCAACTTCCTAGTTCGAGCATTCCTAAATTTAACTAAATAATCCAACTAATTCCACGTATTTCATTTAATTCAATTCCTAGCCACAATCCATCCAATTCCGACATCCTCATTCCCCTCAATCATTACCCAAATCACATTCAAGACTCCAACCTTATTACGATAACCATCTGACACGCTATCAACCACCATCACGCATAACATCACTTTCACTCATATCAACCACACGACACCAATTCATGTCACCGGCTAGCTCACCGGCCACCCCCACCTGCAAGTACAGGGATAGCCATGTCGTGAGTCTTAGGTTACCCTCCTGTTCTTCCTTCATAGGATGATCCCACATTGGCAAGGCCATCCACCTGTTCATTGTTAATAGGGAGACCCCACATTGGCAGGACCACCCTCTTGCAACCACAATTGACAAGAGCAGGGAATATATATAAATTCACAAGATCGCCCAAAACCCATCGTTCCTAGCACTCACTTCTAATTTTGATTCGTTAATCATGAATATTTATCGTTTATCCCAATCCCATCAGCAAGCATTCCATTAAATGAACATCAATCAGCAATCATCAACAATCAATCATAGATTAGTTGTCATCTTTTACTCTCTTCCAATTTCTTGCAATCCCTAATTCATGTAGGTTATAATTTCAACTCCTCACATTGACCATCACTACCTATCATACGCTAAACCCTCACCTGACAAGAAGACGAGGCTCTAAAACAACTTCTAGAACTTGAACAACCAAGCTCTACAACTCAAAAAACGTAGCTTCTTCCTTCTACCACTGACAGCGCCCAACTCCGAAATACTAGAAACTGAGATATTCGATCTCTTCTCTTATCGCCAGGAATGCGTATCAAGAATAGGATTGCCAATCGGACCTCTGTAGCTCCCGGAATCAAGGTTTAAAGTTGGGGGGAGTTAGGTTCGTCAAAGATGTTTTCGGGAGGAAAGAGAGAGAGAGAGAAGTTGAGGATTTCCGTCAAAAACCCATTTTTTATAGTCAGGCCATGATGCATGGCGTGTATCATGATACACGGGGTTTATCACAGATACACGGCCATTTATCTTGATCTGCTCACTTCAACGAATTTTCACGTACTCGCTTGTAACTTCGACCCGACTCAAATATCAACATCCTGGATTTCGATGGGGCCTTAAGAACATTGTTTCCAATGTCTCAATCATCCAACATCGAGTTCCAAATCATTCGGATGGGCGGGGATGTTACAGTAAGATCCCAACCTTTTCTGACAAGATATTATCCACTTTGGGCCCAGCCCTCACGGATTTGTTTTTGGGTGTTGGTGGGATTTGAACCCATGACTTCTTCCTCTCAAGATGAAACCCCGACTACTAAACTCCAAAACACGTCATGTTAGTTAAGGTTGAATTATTCCACATAACACATGGATCTCTCCCGTGCTTTGTCGATGTAGGATTTTCCTAGGATGTCACATACACCCCAGGGACTCAACGTCCTCGTTGAGGTTTGCCCAACCATCGTTCAAGAGGGATAGGAAGAGGCTCTGATACCACTTGTAACATCCCAACCTTTTTTGACAAGATACTGTCCTCCTTGGGCTGAGCCTTCATGGATTTGTTTTTCGGTGTTGGCGGGATTTGAATCCATGACCTCTTCCTCTCAAGATCAAACCCCGACCACTACACCCCAAAATGCATCATGTCAGTTAAGGTTGAATTATTCCACGTAGGCAATAGATCTCTCCCGTGTTTGTCGATGTGGGATTTTCCTAGGATGTGACATCCAACACCTGGAAAACCCCCTCAAAGTTCAAAAATCATCTACCTATAACTATCCTTCATTTCCCACATCAAAAAAACAGTAGATGAAGATCAAGAATCATCTGGACACAAAGAAATCAGTTGAGCTTTACATCTTTCTCCTTTTAGGTCGTATTTCTCAGATCTTCACTATGTACTTGATGAACACGTTTTAGCGTGTGGTCAAATAACTAATCTACAAAGTAGACTAGATTGTATTCCACGGGTCTCTTCTAATGGTTTACTCAAATGTGTTGACAATTCACTCAGGCTTAACAAGTTGTGCGTGGTGTGAGTTCCACGACTTCTAATCTATAAAGAAGGAAAATTGAAATGAAAGAAAAGAGAAAATTGAAAGGTTGATTGACTTGACAAGATGACAGACAAGCTTAGATTTCGAATCCCCTAAGATCACCAGAACATTGGCGATCACAAGACCAGTGGTTTTAAATCCCGATTCATTTAGTTCTTAGACACCACCATAACTCCTTACCCTTAGGTTTAAGACTGGCAAACGTTTGCTCTATCCAATCTAACTCCCAAGATTAATTACCATCCGTGTGTTCGCTTCTTCAACGGAAAACTAACTGGCGTGATTACTAGTGATTAATGAGTTACTCTAGCAGTGGATTAACCCTAACTGGTTCCTACGAAAGGCACACTCCAATGAATAGGTTAATTGTTGATTTGGTGTTTTAAAGTGAGGCGAACGTTCGCTAGTACCCTCACCTTAACAAGAATCCAGTCTAGGTGATCAAGCTAGAAAAGAAACACAGACAATGAAGAACAAACCAAACATGCAAGAGAAACTGTCTGAATCTGAATTTCATTACCGCCGATCTGTGACCACTTTAAAGCCTCGGGTCATTTAGGGTTCATCTATTCTAAGCTCTACGAGTTTAGCTACTCGTATTCGAAACAAAAGAAATGAAAATAATCAAGGAATACATCGCAGGTCGGAAGAACAGAGAAGAACTGTAAAACCTAATTTGATGACTCTGAGAAGGTTCAATCTCTTGAATCTTCAACTCGTAGATCCGAGCACTCCAAGGGGAAAGATGGCGTCACGATCTCTCCGGGAACTCTGAGGATGCTCTCAACTCTCTCTCGAACTATTAATTCTGGAAATTAATCTGTGGAAATTATCTTTTCTGAATGATGTCTGCCAGCTGCTTATATAGGGTTGTCCGTATGTGCGCTGGAAAAGGGAGGACTTCTCGGCGAGAACCTTGAAAGTTCTCGCCGAGAACTTTGGTTCAAAGCTCCTGTGTGTCTTGTGGGCAAAACTCTTCGGCGAGAACTTTGGAAGTTCTCATCGAAATCTTCTTCTTTAACTCTCATATATCCTCTGTGTTCAAAGTTGTCAGTGAGAACTATGAGTCTTCTCGTCGAGAACTCCATTGTTGGCATGGGGAGTTTATGGTTTTGACTTGTATGATTACTGGATTGATTCTGGGCGATTCCTTGATGTGCCTTTGCTTCCGAGCACATCCATTGCTACGTTATTGATGGCAAAAACCTGTGCCTTCACAAACACACTAGAAAACACATCAAACTGACCCATAATGGGCCAAAGTAACCAAAATGGTAAGAAATAGATCAATCGAGTGAAAACACCCTAAACTACCCTAAAAACCATGTCTCAAGCAGGGAAATGTCGCTTAAATGAGGCTGATAATCACGTCAAATTGAGTGTCATCAGTACTGCTGTAACTAAACCCCCTAGGGTTCAGTGAGTGAAACCTTAGCCGGATTGATGATTGATCACAGTCTCACACTTTGGATGTATTTCGGTTTAATTGAAGTTCAGATGGGATTAAGACCTATGTGTTCTTCGTCTCCTATTTCTTGTATCCTTAACATAGATGCATGATTAGGATTGTTGGTTGAATCGGTATGCCTTGATTCATGAGTATTTCCTTTCATTGCTATCATCAGATGATCATAGTTGCATCATAACTCGAAATAGAGAATGTTAGCTATGACATTTTAGGTTTAAAGAACCAAAATCATTTCATCGAACACCTTGTGCACATTCTACTGGATCATTGTAAATAGTGACCAATGCCATTTTGGTTGGTGGTTAATGTTGAGTCCTAAATGTCTTGACCCATGAGTTTAGGATTCGTGTTGGTGTTGAGTTGAAAGATCTTATCTAGCTTGTTAGAACTGTTCTGTCCAAAGTTGTGTGATCATGATTCGTGAACCCAAAAGAGCAAACTGCTCGACCCTTATCTCTCTTTCATTTCATCCATCCTGTGTTTTGTTTTGTGCGCACTTTGAACAATTTGTTGTCAACCACAGGCCGAGTTGGGCGAGCTAATCGGGTTGGGTCATTTATTCATTATATTATGGGTAAACTATTTGGCAGTTTGCTTAGTTTGAAGGTTTTTTATTTATTAAAATATGGCTAGCTTTGAAATGTTGGCTTTAAGTTTAGGACCATGGGTTAGGACAATTAGGACCAAGCACAAACCACCAATCAATGATCAATCAGGTATGAGTCACCTCTATACTGAAATGCACACCAAGTCTTGATGAAATGCTTTTGGGTCTTTAAACCTAAAAGACATGGCCAACATGCTCTCTTTCGAGTTATGATGCAAGCCAAGATCAAACCTATGGTAATTAATGATAGGAAAGCTCATGGGTTAGGACATCCCAAATCAAATAACAACCTAATCATGCTTATAGGTCAAGAATACAAGAAGAGGAAATGAGAATATGAACATAAGTCTGAATGGCATCTGAACTTAATATAAAACCAATCAATCCAAGAGTTTAAGAGTGTAAAACAATCATCAATCCCGCTAAGTTTTCCATCACTCGAACCCTATGGGGTTTAGTTACAATAAGTCATAATGAGAATCGAGGAAATACAACCTAGAAAGAAAGGGGTAGAATGATCAGTCAATTTCTTTGAGCTTGGAGAATTTCTATTCTTCGCTTGATGTTTCTGCAATATGGGAGATGAAGTATAATGATTTATGACTTAGAGAGGGTATTCAAGGTGCTGGAGGTCAAGATTCGTAAAAATTGAGCTGAGAGCGAAAGGATGTCTCCATCTGCAATTGCCTAAACTTGATTTTATAGATCTAGGGGCCGGCGTGTGGCTAGCGTGCACTTGTGCGCCATTTTGAATGAAACATTTGAGATGCTACAGCAGTATTCGCTGTGTCTCAATCCACTAAAATGAATGTTTGGAGCGACATCACGCAAATTTCTAGGGTATCTCATCACAAGACGAGGCATCAAAGAAAATTCGGCTCAAATTGCCGCTATAACTGTAATGACCCCTCTGAAAATAGTAAAATAAGTCTAAGTATTGTTAGGAAGGATCAAAATGATCAATCACTTCATCCCAAGAGTAGCGAATCGATGCACACCCTTCTTTGCAACCCTAAAGAATGCATCAAAATTCGCCTGGGACAATAAGTGTAACAAAGCTTTTGAAGAGCTTAAGCAATTTGTTGTAACCGTTCCAGTGTTGGCATCACCTAAAGTCGGGGAGGAGTTATGTTTGCACATTGCAATCTCTGTCAAGGCAGTAAGCGCAGTCTTTGTTCGGAAGGAAGATAAGTGTGATCAACCAATCTTCTACACAAGTAAAACTTTGGTCGAAGCAGAAACAAGGTACTTGGTGTTTGGGGAAATGTCGTTCATCCTAGTATGTGCAGCCATGAAGTTACGACCATACTTCAAAGCTCACACCATAGATGTCTTTACCAATATTCCTATAAAGAATGCTCTTCGACTGATGACTGTGGTTGTACGATGATTAGCAAAGTGGCAAATATAATTAAGCAAATATGATATTCGATATTAGCCGCGCACTGCAATTAAGGCCCAAGTTCTTGTTGACTTCAATGTCAATGGAGCTTTTCAAGAAGAAGTAGCAGATGAAGATTATTGGACCCTATATATGGACCGGGCCTCATCTAAGTATGGATAATGTGTGGGTATTATATAAAGTATTCAAGGTAGTATGCTTCACAAAGTAGCCCTACAATTTGCAACCTCAAGACCAATAGTGCAGCAGAATATGGAGTTATGAAGGCTAGTTTGCGAGTCGCTAGGAGCATGGGGGTGACCAACATAAAATGGTGGCTATGGTGGTTAATCATTTTAATGGCGGCTATGAAGTTAAGGAGGAATCACTACTCTTATGTCAATGAAATCAAGTTAATCATTTCGAAGTTTTAAAAGGTGGACATAGTACAGATTGCTGATGCATTTTCTAAATTAGCAAAAATGTCTGATTATGAAGAAGGAAGGTTGGTGATCGTTGTGTTAAGGTCACCAAAGATACCTAGGTTTTGGATAGGGTCGTATTATCGCAGGGTCCCTTCGTTCGGCTTACTCATGGAGAGCGAGTTTGCTCAATGGGGGGGGGGGGTAGGACAGTTCACAATTCAACACTTCATAATCATAAACAAGATTGGCTCAAGTTATCAAGAAATCAACTCAAGTTAGGGCTCAAAGAGCGTGGATATAGGTGGATACGACTAAGGCAACGCAAACAAAAAAATCAAGACTAATGAGGATGAAGATGGAAGGGCGTATATAAGTTTTCTCCTAAGGATCTTGACAATTGACTAAGTTGGTGAATCTAGGATAAACAAAACTCATATCCATGCAATGAAACGAATAGACACACCAAACATGGGTCCTAAGACTATAATTATGCCTTAGGCTAAGGCCAAAAACAAACCACTAGGATTCTCGTCACTAATTGACCAAATGTAAGACGCACGCTAGGTGTTCGATAAAATGCCTCAATGAATTTTCAATCAACGCGGACCTAACTCTCACCCCTCTCTCGAGTGTAATGAAGAATCAAGTGAATAATCCTAAGATCTATGACATAATCACCCTGTTGGGAGAAGTCAAGAATCAAAGCCAAAATCAAGCATAGCACTCAAAGATGGCAAAAACGCATGAAGAACAAAGAAATCCTACTCAATTACATTAAGAACAAAAGTTCATCATCATCCAACACAACGCAAAAAGTCAATATAGTAAATGCCCTCATGGTTCCAAAAATCTAACCCAATGGGTTTCAGTTACACGTGAAAAAAACAAATAATAACAAAACCTAAAATGAAGAACAAGGTCAAGAATCTTCAATTTGGAGCGTGTTCTTCTTCGATTCGTGTTTACAAGGTGTAGATGATGATGGATGATGATTGGGGATGATTAGAAGTGAGTGGAGGGTGTATATGGATGATGGAAAGGCCTTGGAGAGGTTCCCCCTTCGTCAAAATAGGTATGGAGGTGAGCCAAGGTTGAATTCTTCCCTAAAAAGCCCAAAAACCAGCATTAAATAGGTTGTTGGGCGCATACCTGGCGCAGAGCTGGGATCAGGGTGGCGCATGTGATGCATGTGCGCTGCGTGTGCGTCGACTGGCACTGACACAACACAGACTCCTTAATTCCACCTTGTGTTGCATTGGCTTTACTCAGCCACTTCAGATTTTGGCCTTGTGTTGCGTTAGAACTTCAACTTCAATATCTTGAGCGCCTAGACTCCAATTTGATCACCGTTTGACCTTCTCACTTTGTATTTCCATGATCTATCAAGGCATGCCTAAAAAATAATCAAAACCTCCTAACATAAAAATGGATCGCAAAAGCCCGAAGAGGCTAATTAAGACTAATTATCAACAATTTGACGAAACCATTCAAAAGACAACAACAGTAATTAGAAATGACATAAGAATGTATCAATAATGGAGGATAAAATGTGACATATTTCGAGTCATCAGTTGGTTAAGGTAGAAAAAGAAGCAAAATCTAATGCATACTTGCAGATAAAAGCAACAAAAAAAAAGCAAGATTGGAGATCGCCCATAGGACAATTTTTTGAAACGAGACAAGTTGCTGATGATCATGATGAAGCAACTAAGGTGCAATGATGACTCATAATTTACATTATATTATCCTCCATAACTGATACATTCTTGCAATACTTTTGATTGTTTTTTTTTTCATCTTTTAAGTGACTTTATACTTAATATTGTTAGTTAGTAATAAATAGTCTCTTAGGACCCTTGATGTTCTTTTTCACATTTCTTAATGTTCTTTTTATTATTTTTCAAGTCATGCTAAGAAAGAGCTCAGAAGCTTGAAGCCATGGGTTTAGACAGTGATCAATTCAGAGTCTAGATGATTGAAATTTCATCGAATAAAGGGAGCCCATCATATCCGGCGCTTCTCCGGGCACGCGCCATTCCGCTGAGGACCCACACCCCTCCGACGCACCAACTATGCATCGTGCCGACCTTGTGCCATTCTGTCAAACATCCCCATCGTGGACGACCCCCCTGCGCGCACGAACAAGGGTATTTTCCATACTTTGGAAAATCTCCCTAGAGTCCAAAAATCATCCTCCAACCATCATCCTTTATCCCCAACATCATAGAAACACAAGACGAAGATCATCATGCTCAAAGAATGAGAAGATCTATCTCTCCCTTCTTTCTAGGTTGTATTCTTCATTTCTATATTATGTTTGTAACTAAATCCCCAAGTGATAAGCTATAAAACAGCAATCAAATGACTAACCCACAAGAGTAGGATAGATCGTATTCCATGGGGCTTCTTCTTCACATTTACTCAAAGGAACTGGAAATAACTCAGATTTAATCAAGTTGTGTGGTGTGAGTTCCAAAAATTTTTAATGCCAGCATGCAAGGGAAAGGAAATTAAATTAACTAGTAAGATTAACAGATTGATTGATTGGGTTGGTTTCTGATTAACAGACAAGAGCCTAAACTCGAAACCCCTAAGATCACCAAGGCATTGGCAATCACAAGACCAGTAGGTTTTAAACTTAATTCATTCGGTTCTTAATCATCACCGTAGCTCCTTACCCTTAGGTCTAAGTCCACTGGTGAACGCGCAGTCGTTGTGATGCGTTTCACACAAATAACTAACAAAGCTAACAAAAGCTAGGGTAGATCGTATTCCAAGGGTTTTCTAAGATTGACTACTTCAAAATTGGCAAAATACTCGAATGCAGACAAGTTGTGCGTGGTGTGAGTTCCACGACTTCTAATTCTAAGAAATGCAGAGAAATTAAAACAAATTAAACTAAAGCAGACTGGAAATTAGGGTTTGAAAACAGAGATGACAAACGAACTTAGACTTTGAATCCCCCTTCGTTCCCCAGAGCATTGGCAATCAACAGATCAGCGGATTTCGATTCTCATTCAATCAATTACTAAGACACCACCATAACTCCTTACCCTTAGGTTTAACACCGACGAACGTTCGCTCTATCCGTTCTAACTACCAAGATTAACTAGCCGCCCGGGTATGGTCGCCTCTCGCAACGACTTAATTAACTGGTGCAATTACTAATGATTTATGAGTTACTCTTGCAGTGAATTAATCCTAACCGGTTCCTACGAAAGGCACGCTCCAATTATAAGGTTAATTGTTCAATTCGATGTTCTAAAGTAAGGCGAGCGTTAGCTTCTATCCTTAGCTTAACCAGAATCTAATCTAGGTGATCAATCCAGACAAGAAACATGAACAATGAAGAACAAATCAAACATGAATGAGAAACTGATTGAATTTCGAATCTAATCACCGCCGATCCGTGACCGCTTTAAAGCCCTGGGTCACTTAGGGTTCATCTAGTCTAAGCTCTAACGAGTTTAGCTACTCATGTTTATCACAAAAGAATCAAAGACAAAGAAAGAGTTCATCATTCAGAGGAAGAACAGAAAAGAATCTGAAAAACCTAATTTAGACGACTCCAGCAGACTTCGATCTTTGGTAAACTACACTCCTAGCTCCGGTTCTCCGATATGAAAGGGATGGCGTCACGATCTCTTTCCGGCTCTTCGAACTCTAACTCTTCGCTCCAGAACTCCAGAGAAAATCGTAGGATTCTGATTCGAAAAGTATATTATGATGTAAATTATGTTGTATATCTCTTTGGGCCGCCGGGTTAAGTATTTATACTTAACCCTAATCAGCCGGATTTCTTCTAATATTTTCGCCAAAAATATTGAGGAATTTTCGGTGAAAATTCCTTTGCAAATGAAAGGTCCGCCGGCTGATTCTCCTGAACTTCTTTCTCGATTCGAAAACTTAATCCTTTCGCCGAAAATTCCTTCAGCTGCCAATAGCCGATTTGTGAACATATTTTCAGCGAAAATACCTGGTATTTTCGGCGAAAATTCCTTTGTAAACCGGGCAGGGATTTGTTTGGACTTGGTTGGCTCCTTTGATCGATCCCGGTGCGATCCTTCGAGATTCAAACGCCTTAGACACGTCCTTGGTTACTTATTCGATGCCAAAAACCTGTGCTAACGTAAAAACACTAGAAAACCATCAAATAGACCCAAAACGGGCCAAGGTAACACAAATGGCACGAGATAGGGCAATCGATTGAATATTCGTTATTCTACCCTAAAAACCATGTCTTAAGCAAAGAAATGTCGCTTAAATGAGGCTGATAATCACGTCAAATTGAGTGTCATCAAATACCCCACACTTAAGCTTTTGCTTGTCCTCAAGCAAACTGAATAAAAACGCTCATGTTCATAAATGATAAGATCGATTAAATTGGAGCTCAATCAAACACAATGAATTATTAGACAGATCGATCCTAGAACAAATAACCTAACATGCATACAGATCAGCCAAACTACCTGGTCTCACTAATAAACTGCACACGACAAGTAATTAGCAACCAATTATGCACGAATTTGACCTGACCGACCAGACTCCTCACACAGGATATGTATAGTACAATGGGAACTCTCACTCTCTGTGTTTAAGGACGTGTTTCTGCTCTCAATCATTTTCTGTTACCGAATTTTGTCATAGGTTTGCATTTCGACCACATCTCCACCACTGTGACAACACGAGTATCTAGTCAAGAAGGACTTCCCTGCTAGGACCGTAATGAATTCTACACTACTCGGGTTTATAATGAGATGGATGATGGGAATGTATGATGATGGCTTGGTGCGGTGTAGCTTTCCACTAACTTCCCTCGAATCTAATCTATGCTTCCTACCGTCTAACCAAACACGGGTGGAATGATGAACGCTCGTCCTATGATACCCTCAAGCAACCTAGCACTTATTCTTTTTCTTTACACGATTTTTTTCTTTCTTTTCAACTTTTCTTTTGACTTCGTTCTTCCATTTGTAGGGAGAAGAACGTTTTATTGAACTAGAAACATTGAAACTTTTCTGATTTTTCTTTTCTTCACTTTTTTTTCAAAATTTTCTTTCTTTTCTTACTTTACTTTACTTTTTCTTTGTGCCGATTTTCTTTTAGTTGCTAGAGGGATTTACACGTCTGGACATATTAGCTAAGACCACCTGTTTAATGGCTATAGGCAGGTTACCACAAACCATAGGGGATCAACGGGGAATGAAAGAAATGGGAAATGGCTGTAATGTATTATCGAACCGAAAGAGCAGGCCAAGCTCAAGGGTTTAAACCTAGTGGATTTATCGTTTGGTAGGCTATCTGGCTTAGTAGCTGAATCTAGGTGCCCCTATCCTTCTAGAACTCGTGTCATCGTGTGGTCTCGAGTAGGTCTCATGCAAATTCTAACTCATTCAGGTAAACAGAAAAACCACTCAGAAAGAATTAAAATTGCAAGTTACGTGCAATGGATCAAAAGCTCACAGTTGGTTTGCTAGTCGGATTCGGTCATTTTTCATGCAATCGAGGCTACAAACTACAAGTGTGATTTTAAAATTCTGTTCTGACCAGGCAATTTAGCATCAAAGTATACAAGGTTCTCAAGTTCTAGGTTAAGCAGTCTAAGCATCATTATGAAGGTTTGAACAACAACTTAACATCAAAAATCAAGAACTGAGCCATTCTAATGCTAGAGAGACTGGAATGGAATCACGAGGCACACAAAAACACAATTCAAGGGCAATCAAGTTCATGCAAGGTTCTCTAGCATCCTACCCCACACTTAAATCGGACTGTGTCCTCACAGACTAATTCTAGAGTTCACAGTGAATTAGAAGAACCTGGACCGAGATGATTGGTGTAGGGGATGAGCACGGGTCCTCGGAGCGGAGGGAATCTACCCAAGCGAAGCAAAGGGAATCTCCCGACTGCCTACAAAACAAAAACAAACGAAACATAAAAAGGAAACCGGGACAAGTGTCCCGGTTCCACACAGAAAAAAGTTGGACCGAAATCCGAAAAGAATAAATAAAAAGAAAGGACAAGGAAAAGGACACCACCTGATCATGGCTGGTCAGGAGTGTCGGGGGGTGGAAAGTGGAGGTGCTCGCCGAGCTGACGTTGCCACGCCAGTTGTGCCTCATATCGCCTGTCGGCGCGGCGCATATGCTGCTGCATAATAGTCCATCTCGCCTCTTGAGTGGCGTTGTCAGTTATGCGCCACTCCTGCAGTCGCTCATACAACTCACCAACATCCGCGGGGTGGTGTCGGGGCCGATGGGTAGGCGCCTGGTATGGATCGGGAATGTGTGGCGGCGACTGGTGAGCATACCCTGCCTGGTGATGTGGCGAGGGTATATAGTCTTGGAATTCTGGCGGCGGCTGGGGCTGCTGCTGCTCAGTATCATCTTCCTCCTCTGACTCGACCACAGGCTGGAGTGGAGGATCTGCTGCTACATGGGGACTGAGGTCCAGCTCTAAGTCGTATTCGACTGCCAAATCTCCTCAAACGATCCTAACTTGGCGTCGTGGAATGTTCGGGCCATATTCATGGCTGATGCCGAAGGAGATGATGAGCTGACCTATGAAGTTACCCCCCAGGAGTCTGCGAGGCGGCATCCGCCTCCTGGTCTTCTGGCGGAAGATGCGTGCCAGCACCCAGCCGGGGTGGAGAGGGTAGCTCTCTCGGATGGATCGAAGAAGCATAAGCTCCTCCTTGAGGATATGGTGGCGATCCTTGTCTTGAACATACAAAAGCGATCTACGCCAAACCATATGAATAAATTTAAAGAGTGGGTGAGAGAGGGACTTAACTGAGTCGTGGCCCGTGAGGCGATCACCAGGCACTCCAGTCATGTGGCTCCAGAGCGGGTGGTACTCCTCATCGTCATCATCGTCGCCCCAGCCTAGGTGATGATCGTGATAATGCTCGTAGGGGATGCCAAGATGAGCAGCAAACTCATCGTAGGTGAGCTGCCTATACACCCCACCAAGATAGAAGGTCACAACCTTCTGGCACTGCTTCCTCTTGTGCTCATCCAGATCAAACGTCGCCCAGAACTCTTGGAGAGCAATGTCTGGGAAATCGGCAGCTATGGTGGTCAGCTCAAGGAGGTCGGCGGTGCTAGGGCGTCATGCACATTCCGGTGGTAGTCCTCGTCGTGCTCGGAGAGGGACTCCATGGAAAGAGGGCGCACGTTAGCTCCCCGAATGTGCTCGATCTTCTGGAAGCACTCGAAGTAGAAGTCAGGTAGACGGGAGATAGTGCGATGGTATCTAGCCCGGCGAGGTAGTGCTGGAGGAGGGCCCAGAACGGCAGGTGTGACGGGGGCGGCAGCTCCGGAGCTCGAGGCGCCATCAAGTCGTGCCTTAGTCCTGCGCTCATAACTGGTGTTCCTAAAACCAGAATGAAACCAGATTAGTCAAACTTAAACCCTACCCCACACTTAGTAGAAAAACTCAATTTCCCAAAGAAATGAGGGAAACCGAGTGGGGGTAAGCAAAGCCGATTAACCGGTAATCACAAGCAATGAAATGCATGCTTAAGAACAACCAGAATTGAATAGTACAATCAGAGTTCAAAAAGTCAAACTGACATTCAAAAAGTCAACATTAAAGCATATTGAACCCTAATCATGGAAAGACTATCACAACGGGGAAATTGACGGCATAATATGATCTCAGATGGCAAACAAAATGATATGAACGAGAAAGAGCACATCAGGCAGCCAAATGATAAAAAACAGTTCATGGTCAAAACGACATTTCTCACAAGTCAACATAACAAAGAATCAATCCTATGCATAGCAACACATGATCAAATGATATGGAAATTAAGCATGAAACTCCCTAAGCATGCTAGAACAGTTCTACAAGTTCAGCTAACGTAGTTCACACGAAATCAGTCGGCACGCAAATCGAGGTAAACTAAAAAGTCAACGGAAAGTCAACCCCAACGAAATTTAGCAATCCATATGTCAAAAGATTCGTATTGAAAAGTTCTACAAGTTACCTTGAAGCCATGGATGCTAAAAACGAACGGTTTGGGAGAAATCGGAGAAAAACTCTGAAAACAAGGGTTTCGGTGAACTGGAGCTGTAGAGCTCCGATTCAAACGTTCTAGGGCTCGAAATGAGCGGAAGGAAGAGGGGAGTTGAGCGGCGGCGGTTTAAAGAGGGTGGCGGTCGGCGGTTTCGAAAACAAAGGGGAGAGGTTTTTGGTTTGAAACAAAAATAGGAAAGTGAGGAGAGAGAGGAGGGTAGACCGGATTTTTTAAGTGAAAAATTGGTTGATTTTCAAAGGGATTTTCGGCGAAAATAATAGGGATTTTTCGCCGAAAATAAACGTTCAAATACACTGCCGGTTTTCAAATAGATTTTCGCCGAAAACACTCAACTTTTTGAACCGAAAATATGAAACAGGAGACCGGGTTCGAAAATTCAAAAGGCGATTTTGCCAAAAATGGGGGTGATTTCGCCGAAAAATTTGAACTACTCGGGTGAAAATATTTTCGCAAATCCGGCCAACTTCAAAAAATCACAGTTAAATCCACAAAAATTGGAACAACCTCAATCAACTTGCGACTTACACTACGACACGCAGTCTATACAAGAAAAATAAGAAAACAAACAAACTGACACTTTTGGCTCTCCCGAACCGACTCTAAAACACTAAGGTTGACACAAATAAAAAATGGACTCCAGCCGTGGGTTGCCTCCCACGAAGCGCTCTTTTATTAACGTCCTTGAGCTGGACGATACCTGGACGGTATTAGGAGACATCTTAACTCAGATTCTCCTTAACGCTCGCGTCGGAGTTCATGAAGTACAGCTTCAGGACTTCTCCGGTAAGCGTGAATCTCTTCCCGCTCGCATGCAAGAGCTTGGTACGTCCATCGGGAAGATGATCAATGATCTTGAACGGGCCGAACAGCTCTCTAGAGAGGTCATCCTTCTTGAGTGTTACGATGGAAGGAATGAGGACTGTCGGCTTCTTCTTTTCTTTTATCTCCGGCTTGGTATCACCAGGATCGGTGATCGTCAGTATTTCTTTAGGAGATGCTTTCAGGGTTCTCCCTCCATACTTGTTCCGGCGCCGGTTTCTCAGAACGATTTGATGGTGCAGCTGGCTCGGTGGAAGATGGCAGAATTTTTGGCCTCTAGACCATTTGGGTCTTCATCTTCTTGTTCTTTCCCCGAGGTCTGCTCGGTTTTGTGCTCGGTGGCTTAGAAGAGGCTTGCAGTTCCTTCTTCTTCTTCTTGAGCGGCTTCTGAACTGAAGTTTCTGGCTTCTTCTTAATAACCTGTTCAATATATGTAGCAACAACTGATCTAGAGACACTGGAAGAAGCATTAGTAACGGAGTTGACCGGAGTCAACTCCACAGTTTCAACAGCTAGGCAGTGAGATTCTTCATTCTTAGAGTCATATTTCACGCCATCTTTAAGACGGAACGTTTTCATTTCTTTACCGACCCTTAGAGTTAAAGAACCATTTGGAACATTAATATTCATTCCAGTAGTAGCCATGAAAGGTCGACCTATGAGAATGGTAGAATCATCCGTACTAGTATCCATAATCACATAGTCAGCTAAGAACGTAAACGGACCACATTTAGTGACAACGTCTTTAATCTCTCCCTTAGGGGTTTTAAGTGATCTATCAGCAAAGACAAGTTGAATACTAGGCGGTTCAAGTTCTCCTAGGTTTAACTTTTCAAACAGGCTTATAGGCATGACATTAACAGACGCTCATAGGTCAACTAGACAATGTTCAATCTCAACATAATTAATGACCAAAGGTAAAGTAAAAGAACCAGGATCAGATAACTTAGCTGGATATGGAGAGGCAGGTTTCTTAATACGAATGTCAGGATATCCTTCCTTGTTCCCCTTCATGCAAGTCTTGATACTTGCATTTGGCAGCAAATGCTCTTGGAAAAGGAGGCTTCACGACGTACGGTGCAAGAGGAGGATCATCCTCCTTAGGCGCCGGTTCCTATTCTTCTTCTTCCTCCTGAGTTTCAGTGATCATGCGTAAGACAGAACAAGCATCAGCAATTAAATTTGGGAGTTTTCGAGTGGTTACCATCTTGGCTTGCTCCTTTCTCGGATTCGGCTCTGTCTGGCTTGGAAGTTGGCCAAATGGTCGACCAGATGCTAGCATGCTCGAGATGTTGTTCACGGCTTGCTCAATTCTTTGTCCAGATGCTATCTGTTCTTGATTGACAAGAGCTTGAGCCTTGAACTGACTGTCATGATCATCGAGTCTGGTGATGATCTAGCTGAGCTTCTTATCCAGGTCACTAACATTGTTTTCTCTTTGATGCTGCTGCCCTAGATAGGTATTATTAAGATATTGATTCTGGCGATTGCCAGGAGCAGTTCCATAATTACCCGGATTGGGATGCGGCGGCTGGTAGACACTTGCCGGTGGATGGTTAGGCTTCTGATCCTGAGCTGGACCAGCCGGGCGGTTATTCTGGTCCTGGTTATGGTTGGCGCCAGCATTGTAGGGAGGTCTGTCTTGATAGTTCCCTTGCTGTCTGAAGTTACGGTAGCCAGCATAACCATTCTGATTATTAACGAAGCCTTGTTGAATGAAATTTACCTCTTCGGCAGACCAGACTTCTGCCTTACCAAAATTCTGACAACGGCCTCCGTTATGTGCGCAAGCTCCAAAATTCTGCTTGATCGGTGTGGTAGAATTCTTCAAATGCTTCTCTACTTCTGCTTTGATTGTAGCTTTGAGATCTAGCTTGCTCCTTGATCCTTCAGATTGTCGTTCCCAGTTCCTTGACTTGGAAGCACAGTTTGCGAAGTGAAGAAGAGCAGCTTCAGGTGTTAGTGTAGTGCAATCCCCTTCAGCTAGAGAATTGACCACTTGGCAGATTCTTCTCGAAGTCCTCGAGCAAAAATTTCAGCTAACTGCCTCTGCTCGAATCCATGATGAGGGTAGGTGTAGAGAAGTTCTTGGAATCAATTCCAAGTATCATACAAGCTTTCTCCTTCTTTCTGGGAGAATCTGGCGATGCTGTCCTTGATAGCAGTTGTTCTAGCCGGAGGGAAGTATTCTTCAATGAAGTCCTGAGACAGAGTATCCCAATCAGTGTAATAGCCAGGTGGTTTGCCAGTAAGCCACCTCTTAGCAAGGCCTTTAAGAGAGAACGGGAAAGCTCTCAGACAAAGAGTGTTTTTGTCAAGGTTTCCGCTCTTGAAAGTGCTGCAGAGATCAAGGAAGTCTGCAAGATGAGTGCACGGATTGTCTAGGGGCCTGCCTTCAAACTGTAAATCCCTAGAGATCATAGTCAAGAATGGAATCTTGATCTCATAGTCAGGATCTCCTTCAATGCGCGGAACGGCAATGGCAGATCGAACGCTAGTCGCGCTCGGCTTGTTATAGTCAGCTAGACTTTTCTGTGCAGGTGGTGGCGGCGGCGGTGGATCACCATTGGGTGGTGGTGGTGGTAATCTATCGTCCATGGCAAGAGATGGAGGAGGTGAGAGTGACTCGGTGTATGAAGCGGATGAAGATGACGGTACAGGTGAAGATGGAGATGAGGAACTCTCCTTCAGTTCCTCGATCTTGATCGGAGTGATGAATGGATTGGATCTACCTTTCTTCGGAATCTATGATCGTAGAGGTGGAGCAGAACTGCCTGGTCTCTCTGCACTCTTAGCCTGTTCAGTTTGAGAGCGAGTCCAAGGACGGTGAGGCATACACCTGTAAACCTACAAATAACAATGACAAACAAAACCAGTGTAAAATCGAAGTGGATGGAAAGGTGAAAGATGGAAAGTAGAAGAATAAATTGCCAGTTCTTCTTTTGAACAATCAAAAGAAGGTCCCCGGCAACGACGCCAATTTGGTGGACGTGCAAACGTTGTGATGCGTTTCACACAAATAACTAACAAAGCTAACAAAAGCTAGGGTAGATCGTATTCCAAGTGTTTTCTAAGATTGACTCCTTCAAAACTGGCAAAATACTCGAATGCAGACAAGTTGTGCGTGGTGTGAGTTCCACGACTTCTAATTCTAAGAAATGCAGAGAAATTAAAACAAATTAAATTAAAGCAGACTGGAAATTAGGGTTTGAAAACAGAGATGACAAACGAACTTAGACTTTGAATCCCCCTTCGTTCCCAGAGCATTGGCAATCAACAGATCAGCGGATTTCGATTCTCATTCAATGAATTACTAAGACACCACCATAACTCCTTACCCTTAGGTTTAAGACCGGCGAACGTTCGCTATATCCGTTCTAACTACCAAGATTAACTAGACGCCCGAGTACGGTCGCCTCTCGCAACGACTTAATTAACTGGTGCAATTACTAATGATTTATGAGTTACTCTTGAAGTGAATTAACCCTAACCGGTTCCTACGAAAGGTACGCTCCAATTATAAGGTTAATTGTTCAATTCGATGTTCTAAAGTAAGGCGAGCGTTCGCTTCTATCCTTAGCTTAACCAGAATCTAATCTAGGTGATCAATCCAGACAAGAAACATGAACAATGAAGAACAAATCAAACATGAATGAGAAACTGATTGAATTTCAAATCTAATCACCGCCGATCCGTGACCGCTTTAAAGCCCTGGGTCACTTAGGGTTCATCTAGTCTAAGCTCTAACGAGTTTAGCTACTCATGTTTATCACAAAAGAATCAAAGACAAAGAAAGAGTTCATCATTCAGAGGAAGAATAAAAAAGAATCTGAAAAACCTAATTTAGACGACTCCGGCAGACTTCGATCTTCGGTAAACTACACTCCTAGCTCCGGTTCTCCGAGATGAAAGGGATGGCGTCACGATCTCTTTCCGGCTCTTCGAACTCTAACTCTTCGCTCCAGAACTCTAGAGAAAATCGTAGGATTCTGATTCGAAAAGTATATTATGATGTAAATTATGTTGTATATCTCTTTGGGCCGCCGCGTTAAGTACTTATACTTAACCCTAATCAGCCGGATTTCTTCTAATATTTTCGCCAAAAATATTGAGGAATTTTCGGCGAAAATTCCTTTGCAAATGCAAGGTCCGCCAGTTGATTCTCCTGAACTTCTTTCTCGGTTCGAAAACTTAATCCTTTCGCCAAAAATTCCTTCAGCTGCCAATAGCCGATTTGTGAACATATTTTCGTCAAAAATACAAGGGTATTTTCGGCGAAAATTCCTTTGTAAACCGGGCAGGGGTTTGTTTCAACTTGGTTGGCTCCTTTGATCGATGTCGGTGCGATCCTTCGAGATTCCAACGCCTTAGACACGTCCTTGGTTACTTATTCGATAGCAAAAACCTGTGCTAACGTAAAAACACTAGAAAACCATCAAATAGACCCGAAACGGGCCAAGGTAACACAAATGGCACGAGATAGGGCAATCGATTGAATATTCGTTATTCTACCCTAAAAACCATGTCTTAAGCAAAGAAATGTCGCTTAAATGAGGCTGATAATCACGTCAAATTGAATGTCATCATCCACGAACGTTCGCTACTATTGAACTAACTACCAAGATCAATTATTCGTCCGTACATTAGCTTCTACAAAGGATAAATAACTGGTGCATCTGAATTAATTCTATGAGCTACTCTTGAAATGAATTAACCCTAAACAGCCCCTATTGGTCAGGTGTTTCCGTTGAATAGGTTAACTACTTAATTCGACGTTCTAGAATAAGGCCCCAATTGGTCAGGTGTTTCCTTTATTCTAACAGAATCTAATCTAGGTGATTGGCCAAAGAAGAAACAAATTTTAAGAACGAATTAAACATGAGAAATAAAAGTCTGAATTAAAGCCCGAGGTTACTTAGGGTTCATCTAATCTCAGCTAGAAGGGTTTAGCTACTCATATTCAATACTAAAGAATCGAAGACTATAAAATAATTCATCTTAGAGAGGAAGAACAGAGAAAATCTAAAAACTAATTTCGATGATTCCTTGAAGCTTCGATCGTTGAGAAATCTTCAATTCATATCTCCAAGCGTCTTCCGGGATGAATCGATTATGAAATAATCTCTCCAAGGATTCTAAAATAAGCTCTAACCTCTCTCATATGTGTGTGAAGGTATGAAAAAATGAGAATAATCAAAGAAGAGGCTGAATGACTCCTTATATAATCTGAATCCAAAATTGACCCGGAAAATGTCAAGTTCTCGACGAGAACTTCAATGTTCTCATAATAATCAGAAATCCTGACGAGCATTCTTTAGGTTTTTCTTCATAATGTTTTCGGTAAGAATGAAAGTTCTCGCCGAGAACTTCTTCATATATTTTTTGGAATTATGGACGCGTTTTTCAGCTGCTTTTTGGAAACCTTCTATGCGAGAACTTCCCTCATGGGAAGATTTCGGGTTCTTTGCCATCCTTTGAATTCTCCTAAAGTGTTGGGATCTTCCTCGAGGTTCCATTTCATTTCGAGCACGTCTGACAAGCACTTATTTGACAGAAAAAATCTGTGTACTGAAAGAGATACTAGAGAACACATCAAATAGACCCGAAACGGGCCAAAGTAACCAAATCGATAGGAAATAGAGTAAATGAACCAAAATCCACTAATCTATCCCTAAAACATGTTATAAGCAATGGAATGTCACTTAATCGGGGCTGATAATCACGATAATTCTAGTGTCATCAAATCACCCCCACTTAAGCTTTTGCTTGTCCTCAAGCAAATCAAAATCAGAAACACACTCATTTCATAAATGACGAGACTAGTCAAATTGGAGTTCAATCCTAATAATTCGACTTAGACTGTTCCACGTACAAAACATAACCTACACATGCAATAACATCAACTAAACAAGTCTAGACCTCACTGTTTTCTGCACACTTCAAGTAATAATTTATTAAAACGCGTTTCTTGAAGCTTGCAATTTAAATTTCAAATTACTCGGCTACGACAACACCAACTCTAATCAAAAGGCCTTAAGCTCGGACCATGATGTGGATTCGGTGGATAGGAAATATTTGGGAAATAGTGAGTGAACGTGGCGTGGCTATCGACTCAACTTCATTCGCTTTTAGACCTGCACGTTACATGTTCTAGCTAGGACCGATTCAAACAACAATTTCTTTAAAGATTTTCGACTTCTTCTATCTATTTAGTGCATACTAGTGCTCAATGCGAACACTTCGTTTAGGTGTTGGACCTGCCTAGCTCACAACATTTGTTCCTATGCTTGTGCTCAACCAGAACACTTCACTTAGGTGTCGGGCTTGCCAAACTTTCTTTTCGGCGCTTAATTCAATTAAAATTAATGGCTATGCTTTTGAAGAAAACAAACATTTTCTTCACAAATTTTAACATTCAGCTACTTGATTTGAAAATTTAGCCATGAGACAAAATTGATTCACAAAGACCAAACTTCTCGCCGAGAACTTTGAAGTTCTCGGCGAGAACTCCTTCGGAAAAATTTCGAAAATAGGGCCGACATAAAAAATGACTCAAACACTTCCACCTTCTTGCCGAGAACAATGAAGTTCTCGGTGAGAACCTTAGACCTGGACACGCAAAGTTGCTGTAAACTAACAACCAAAACTTCAAAAGGACACAACAAAATCAACAAAATTCAAAAAAAATCCCAAAGAGATTGGAAAACAACCAAGGATGCAAAACACACACAGAAAAAATAAATAAATAACAAATTTGACACTTTGGATCCCCCCGAACTTGACTCAAACGACTGAAAACACACAGAACTAACTTAAGCTTTGGGTTGGCTCCGATGAAGTGCTCTTGTTTAACGTCCGTGAGCTGGATGATATCTTGTTACAGGTCAGTGAGGTGGCGGGGTGCCATGTACGATAGGGGACCATCAGAGGTACTTCTTAAGGTGATCAATGTGCAGGAATCTTGATCGGTGCCTCTAATTTCCACAGCTCCATATGTCGTTTGCCTAGGCACCGTGAAGGGGCCCGACCACTGGGACTTCCATCTTAATGGTCGAGCTTCGAGGGCGAGCTAAAGAGCAGGACTTCAACGCAGAGATGGATTTGGTCAGGATCCTTAAGCGTGTTGTCCATTCCTGATACCAAATGTAACACCCGTTCCTAATCAACCCGAGTAAACTCGTGGTTGAGCCGGTCCCAGGTACTACCAAGTAAAAACAAGGGTAAAACAGTGAAATTGGCGGTGATCAAAAGACAATAAAAACATGGGAGGCCTCCATAGAAACGCGAAACTGAAATCCGAGTACAATCCAATCCATCATAAATCCTCCAAACCAACATAAATCAGAAAGTACATAAAAAAGGAACCCCAAAAATCCCATAGTCAACTGAAATGAACAGAAAAGTCAACTCCACGTAATCCCAGTCTTCACCTCATGGCTTCGTCCAGAACTTCACGAAATCAACCTCGAACTCAAACTCCTCAGCTACCTCTACTAGCCACGAGATCCTGAAAGGGGAAAAGGGATCAATTTCCTATTGAAATTGAGAGAACCCACTGGGCCTACCTACACGTTGTCCTACTCTATGGAGCGGTCCCAACTCCGCACAAGACATCCAACAATGGAACCAAACCCAACCCCCCTTTCCATATTTTAATTCCCTAAAAGCAGTCTAGGTGATCACGTTGGTCAGTTCTTGTTCTCAAGCACAATTCATAGCAATAGAATCACACAGAACTAATACATCAATCCACGGCACACACAGCATCATCACATCTCATCCATCAACCAAGTCACTACCACAACCACAAGCACACAAACATTCACGTTCATATTATCTAGGTGAGTTATTAGGCGCCAAGGAGTTATCCACACCACCACCGGCCGGCGACGCACTTCCCTACCGCATGGGAAGTCCTCGCGCTCCCCTACCGCATGGGGAACGCGTTCTCATTAACCATCATCGTCATCATCAATCTCATCATCAATCTCATCACTCCCTTGACACCCATGTTAAGGGGATCCACCCCAATGGATCAGACTCAACAACCAGTACCTCGGGTGGGGTAGTGTGGGCTCCTTCCGGTTCTATTTCCAACATACAATTCTCAACATCACATTCTCAACTCATACATCACATCTACTACCAACATACAACACAAATCAGCCACATCTCATCATAGTCCATAGTTCACAACACATCTCGTCCTCCATGCCCCTGTCATGTTCACAGCACACACATCACAATCAATAGGATAACCGGCTAGCTCACCGGCCTCCCCCACCTGCAAGTACAGGGGAAGCCATGTCATGAGTCTAGGGGTCACCCACCTGTTCCTCTTATTCAGAGCGACCCCACATTGGCAGGGCAACTCTCCTGCGTCCACAACCAGCAATTCATAATATCATAGCACCCGCACTCATTTCACAACCATCCTAATTCTCATTTCTATGTCAATCCATTACTTAATTCACTTCAGTTCACACCCAACCCCAAATCATAGCAATCAACAACAACAATCAACCACGGCAATCATCAATAGCAATCAAGTACATTCACAGAACAGTTTATCCCCTTTTACGCTCATCATTTTCATGCATAACCTAGGTTTTGTTCTAAGTCCAATTGAAGCTCCTCACGCTGTCCAATCTACTTACACAACGCTAAGCCCTCACCTGGAATAGAAGACGAGGCTCTAATCATCTTCTAGTTCCCCAGAAACTCGATTCCCAACCACCAAACTCGTAGCTCTACCCTTCCTTACTGCTCACGACCTACACCCAGAAACACAAAATGGAGGTTAGCGATCTCTTCTCCTCGTAGCTACGAAACCATAGCAACAAACGAAACTCAATTCCGACCTCTACAGCTCGCGGAATCACCCTTCGAAGATTGCTCGCACTAGGTTCGTCAATGGCTTTTCGGGGAGAGAGAAAGGGGAAAGAAGTTATGAATTTCCGTGCAAATCCGTCCTTTTATGCACGAAAAGTGCGCCTGGTATGTCAAAAAGTGCGCCGGCGCACTTTGGCCCCAAAAAGGCGCACTTTTGGAATTTTGTCAAAATTCCGCCGAATGATATTACAGAAGTGCGCCTGGCACTTTCAAAAGTGCGCCTGCGCACTTCAGGGCCCAAAATCGGCACTTTTTGGTGCATCACCGTTCCCCTCTTTGCAACTTCGACCCAACTTAAACCCGAATGACCCAAACCTCAAGGGGAGCTTAAGAGCACTGATTCCAGTACCCTAGTCCACCGATCTTGAGTTCCAAACCGTTTGGTTGAGCGGGGATGTTACAAGTCTCCACAACTTCAAGGATTTCGTCCCCGAAATCATCCCTAACTCATCCTAGCAATATGATACCGAACACACAGCTAAAATTGCAGCAATCCAAGTATCCTATTGACTTCCAAAATTCCTAACGACGAACCACCAGCCTTCCTTTAACTACTCATCAGCCCTACACCCACTCCCAACACTCTACTTTCACCGAGCACACCCTAGACCTTCTTGGAACCAACACCACAACAAGCAAACACAAAAGCATACATCAAGGGGAATTAATACCTGAATCATACACTTCCACTAACTCTGGGTACCACCGCCTCATACTCTCCTCAGTCTCCCAAGTAGCCGACTCACTCTCATGGTTCCTCCATACCACCTTGAGCTGCGGAATCTGCTTATTCCTCAAGACCCGGACTTGCCTATCCACGATCGCGACTGGCTTCTCCTCATAAGTCAAGTCTTGCTCAATCTCCACCTCCTCCGGCTAAATTACATGAGAAGGGTCCCCATGATACCGCCTAAGCACGCTCACATGAAACACATTGTGTATCCTTTCCAACTCCCTCGGCAAAGCCAACACATAAGCCATCGGACCCGACTTAGCGAGGATCTCATAAGGACCGATGTACCGAGGCACCAACTTCCCTTTTCTACCGAAACGCATTAGCCCTTTCCACGGCGACACCTTCAAAAATACCTTCTCCCCAACATTGAAACTCAGCTCTCTAGCACGACCGTCGGCATACGCTTTTTGCCTATCTTGAGCCGCTCTCAATCTCTCCTTGATAATCTAAACCCGATCAGCCGTCTCTTGCACAACTTGAGGACCCGACAACACCCTCGCACCTTCCTCATCCCAACACAAAGGCGTCCTACACTTCCTCCCATACAAGGCCTCAAAAGGAGCGGACTTCAAACTACTATGATACGAGTTATTATAGGCGAACTCAATCAAAGGTAGCAATTCAGTCCAAGGGGTTTGAAACTCCATAGCACAGCTTCTCAACAACTCCTCCAAAGTAAGGATCGTTCTCTCCGATTGCCCATCAGTCTGAGGATGATACGCCGTCGAGAACTTGAGCTTAGTTCCCAATGCTGTATGCAGCCCCTCCCAAAAATGAGACGTGAAACTCGGATCCTGATCAGAGACGATGGATTGAGGAACCCCATGCAACCTTACCACCTCTTCTATATATAACTTTGCCAACACCTCCACACTAGGCCTAAACCGAATGGGTACGAAATGCGCAACTTTCGTCAAACGATCGACTATTACCCACAAGGCATCCTTCCCCTCTCTAGTCGGCGGAAAACCCGATACAAAGTCCATGGTGATGTCCGCAAACTTCCACTCCGGAATAGGTAGGGACTGAAGTAACCCACCCGGAGCTCTATGCTCCGCCTTAGCCTTCTAACAAACCAAACAAGTCGCCACATAACGAGCCACATCCTTCTTCATTCCTGGCCACCAAAAACTTAACTTCAGGTCATTGTACATCTTTGTCATCCCGGGATGCATAGCATACATCGAGGAATGAGCCTCCTCCAAAATCCCCTTCCTCAATTCCTCTACTTCCGGCACGCACACTCGACCCTTGCATTTCAACAATCCGCCAACTACCTCAAATCCATTATCCATGCCTTTTTCAACTTCCCCTCGAATAGCCACCAGAGTAGCATCCTTGAGCTGCTCCTCACCAATCCTATCATTCAGCATAGGCCTAATGTTGAGCTTGGCAAACAAACTTCCCACATCATCTAACTGCATCTTTACCCTTAAAGCTCTAAGATCCACCAACTTCTTTCGACTTAAAGCATCCGCAACCACATTAGCTTTACCAGGATGGTAGTCAATGGTACAGTCATAATCCTTCAAGAGCTCCACCCAACGCCGTTGCCTACCATTCAGCTCCTTTTGATCCATAAGGTGCTTAAGACTCTTGTGATCGGTCATGATCTTAAACGTCTCACCATACAAATAATGCCTCCACAATTTCAAGGCGAACACCACTGCAGCTAACTCCAAATCATGGGTTGGGTAGTTCACCTCATGCACCCTAAGCTGTCGAGAGGCATAGGCGACAACCTTCCCATTCTGCATCAACACACAGCCCAATCCTTGCAAAGACGCATCACTAAACACCACATACTCTCCACCTTCTACTGGCAAAGTCAACACCGGAGCTGAAGTCAACTTCTTCTTCAACTCCTCAAAGCTCCTCTGACATTCCTCGCTCCACTCATACTTCGACTCCTTCCTCAACAACTTATGTAGAGGAGACGCTATGGTAGAGAACCCCTCTACAAACCTTCGGTAGTAACCAGCTAACCCCAAGAAGCTCCTCAGTTGCGACACATCCTTAGGTGGAGACCAATTAACCACCGCTTCAATCTTCTTTGGGTCAACCTCCACGCCTCTTTTAGAAACCACATGCCCAAGAAACAATACTTCTTCTAACCAAAAGGCACACTGCGAGAACTTGGCAAATAGTTGCTGCTCCCTCAACCTATGAAAAACAATCCTCAAGTGCTCCTCATGCTCCTTCCTAGTCTTAGAATAAATGAGGATATCATCGATGAACACTATCACGAACTTATCCAAATATTCGTGGAAGACCTTGTTCATGAGAGCCATGAACGCGGCCGGAGCATTGGTGAGACCAAACGGCATCACCAGAAACTCATAGTGTCCATAGCGGGTCCTAAAGGCTGTCATTGGCACCGATCCTTCCTCCACCTTCAACTGGTGATAACCCGACCTCAAGTCTATCTTCGAGAACACCTCAGCCCCTTGCAATTGATTGAAGAGATCGTCTATCCTTGGAAGTGGGTAACGATTCTTGATCGTCGCCTTGTTCAACCGCCTATAGTCAATACACATCCGCATCGACCCATCCTTCTTCTTCACAAACAACACCGGTGCCCCCCACGGTGATACGCTTGGGCGGATGAACCCCTTATCCAAGAGCTCCTGCAATTGCTCCTTCAACTCCTTTAACTCCGCCGGTGCCATGCGATAAGGTGGAATAGAGATTGGAGCAGTTCCAGGGACCAACTCTATATTGAACTCCACCTCACGCTCGATCGGTGCCCCAGGTAGTTCCTCAAACACATCCGCGAACTCCCGAGCTACAGGTACCTTCTCCAACTCCTCATTCCGTTCAACTGACACTTGCACCAACAAAGCCTCACACCCTTCTTGAATCAGAGAAAAAGCTTGCATTGCTGAAATTACTCCCATAGGTGCAGACTCCCTCTTCCTAACACCCTTGAACACCACCTGGCCGACACCTCCCACCTGAAGCAACACCTCCTTCTTCTGACAATCAAGCAAAGCCCCATGCCTAGCCAACCAATCCATGCCGAGGATAACATCGAATTCATTGAAAGGAAGCACCACCAAATCAGCCAAGAACTCTACACCTCCCACTAACACTTTACACCCTCTACACACTCTATCCACCCGAACAGAAGTCCCCAAAGGAGTTCTGACGCCCCAACTAACACCCAAACTACTAGTTACAACACCCAGACTACTCAAACATTTCTCAGATACAAAGGAATGGGTTGACCCTGAATCAAACAGAACATAAACTGAAAGGCCCAAGATCGAGATCATACCAGTCACCACGTCGTTCGCATTCTCTGCCGCACCCCTGGTAAGAGCATAAAGCCTCCCTTGCTCCCCTCCAGCTCCAACAGGTGTGGCATTAGCTCCTGTCCCTCGTCCAGCACCCCTACCAAAGCTGCCTCCTCCTCTCCCTCCGTAACTCCCAGACGGAGCTCTAGGGCCCTGCACCGATCCCACAGACTGAGTTGGGGTAGCTCTCTTGGTTGGACAGTTCAGACTCCTGTGTCCGCGCTGCCCACAAGTGTAACAGGTCACACCTGCCAACAGATGGCAAACTCCGAAGTGACGCTTCCCACATTTGTCACATAGTGGTAACCCGGACGGTGCTCCTCCCGAACGGACTGTGCCACTAGTACGAGCAGGGCAAGCCACACTCTTATGACCTGGTCGGCCACAAGTGAAACAAGTCATCGTACCCCTCGTTGGCATCGACTGGCTGCCCCTGAACCCAGAAAAGGAAGTCTGAGTTCTCTTCGCTGGGTAACTGTGAATGGCAGACTGAGTAGGCGGGGCAGTAGCCTTCCTCTTCTTCTCTTCCTTCTTTCGGTTCTCCAACCTCTCCCTCTCTAGCGCCGCGCCTTAACCGACACTAAACTCCCCATATTAGCGGTGGTGACTCCCTCCTGAATCTCCACTCTCAACCCATTCTTGAACTTGTTAATGAGCTTCCTCTCCCGGTTGGCCCGCTCATCATACCACTTAGAGAGAGAAGTGAACTCTATGTAATATGCCAGAATGGACTTCTCCCCTTGCTCCAAACTCATGAACTCCTTGGCTTTCTCCTCACGCCAAAGGTCCGGGCAAAACTGATCACGAAACACCTCCACAAACTCATCCAACTCCATCTCTGGCGGAACCACTCGACTCTGTGGCATCGACCTCCACCAATTCAGTGCATGCCCCTTAAGCAGAAAAGTCATTGCTTGCACCTTCAACCCTTCCTCAAGTTCCATTTGCAGGAACTTGTACTCACATTCCTGGAGCCACTGCTCTGCCACCTCAGGATCCGCTGCTTCCCCAATGAACTCCCCAAAATTCCATCCCTTCAACATACTCGGCTGAAACCTAGGAGCTCCTCCTCCAAAACCCGAGTTCCCAGTGGACCTACTTCCCCTTGCTTGACTGGATTCACTACAGGAGGACATTAAACATTTCAGTTGACCGCTCAAGAAACTTCAAACAACTCAATTCACCACTTGATTTCAAAACATCCCACCCATTTAAAACAGTTTGACAAAAACCCTTGGAATGTCGGTCCCGTACCGATGTCTCATCCTCCCTCCCAACGAGGTTAATTACTCCCCAAAGAGAGAAGATAATCAACCGGTACAGCAGCGACAAACCAGGCTCTGATACCATTTGTAACACCCGTTCCTAATCAACCCGAGTAAACCCGTGGTTGAGCCGGTCCCAGGGACTACCGAGTAAAAACAAGGGTAAAACAGTGAAATTGGCGGTGATCAAAAGACAATAAAAATATGGGAGGCCTCCATAGAAACGCGAAACTGAAATCCGAGTACAATCCAATCCATCATAAATCCTCCAAACCAACATAAATCAGAAAGTACATAAAAAAGGAACCCCAAAATCCCATAGTCAACTGAAATGAATAGAAAAGTCAACTCTGCGTAATCCCAGTCTTCACCTCATGGCTTCCGTCCAGAACTTCACGAAATCAACCTCGAACTCAAACTCCTCAGCTACCTCTACTAGCCACGAGATCCTGAAAGGGGAAAAGGGATCAATTTCCTATTGAAATTGAGTGAACCCACTGGGCCTACCTACACGTTGTCCTACTCTATGGAGCGGTCCCAACTCTGCACAAGACATCCAACAATGGAACCAAACCCAACCCCCCTTTCCATATTTTAATTCCCTAAAAGCAGTCTAGGTGATCACGTTGGTCAGTTCTTGTTCTCAAGCACAATTCATAGCAATAGAATCACACAGAACTAATACATCAATCCACGGCACACACAGCATCATCACATCACATCCATCAACCAAGTCACTACCACAACCACAAGCACACAAACATTCACGTTCATATTATCTAGGTGAGTTATTAGGCGCCAAGGAGTTATCCACATCACCACCGCCGGCCGACGCACTTCCCTACCGCATGGGAAGTCCTCGCGCTCCCCTACCGCATGGGGAACGCGTTCTCATTAACCATCATCGTCATCATCAATCTCATCATCAATCTCATCACTCCCTTGACACCCATGTCAAGGGGATCCACCCCAGTGGATCAGACTCAACAACCAGTACCTCGGGTGGGGTAGTGTGGGCTCCTTCCGGTTCTATTTCCAACATACAATTCTCAACATCACATTCTCAACTCATACATCACATCTACTACCAACATACAACACAAATCAGCCACATCTCATTCATAGTCCATAGTTCACAACACATCTCGTCCTCCATGCCCCTGTCATGTTCACAGCAAACACATCACAATCAATAGGATAACCGGCTAGCTCACCGGCCTCCCCCACCTGCAAGTACAGGGGAAGCCATGTCATGAGTCTAGGGGTCACCCACCTGTTCCTCTTATTCAGAGCGACCCCACATTGGCAGGGCAACTCTCCTGCGTCCACAACCAGCAATTCATAATATCATAGCACCCGCACTCATTTCACAACCATCCTAATTCTCATTTCTATGTCAATCCATTACTTAATTCACTTCAGTTCACACCCAACCCCAAAGCATAGCAATCAACAACAACAATCAACCACGGCAATCATCAATAGCAATCAAGTACATTCACAGAACAGTTTATCCCCTTTTACGCTCATCATTTTCATGCATAACCTAGGTTTTGTTCTAAGTCCAATTGAAGCTCCTCACGCTGTCCAATCTACTTACACAACGCTAAGCCCTCACCTGGAATAGAAGACGAGGCTCTAATCGTCTTCTAGTTCCCCAGAAACTCGATTCCCAACCACCAAACTCGTAGCTCTACCCTTCCTTACTGCTCACGACCTACACCCAGAAACCCAAAATGGAGGTTAGCGATCTCTTCTCCTCATCGCTACGAAACCATAGCAACAAACGGAACTCAATTCCGACCTCTACAGCTCCCGGAATCACCCTTCGAAGATTGCTCGCACTAGGTTCGTCAATGGCTTTTCGGGGAGAGAGAAAGGGGAAAGAAGTTATGAATTTCGTGCAAATCCGTCCTTTTATGCACGAAAAGTGCGCCTGGTATGTCAAAAAGTGCGCCGGCGCACTTTTGGAATTTTGTCAAAATTTCGCCGAATGATATTACAGAAGTGCGCCTGCGCACTTCAGGGCCCAAAATCGGCACTTTTTGGTGCATCACCGTTCCCCTCTTTGCAACTTCGACCCAACTTAAACCCGAATGACCCAAACCTCAAGGGGAGCTTAAGAGCACTGATTCCAGTACCCTAGTCCACCGATCTTGAGTTCCAAACCGTTTGGTTGAGCGGGGATGTTACACCAAAGACAATTTAAGCGGGTTGCTATGCAAAGCATTAGTAACAGAGTTAGACAAGACCAACTCCAAGGAATGAATGGACAAACAATTTAAGCGGGTTGCTATGCAAAGCATTAGTAACAGAGTCAGACAAGACCAACTCCAAGGAATGAATGGACAAACAATAAGCCTCATGAGGGGTAGAATATTACATACCATCCTTGAGGCGAAATGTACCACTATCCTTTCCGACCTTTGAAGACAACGAGCCATGCTTGACATCGATGGTCTAGCCGGCTGTTTCTAGAAAAGGTCTACCTAAGAGAAGAGTTACATCCACCTCTCGAGTATCTAGGACAACGAAATAAGCTGAAATGGTGAACGGACCACAATGAACAGACACATCCTCTGTCATCCCCCTAGGTGTCTTTATAGATCTATAAGCTAACACGAGATGCAAACTAATAGGCTTCAATTCTTGATATGATCCAACAATGCTACCCTGATGCCAATCGGTACTCCTACACCCCACCAGGGTCACCTGGCCGAGATAAGACCCTAGGACCTCACAAGAGGCATATAGAACCTACGGCAGGCCATCTTCAAGCCCTAAAGCAAAGGTACGCTCTGAAATATCGACTAAGCCCTTCCCTTGCAGGTAGAAAGGCTCCACGAGATGGAATGCTATTCCAGGCCATGCTGCTGGCCAAGGATATAAGCCCTAGCAAGGAAGAACAACCTCAACCTGCTCCTAGCCTGACTGATGACACTCCATTTGACATGATTATCAGCCTCATTTGAGCGACATTTCCTTGCTTAAGACATGGTTTTTAGGGTAGAATAATGAATATTCAATTAATTGCTCTATATCGTGCCATTTGTGTTACTTTGGCCCGTTTCGGGTCTATTTGATGGTTTTCTAGTGTTTCTATGTTAGCACAGGTTTTTGCCATCAAATAAGTAGTCAAGGACGTGTCTAAGGCACTAGAACCTCGAGGAATCGCACCGGAATCGATCCAAGGAGCCAATCAAGTCGAACCAATTCCTGCCCCGATTTACACTAAAGTCTTCGGCGAAAACCCTAGCACAAATCCACTGATGTCAACTAAAGGATGTTTTCGGCGAAAACACTAAGTTTTCGCATAGAACTGTTGAACCGAAAACCATAGAAGAAATCAGCCGGCGGTCATCCACTTTTGCACTAGGATTTTTGGCAAAAATTCCTTCCTATTTTTGGCGAAAATCTTAGTTAAAATCCGGCGGTACTGGGGTTAAGTATAAATACTTAACCGGCGGCCCAAATAAATAATATACTTTTCAGAATCATAATTTCCAACTAATACCGATTACTTCAGAATTCTCTCAAGTTCTGGAGCAGAGTTAGAGTCCAAAGAGCCGGAAAGAGATCATGATGCCATCCCTTCCATCTCGAAGACTCGGAGCTAGGATTGCAGCTTACCGGAAGATCGAAGTTCTGTCGGAGTCGTCTCAATTAGGTTTTTCAGATCCTTTTCTGTTCTTCCTCTGTATGATGAACTCTACCTTTGTCTTTGATTCTTTTGTGAAAAACATGGGTAGCTAAACTCTTAGAGCTTAGACTAGATGAACCCTAAGTGACTCAGGGCTTTAAAGCGGTCACGGATCGGCGGTGATTAGATTCAAAGTTTAATCAGTTTCTCTTTCATGTTTGATTTGTTCTTCGTCGTGCATGTTTCTTGTCTGGATTGATCACCTAGATTAGATTCTTGTTAAGCTAAGGATAGAAGCGAACGCTCGCCTTACTTCAAAACATCAAATCGAACAATTAAGCCTTATAATTAGAGTGTGCCTTTCGTAGGAACCGATTAGGGTTAATCCACTGCAAGAGTAACTTATAAATCATTAGTAATTCCCCCAGTTAAGTTAAGTCGTTGCGAGAGCCGACCGTACCCGGGTGGCTAATTAATCTTGGTAGCTAGAACGGATAGAGCGAACGTTCACCGGTCTTAAACCTAAGGGTCAGGAGTTATGGTGGTGTCTTAGAAATTGATTGAATGAGAATTAAAATCTGCTGATCTGTTGATTGCCTATGCTCTGGTGAACGAAGGGGGATTCAAAGTCTAAGTTCGTCTGTCATCTCTGTTTTCAACCCTAATTTCCAATCTGTTTTCTTTTTAATTTTTTTTATTTCCCTGCATTTCTTAGAATTAGAATTCGTGGAACTCACACCACGCACGAAGTGTTTAACCTGAGTAATCGATCATTAGAAGACCCGTGGAATATGATCTACCGTAGCTTTTTAGCTTGGTAGTATTTGATCACTGTTCTGCAGCTCATCACTAACCTCTAGAAGCCCTGAAGAAGAAGTCGGCCCCTTGAGTGACCCTCTGGAAGCATTTCTGGAGTATAGGAGGAAAAGAGCCCGAGAATACTTGGCCTGTAGAGGAGAGCTTCTAAGGAATGACCCTGAGCTGAGCCATGAGAAGAATTGGAATCCTTGGCCCCGAGGCGTGACACTTAGACCGACCCAACCCCCGGAGAGCTACATCAGGAGCTACATGGAGGCCTACCTGAAGCTTAAAGAAAATGGCCCGAGCGGAAACAGAGAAGGCCCAAGGAAAGAACAGCCCGAGCCCTAGACAGGCAGCCAGGCCGATCAAAGGAATTCCATGAAGCCGGTCACGAAGACCGGGTCTTTTGGACAAGGCCCTTGCCACTGAACTAGCCCGGAGCACCAGGCCCGCGACCGCCACCCGAATCAATCCCGGCGCCCGGCAGGTCAAGCGCACTGGACTGCCACACGCGCCGAACCAGCCCGAGCAGCCGTACGCGGACAAATTAGGGTTTTTGACCTAATTTAGGTCTTTTATTCTGCTTTAAAGACTACAACTATTATTTTATGTTTTATTCCTTTTTAATAGGATTATTTAGGGGTTTTAGAATTCTATTTAGGAATAGGACTTTTTATTTTATTCTTATTTAGGAAGTAGTGTTTAGGGAGGAGAGCTTGCTCCCTCACCTATATATAGAGGCCGCCGGTCACCCTTTGTATTCAGACTTTTATGAAATAAACAACCCCCTTTGATAGAACTTTGTTCTTGAAACCCTTATTGTATCTGCATATTGCGATACTGAAGGCTCGACTTATCATCAAGAACATCCATCTCTTGGCATGGCGTCTACGACTTGATACTTCTGGTTCCTAGCTGTTATATAGCTAATGGGTCAAAGTCCTCATCCGCCCCCGGTTCCCGACGGTTCTACCTCGTTGCACGGTCTCAACTTGCGGTGTTCAAGGGTCGTCTGCCCACGGTTGCAGCGGTTCACATCAGTTGGTATCAGAGCACGGTTCAGCTCACGGACCACAATCTATCCCAGTCTCCAAGTTTACCTGGATTCATATCCTTTACTTTTTTCAGAAAAATAGCTTCGAAAATTCCCTTCTATTTCAATTCTTGTTTCAGTTTCGAGTTAAGAAAAAGAAAAGAAAGCAAGGCCCCCTTGCCACGTTATTTCTTTTCGTGGTAAGTTTATTTCTAAGAAGAGGGGATAGAAAATAGCATCCGTTTGCTAGTACTAACCATGGCAGACGAGAGATTAGCCAACATGGAAGACCACCTTCAGAATCTGGAAGCTACCATGGCCGCCGTCCAAGAAACCCTAGCCAGGCTTCAAGCCGGGAGAGGACAAGATGAGCGCCAAGAGGACAGCCCTGAAGGCCTGAACCGACGAGCCCGAAGGCTAGGTCAGGAGGTTGATGATGATTTCAGCAACCTCAAGCTCACCATGCCCAAGTTTGCCGGCAATTACAATGCCGACGAGTACTTGGATTGGGAGAGAAGTATGGAGGACTTCCTCGAGTGCCACCACTATTCTGAACGTAAGAAGGTAATCCTCGCCACTCTTGAATTCATTTACTATGTTGCTCTATGGTGGAGCCAATTCAAAGGCCGGATTCAACGAGATGAGGAAGACCCGATCGAGTCGTGGAGAGATCTCAAGAGAATAATGAGGAAGAAGTTCGTTCCTGGAACTTACATCCGAGACTTACACACCTCCCTCCGGAACTTAAAGCAAGGCACCATGTGTGTGGAGCAATACACCAAGGAGATAGAGATGTTGGTAGCCAGACTTGACCTCCGAGAAGAACCTGAAGCAAAGATAGCCCGGTTTGTGGGTGGGCTACACCCCGAGATCGTGCATCAAGTCAACATACTTAACTATGTTGACTACGAGGATCTCAAGGCCCTAGCCAACCGTGTGGAGAGAGAGTTGAAGAGGGGTTACATGAGAAGATCAGGGAGTGCCCCATGGAGAGGAGGCTCGAGTACAAGCCAAGCCCCATGGAAGCCCGAACAGCCCCGAGGCTCAAGCTCACGGCCAAACCCTAACCTTAGGGATTCGGTACCAGCGGTAACATCTGCCCAACCTACTTCTAAGGTACAGAATTCTAACCCACGTCCTAGTGGAGTTGTATGTTTTAAGTGTCAAGGTAGAGGACATATCTCAAGGGACTACCCTAACCAACGGACGATGGTGGTAAGAGAAGGAGGAATCGAGACAGATGATGAGGAAGAGGAGAAGAAGGAAGAAGAAGAAGAGTTTGATGAAGGAGAAGAAGTTAAGCCCGAAGGGCTTGAGAAGTTTGCAGGGTTAATTCTAAAACCCTAGCACCCGGCGCCCCGACACCCAGCCCCGTCGCTGCCCGGCCGGGCCCGACCAGCCCCGGCGCCCAGCCTTGGCGCTGCCCGACCAGGCCCCGGCGCCCCAGCACTCGGCCCCGACCTCGACCGACGTAGGCCGACCAGCCTCGGCGCCCTAGCACCCAGACCTGGTGCTGCCCGACCAGGCCTGACCAGCCCTAACGCCCCAGCGCTCGGCCCCGACCCCGGTGCTGCACGACCAGGCCCCTGCGCCCCAGCATTCGGCCCCGATGCCGACTGGCCCGCCACGACCAATCTGAGCGCCCCAGCACCCGGCGCCGCTCTGCCCGACCAGGCCCCGGCCGCCCCATCACCCAGCCCCGACCTGTCACTGTCCGACGCCCCGCGGCGCATCACCACCCGACGTGGCCCCCGGCAGAGCACTACCCGACGAGTCCAGCGCGTCCCTGCCCGCCGCTCCGTCCCGGTCCTGCCCAACCCCGACGTGACAATGCCTGACGCATCACTGCCCGCGCCGCTGCCTTCCCATTGCCCACCGCCACCGGCTCCCTACTGCCCGCCGCCGCCTCCCCACTAGCTACTGCCGCCGCCTCCCCACTGGTCGCTGCCGCTGGCTTCCCACTGCCCGCCGCCGCCAACTTCTCACTGCCCGACGCTGTCGCCTCCCCACTGCCCGAAGCCGCCGCCCCGCCTGACGTTCCCTAGCCCGACGCTTCACCGATGGTCCTCTGTGCACCCAAAATTCAATGAGAGATCACCTCCCGACGTATTTTGAGAGCTGCCCCGAGTGAAGAAGATCCGTATGCTGACCCGGATGTGGAAATGAGTGAGGAACTATCACCGGACACTTCTCCAAGCCTTAATATTGTTGTTGATAGTTTTTCAGGAGAAGGAGCTATGGAGACCGATGGAGAAAGCACTGAAGGACCCGAGCTTTGGTCCGTTGCTGACTCAAGTGACACTCCTAGGTCTAAAGATGATGCTGAATCTTTCCGACCGTGGCCAATAAAATGGCTGAAGTTTGGAAAAGGGTGATGAGTGTTAGAAGAGAACCCGAGATAGATTTGGGGACAAATCCAAGGCAAGAAGAGGAGGATGATATGATCCAACAATGCTGCCCTGATACCAATCGGTACTCCTACACCCCACCAGGGTCACCTGGCCGAGATAAGACACTAGGACCTCACAAGAGGCATATAGAACCTAGGACAGGCCATCTTCAAGCCCTACAACCAAGGTACGCTCTGAAATATCGACTAAGTCCTTCCCTTGCAGGTAGAAATGCTCCACGAGATGGAATGCTATTCCAGGCCATGCTGCTGGCCCATGATATAAGCCCTAGCAAGGAAGAACAACCTCAACCTGCTCCTAGCCTGACATCTAGAAGCCCTAAAGAAGAAGTCGGCCCCTTGAGTGACCCCCTAGAAGCATTTCTGGAGTATAGGAGGAAAAGAGCCCGAGAATACTTGGCCTAGAGAGGAGAGCTTCCAAGGAATGACCCTGAGCTGAGCCATGAGAAGAATTGGAGTCTTTGGCCACGAGGCGTGACACTTAGACCGACCCAACCCCCGGAGAGCTACATCAGGAGCTACTTGGAGGCCTACTTGAAGCTTAAAGAAGACGGCCCGAGCGGAAACAAACACTACAAAAAAAGGAGTATTTAGCGTCGGTCGGCACGAAAGTATTTAGCGTCGGTTAGACAAACGACCGACACTAAAACGTTGACTCGCGTTTGACCGACATTTAGCGTCGGTCGCCGGTTGACCGACGCTAAATGACCGACGCTAAATCTAGTTTACGGTTAGAAAAAAAATCTGTATTTAGCGTTGGGCGTTATTCAATTTAGCGTCGGTCATCGACCGACGCTAAATACACACACCTATTTCCACCCTAACCCTAAAAAAATCTGTATTTAGCGTCAGGCATTTTTTCAATTTAGCGTCGGTCATCGATCGACGCTAAATACACACACCTATTTAAACCTCTCAGTCACCACCCTAACCCTAAATCATTCTCCTCTCTCTCCTGAAACTCTCCCACCTCTCTCAAAAACCTCTCAAACCCTCATCCTTTAACTCCCTACCCCCTCCCTCACAAAACCACCACCGCCGCCCCTCCCTCACAAAACCACCACCGCCGCCCCTCCCTCACAAAACCACCCCCGCCGCCGCCTCTCCCTCACAAAACCACCACCGCCGCCCCTCCCTCACAGATCCACCACCGCCACCGCCCCTCCCTCACAAAACCACCCCCGCCGCCGCCTCTCCCTAACAAAACCACCACCGCCGCAGCCCCTCCCTCACAAAACCGCCGCCGCCACCGCCTCTCCCTCACAAAACCACCACCGCCGCCGCCCCTCCCTCACAGATCCACCGCAGCCGCCGCCCCTCCCTCACAAAACCGCCGCCGCCGCCGCCCCTCCCTCACAGATCCACCACTGCCGCCGCCCCTCCCTCACAAAACCACCACCGCCGCCGCCCCTCCCTCACAGATCCACCACCGCCGCCGCCCCTCCCTCACAAAACCACCACCGCCGCCGCCCCTCCCTCACAAAACCACCCCCGCCGCCGCCCCTCCCTCACAGATCTAGAAACACAAATCTAGAAAAATCCAGATCTTGGAAAACACAGATCTGGAAAAAATGAATATAAAAAGCGAAGATAAAAAATGAAAATAACAATCAAAAATTAAAAACAAATATAAACAAAAAACTAAACCCACCCAACCGACTAACCAACCAGTGGGTGGCTGGGCGAATTTTGCGTTGGTTGGTCAGAACATTTAGCGTCGGTTACTGTTTCGACCGACGCTAAAATTTAGCATCACCGTTATTCGCGTCGGTCGGTTCAACCGACGCGACATGTTTTTAGCATCGGCTCTGACCGATGCTAAAAACCCAGTCTGACCGACGCCATATGTATATTTTTTGTAGTGAGAGAAGGCCCAAGGAGAGAACAGCCCCGAGCCCTAGACCGGCAACCAGGCCGATCAGAAGAATTCCACGAAGCCGGTCACGAAGACTGGGTCTTTTGGACCAGGCCCACGACCGCCACCCGAATCAAGCCCGGCGCCCGGCCGGTCAAGCCCACCGGGCCGCCACACGCGCCGAACCGACCCGAGCAGCCGTACGCGGCCAGATTAGGGTTTTTGACCTAATTTAGGTCTTTTATTCTGCTTTAAAGACTACAACTATTATTTAGGATTATATTTAGGAATAGGACTCTTTTTTTTATTCTTATTTAGGAAGTAGTGTTTAGGGAGGAGAGCTTGTTCCGTCACCTATATATAGAGGCCGCCGGCCACCCTTTGTATTCAGACTTTTATGAAATAAACAACCCCCTTTGATAGAACTTTGTTCTTGAAACCCTTATTGTATCTGCATGTTGCGATACTGAAGGCTCGACTTATCATCAAGAGCATCCATCTCTTGGCGTGGCGTCTACAACTTGATACTTCTGGTTCCTAGCTGTTATATAGCTAACGGGTCAAAGTCCTCATCCGCCCCCGGTTCCCGACGATTCTACCTCGTTGCACGGTCTCAACTTGCGGTGTTCAAGGGTCGTCTGCCCACAGTTGCAGCGGTTCACATCAATTCTCCTAGATTCAGTTTTTTCATACATGCATGTAGGCATAACATTGATGGAAACACCTAGTGGTGAACCCGTCGTTGGCGATTTACACAAATAACTAACAAAGCTACAAAAGCTAGGGTAGATCGTATTCCACGGGCCTTCTATGATTGACTACTCCAACAACTAGCAAAATACTCGAATGCAAGCACTTCGTGCGTGGTGTGAGTTCCACGACTTCTAATTCTAAGAAATGCAGAGAAAATTAAAAATTAAACGAAAGCAGATTGGAAAGTAGGGTTTGAAAACAAAGATGACAGACGAACTTAGACTTTGAATCCCCCTTCGTTCCCCAGAGCATTGGCAATCAACAGATCAGCGGATTTCGATTGTCATTCAATCAATTACTAAGACACCACCATAACTCCTTACCCTTAGGTTTAAGACCAGCGAACGTTCGCTCTATCCGTTCTAACTACCACTATTAACTAGCCGCCCGGGTACGGTCGCCTCTCGCAATGACTTAATTAACTGGTGCAATTACGAATGATTTATGAGTTACTCTTGCAGTGGATTAACCCTAACCGGTTCCTACGAAAGGCACGCTCCAATTATAAGGCTAATTGTTCAATTGGATGTTCTAAAGTAAGGCGAGCGTTCGCTTCTATCCTTAGCTTAACAAGAATCTAATCTAGGTGATCAATCCAGACAAGAACCATGAACAATGAAGAACAAATCAAACATGAAACAGAAACTGATTGAATTTCGAATCTAATCACCGCCGATCCGTGACCGCTTTAAAGCCCTGGGTCACTTAAGGTTCATATAGTCTAAGCTCTAACGAGTTTAGCTACTCATGTTTATCACAAAAGAATCAAAAACAAAGAAAGAGTTCATCATCCAGAGGAAGAACATAAAAGAATCTTAAAAACCTAATTTAGACGACTCTGACAGACTTCGATCTTCCATAAACTACACTCCTAGCTTCGAGTCTCCGAGGTGGAAGGGATGGTGTCACGATCTCTTTCCGGCTCTTCAAACTCTCACTCTTCGCTCCAGAACTTCAGAGAATTCTTCAAATTCTGATTTCGAAATGTATATTATGATGTATATCTTATTTGGGCCGCCGGGTTAAGTATTTATACTTAACCCTAATCAGCCAGATTTCTTCTATTATTTTCGCCGAAAATATTGAGGAATTTTCGGCGAAAATTCCTTTGCAAATGAAGGGTCCGCCGGCTGATTCTCCCTGAACTTCCTTCTCGGTTCGAAAACTTCATCCTTTCGCCGAAAGTTTCCTTAAGTTAACAACAGCCGATTTGTGAACATATTTTCGGCGAAAATTCCTTTGTAAACTGAGCAGGAATTTTCTGAACTTTGATTAACTCCTTTGATCGATCCCGGTGCAATCCTTCGAGATTCCAACGCCTTAGACACGTCCTTGGTTACTTATTCGATGGCAAAAAACCTATGCTAACATAAAAACAATAGAAAACCATCAAATAGACCCGAAACGGGCCAAGGTAACACAAATGGCACGAGATAGGGCAATCGATTGAATATTCGTTATTCTACCCTAAAAACCATGTCTTAAGCAAAGAAATGTCGCTTAAATGAGGCTGATAATCACGTCAAATCGAGTGTCATCAAATACCCCACACTTAAGCTTTTGCTTGTCCTCAAGCAAACTGAATAGAAACGCTCATGTTCATAAATGATAAGATCGATTAAATTGGAGCTCAATCAAACACAATGAATTATTAGACAGCTAATTCCTAGAACAAGAAACCTGACATGTATACAGATCAGTCAAACAACCTGGTCTGACTAATAAACTGCACACGACAAGTAATTAGCAACCAATTATGCACGAATTTGACCTAACCGACCAGACTCCTCACACAGGATATATATAGTACAATGGGAACTCTCACTCTCTGTATTTAAGGACGTGTTTCTGCTCTCAATCATTTTCTGTTACTGAATTCTGTCATAGGTTTGCATTTTGACCACATCTCCACCACTGTGACAACACGAGTATCTAGTCAAGAAGGACTTCCCTGCTAGGACCGTAATGAAATCTACACTACTTGGGTTTATGATGAGATGGATGATGGGAATGTATGATGATGGCTTTGTGCGGTGTAGCTTTCGACTAACTTCTCTCGAATCTAATCTATGGCTTCCTACCGTCTAACCAAACACGGGTGGAATAATGAACGCTCGTCCTATGATACCCTCAAGAAACCTAGCACTTGATTTTTTTTCTTTACACGATATTTACTTTTCTTTTCAACTTTTCTCAAGCAACTTTTCTTTTGACTTTGTTCTTCCATTTGTAGGGAGAAGAACGTTTTATTGAACTAGAAACTTTGAAACTTTTTTTATTTTTCTTTTCTTCATTTTTTTTTGAAATTTTCTTTCTTTTTTTTCTTACTTTACTTTTTTTTTCTTTTGTTCCAATTTTCTTTTAGTTGCTAGAGGGGTTTACACGTCTGGACATATTAGTTAAGACCACCTGTTTAATGGCTATAGGCAGGTTACCACAAACCGACTTCCGGTAGGTCAATCTAGAACTACAACCACAGGGGATCAACGGGGAATGAAAGAAATGGGAAATGGCTGTAATGTATTATCGAACCGAAAGAACAGGCCAAGCTCAAGGGTCTACACCTAATGGATTTATCGTTTGGTAGGCTATCTGGCTAAGTAGCTGAATCTAGGTGCCCCTATCCTTCTAGAACTCGTGTCATCGTGTGGTCTCGAGTAGGTCTCACGCAAATTCTAACTCATTCAAGTAAACATAAAACCACTCAGAAAGAATTAAAATTGCAAGTTACGTGCAATGGATCAAAAGCTCACAGTTGGTTTGCTAGTCGGATTCGGTCATTTTCATGCAATCAAGGCTACAAACTACAAGTGTGATTTCAAAAAATTCTGTTCTGACTAGGCAATTTAGCATCAAAGTATACAAGTTGGTTCTCAAATTCTAGGTTAAGCAGTCTAAGCATCATTATGATGGTTTGAACAACAACTTAACATCAAAAATCAAGAACTGAGCCATTCTAATGCTAGAGAGACTGGAATGGAATCACGAGGCACACATAAAACAATATCAAGGGCAATCAAGTTCATGCAAGGTTCTCTAGCATCCTACCCCACACTTAAATCGGACTGTGTCCTCACAGGACTAAAATTAGAGTTCAGAGTGAAGTAGAAGAACCTGGACTGAGATGATTGGCGTAGGGGATGAGCACGGGTCCTCAGAGCGGAGGGAATCTACCAAAGTGAAGCAAAGGGAATCTCCCAACTGCCTATAAAACAAAAACAAATAAAACATAAAAAGGAAACCGGGACAAGTGTCCCGGATCCACACAGAAAAAAGTTGGACCGAAATCCGAAAAGAATAAATAAAAAGAAGGGACAAGGAAAAGGACACCACCTGATCATGGCTGGTCAGGGGTGTTGGGGGGTGGAAAGTGGAGGTGCTCGCCGAGCTGGCGTTGCCACGCCAGCTGAGCCTCATATCGCCTGTCGGCACGGCGCATATGCTGCTGCATAATAGTCCATCTCGCCTCGTGGGTGGCGTTGTTGGTGATGCGCCACTCCTGCAGTCGCTCATACAACTCACCAATGTCCGCGGGGTGCGGTCGGTGCTGAGGGTGAGGCGCCTCGTATGGATCTGGAATGTGCGGTGGCGACTAGTGAGCATACCCTGCCTGGTGATGTGGCGAGGGTATATAGTCTTGGAATTCTGGCAGTGGCTGGGGCTGCTGCTGCTCAGCATCATCTTCTTCCTCCGACTCGACCACATGCTGGAGGGGAGGATCTGCTGCCACCTAGGGACTGAGGTCCAGCTCTAAGTCGTACTCAACCGCTAAGTCTTCTCCAACGGTCCTAACGTGGTGTCGTGGAATGTTCGGGCCATATTCATGGCTGATGCCGAAGGAGATGATGAGCTGTCCTATGAAGTTACCTCCCAGGAGCGCACGAGGTAGCTTCCGCCTTTTGGTCTTCTGGCGGAAGATGCGAGCAAGCACCCAACCGGGGTGAAGAGGGTAGCTCTCTCGGATGGCTCAGAGAAGCATAAGCTCCTCCTTGAGGATATGGTGGCGATCCTTATTGGAACATATAAAAGAGATCTACGCCAAACCATATGAATAAATTTAAAGAGAGGGTGAGAGAGGGACTTAACTGAGTCATGACCCGTGAGGCGATCACCAGGCACTCCAGTCATGTGGCTCCAGAGCGCGTGGTACTCCTCATCGTCATCATCGTCGGCCCAGCCGAGGTGATGTCCATGATAGTGCTCATAGGGGATGCCTAGATGAGCAGCAAACTCATCGTAGGTGAGCTGCCTGTACACTCCACCCAGATAGAAGGTAACAACCTTCTGGCCTTGCCTCCTCTTATGCTCATCCAGATCAAAGGTCACCCAGAACTACTGAAGGGCGATGTCTGGAAAGTCGGCAGCTATGGTGGTCAGCTACAGGAGGTCGGCCGGTGCTACGGCGTCATGCACGTTCTGGTAGTAGTCCTCGTCGTGCTCGCTCAGGGACTCCATGGAAAGAGGGCGTACCTTAGCTCCCCGGATCTGCTCGATCTTCTGGAAGCACTCGAAGTAGAAGTCAGGTAGACGGGCGATAGTGCGATGGTACCCAGCCGGCGAGGTAATGCTGGAGGAGGGCCCTGAACGGCGGGTGTGACGGGAGCGGGGGCTCTGGAGCTCGAGGCAGCATCAAGTCGCGCCTTAGTCCTGCACTCAAAAGTGGTGTTCCTATAACCAGAATGAAACCAGATTAGTCAACTTAAATCCTACCCCACACTTAGTAGAAAAACTCAATTTCACAAAGAAATGAGGAAAACCGAGTGGGGGTAAGCAAAGCAGAGGAACCGGTAAGCATAGATAATAAAGTACATGCTTAGGAAAAACCATAATTGGATAAGCACAATCAGAGTTCAAAGAGTCAAACCGACATTCAGAAAGTCAACACTTATAGCATAATGAACCCTAATCATGGCAAGACTATCACAAAGCGGAGAATGACGGTAAAATATGATCCCAGATGGCAAACACAATAATCTGAACGAGAATGAACACATACGAAGCCAAATGATCAAAAACAGTTCATGGTCAAACTGACATTTCTCACAAGTCAACATCACAAAGAATCAATTGTATGCATAGCAACACATGATCAAATGATATGAAAATTAAGCACGACACTCCCTAAGCATGCTAGAACAGTTCAACAAGTTCAGCTAACCTAGTTCACACGAAATCAGTTGGCACGCAAATCGAGGCAAATCCGAAAAGTCATCCAAAAGTCAACCTCGATGAAATTCAGCAATCAATATATCAAAAGATTCGTATTGAAAAGTTCTACAACTTACCTTGAAGCCATGGATGCTAAAAATGAACGGTTTGGGAGAAATCGGAGAAAAACTCTGAAAACAAGGGTTTCGGTGAACTGGAGCTGTAGAGCTCCGATTCCAACGTTCTAGGGCTCAACGGAATCGGAAAAGGAAGGGGAAGGGAGCGACGGCGGTCGGCGATGGCGGCGGTTTAAAAAGGGTGGCGGTCGGCGGTAGTCGAAAACAGTAAGGGAGGGTTTTTTTTCGTTTTTAACTCGAAAATGGAAAGTGGGGTAAGAGAGGATAAGACCGGATTTTAAATGGAGGATTGGGTGATTTTCAAAAGGATTTTCGGCGAAAATAATAGGGAGTTTTCGCCGAAAATTGTAGTTCAAATGCACTGCCGGTTTTCAAATGGATTTTCACCGAAAATACCATAAATTTTCGGACCAAAAATATGAAACAGGGGAATGGCTTCGAAAATTCAAAAGGCGATTTCACCGAAAATAGGGGTGTATTTCGCCAAAAATTTTGAACTGCTCGGGTGAAAATATTTTCGCAAATCCGTCAAACTTCAGAAAATCACAGTTAAATCCACAAAAATTGGAACAACCTCAATCAACTTGCGACTGACACTACGACATGCAGACTACACACGAAAAATAATAAATCAGACAAACTGACACTTTTGGCTCCCCTGAACCGACTCTAAAACACTAAGTTCGACAAAAATTAAAAATGGACTCCAGCCGTGAGCTGCCTCCCACGAAGCGCTCTTTTATTAACGTCCTTGAGCTGGACGATACCTGGACGGTGTTAGGAGACATCCCAACTCAGATTCTCTTTAACACTCGCGTCGGAGTTCATAAAGTACAGCTTCGGGGCTTCTCCGGTAAGCATGAATTTCTTCCCGTTCGCATGCAAGAGCTTGGTACGTCCATCGGGAAGATGATCAATGAACTTGAACGGTCTGAACAGTTCTCTGGAGAGGTCATCCTTCTTGAGTGTTACGATGGAAGGAATGAGGACTGTCAGCTTCATCTTCTTCTTATTCTCCGGCTTGTTATCACCAGGATCGGTGATCGTCAGTACTTCCTTAGGAGATGCTTTCGGCTTCTCATTCCATACTTGTTTCGGCGCCGGTTTCTTGGAACAAATTGGTGGTGCAGCTGGCTCGATGGAAGACGGCGGAGCTTTTGGTCTCCAGACCATTTGGGTCTTCGTCTTTTTGTTCTTTCGCCGAGGTCTGCTAGGTTTAGTGCTCGGTGGCTTAGAAGAGGCTTGCAGTTCCTTCTTCTTCTTGGGCGGCTCAGGAAGAACAGATCTCGGCTTCTGCTTGATAACCTGTCCAACACCTGTAACAACAACAGATCTAGGCACACTAGAAGAGATATTAGTGACGGGGTTCACCGGAGTCAACTCCACGGTTTCAACAGCTAAGCAATGACATTCTTCATTCTTCGGATTATATTTCATTCCGTCTTTAAGGCGGAACGTGACAGTGTCTTTAGCAACCCTTAGAGTCAAAGAACCATTTGGAACGTTAATATTCATTTCGGTAGTAGCCATGAAGGGTCGTCCTATAAGAATGGTAGAATCATCCTTACTAGTGTCAATGATCACATAGTCAGCTAAGAACGTGAACGGACCACATTTAGTAACAACGTCTTTTATTTCTCCTCTAGGTGTTTTAAGTGATCTATCGGCAAAGACGAGTTGCATAGTAGTTGGTTCAAGTTCTCCTAGGTTTAATTTTTCAAATAAGCTCATAGGCATAACATTGACAGACGCGCCTAGATCCACTAAACTACGCTCTATTTCAATATCATTAATAACCAAAGGTAGCGTGAAAGAACCAAGACCAGAAACTTAGCTGGGTATGGAGAGGTAGGCTTCTTGCAACGGATGTCAGGATATCCTTCCTTGTTTCCCTTCATACCAGTCTCGATCCTCGCATTTGGCAGCAATGCTCTAGGAAAAGGAGGCTTCACGACGTACGGTGCAAGAGGAGGATCATACTCCTTAGGCGCCACTTTTTGTGCTTCCTTCTTCTCTGGAGTGTCAGGCATCCTGCATAAATCAGAAGAAGCATTAGAAGATGAGCTTGAAGGATCTTGAACAGTTACCATCTTGGCTTGCTCCTTTCTCGGATTTGGCTCTGTCTGGCTCGGAAGTTGGCCAAATGGTCGACCGGATGCCAGCATGCTTGAAATGTTGTTCACGGCTTGCTCAATTCTTTGTCCAGATGCTATCTGTTCTTGATTGAGAAGAGCTTGAGCCTTGAACTGACTGTCGTGATCATCGAGTCTTGTGATGATCTGGCTAAGCTTCCTGTCCAGGTCACTAACGTTGTTTTCTCTCTGATGTTGCCTTGGATATGTATTGATAAGATATTGATTCTGGCGATTGCCAGGAGCAGTTCCATAGTTGCCCGGATTTCGATGCGGCGGCTGGTAGACACCTGCCGGCGTATGGTTAGGTTTTTGATCCTGAGCTGGACCAGCTGGGCGGTTATTCTGGTTCTGGTTATGGTTGGCGCCATTATTGTAGGGAGGTCTGTCTTGATAGTTCCCTTGCTGCCTGAAGTTGCGGTAGCCAGCATAACCATTCTGATTGTTAATGAAGCCTTGTTGAATGAAATTTACCTCTTCGGCAGACCAGACTTCTGCCTTACCAAAATTCTGACAACGGCCTCCGTTATGCACGCAAGCTCCACACCATTCGCAATCGGCAACGTAGACAGAAGCTGCCGGCAATTTGATTGGTGTGGTAGACTTCTTCAAATGCTTCTCTACCTCTGCCTTGATAGTAGCTTCGAGATCGAGCTTGCTCCTTGATCCTTCAGATTGTCGTTCCCAGTTCCTTGACTTGGAAGCACAGTTTGCGAAGTGAAGGAGAGCAGGTTCAGGTGTAAGTGTAGTGCAATCTCCTGCAGCTAGAGAGTTGACCCACTTGGCAGATTCTTCACGAAGTCCTCGAGCAAAGATCTCAGCTAACTGTCTCTGCTCGAATCCATGATGCGGGCAGGTGTAGAGAAGTTCTTAGAATCGAGTCCAAGTATCATATAAGCTTTCTCCTTCTTTCTGGGAGAATCTGGCAATGCTGTCCTTGATGGCAGTTGTTCTGGCAGGAGGAAAGTATTCTTCAATGAAGTCCTGAGCCAGAGTATCCCAATCAGTGTAATAGCCAGGTGGTTTGCCAGTAAGCCAACTCTTAGCAGGGCCTTTCAGAGAGAACGGGAAAGCTCTCAGACAAAGAGTATTTTTGTCGAGGTTTCCGTTCTTGAAAGTGCTGCAGAGATCAAGGAAGTCTGCAAGATGAGTGCACGGATTGTCTAAGGGCCTGCCTTCAAATTGTAGATCCCTAGAGATCATGGTCAAGAATGGAATCTTGATCTCATAGTCAGGATCTTCATCAATGCGCGGAACGGCAATGGCAGATCGAATGCTAGTCGCGCTCGGCTTGTTATAGTCTGCTAGACTCTTCTGTGCAGGTGGTGGCGGCGGCGGTGGATTACCATTTGGTGGTGGTGGTGGTGGTAACTGATCGTCCATGGTAGGAGATGGAGGAGGTGAGAGTGACTCGGTGTACGAAATGGATGAAGGTGTCGGTGAGGAACTCTCCTTCAGTTCCTCGATCTTAATCGGAGTGACGGGTGGATTGGATTTGCCTCTCTTCGAAATTTGTGATCGTAGAGGTGGAGCAGAACTGCCTGGTCTCTCTGCACTCTTAGCCTGTTCGGTTTGAGAGCGAGTCCAAGGACGGTGAGGCATATACCTGTAAACCTACAGATAACAAAGACAAACAAAACCAGTGTAAAATCGAAGTGGATGGAAAAGTGAAAGACGGAAAATAGAAGAATAAATTGCCAGTTCATCTTTCAAACAATCAAAAGAAGTCCCCGGCAACGGCGCCAATTTGGTGAACCCGTCGTTGGCGATTCACACAAATAACTAACAAAGCTACAAAAGCTAGGGTAGATCGTATTCCACGGGCCTTCTATGATTGACTACTCAAACAACTAGCAAAATACTCGAATGCAAGCACTTCGTGCGTGGTGTGAGTTCCACGACTTCTAATTCTAAGAAATGCAGAGAAAATTAAAAATTAAACTAAAACAGATTGGAAATTAGGGTTTGAAAACAAAGATGACAGACGAACTTAGACTTTGAATCCCCCTTCGTTCCCAGAGCATTGGCAATCAACAGATCAGCGGATTTCGATTCTCATTCAATCAATTACTAAGACACCACCATAACTCCTTACCCTTAGGTTTAAGACCGGCGAACGTTCGCTCTATCCGTTCTAACTACCAAGATTAACTAGTCGCCCGGGTACGGTCGCCTCTCGCAACGACTTAATTAACTGGTGCAATTACTAATGATTTATGAGTTACTCTTGTAGTGGATTAACCCTAACCAGTTCCTACGAAAGGCACGCTCCAATTATAAGGTTAATTGTTCAATTCGATGTTCTAATGTAAGGCGAGCGTTCGCTTCTATCCTTAGCTTAACAAGAATCTAATCTAAGTGATCAATCCAGACAAGAAACATGAACAATGAAGAACAAATCAAACATGAAAGAGAAACTGATTGAATTTCAAATCTAATCACCACCGATCCGTGACCGCTTTAAAGCCCTGGGTCACTTAGGGTTCATCTAGTCTAAGCTCTAACGAGTTTAGCTACTCATGTTTATCACAAAAGAATCAAAAACAAAGAAAGAGTTCATCATCCAGAGGAAGAACATAAAAGAATCTGAAAAACCTAATTTAGATGACTCTGGCAGACTTCGATCTTCCGTAAACTACACTCCTAGCTCCGAGTCTCCGAGGAGGAAGGGATGGCGTAACGATCTCTTTCCGGCTCTTCAAACTCTCACTCTTCGCTCCAGAACTTAAAGAGAATTCTTCAAATTCTGATTTCGAAAAGTATATTATGATGTATATTATGATGTATATCTTATTTGGGCCGCCGGGTTAAGTATTTATACTTAACCCTAATCAGCCGAATTTCTTCTATTATTTTTGCCGAAAATATTGAGGAATTTTTGGTGAAAATTCCTTTGCAAATGAAGGGTCCGCCGGCTGATTCTCCCTGAACTTCCTTCTCGGTTCGAAAACTTCATCCTTTCGCCGAAAGTTTCCTAGTTAACAACAGCCGATTTGTGAACATATTTTCACCGAAAATACAAGGGTATTTTCGGCGAAAAATCCTTTGTAAACTGAGCAGGAATTTTCTGAACTTTGATTAACTCCTTTGATCGATCCCGGTGCAATCCTTCGAGATTCCAACGCCTTAGACACGTAATTGGTTACTTATTCGATGGCAAAAAACCTGTGCTAACATAAAAACACTAGAAAACCATCAAATAGACCCGAAACGGGCCAAGGTAACAAAAATGGCACGAGATAGGGCAATTGATTGAATATTCGTTATTCTACCCTAAAAACCATGTCTTAAGCAAAGAAATATCGCTTAAATGAGGCTGATAATCACGACAAATCGAGTGTCATCACCTAGGTGATCTAAACTACGATAAACCTTAATACTGTGAATAGTGCATGGTAAAGTAAAAGAGCCGAGATCGCGACACTTAGATGAAGGGGGTATGGATGGTGAACAGAAGAGGACAACAGAGCACTCTTCATTAAGGGAGATGGAAGACACTTCTCTCTTCGTTGTGTTCTTCATGTAGTCCTTCAAGAATTTCCCAAGAGGTGGAACTGTCTCGAAAGCGTTAGTGAGTAGCATCTTGATCTTTGTGTTCTTAAAGACTAAGTATCACTTATTCTAATTGTTGTCGTAGGTCTTCACCTTCAATGCCTTAGGAAATAGGATCCAAGGCTGATATGGGGGCAGAATTGGCTCGGGAACCGCCTTTGGAGGAGGTGGTGTAGTCACCTCCTCTTCTTCACCCTTTTCTTCTTCCTCATCCATGACATCCTCCATCTCTGGTATGTCAATAGCTACATCATCGAGAACCATAACCGGAGTAGAATTAGGAGCTGTAGGACCAGCCAGTTGCTTGCCACTTCTTATCAAGATGGCCTTGACATGCTCATTCCTGGGGTTCAGGTCCGTTTGGCTCGTTAACTGACCCATGGTGGCCCACTAGCGAGTAGGTTGAAGATATTGCTGAGCTGGCTCTCCATTCTCTGTCCCTGAGCTATCTGACTTTAATTCAAGGCTTATTGAGCCTTGAATTTTGCGTCATGGTCATCAAGTCTTGCCATGATCAGGCTGAGATTCTTGTCTATCTCGCTCTTCTTAGGTTCATGTGGTCCTCTGGGGTTGGTACCCTCCAGTGAACCCAGGTGGTCCATGATAGGTGTTGTTTGAGTACTGATCTGGCGATTGCCAAGTGTTGTACAATAGTTGCCTTCGTTATGGTGTGATGGCTGGTAGACTCCACCTGATTGAATCGCTGGATTATTCTCTTGGGGTGACACAGATGATCGACCATTCTGATTCTGGTTCATTCTGGTATTGTAAGGTGGGCGCTCCTTGAAACTTCCCTATTGTTGCTGTTAAGGTTGTCTGTATTGGTGGTAGTTGGAGTATCCTTGTTGGTTGTTTATGAAGCCTTGACCAACAAAATCAACTTCTTCCACGTACCAGACACCTGTGGTGACACTATAATTAATGTGATTATCAGCCCCGTTTAAGCGGCATTTTCTTGCTTGCAACACGGTTTTAGGGGTAGTTTAGGGTGTTTTCATTAAATTGCACTATTTCCTACCAATTTGCTGGCCTGTTTCTGGTCTATTTGATGTATTTTCTAGTGTCTCTATAGGTACACAGGTTTTTGCCATCAAATACATAGCCTTGGATGTGTTCGGGAAGCGATGGAACCTCAAGGAATAACCCAGAATCGACCAGAAATCAAATCAAGTGTGAAGAAATACAACTTCAAAGTTCTCGCCAAGAAGTCTCCCCTTTTCCGGCATTGAGTTGGAAATCCCTATTTAAGCAGCAGCGGTTCAACCAAAGGATTCATTCATTATTCATACCAACTTTCCACCTCGGAGTGCTCGGATCTAGGAGTGAAGATTGCTAGAGATCGAAGCTTCGTTGGAGTCATGAGAGTTAGGTTTTACAGTTCCTATCTGTTCTTCCTTTGTAAGATGAACTCTTTTGTTGTCTTTGATTCTTTTGTTATCAACATGAGTAGTTAAACTCAGTTAAGCTTATATTAGATGAACCCTAAGTGACCCGGGGCTTTAAAGCGGTCACTAATTGGCGGTAATTAGATTCAAATTCAGACAGTTTCTCTTACATGGTTGGTTTGTCTTTGTGTCTCTTTCTTTACTAGCTTGATCACCTAGATTAGATTCGTGTTAAGATAAGGATAGTGGCGAACATCCGCCTTGCTTTAGAACATTAAATCAATCAATTAACCTATTCAATGGAGTGTGCCTTTCGTAGGAACAATTTGGGGCTAATCCACTTCTAGAGTATCTCATTAATCTCCGTTGCAGAAGTGAACACACGGACGGTTAATTAATCGTGGTAGTTAGATTCGATAGAGTGAACGTTCGCGAAACTTAGACCTAAGGGTAAGGAGTTATGGTGGTGTCTGAGAACTGAATGAATTAGGATCGAAAGTCGCCGGTCTTGTGATCGCCAATGTCCTGGTAAGCTTAGGAGGATTCGAGTCTAAGCTTGTCTGTCAAATTTGTTAGTCAACCAATAAATCAATATGTCTTTTAATTCCATTTCATTTTCCTTGCTTATTAGTTTAGAAGTCTTGGAAGTCACACCACGCACAACGTGTTTAAACCCGAGTAAATTACCAGCTTCTTTGAGTAACGATTAGAAGAAACCTCGAGAGATTTGATCTATCTTACTTTTAGTAAAGTAGTTATTTGACCACAGGCTCAAAACGTGTTCATCAAATTGGCGCCGTTGCTGGGGACTTTTCTCTATCGTTCGAAAGAAGAGTTGGCATTTTATTCTTCTACCTTCCATCTTTTCATTTTCCATCACACTTTGATTTTACACCGATTGTTTTAGTTTTTGATACTTGTAGGTTGTTTCAGGTATATGAACTGCCCGTTCACTCGTTCTCATCTCAAGCCTACCAAGACTAATAGCTCAGACAAGCCGAGTAGTTCGGCACCGCCTAAGCAACCGCGAGCACCTAAGCAAACAATAATCGTCCCACCTTCATCCTATACCCCCATCAAGATTGAAGAGTCCAAGGAGGGCTCTTCTTTTTCCCCATCATCCACTTCATCAGATTCACCACCACCCACTACTAGAATGGGTGACCATCAGCTACCACCACCACCACCACCGCCTCATGCTCTACGTACTGTGGCGGATTACAATAAGCCGAGCGCTAGTAGTGTTTGGTCTAGCATTGTTGTGCCTCAAAATGCCGATCCTGACTATGAGATCAAGAACTCCTTCATGGGAATGATCTCTAGGGATGTCCAATTCGAAGGGAAGCCACATGACAACCCATGCACACATCTGGCGGATTTCCTTTTCATGTGCGAGACCTTCAAGAGTGGGAGTCTCGACAAGAACACTTTGTGCTTGCGAGCTTTCCCATTCTCTCTCAGAGGCGCCGCAAAGAGGTTGCTTGACAGCAAGCCACCCGGTCACTACACCAACTAGGATGACCTTGCTCAAGAGTTCGTTGAGGAGTATTTTCCTCCGGCCAGAACCACAGCTTACAAGGATAGCATTGCTCGGTTCAAACAGAATGACGTAGTCAGCTTATATGATGCTTGGAATGAATTCATTCCTCTACGACTGGCCTCATCACGGCTTCGAGCAAAGGCAACTAGCCAAAATCTTTGCTCGAGAGATGAATGAAGAATCTGCTAAGTGGGTCAATTCCTTGGTTGAGAGAGTTACCGCGCTCACAGCAGAAGGTGCTCTTCTTTACTTCGCAAGTTGTGCATATAAGTCCAGAAATTGAGAGAGACAATCAAGTAGTTGAGAGCCGATTGAGCCTTGAAGAACAAATCAAGGCCGAAGTACAGAAACACATAAAGAAGGCTGGCGCACCCACCAACTCTCCCTCAGCTTCTATCTATGTTGCCGATTGTGAATGTTGTGGGGTATGTGCTCATAATGGAGGAAGTTGTCAGAACTTTGGTAGAGCAGACATCCGGATTCCCCGGAGGACAGCACCTTCAGAGATCTACGCTGGGAAACACTAGGGAGAGCAAGATAGACAAGAAGATCGACCTAATCATGACAAGGCTCGACGACCATGATGAAAAATTCAAAACTCAAGCCACCTTGAATCAAGGTCAAACAGCTCAGAGTCAGAGGATATAAGATCAAATCAACAACATCACTAGCCTTCTCTCTTTAGTGTCCATGGCTCAATTATCGAGCCAAGCAGAGCCTAATCCAAGGAATGAAAATGATAAAGTCATCTCGACAAGAAGTGGCAAGCAACTAGTTGTTCCTACAGCTCTTGATCCAGTCATGGTTTTCGACGCTATAGCCATTGACATGCCAGAGATTGAGGAAGAAGAGAAAGAAGAAGAAGAGGAGACGACTGTCACGCCTCCTCCACCAGCTCCTGAACCACCTCTAGCCCCTTATGAAACTAGGATTCCGTTCCCTAAGGCTATGAAGCTCAAGAATCTTAACACCCAATACAAGAGATGGTATTCGGTCATGAAGAACACAGAAATCAAAATACCAGTCACCGAAGCTATCTAGATGATACCAGAAGTCGGAAAAGTCATGAAGGATCTTGCGAAAAACAAGAAGAAGGGAGAGTTGTCTTCCGTCTGTGTTGATAAGGAGGGCTCTGCCGACCTTGACCGCACGCCATCCATACCTCCCCCAGCTAAGTGCTCTGATCCTGGTTCTTTTAATTTAACTTGCTTTATCAATGGTATAAAAATTGATCGTAGCTTGGTTGATTTAGGTGCATTTATCAATGTCATGCCTACTTGCTTATATCAAAAGTTAAATCTAGGAGAATTGAAACCAATTAGTATGTAGTTGGTGTTTGCTGACAGATCTGTTAAAGCACCTAGGGGATTAATAAAAGATGTAACTATCTGTTGTGGTCCTTGCACTATCTTAGCTGATTTTGTTGTTATGGATACCTTAGAGGAAGGTGTTACCCTCTTTCTAGGCTGACTGTTTATGGCAAAAACCGACATGACAATCAATGTCCTAAATGGCTCGTAGACATTAAGGGTCGGAAAGGATAGTGTAACATTCCGCCTCAAGGACGGTATGGAATACATTGCTCATGAAGATGCACATTGTTTGTTTATCGATACTGTGGAGTTGGCCTCGACCAACTCTAGTGCTAATTAAATTTATAGTGTTTCGCCCAAGATGGTTATGACAGGTGCTGAATAGAATATCCACCCAATGAATGAGGCTCAAGCACAGAAGCCGAAGAAGAAGGACAAAGATAAAGCACCCACCATTGAAAGACCACGAGCTAGAGATCCTGGTGAAGTAATGAAGGAGTGAAAGGCGAAGAAGAAAGTAATTTGGAAGCCGATCGCTCTGCCATCCTCCACCAAGACACCGAACAAGGACGCATCTTCGAATGATTTGTTCGGGCCGTTTGAAGTTACCAGAAACCTCCCCGATGGACGAACTCAATTGACTCACATCAATGGGAGGCGATTCCTTCTGACTGGAGGTACGCCGAAGCTGTACTTCATTGACTCTAATGCGAGCCTGAAGGAAATCCTGAGTTGGGACTCGTCTTGATCGGCACCCAGGTATCGTCCAGCTCAAGGACGTTAAACGAGAGTGCTTCGTGGGAGGTAACCCATGGCTGGAGTCTATTTTGAATTTATTGAGTTAGTTTTTCATCGTTGGAGTCGGGTTTAGGGGAGCCAAAGTGTCAGTGGTGTTGTTTTCATCCTTTATTTTTAGCTGTCAGGTCAAAACTTCTTGCCAAGAAGTTTAATTATTCTCGGCGAGAAAGTGGTTTTTAATAGAGGTGTTTTCTCATCGAGTCTTCAAAACTAGTTTTCAAACAAGTTCTCGCTGAGAACTTCAAAGTTCTCGGCGAGAAGGTTGGTTTGTTTGAGTCAATTCTCTTGTCGAGTTTTTCAAAATCATTTTCAAAGAAGTTCTTGTCGAGAACTTCCACATTCTCGGCTAGAACTTTGGGATCTGTTAGAAAAAATTTTAAAACAAAAAAAAAGTCAAATTTTTTTTTCAAAATTTCACCTAACCCTCTTCGTTTGACTTTCTTATGTGTGGATCTGGGACGTTTGTCCCGGTTTCCTTTTGATCTTTTTTTTGTTTTTGTTTTGTAGGAGCTTTGTAGCTGCTTCACTATCCTCCAGACGTTCCGTTCCATCCTTGACATAGACCATCACCTTCCAGGTTCTCCGTATCTCTCTACTCTAGTTTAGTCTTGTGAGGACACAAAACAGTTGGTGAACCTGAGATCGTTGTTCGGGTTCAACCAAATAAACTAACAAAGCTACAAAAGCTAGGGTAGATCGTATTCCACGGGCCTTCTATGATTGACTACTCCAAAACTAGCAAAATACTCGAATGAAAGCACTTTGTGCGTGGTGTGAGTTCCACGACTTCCAATTCTACGAAATGTAGAGAAATTTAAAAATTAAACTAAAACAGATTGGAAATTAGGGTTTGAAAACAAAGATGACAGACGAACTTAGACTTTGAATCCCAATTCGTTCCCCAGAGCATTGGCAATCAACAGATCAGCGGATTTTGATTCTCATTCAATCAATCACTAAGACACCACCATAACTCCTTACCCTTAGGTTTAAGACCAGCGAACGTTCGCTCTATCCATTCTAGCTACCAAGATTAATTAGCCGCCCGGGTACGGTCGCCTCTCGCAATGACTTAATTAACTGGTGCAATTACTAACGATTTATGAGTTACTCTTGCAGTGGATTAACCCTAACAGGTTCCTACGAAAGGCACGCTCCAATTATAAGGTTAATTGTTCAATTCGATGTTCTAAAGTAAGGCGAGCGTTCGCTTCTATCCTTAGCTTAACAAGAATCTAATCTAGGTGATCAATCCAGACAAGAAACATGAACAAAGAAGAACGAATCAAACATGAAAGAGAAACTGATTGAATTTTGAATCTAATCACCGCCGATCCGTGACCGCTTTAAAGTCCTGGGTCACTTAGGGTTCATCTAGTCTAAGCTCTAACGAGTTTAGCTACTCATGTTTATCACAAAAGAATCTAAGACAAAGAAAGAGTTCATCATCCAGAGGAAGAACAGAAAAGAATCTGAAAAACCTAATTTAGACGACTCTGACTGACTTCGATCTTCAGTAAACCGCACTCCTAGCTCCGAGTCTCCGAGGTGGAAGGGATGGCATCACGATCTCTTTCCGGCTCTTCGAACTCTAATTCTTTGCTCCAGAACTTCAGAGAATTCTTCTAATTCTCATTTCGAAAAGTATATTATGATGTGTCTTATTTGGGCCGCCGGATTTCTTCTATTATTTTTGCCGGATTTCTTCTATTATTTTTGCCGAAAATATTGAGGAATTTTCGGCAAAAATTCCTTTGCAAATGAAGGGTCCGCCGGATGATTCTCCCTGAACTTCCTTCTCGGTTCGAAAACTTCATCCTTTCGCCGAAAGTTTCCTTAAGTTAACAGCAGCCGAATTGTGAACATATTTTCACCGAAAATACAAGGGTATTTTCGGCGAAAATTCCTTTATAAACTGGGCAGGAATTTTCTGAACTTTGATTAACTCCTTTGATCGATCCCGGTGCAATCCTTCGAGATTCCAACGCCTTAGACACGTCCTTGGTTACTTATTTGATGGCAAAAACCTGTGCTAACATAAAAACACTAGAAAACCATCAAATAGACCCGAAATGGGCCAAGGTAACACAAATGGCACGAGATAGGGCAATCGATTGAGTATTCGTTATTCTACCCTAAAAACCATGTCTTAAGCAAAGAAATGTCGCTTAAATGAGGCTGATAATCACGTCAAATCGAGTGTCATCAAATACCCCACACTTAAGCTTTTGCTTGTCCTCAAGCAAACTGAATAGAAACGCTCATGTTCATAAATGATAAGATCGATTAAATTGGAGCTCAATCAAACACAATGAATTATTAGACAGCTAATTCCTAGAACAAGAAACCTGACATGTATACAGATCAGCCAAACAACCTGGTCTCACTAGTAAACTGCACACAACAAGTAATTAGCAACCAATTATGCATGAATTTGACCTGACTGACCAGACTCCTCACACAGGATAAATATAGTGCAATGGGGAACTCTCGCTCTCTGTGTTTAAGGACGTGTTTCTGCTCTCGATCATTTTCTGTTACTGAATTCTGTCATAGGTTTGCAATTCGACCACATCTCCACCACTGTGACAACACGAGTATCTAGTCAAGAAGGACTTCCTTGCTAGGACCGTAATGAAATCTACACTACTTGGGTTTATGATGAGATGGATGATGGGATTGAATGATGATGGCTTTGTGCGGTGTAGCTTTCGACTAACTTCCCTCGAATCTAATCTATGGCTTCCTACCGTCTAACCAGACACAGGTGGAATAGTGAACGCTCGTCCTATGATACCCTCAAGCAACTTAGCACTTATTCTTTTTCTTTACACGATTTTTTTCTTTTCAACTTTTCTTTTGACTTCGTTCTTCCATTTGTAGGGAGAAGAACGTTTTATTGAACTAGAAACTTTGAAACTTTTCTGCTTTTTTCTTTTCTTCATTCTTTTTTCAAAATTTTCTTTCTTTTCTATTTTTTTCTTCTTTTCTTTTTGTAAAGATTCTTTCTTTTAGTTGCTAGAGGGGTTTACACGTCTGGACATATGATGACACTCGATTTGACATGATTATCAGCCTCATTTAAGCGACATTTCTTTGCTTAAGACATGGTTTTTAGGGTAGAATAACGAATATTCAATCGATTGCCCTATCTCGTACCATTTGTGTTACCTTGGCCCGTTTCGGGTCTATTTGATGGTTTTCTAGTGTTTTTATGTTAGCACATGTTTTTGCCATCGAATACGGTAGCCAAGGACGTGTCTTAGACGTTGGAACCCCGAAGAATCACACATAACTCAACCAGAGAAATCACTCAAGTCAAAGAAAATGCCTGCCTCATTTATACATGTATTTTCGGCGAAAATACCCTAGGGTTTTCGCCGAAAATGTAAGAAGGAATCCACTGCCCCGAGTATGAAGAAGTTTTCCCCGAAATCACTCTATTATTTTCGGCAAAAATACCAGTTGAAATCAGAAAATCTCGGGTTGATATAAATAAAGAACTCGGCGGCTAATATCACGGGTTGATATAACTTTTACAACTGAACACACACACAAAAATGACGACAGGGAGAGAGACAGGACGAGTAGATAGAGTTCGAGGAGCAGGAACGGATCGTGACGCCATCCATTCATCTCGGAGAGCCAGTGCCAGGAGTTGAAAATCCAGCAGATTGGAGCTGCCAGGAAACATCGAAATTAGGTTTTACAGTTCTTCTCTGTCTTCCTATCTGAGATGTATTTCTTGTCTGTCTTTGATTCTTTTGGATTGAATATGAGTAGATAAACTCGTGTAGCTTAGATTAGATGAACCCTAAGTGACCCAGGGCTTAAAGCGGTCACGGATCGGTGGTGATTAGATTCGAAGTTCATTCAGTTTCATCTTTCATGTTTGATTTGTTCTTCGTTTTCTGTGTTTCTTGTCTGGTTTGGCCACCTAGATTAGATTCTTGTTAAGATAAGGATAGAAGCGAATGCTCGCCTTACTTTAAAACACCAAATCGAACAATCAACCTTATAATTGGAGCGCGCCTTTTGTAGGAACCGATTAGGGTTGATCCATTGCTAGAGTAACTCATTAATCACTAGAATTTGCACCAGTTAAGTTAAGTCGTTGCGAGAGGCGACCGTACCCGGGCGGCTAATTAATTGTGGTAGCTAGATCGGATAGAGTGAACGTTCGCCAGTCTTAAACCTAAGGGTCAGGAGTTATGATGGTGTCTATGAAATGAATGAACTAGAATCGAAAATCGCTGGTCTGTGACTGCTGTTGCCTTGGTGATCTAAGGGGGATTCGAAGTCTAAGCTTGTCTGTCATCTTTCTAGTCAATTAATCAATCTTCAATCTTTCTTCGTTTTAATTTACATTTCTTCTTATTTTTTCATTCTTAGTATAGAAGTCGTGGAACTCACACCACGCACAACTTGTGTTTGAACTTGAATTAAAACTGTCAACACCTTTGAGTAAGGAAGTAGAGGAAACACTTGGAATACGATCTGCTATAGCTTTTTCTTAGCATTAGTAGTTATTTGTTTGAACCCAAACAACGACTTGAGGGCTCATCAAATTGGCGCCGTTGCCGGGGAATCTCTTCTATTTCATTGAAAGAAGAGTTGGCATTTTTATTCTTCTACCTTTCCATCTTTCATTTTTCATCACACTTCGATTTTACACCGGTTGTGTTTGTTTTTGTCTCGTGCAGATCATAGTAGGTACAGAAGCAGTTCACTTCCGTTCCATCTTCCTTCACCACAATGGTTACTCTTAAGAGTGTTGCAGACTATAGTAAGCCGCGCGCATCTAACCTCCGATCACCCATCACCGTGCTTACTAATGACGATGATCCTGACTATGAGATTCAGATTCCTCTCTTGAAGCTAATCTCTAGGGACATCCAATTCGAGGGAAGACCAGATGATAACCCTTACACACACATAACCACCTTTTTGGCTGTCTGCGACACCTCCAAGTCTGGGAATCTCAATAAGAATGTGCTGTATCTCCGAGCTTTCCCATTTTCTCTCAGAGGTGTAGCTAAACAATGGCTTAGCAGCAAACCGCCAGGTCATTACACTGACTGGGAGGCATTAGCTCAAGATTTTGTTGAGGAATACTTTCCTCTTGCAAGAACAACTGCTTATAAAGACCGTATTTCCAGATTCACTCAGAGAGAGGATGCGAGCCTGTATGACACTTGGAATGAATTCCAGTCTCTTCTCTTCGACTGCCCTCACCATGGGTATGAACAAAGGCATCTGGCTGAATTCTTTACTCGTGGTATGCGCAAAGAATCTGCAAACTGGGTCAACACCCTAGCTGGCGGAGATTGCACCGCTCTTACTCCTCAGGATGCTCTTCTGCATTTTGCTGACTGTGCTTCAAAATATAGAAACTGGGAGAGGCAAATAGAAGGAACCAAGAGTCAGAGCCAGAGTCAGATAAATGTTGCAGAGCAGATCAAGGCAGAAGTTCAGAAGCATCTGCAAGCGGCTGGTATTCCTCTCGACTCTCCGTCAGCTACCGTCTTTACGGTTGACTGTGGGTGGTGTGGATCATGTGCTCATAACGGCGGAACTTGCCTCAACTTCGGCACAACCGAAGTCTGGTCTACAGAAGAGATAAACTTCATTGATCAAGCTTCGCTAACAATCAAAAAGGCTATGCCGGTTACAGAAATTACGTGCCACGGAAGCAGAGCAACCGGTTAGTAGATCCTTATTATAGACCTCCGGGATTCATTGGAGGACAACACCAGTCTCAGGCTAAGCCGTACTACAATAGAGACATGGATTATGAGAGGAAGTTTGATCAGATCATGAGCCTACTCAAGCGGCACTTAATCATGACATTCAGTTAAAAGCTCAAAGTCAAAGAATAGGGACGCTGTAAACACCATGGCTAGACTTTTTACTAGCAATCCTTCCTTAATCCAGAAGCATTTCAAGCAGATTTCGATACAAGGAGCGAACACGCTCAAGCTATTACCACAAGGAGCGGCAAGCAAACAACTGATCCAAAAGTTCTGGAACCTGACATGATACCAGATACTAATGCCGCCATGGACATGCCAGAAATTGAGGATATCACAGAAGAGGAAGAAGAAGCATCTGCTCCTCTCCTAATCCGCCCAGGACAGCTCCTGAGCCTGTTCTGGCGCCATATGTACCTAGGATTCCTTTTCCAAAAGCTGCAAGGAGCAAAGCTAAGGATCACGACACTCAGTATAAGAAATGGTACAATGTTCTTAAGACTGCAGAGATCAAGATACCAGTGACTGAAGCTGTGGAAATCATACCACCACTTGCAAAATTCTTTAAGGATCTCGTGAAGAAAGTGAAGAACGGGGAGGCGTACTCTATCACGCTCACTAATGAATGCGCGTCTATTCTCGGTGCGCCATCTCCCATTCGACAGCCGCCACCACCCCCAGCTAAGTGTCCTGATTCCGGTTCTTTTACATTACCGTGCATTATCAATGGCATTAAAATTGATCGCAGTCTGGTTGATTCTGGTGCTTCTATTAATGTTATGCCTATTTATTTATATGAAAAGCTGAATCTAGGGCAATTAAAACCGATTACTCTGCATCTCATTTTAGCCGATAGGTCTGTCAAACGACCTAGAGGTATAATAGAAGATGTAACTGTTTGCTGTGGTCTGTTTACTATACTGGCAGATTTTGTTGTTTTAGATACTCGTGAGTTAGACGGAACACTCATCCTAGGTCGACCTTTCTTAGCAACTGCTGGTGTGAATATAAATTGCAAACAAGGCTTATTAACTCTAAGCGTAGGTCAAGAGAGTGTTGCATTCTGCATTAAAGATAGCATGAGATATTCTGTTGCTCAAGATGATAAATGTTATGCTGTTGATCCCCTAGAGTTGGCCTCGGCCAACTCACTTACTAATGCTTTATCTAGTGATCCGCTAGAGTTGTGTTTGATTTCAGGGATTGACAATGCGTTAGAAGATCCAGAACAGTGCCTATGGCAAGATGAGCTAGACGAACAGAAGGTGACATACACACCCATCACTGCGCCTACACATATTGAGCCAGCATCGAGTCGGATTACTACTTCATATAAGAATCCGCCAGAACTCACTCTGAAGGAGCTGCCTGACCACTTAGAATACGCATTTCTGGGAAAGGACTGCCAGTTACCTGTTATCATCAATGCGAGTCTATCGCCAGAGCAGAAAGAGCAACTGATCAGACTACTCAATAAGCATGTCCGAGCTATTGCCGGCAGTTGGCAGACATCAGAGGCATCTCTAAAACCTTCTGAAAACATCGAATAGTCGTTGATGAGGAATTCAAACCAGTTAGACAACCCCAACGCCGACTTAACCCTCTGATGCAGGAAGTTGTAAAGAAAGAAGTGCTCAAGCTTCTAGATGCCGGTATCATCTATCCTATTGCCGACAGTCCTTGGGTCATCCCGACTCAAGTCGTTCCGAAGAAAGGAGGAATCACAGTCATCCCTAATCCAAAGGGTGAACTCATTCCCACCCGAACAGTTATAGGATGGAGAGTCTGCATCGATTATCGATGACTCAATGATGCCACCAAGAAAGATCACTTCCCACTGCCATTCATTGATCAAATGCTTGAACGATTAGCTGGTCATGAGTACTACTGCTTCTTGGACGGGATGTCCGGCTACTTTCAGATCCCCATCGAGCTTGCTGATCAAGAGAAGATGACCTTTACATGCCCGTTCGGTACGTTTGCTTATCGTCGTATTCCTTTTGGTTTATGTAACGCACCTGCTACCTTTCAGAGATGCATGCTTGCAATATTTGGAGATCTGGTAGAGAATGTGGTAGAGGTGTTCATGGATGACTTCTCCGTCTATGGGGACTCATTTTCTAAGTGCCTGGCTAATCTGGATAAGGTGCTAGCTCGTTGTGAGGAGACCAATCTAGCTCTTAGTTGGGAGAAGTGTCACTTCATGGTTACAGAAGGTATTTTTCTTGGCCATAGAATATCTAAGACAGGTATAGAAGTCGATCGTGCCAAGCTTGAGACCATTGCCAGTTTACCACCGCCGACCTCAGTTAAGACAGTGCGAAGTTTCCTTGGCCATGCTGGTTTTTACCGAAGATTCATTAGAGATTTCTCCAAAATCACTCTTCCGATGACGAAGCTGCTTGAAAAAGATGTTCCTTTCGTCTTTGATAAAGCTTGTCTTGAAGCTTTTGAGACCTTGAAGACTCAACTCACCACTGCACCATTCTTGCAGCACCAGATTGGAATCTCCCATTCGAGATCATGTGTGATGCTAGCGACTTCGCCGTTGGCGCGGTTCTTGGTCAGAGAAAGGAGAAGAGGTTTCATCCTATCTACTTTGCGAGCAAGACGCTCAATGATGCTCAGAGAAACTACACTACTACAGAGAAAGAGCTTCTGGCTATTGTGTTCTCCTTTGATAAGTTTAGACAGTATCTGGTTCTTTCGCATACTATTGTCTACACAGATCATGCTGCCCTGCGCTATTTATTAGCCAAGCAGGACTCGAAGCCCCGTCTCATCCGATGGATCCTTCTACTCCAAGAGTTCGACATTGAAATTAAGGATAAAAAGGGAGCAGAGAACTTAGCAGCAGATCATCTTTCTTGCTTCGAGGAATCACAAACAGGTAAGTCTACTACCCCTATCAATGATTCTTTCCCTGACGAGCTATTGCGTGTTGAAACGTATGAACAGGTTAACATCATAGCCATCGAGCCCTGGGCAATTCCTCACGCTCAAGATATGAGTAATGCCGCCGATTCAGATGAGCCTTGGTATGCAACTCTGGCTAACTATCTCTCACACGGCATTGTACCCCCTGAACTGGATTTCAATGCACGCAAAAAGCTCTTTAAAGAAGCCAAGTCATACTTCTGGGATGAGCCTTTCTTATACCGCATCAGTCTTGACGGGATGATTCGGAGATGTGTCTCTTACACTGAAGCAGCTGACATCATGCGTTAGTGCCATGAAGGACCGTTCAGAGGACATTTTGGGGGAAACCGCACGGCAAGAAAGGTAATTGAAACAGGTTTTTATTGCCCTTCGATTTTTAGTGACTGTGACGTCTTTGCTCGACGTTGTGATGCATGCCAGCGATCAGGTAACATCTCAAACCGTAATGAGATGCCCCAAATTGTTTCTTTAACTGTTGAAATTTTTGATGTTTGGGGAATCAATTTTATGGGTCCGTTCACACCCTCCAACGGAAACAAGTACATTCTTGTAGCCGTTGATTACGTTTCTAAGTTGGCCGAGGCTGAAGCTTTACCCACTAATGATTCTAGAGTGGTGGGTCGGTTCCTTACTCATCTCTTCACGCGTTTTGGTTCACCGCGCTTCATCATAAGCGATAGGGGAACCCACTTCCACGAACAATTCGACCGGGTGTGCAAACGCTTTGGCATCACCCACCGAATGTCCACGGCTTATCATCCTCAAGCGAATGGCCAAGCGAAAGTGACGAATCATGAGCTTAAGCGGATTCTTGATAGGACAGTTGGCCGGTCTCGCAAGGACTGGTCATCTAAGCTCAATTATGCCTTATGGGCATATCGAACTGCCTACAAGACTCCCATCGGTACCTCACCGTATCAGCTGGTCTATGGCAAGTCATGTCATTTACCAGTTGAGCTTGAGCACAAGGCATTCTGGGCTAACAAAGAGTTGAATATGAGCTATGCAGTAGCAGGTAATAACCGCCATGACTGGATCGCCGAGCTTGTGGAGCACTGTCTCTACGCCTGTGAGAGCACAAAGCTATACAAAGAACGCACCAAGAAAATTCATGACTCTCAGTTGAAGACGATCAAGCAGTTCTACCCTGGAGAAGAAGTGCTCTTATATAATTCTCGATTAAAGCTCTTCCCGGGTAAGTTAAAATCTCGATGGTCTGGCCCTTATACCGTGGTCCGACAGACACCCTTAAGCAGCGTCTACATTAAATTGCACGATCAAGAGCCGTTTGTGGTCAACGGGCATAGGCTTAAGAAGTATCTGCAAGGGTTAGCCGTCTCTTCCATAGATGTGCACTACTTTGTTTTGGAATCCTGACATGAATCCAGGTATCGTCTGGCTCACGGACGTTAAACAAGAGCGCTTCGTGGGAGGCAACCCACGGCTGGAGTCAGTTATTTTTTTCATTTTGAGTCAATTTGTTTTAAAACCCGCTTTTGAAAAAAAAAATCGGCCGCCGTTTTCAAATAAAGTTTTGGCAAAACTGTGTAACTATTTCGTCGAAAATGTGTTTTCAAACTCAACCTGAATCTCCTGTTCAGCATTTTCGGACCGAAAACCACCATGCCCTTCGCCAAAAATTTTGCCTCCATTTTCACTACAATTTTTGCCGAAAATCGTCCCTTCTTTTCGCCGAAAATCCCAGTTCAAATCCCCCTGTTCCACCTGTCTAAAATTTTTGCCGAAAATCTCCCTTCATTCTCGCTGAAAACCCTGTATTTTCCTTTGACTATATAAGCGGCCCCACCCCTCTTCTTTTTGGCCCCTTCACATCCGAAACCTTGAAGCCCGTCGGCTCCCTTCCCTGCTTTGCAATCCGCTACCGCCCAAACGCTCAACCTGCCGCCACCTTGAAACCGACCGACCGACCGTCGCCGCCCCACTAAACAGTAGTCGTCCCTCCACCTTGCCAGCCCTTGATTCGAAACCCTAGAATCAGTGTTTTTTAGCTCCGGTTCCGGCCGACCTAGTTTTCAAGTTTTTCCCCATTTTCGTGGATTTCCAATCATTTTCTCGAATCATGTCTTCACGGTTAGTTGTTCAGCCTTTGATTGTGCATCTTTTGGCTTTTTGACTTTCGGTTTTCGGCATGGTTGACTATGGTTGACTTTTAGGTTCTCCCTCATTCTTCATAATTGCTTTGTCGGTATCAATTGGCTAGGTTCTGGTATTGTTTTTGTGGTCTTTTAGGAAGCGTGACTTGTTGTCTGTGCGATCGTGTTCTTGACTCATTCCATTATTCATGCTTGCCGAATGAATTGACAGTTCTTCAATGATATATCTTGATTCTGTGATCTCTCGGTTAATTAGTCTACCCCAACTTGTCACATTAAGTGTGGGGTAAGAGTCTTGTCATCTAATGCTGGTTATCTCTGAGTTGTGTTTTACAGGGCTCCAAAGCATTTTAAGACTACCAGTGCAGATATAGCGCAGCGATCCTCAGCTCCCCAGAGCAAGACACCACCTTCTCGACGGCCCGCACCAGCTGCACAGAAATCGACGGCCGTGGCCATCATTCCCGAGGATGCTCCTACCCCTGCGACTCCCATTTCATCCATCCTTACGCCTGCCAATGGGGCCATACATCCTTTCATCGCCGCCCTGGAGCCGCACCAGCTCGAGGTCTTTCAGAAGATCAAAGACATCCCTCCGGCTAAGGTGGCGTCTCTTGACAATCTCAAAGCGCACAATCCGGCTTGGCACTCGACAATTGACACCGCCCTTCATAAAGCCGGTTTGCGAGTTCTGACCGCTCATGGTTCCCCTACCCACTTGTCGCCCTTCAAGAGTTCTGGAGTTCATTCCGACGTCTCACTCCGAAGCCCATACGTGATCAGAAATTCGTATCCTTTCACCTCGGTGGTGTTCTCCATGAGAAGTCCCTCCACGAGTTCGGCCACCTGCTGGATCCGGACGCCAACCTCCAAGATACATCCGTTGGTTTCGCGGGACACCTACTCCATCACGAGTGCTCCATACCCAGACGTGTGAAGGTGGGTAGCTGGCCTAACCGAGATCGAGCCTATTGTCAACCCCATGGTAGGTGATATTGTTCACCCTATTCTTAAGTTCCTACATTATGTTTGGGTGTAGTCTTTGTGTTTTTGCAGCAAGACAGGTTGTCACCATGTTTCCCTGGAAGAACTCGTTCTCTTCCGTGCTTTAGAGGAGGATGCCAGCTTCCATCCCGGATGGTGGCTTGCACGATTCTTTCACAAGCGCACTACAACCAAGAAGCTTCCTTCTGAGCTTCCAGGGGGACCTTTCATTTCACTTCTGATCAACAATCTCCAGCTCGGTGACAAATGGGGCCCAGACATTCCTTGCGTCCCGATTGAGTACATAGGAGCCGACCTCGCCATAGCACGGGGCATCGACCTTTCATTGGATTTTGAGAATTGCACATCGCTCCCCCACCGAGTTCCCCAGTCAGTTGAGCGCCCACCGTCGCGAGCGCAAATCACCGCGGAGATGAATAAAGGCTGGCGCGTATTGAGAAGTGGCAGCTAGACTACTCAGCTGGTTCGTTGCAATGGCAGAAGGATCGAGTAGCACATGAAGAGACTCAGAACGAGCGTTGGTCCACTCTACAACAATTCATGGCCGACCAGTCAGCCAGACACATGGACGAGTTCGCCACTCCACCTCCACCCCCTCCCGCGGAATAGTGATCAGGTTGCTTCTATCCTTTTCCGTTTCTTTTCTTTCTTCTTTTTGGGTTTCTACCCAATTTTATTCTGTGTGGAACCGGGACACTTGTCCCGGTGTCCTTTTGATCTTTTTGTTGTTTGTGTTTTGTAGGATTTTGAGTAACTCTGCTCCACTCCGGACTCTCCGTGTTCATCCACTACACCGACCATCACCTTCCAGGTTCTTCGTGTCTCTCTACTCTAGTTTAGTCCTGTGAGGACACAGAACAGTTTAAGTGTGGGGTAGGGTGTTAGATAACCATGCATGATCTTGATTGCCTATCCTCGTGTGCCTTGTGATTCCTGTCCAGTATCTCTAGCATAGAATTGCTCAATTCTTGACTTTTGATGTGAAGTTTTCTTCAATTTTGAACAATGGCGTCTAGACTGTTCCACTTAGAACCTGTAACCAACGTGTTGGAACTGATATTAAATGAGTCTAGGTCAGAACAGATCATATATCACTTCTGTAGTTGGAACTGGAAGTAATTGAATCGATTGACTTGTTAACAACAAAGCTCGATAACACCGTTCTAAGATGATAAATGCTAGCTTCTTCCATGTTTTCACTCCATATTTAATCACCTGTGATTGTGGCTTGAGATTAGACGGAAATCCAATTCGAAATCTTGTGTAAAAAGTTATAACTAGCTAGGATTAAGTGGCTAAATGGTGAAATCAAGTGATTGAGTAAATCAAATCAATGCTGAGTTCTTTAAAGTGCTAAAAAAATAAAGCTAGGCAAGCCCGACACCTAAGTGAAGTGTTCGGGTTGAGCACTAGCAAAAGGCACAAATACTGTGAGCTAGGCAGGTCCAACACCTAAGTGAAGTGTTTGGTATCGAGCACTAGTATGCAGTAAGTAAATTAAAGAAAGTTTGAATCTTGAAAGAAATTGTTGTTTAATTCGGTCCTAGCTAGAACGTATAACGTACAGATCTAGAAATGGACGAACTCGAGTCAATAGCCACGTCATTTTTCCTGCCTCCGCATCAACATCATGGCTAGAGCTTAAAGTCGTTTTGATTAGAATTGGTGTTATCATAGTCAGTTAATCATGATTAATTGTTTTGCTGAGAAACAATCTTTGTTAAAACCACTACTTGAAGTGTGCAGAAATCAGTGTGATCGAAACTTGTTTGGTTGATGTTCTTGCATGTGTAGGTCACTCTTTCTACGTGGAACAGTCTAAACCAAATTGTTAGAATTGAATCTCAGTTAATCTCGTGTCATTTATGAATTTGAGTGTGGTTCTATCCAGTTTGCTTGAGGACAAGCAAAAACTTAAGTGTGGGGTATTTGATGACACTCGATTTGACGTGATTATCAGCCTCATATAAGTGACATTTCTTTGCTTAAGACATGGTTTTTAGGGTAGAATAACGAATATTCAATCGATTGCCCTATCTCGTACCATTTGTGTTACCTTGGCCCGTTTCGGGTCTATTTGATGGTTTTCTAGTGTTTTTATGTTAGCACAGGTTTTTGCCATCGAATACGGTAGCCAAGGACGTGTCTTAGACGTTGGAACCCCGAAGAATCACACATAAATCAACCGGAGAAATCACTCAAGTCAAAGAAAACGCCTGTGTCATTTATACATGTATTTTCGACGAAAATACCCTAGGGTTTTTGTCAAAAATGTAAGAAGAAATCCACTGCCCCGAGTATGAGGAAGTTTTTGCCGAAATCACTCTATTATTTTCGGCGAAAATACCAGTTGAAATCAGAAAATCTCAGGTTGATATAAATAAAGAACTCGGCGGCTAATATCATAACTTTTACAACTGAACACACACACAAAAACGACGACAGGGAGAGAGACAGGACGAGTAGATAGAGTTCGAGGAGCAGGAACGGATCGTGACGCCATCCATTCATCTCGGAGAGCCAGTGCCAGGAGTTGAAAATCCAGCAGATTGGAGCTACCAGGAAACATCAAAATTAGGTTTTACAGTTCTTCTCTGTCTTCCTACCTGAGATGTATTTCTTGTCTGTCTTCGATTCTTTTGGATTGAATATGAGTAGATAAACTCGTGTAGCTTAGATTAGATGAACCCTAAGTGACCCAGGGCTTAAAGCGGTCACAGATCGGTGTTGATTAGATTTGAAGTTCATTCAGTTTCATCTTTCATGTTTGATTTGTTCTTCGTTTTCTGTGTTTCTTGTCTGGTTTGGCCACCTAGATTAGATTCTTGTTAAGATAAGGATAGAAGCGAACGCTCGCCTTACTTTAAAACACCAAATCGAACAATCAACCTTACAATTGGAGCGCGCCTTTCGTAGGAACCGATTAGGGTTGATCCATTGCTAGAGTAACTCATTAATCACTAGAATTTGCACCAGTTAAGTTAAGTCGTTGCGAGAGGCGACCGTACCCGGGCGGCTAATTAATCGTGGTAGGTAGATCGGATAGAGCGAACGTTCACCAGTCTTAAACCTAAGGGTCAGGAGTTATGATGGTGTCTATGAAATGAATGAACTAGAATCGAAAATCGCTGGTCTGTGACTGCTGTTGCCTTGGTGATCTAAGGGGGATTCGAAGTCTAAGCTTGTCTGTCATCTTTCTAGTCAATTAATCAATCGTCAATCTTTCTTCGTTTTAATTTTCATTTCTTCTTATTTTTTCATTCTTAGTATAGAAGTCGCGGAACTCACACCACGCACAACTTGTGTTTGAACTTGAATTAAAACTGTCAACACCTTTGAGTAAGGAAGTAGAGGAAACCTTGAATACGATCTTCTATAGCTTTTTCTTAGCATTAGTAGTTATTTGTTTGAACCCAAACAATGACTTGTGGGCTCATCAACATAATAGCTAAGACCACCTGTTTAATGGCTATAGGCAGGTTACCACAAACTGACTTTCGGTAGGTCAATCTAGAACTACAACCACAGGGGATCAACGGGGAATGAAAGAAATGGAAAATGGTTGTAATGTATTATCGAACCGAAAGAACAGGCGAAGCTCAAGGGTCTAAACCTAATGGATTTATCGTTTGGTAGGCTATCTGGTTAAGTAGCTGAATCTAGGTGCCCCTATCCTTCTAGAACTCGTGTCATCGTGTGGTCTCGAGTAGGTCTCATGCAAATTCTAACTCATTCAAGCAAACAGAAAACCACTCAGAAAGAATTAAAATTGCAAGTTACGTGCAGTGGATCAAAAGCTCACAGTTGGTTTGCTAGTCGGATTCCGTCATTTTCATGCAATCAAGGCTACAAACTACAAGTGTGATTTAAAAATTCTGTTCTGACCAGGCAATTTAGCATCAAAGTACACAAGTTGGTTCTCAAGTTCTAGGTTAAGCAGTCTAAGCATCATTATGAAGGTTTGAACAACAACTTAACATCAAAAATCAAGAACTGAGCCATTCTAATGCTAGAGAGACTGGAATGGAATCACGAGGCACACATAAAACACAATCAAGGGCAATCAAGTTCATGCAAGTATCTCTAGCATCCTACCCCACACTTAAATCGGACTGTGTTCTCACATGACTAATTCTAGAGTTCAGAGTGAAGTAGAAGAACCTGGACCGAGATGATTGGTGTAGGGGATGAGCACGGGTCCTCGGAGCGGAGGGAATCTACCCAAGCGAAGCAAAGGGAATCTCCCTACTGCCTACAAAACAAAAACAAATAAAACATAAAAAGGAAACCGGGACAAGTGCCCCGGATCGACACAGAAAAAAGGTGGATCGAAATCCGCAAAGAATAAAAAAAAGAAAGGACAAGGAAAAGGACACCACCTGATCATGGGTGGTCTAAAGTGTCGGGGGTGGAAAGTGGAGGTGCTCGCCGAGCTGACGTTGCCACGCCAGCTGTGCCTCATACCGCCTGTCGGCGCGGCGCATATGTTGCTGCATAATAGTCCATCTCGCCTCTTGAGTGGCGTTGTCGGTGATGCGCCACTCCTGCAGTCACTCGTACAACTCACCAATGTCCGCGGGATGCGGTCGGTGCTGAGGGTGAGGCGCCTGGTATGGATCTGGAATGTGCGGTGGCGACTGGTGTGCATACCCTGCCTGATGATGTGGCGAGGGTATATAGTCATGGAACTCTGGCTGCGGCCGGGGCTGCTGCTGCTCAGTATCATCCTCTTCCTCCGATTCGGCTACATGCTGGAGTGGAGGATCTACTGCCACCTGGGGACTGAGGTCCAGCTCCAGGTCGTATTAGACCGCTAAGTCTCCTCCAATCGTCCTAACGTGGTGTCGGGGGATGTGGGGGCCATATTCATGGCTGATGCCGAATGAGATGATGAGCTGACCTATGAAGTTACCTCCCAGGAGTGCACGAGGTAGCTTCCGCCTCTTGGTCTTCTGGCGGAAGATGCAAGCAAGCACCCATCCGGGGTGAAGAGGGTAGCTCTCTCGGATGGCTCGGAGAAGCATAAGCTCCTCCTTGAGGATATGGTGGCGGTCCTTATCTGGAACATATAAAAGAGATCTACGCCAAACCATATGAATAAATTTAAAGAGAGGGTGAGAGAGCGACTTAACTGAGTTGTGCTCCCCAAGGCGATCGCCAGGCACTCCAGTCAGGTGGCTCCAGAGTGCATGGTAAGCCTCGTCATCATCATCGTCGCCCCAGCCGAGGTGATGGCCATGATAGTGCTCATAGGGGATACCTAGATGAGCAACAAACTCATCATAGGTGAGCGTCCTGTATACCCCACCCAGATAGAAGGTAACAACCTTCTGGCCTTGCCTCCTCTTGTGCTCATCCAGATCAAAGGTCGCCCAGAACTCCTGAAGGTCGATGTCTGGGAAGTCGGCATCTATGGTGGTCAGCTCCAGGAGGCCGGCCGGTGCTAGGGCGTCATGCACGTTCCAGTAGTAGTCCTCGTCGTGCTCGCTCAGGGACTCCATGGAAAGAGGGCGTACCTTAGCTCCTCGGATGTGCTCGATCTTCTGGAAGCACTCGAAGTAGAAGTTAGGTAGACGGGCGATAGTGCGATGGTACCCAGCCCGGCGAGGTAGTGCTGGAGGAGGGCCCTGAACGGGGGGTGTGACGAGAGCGGGGGCTCTGGAGCTCGATGATATGAACCGAAGCAAAGGTTGGCTTAATCCACACAACTCGGTTTGAACAATTTGCAAACGAAAACACAATCAGGATAGAAGATGGAAATCGGACCAGAACCCTTAGCTATAGAGCTAAGAACTCGAGGTATCAAGTGTGTGCGGTACCACGAACTAAGGGGTGACTACCCTTATCTCGATAAACCAAACTCCCTAAGCCAAGCAACAACGAGCAAAAGCTTAAAGGAACAAATACTGTAAACCGAAGGCTGAATTCTTTTAATTGTGAGCAAACAAGCTGATTTGAATCAAACTACAAAGAACCCTTTAAATAGGGTAGGAGAAAATGTGTCCTACACCAGATTCGATGAATCTAGTCAACTAGAAAAACTACACAATTAATTGTTCACACTTAACTAAGTACATTCCCTTGTTCCAAAGTGGAAGTGAATGAACATTAATGCAAGTGCATGGTTCCAATGTAGAAGTGAATGAACATGAAAACAAATGCATGAATGGGGTTGAAATTCGTTCATGAAGGCCCCTCAACTATCCGATATGGCAGAATGGTCACTGAAGATCACAAAACGTTTGAATCTTGCCGTTGGATCATCATTCAGTCTCGTCAACCGTCCTAAGTAATGTCCAACATCCTTGCTCCAATTCTTCATGCTTTGGCATACTCCAAGCCTCCATGAATGTTGCCACCTTGTCCCTGAAGGCCTTGGTTTGACTCCTAGTAATTGGACCAGTTGATGACCCAAGGATGTCCCCATCATTCCCCCTTCTTGAAATGGATTCGTCCTCGAATCTGAATCTTTTCCTTGCGTCCTTTGTTGGCATTTTGAATGTACTGCTTTGTCCTACGCTCAATGTTGAGTCTAGCTTTCTCGTGCATCTCTTTAACATACTTTGCTTTTGCTTCCCCATCTGTATTAGATAACTCATGCAAAGGAAAAGGTGATAAATCCAAGGGAGTCAATGGATTAAATCCATACACAAGTTCGAATGGTGTATACTTAGTAGCCGAATGCACAACCCTATTATATGCAAACTCAACATGTGGCAAACACTCTTCCCAAGTTTTAATGTTGGACTTGATTATGGCTCTAAGCAACTGGGATAACGACCTATTGACTACTTCAGTTTGACCATCAGTTTGTCGATGACAAGTAGTAGAGAATAGTAGCTTCGTTCCTAGTTTACCCCAAAGTGTTTTCCAGAAATAACTAAGAAACTTAGAGTCATGATCCGACACAATAGTACGAGGCATTCCATGCAATCTAACAATTTCCCTAAAGAACAAGTTAGCAATATGAGATGCATCATCAGTTTTATGACATGGAATGAAATGTGCCATTTTTGAGAATCTATCGACCACCACAAAAATTGAATCTCTACCACCCCTAGTCCTAGGCAAGCCTAACACAAAGTCCATAGATATATCAATCCAAGGAGCAGTAGGAATAGGGAGAGGAGTGTATAACCCGTGTGGTTGTGATTTAGACTTGGCTTGGTGACAAGCCATACATCTGGCTAGATGTTTCTCCACATCATGCCTCATTCTAGGCCAGTAGAAGTGCTCTTGAAGACATGCCATCGTTTTGGCAATTCCAAAGTGCCCCATTAACCCGCCTCTATGTGCTTCCCTGACTAAAACATCTCGACACGAAGACTTAGGCAAACATAACTTGTTCTCTCGAAACAAGTATCCATCTAACCTATAAAATTTATCATGTGCCGAATGTTCACACGCCTTGTACACATCTCCAAAATCATTATTGGTGTCATATAAGTCTTTAATGTATTCAAAACCAATGAACTTAACACCAAGAGTAGAGATAAGAGTGTACCTTCGAGATAGGGTATCAGCCATGACGTTCTCCTTACCTTGCTTGTAACGGATAACATAGGGAAAAGACTCGATGAACTCAACCCATCGTGCATGCCTCTTGTTCAGCTTGTGTTGGCTTTGAGATATTTCAATGACTCGTGATCAGAATGGATGACAAACCCCTTTGGCCATAGGTAGTGTTGCGAAGTCTCTAATGCTCGAACAAGTGCATATAATTCCTTATCGTAAGTTGGGTAATTCAGAGTAGCTCCATGCAACTTTTCACTGAAGTATGCAATCGGTTTCTTTTCTTGCATGAGCACAGCTCCTATTCCAATTCCTGAAGCATCACACTCGATCTCAAATGCCGTGCCGAAATCGGGTAGCATCAGAACTGGTGCATTGGTGAGTCTCTCCTTTAATAGCTCAAATGCCTCTTGTTGAGGTGTTCCCCAATGAAAGGGTACATCCTTTTTCACTACGGCCGTGAGTGGTGCAGCAATAGTACTGAAATCCTTCACAAATCTCGATAAAAACTGGCCAAACCATGAAAGCTCCTAACATCAGATATGTTTGTGGGAATTGGCCAATACTTGATTGCCTCTATTTTCTCCTCATCAACCCTGATTCCTGTAGAACTAACAACAAAGCCAAGAAACACAAGGTGATCGGTGCAAAAGATGCACTTTTTCATATTGGCAAACAGTCTTTCCTTTCTAAGGGTTTCTAACACCAATTTTAAGTGTCCACCATGATCCTCTAAATTAGATGAGTAAACCAGAATATCATCAAAGTCAACGACTACAAATCTGCCTATGAAAGCCCTAAGCACGTGGTTCATCAATCTCATGAATGTACTAGGTGCATTTGTCAAACCAAATGGCATAACCATCCACTCATATAAACCATGTTTAGTCTTAAATGCGGTTTTCCATTCATCTCCTTCCTTCATTCGAATTTGGTGATATCCAGATTTTAAATCAATCTTTGAAAAGATAGAAGCACCATGTAACTCATCTAGCATATCATCAAGTCTGGGAATAGGATGACGATACTTTACGGTGATGTTATTGATCGCTCGACAGTCTACGCACATCCTCCATGATTTATCCTTCTTTGGCACGAGGATAACCGGTACGGCACAAGGGCTCATGCTTTCTCGAACATGCCCTTTGTCCATTAACTCATCCACTTGTCTCTGAAGCTCTTTGGTCTCTTCCGGGTTGGTTCTGTATGCGGCCTTGTTAGGGATGGATGCTCCTGGAACAAAGTCAATTTGGTGCTCAATTCCCCTAATTGGTGGTAGTCCTTTAGGAGTCTCCTCCGGAAAGACATCTTCAAATTCCTGTAAATTTTGAAGAGATAACACTAGGAAGAGAATCAGTTACATTAACATAATCAGAATTCAAACACTCCTTGTATACGATAACCACGAGTGGCATCCTAGAAGTTAAGGTTTGTTTGATCTCACCACGTGTAGCTAAAAGGTTTTCTCTCCTCTCGGCCTCACCTTTTCGAGCTCTATGACATACCATTTCTGTTTTTGCACTCGAAGGGGTGTCACTCTATTTCTTTTCACTCTTCTCTCTTGTTTTGAGCTCCATCTCTTTCTTCTCTCTAGCCTCACGAAGTTGTTGCTTCTCCAATTGATCTTGGTACAATTCGGTTGGTGACAAAGGCTTGAGCTTGTAGGTTTGCCCCTTATGGGTTAAGGAATATCGATTAGCCCTCCCATCATGAAGAGAAAATCGATCAAATTGCCATGGCCTCCCAAGCAGAATATGAGCAGCCTCCATAGGTACTACGTCACAAAGAATTTTGTCAATATATCGACCAATACTGAAAGGGACGTATACCTGCCTTGTCACTTTTAGCTCTTCTGCTTTGCTAAGCCATTGAAGTCTGTATGGCTTAGGATGTCGAATGGTGGTGAGCTTCATGCCTTCTACCAGATCTTGACTTGCTACATTCGTGCTACTTCCTCCATCGATAACCAGATTACAAAGTTTGTTGTGGATGACACAACGAACATGGAATAGGTTCTCCCGCTGATCCAACTCGTCTTTAACTAGAGTACTCAATGCTCGAATGGCCACTCTATTGAACTTCACCAACCCTTCTGGAACCATTTCTTCCTCTTCCTCCGATTCCTCCTTTTGGACTTCACCTTCTTGGAACTCCTCATTGTCGTCCTCATCATCCGTGAACACCTCTCCATTTCGGATCACCATAGTGGATTTATTAGGGCAGTCCCTAGCCATATGTCCACGCCCTTGACATTTGAAACAAAGAATTCCACTCGGCCGATTAGTAGTATTTGAAGAACCAGATTTAGGATTTGAGGTACCTTGAGTGGTTTTAGGTTTGTTAAAGCCTCCCGAGGTGCCTTCCTCTTTCTTCATGGTATTCGTCTTCCATGATGGTGTGGTAGTGGTTGGCGTATTGAATCTCCGTCCAGTGCCAAGTTTGAGTTGCTTCTCCACTCGTATTGCTAGTCGCACCAATTCATCATAGTCGATGAAATTCTGCAAGTTGACTTGATAGGCGATTTCCCTCTATAAGCCTCCTAGGAAACGTGCAATCTTGGCATCCTCATCTTCAATTGGATCCAATCGAGACACTATCATCTCGATCTCCTTATGGTAGTCTTCAACAGTCATACCACCTTGCTTTAAAGCTTGTAACTTAGTGTGTAAATCTCGGCAATAAGAAGCTGGAACATACTTCCTTCTCATGACACGTTTCACATCCTCCCATGTTCCAATAGGCCTCTTCCCTTTGCGCTCCCTTTGTCTAACTTGCTGAATCCACCAAACAGAAGCGTAGTTAGTAAATTCTACAACAGCAAGGGTTACCTTCTTGCGATCAGAAAATTGATGGCATTGGAAGAAGAATTCCATTGCCCTCTTCCAATCGAGATATGCATCCGGGTCTGATTTCCCTTGGAATTTGGGAACTGAAATTTTTACCCCTCGGATATCATCGTCCAGCATCACTCCTCTTAAAGCTTCTCTATGTGGCCTTGCTCCACCTCGTGGAGGTGCATCATCCTCCACATCAAAATCATCTATCCTTGGCTGATTATTCTGGATGGCCGCGGTGAGGGTTTGAGCCATAGTGTTGAGTGCTTCATGGAACTCCGTCCTCATCGCATTCATTGCTGCTTCGAACCCTGCTGGATCTGTCATCTTGAACAATGATTAGTCACAATGGCCTCACCAACTCTCTCTAATGAACCTCACACACTCTTTCTTTTGCCTCTCGTGTTTCACACAAGTTTTTGGTGAGAAAAAAGATGAAACAGAAATCGGCAATAAGCAAGTTCGTTATGAGTAGTTGCAAGTTTCTTCAAAGCTTTAGAAGTCAAGTAATTCGAAATTCAAGTAAACACAACCCTAGCTGAGTTCACTCTAAGCCCTAGTCAGATTTCTTTGCTGGGTTTTCGAAAAACAAACTATTCAAAACAAATTTGACTTTGAAAGAACATAAATTGTTTACCCCCCTTTCTTAGAATTCCGCTATAACTTCTAGACACAATCTTGGTGAGGTGGCTTTGCTTTGATTGGGTCGAAATATTCTTTTGGACCTCTTGATTTTTAAACTTTGTTTCTTCTTAACCTGCACACCAGCTTTTACCACTAAGAAATGGTTAGTACAAAACTATAAATCTGAAATCACACAAATCACGATTCAGCCAATAATGTTACTATTTTTTTGGGGTTTTTTTAATCGAAAGAAAAACAACAGAAGCTTTGATCCAAGAGTTGAACCGAGCTCTGATACCAAACTGATATGAACCGAAGCCAAGGTTGGCTTAATCCACACAACTCGGGTTGAACAATTTGCAAACGAAAACACAATTAGGATAGAAGATGGAAATCGGACCAGAACCCTTAGCTATAGAGCTAAGAACTCGAGGTATCAAGTGTGTGCGGTACCACGAACTAAGGGGTGACTACCCTTATCTCGATAAACCAAACTCCCTAAGCCAAGCAACAACGAGCAAAAGCTTAAAGGAACAAATACTGTTAACCGAAGTCTGAATTCTTTTAATTGTGAGCAAACAAGCTGATTTGAATCAAACTACAAAGAACCCTTTAAATAGGGTAGGAGAAAATGTGTCCTACACCAAATTCGATGAATCTAGTCAACTAGAAAAACTACACAATTAATTGTTCACACTTAACTAAGTACATTCCCTTATTCCAAAGTGGAAGTGAATGAACATTAATGCAAGTGCATGGTTCCAATGTAGAAGTGAATGAACATGAAAACAAATGCATGAATGGGGTTGAAATTCGTTCATTAAGGCCCCTCAACTTTCCGATATGGCAGAATGGTCACTGAAGATCACAAAACGTTTGAATCTTGCCGTTGGATCATCATTCAGTCTCGTCAACCATCCTAAGTAATGTCCAGCATCCTTGCTCCAATTCTTCATGCTTTGGCATACTCCAAGCCTCCATGAATGTTGCCACCTTGTTCCTGAAGGCCTTGGTTTGACTCCTAGTGATTGGACCAGTTGATGACCCAAGGATGTCCCCATCACTCGAGGCGGCATCAAGTCGTGCCTTAGTCTTGCGCTCATAAGTGGTGTTCCTAAAACCAGAACGAAACCAGATTAGTCAACTTAAACCCTACCCCACACTTAGTAGAAAAACTCAATTTCACAAAGAAATGAGGAAAACCAAGTGGGGGTAAGCAAAGCAGAGTAACCAGTAATCATTGATAGTAAAATACATGCTTAGGAACAGCCAGAACTGGATAAGCACAATCAGAGTTCAAAGAGTCAAACCGACATTTAGAAAGTCAACACTATAGCATAATGAACCCAAATCATGGCAAGACTATCACAAAGCAGAGAATGATGGTAAAATATGATCTCAGATGGCAAACACGATAATCTGAACGAGAATGAACACATACGGCAGCCAAATGATCAACAACAGTTCATGGTCAAACCGACAATTCTCACAAGTCAACATAACAAAGAATCAATCATATGCAGAGCAACACATGATCGAAATTAAGCACGAAATTCCCTAAGCATGCTAGAACAGTTCAACAAGTTCAGCTAACCTAGTTCACACGAAATCAGTCGGCACGCAAATCGAGGCAAATCGAAAAGTCAACTGAAAGTCAACCCCAACGAAATTCAGCAATCAATATGTCAAAAGATTCGTATTGAAAAGTTCTACAACTTACCTTGATGCCATGGATGCTAAAAACGAACGGTTTGGGACGAATTGGTGAAAAACTTTGAAAACAAGGGTTTCGGTGAACTGGAGCTGTAGAGCTCCGATTCGAACGTTCTAGGGCTCAACGGAATCGGAAAAGGAAGGGGAAGGGAGCGGCGGCAGTGGGCGATGGCGGCGGTGAGAAAATAATGGAGGTCGGCGGTTTCGAAAACATTAGGGGATAGGGGATTTTTTCTTTTTTAACTCGAAAATGGAAAGTGGGGAGAGAGAGGGTAGACCGGATTTTAAGTGGAGGATTTTGGCCGATTTTCAAAGGGATTTTCGGTGAAAATAATAGGGAGTTTTTGCCGAAAATTTACGTTCAAATGCACTGCCGGTTTTCAAATGGATTTTCACCGAAAACACCATAAATTTTCGGACCAAAAATATGAAACAGGGGAATGGCTTCGAAAATTCAAAAGGCGATTTCGCCGAAAATTTTGAACTGCTCGGGTGAAAATATTTTCGCAAATCCGGCAAACTTCAGAAAATCACAGTTAAATCCACAAAAATCGAAACGACCTCAATCAACTTGCGAACGACACTACGACACGCAGACTACACACAAAAAATAATAAATCAAACAAAATGACACTTTGGCTCCCCTGAAACGACTCTAAAACACTAAGTTCAACAAAAATTAAAAACGGACTCCAGCCGTGGGTTGCCTCCCACGAAGCGCTCTTTTATTAATGTCCTTGAGCTGGACGATACCTGGACGGTATTAGGAGACATCCCAACTCAGATTCTCCTTAATGCTCGCGTCGGAGTTCATAAAGTACAACTTCGAGGTTTCTCCGGTGAGCATGAATCTCTTCCCGTTCGCATGCAAAAGCTTGGTACGTCCGTCGGGAAGGTGGTCATATAATTTGAACGGTCCGAACAGTTCTCTGGAGAGGTTATCCTTCTTGAGTGTTACGATGGAATGAATGAGGACTGTCGTCTTCTTCTTTTCTTTCATCTCCGGCTTGGTATCACCAGGATCGGTGATCATCAGTATTTCCTTAGGAGATGCTTTTGGCTTCTCCCTCCATACGTGTTCTGGCGCCGGTTTCTGGGAATGAATTGGTGGTGTAGCTGGCTCGGAAGATGACGGCGGAGCTTTTGGTCGCCAGACCATTTGAGTCTTCGTCTTCTTGTTATTCTTCCTCCGGGACTTGCCAGACTCCTTGCTTAGCGGTTTAGAAGAGGCTTGCATTTCCTTCTTCTTTGACGGCTTGGGAGGAACAGATTTCGGTTTCTGCTTGATAACTTGTCCAGCACCTGTAGCAACAACAGATTTAGGCACACTAGAAGAGATATTAGTGACGGAGTTGACCGGAGTCAACTCCACGGTTTCAACAGCTAAGCAATGACATTCCTCATTCTTCGGATTATATTTCATTCCGTCTTTAAGGCGGAACGTGACAGTGTCTTTACCAACCCTTAGAGTCAAAGAACCATTTGGAACGTTAATATTCATTCCGGTAGTAGCCATGAAAGGTTGACCTATGAGAATGGTAGAATCATCCTTACTAGTGTCAATGATTACATAGTCAGCTAAAAACGTGAACGGACCACATTTAGTAACGACGTCTTTTATTTCTCCTCTAGGCATTTTAAGTGATCTATCGGCAAAGATGAGTTGCATAATAGTTGGTTCAAGTTCTCCTAGGTTTAATTTTTCAAATAAGCTCATAGGCATAACATTGACAGATGCGCCTAGATCCACTAAACTACGCTCTATTTCAATATCATTAATAACCAAAGGTAGCGTGAAAGAACCAGGATCAAAACACTTAGCTGGGTATGGAGAGGTAGGCTTCTTGCTACGGATGTCAGGATATCCTTCCTTGTTTCCCTTCATACCAGTTTCGATCCTCACATTTGGCAGTAATGCTCTAGGGAAAGGAGGCTTCACGACGTACGGTGCAAGAGGAGGATCATACTCCTTAGGCACCACTTTCTGTGCTTCCTTCTTCTCTGGAGTGTCAGGCATCCTGCATAAATTAGAAGAAGCATTAGAAGATGAGCTTGAAGGATCTTGAACAGTTACCATCTTAGCTTGCTCCTTTCTCGGGTTTGGCTCTGTCTGGCTCAGAAGTTGGCCAAATGGTCGACCGGATGCCAGCATGCTCGAGATGTTGTTCACGGCTTGCTCAATTCTTTGTCCAGATGCTATCTGTTCTTGATTGAGAAGAGATTGAGCCTTGAACTGAATGCGTGATCATCGAGTCTTGTGATGATCTGGCTAAGCTTCATGTCCAGGTCACTAACATTTTTTTCTCTTTGATGTTGCTGCCCTAGATAAGTGTTATTCAAGTATTGGTTCTGGCGGTTGCCAAGTGCAGTTCCATAGTTGCCCGGATTTCGATGTGGCGGCTGGTAGACACCTGCCGGCGGATGGTTAGGTTTCTGATCCTGAGCTGGACCAGCTGGGCGGTTATTCTGGTTCCCTTGCTGCTTGAAGTTGCGGTAGCCAGCATAACCATTCTGATTATTAACAAAGCCTTGTTGAATGAAATTTACCTCTTCGACAGACCAGACTTCTGCCTTACAAAAATTCTGACAACGGCCTCCGTTATGTGCGCAAGCTCCACACCATTCGCAATCGGCAACGTATACAGAAGCTGCCGGCGGTTTGATTGGTGTGGTAGACTTCTTTAAATGCTTCTCTACCTCTGCCTTGATAGTAGCTTCGAGATCTAGCTTGCTCCTTGATCCTTCAGATTGTCGTTCCCAGTTCCTTGACTTGGAAGCACAGTTTGCGAAGTGAAGAAGAGTAGCTTCAGGTGTAAGTGTAGTGCAATCTCCTTCAGCTAGAGAATTGACCCACTTGGCAGATTCTTCTAGAAGTCCTCGAGCAAAGATCTCAGCTAACTGTCTCTGCTCGAATCCATGATGCGGGCAGTTGTAGAGAAGTTCTTGGAATCGATTCCAAGTATCATATAAGCTTTCTCCTTCTTTCTGGGAGAATCTGGCAATGCTGTCCTTGATGGCAGTTGTTCTGGCTAGCGGGAAGTATTCTTCAACAAAGTCCTGAGCCAGAGTATCCCAATTAGTGTAGTAGCCAGGTGGTTTGCCAGTAAGCCACCTCTTAGCAGCGCCTTTTAGAGAGAACGGGCAAGCTCTCAGACAAAGAGTGTTTTTGTCGAGGTTTCCGTTCTTGAAAGTGCTGCAGAGATCAAGGAAGTCTGCAAGATGAGTGCACGGATTGTCTAGGGGCCTGCCTTCAAACTGTAGATCCCTAGAGATCATGGTCAAGAATGGAATCTTGATCTCATAGTCAGGATCTCCTTCAATGTGCGGAACGGCAATGGCAGATCGAACGCTAGTCGCACTCGGCTTGTTATAGTCTGCTAGACTCTTCTGTGCAGGTGGTGGTGGTGGTAGTTCTCCATTTGTTGGTGGTGGTCGTGGTAACTGATCGTCCATGGTAGGAGATGGAGGAGGTGAAAGTGATGTGGTGTATGAAGCAGATGAAGATGACGGTGCAGATGAAGATGGAGATGAGGAACTCTCCTTCAGTTCCTCGATCTTGATCGGAGTGACGGGTGGATTGGATCTGCCTTTCTTCAAAATCTGTGATCATAGAGGTGGAGCAGAACTGCCTGGTCTCTTTGCACTCTTAGCCTGTTCGGTTTGAGAGCGAGTCCAAGGACGGTGAGGCATACACCTGTAAACCTACAGATAACAAAGACAAATAAAACCAGTGTAAAATCAAAGTGGATGGAAAGGTGAAAGATGGAAAATAGAAGAATAAATTGCCAGTTCTTCTTTCAAACAATCAAAGAAGTCCTCGGCAACGGCGCCAATTTGGTGAACCTAAGATCGTTGTTCGGGTTCAACCAAATAAACTAACAAAGCTACAAAAGCTAGGGTAGATCGTATTCCACGGGCCTTCTATGATTGACTACTCCAAAACTAGCAAAATACTCGAATGCAAGCACTTTGTGCGTGGTGTGAGTTCCACGACTTCTAATTCTACAAAATGCAGAGAAATTTAAAAATTAAACTAAAACAGATTGGAATTTAGGGTTTGAAAACAAAGATGACGGACGAACTTAGATTTTGAATCCCCTTCGTTCCCAGAGCATTGGCAATCAACAGATCAGCGGATTTTGATTCTCATTCAATCAATCACTAAGACACCACCATAACTCCTTACCCTTAGGTTTAAGACCGGCGAACGTTCGCTCTATCCGTTCTAGCTACCAAGATTAATTAGCCGCCCGGGTACGGTTGCCTCTCGCAATGACTTAATTAACTGGTCAAATTACTAACGATTTATGAGTTACTCTTGCAGTGGATTAACCCTAACCGGTTCCTACGAAAGGCACGCTCCAATTATAAGGTTAATTGTTCAATTCGATGTTCTAAAGTAAGGCGAGCGTTCGCTTCTATCCTTAGCTTAACAAGAATCTAATCTAGGTGATCAATCCAGACAAGAAACATGAACAAAGAAGAACGAATCAAACATGAAAGAGAAACTGATTGAATTTCGAATCTAATCACCGCCGATCCGTGACCGCTTTAAAGCCCTGGGTCACTTAGGGTTCATCTAGTCGAAGCTCTAACGAGTTTAGCTACTCATGTTTATCACAAATGAATCTAAGACAAAGAAAGAGTTCATCATCTAGAGGAAGAACAGAAAAGAATCTAAAAAACCTAATTTAGATGACTCTGACAGACTTCGATCTTCAGTAAACCGCACTCCTAGCTCCGAGTCTCCGAGGTGGAAGGGATGGCGTCATGATCTCTTTCTGGCTCTTCAAACTCTAACTCTTCGCTCCAGAACTTCAGAGAATTCTTCTAATTCTGATTTCGAAAAGTATATTATGATGTGTCTTATTTGGGCCACCGGGTTAAGTATTTATACTTAACCCTAATCAGCCGGATTTCTTCTATTATTTTCACCAAAAATATTGAGGAATTTTCGGCGAAAATTCCTTTGCAAATGAAGGGTCCGCCGGCAGATTCTCCTTCAACTTCCTTCTCGGTTCGAAAACTTCATCCTTTCGCCGAAAGTTTCCTTAAGTTAACAGCAGCCGAATTGTGAACATATTTTTGCCGAAAATACAAGGGTATTTTTGGCGAAAATTCCTTTATAAACTGGGCAGGAATTTTCTGAACTTTGATTAACTCCTTTGATCAATCCCGGTGCAATCCTTCGAGATTCCAACGCCTTAGACACGTCCTTGGCTACTTATTTGACGGCAAAAACCTGTGCTATCATAGAAACAATAGAAAACCATCAAATAGACCCGAAACGGGCTAAAGCGGAAATTCGAAAAAAGCGGAAATTCATAAAAGTTTCAAGTTGTTAGTTCAATAAAATGTTCTTCTCCCTACAAATGGAAGAACGAAGTCAAAAGAAAAGTTGAAAAGAAAAAAATTGTGTAAGAAAAATAATAAAGTGCTAGGTTGCTTGAGGGTATCATAGGACGAGCATTCACTATTCCACCAGTGTCTGGTTAGACGGTAGGAAGCCATAGGCTAGATTCGAGGGAAGTTAGTCGAAAGCTACACCGCACCAAAGCCATCATCATACATTCCCATCATCCATCGCATCATAAACCCTTGTAGTGTAGAATTCGTTACAGTCCTAGCAGGGAAGTCCTTCTTGACTAGTTACTCGTGTTGTCACAGTGGTGGAGATGTGGTCGAATTGCAAACTTATGACATAATTCAGTAACAAAAAATGATTGAGAGCAGAAACACGTCCCTAAACACAGAGAGTGAGAGTTTCCATTGTACTATATATTTCCTGTGTGAGGAGTCTGGTCGGTCAGGTCAAATTCGTGCATAATTGGTTGCGATTACTCGTCGTGTGCAGTTTATTAGTGAGACCAGGTTGTTTGGCTGATCAGTATGCATGTTAGGTTTCTTGTTCTAGGAACTATCGGTCTAATAACTCATTGTGTTGATTGAACTCCAATTTGATTAATCTTATCATTTGTGAACACGAGCGTTTCTATTCAGTTTGCTTGATGATAAGCAAAAGCTTAAGTGTGGGGTATTTTGATGACACTCGATTTGACGTGATTATCAGCCTCATTCAAGCGACATTTCCTTGCTTAAGACATGGTTTTTAGGGTAGAATAGCGAATATTCAATCAATTGCCCTATCTCGTGCCATTTGTGTTACTTTAGCCCGTTTCGGGTCTATTTGATGGTTTTCTAGTGTTTCTATGATAGCACAGGTTTTTGCCATCAAATAAGTAGCCAAGGACGTGTCTAAGGCGTTGGAACCTCGAGGAATTGCACCGGAATCGATCCAAGGAGCCAATCAAGTCAAACCAAATTCCTACTCCTTTTACACTGAAGTTTTCGCCGAAAATCCCTTGGAGTTTTCGGCGAAAACTCAAGCACAAATCGGCAGTGCTGACAAGAAGAAGTTTTTGGTGAAAACTCCATTTTTGCCGAGAACCCCGGCGTCCAAAAATCACTGGAGAATTCAGCTGGCGATCAGTCAATTTACAAAGGAATTTTCGGTGAAAACTCAAGCACATTTTCGGTGAAATTTCCAGTTAAAAACCGGCGGTATTAGGGTTAAGTATAAATACTTAACCGGCGGCCCAAATAAAGATATACCTCATAATTCACATAATTCTCAGAATTCTCACGAGTTCGGGAGAGAGTTTTAGAGTTCGAAGAGTCAGGAAGAGATCGTGACGCCATCCCTTCACCTCGGAGACTCGGAGCTAGGATTGAAGATTACCGGAGAGCGAAGCTTTGCCAGAGTCATCAGAATTAGGTTTTTCAGTTCTTATCTGTTCTTCCTCTGTATGATGAACTCTTTTTCTGTCTTTGATTCTTTTGTTATGAACGTGAGTAGCTAAACTCATAGAGCTTATATTAGATGAACCCTAAGTGACCAAGGGCTTTAAAGCGGTCACGATCGGCGGTGATTAGATTCAAAGTTCAATCAGTTTCTCTTTGCATGGTTGTTTTGTTCTTGATTGTTTATGTTTCTTTTCTGATTGATCGCCTAGATTAGGTTTGTGTTGAATTAGGGTTTGTCGCCAGACAGCTTCTCTGCTTTAAACATTAAAACTTGTCTTTCCTGATCACCTAGCTTAGATTCTTGTTAAGTTGAGGATAGAAGCGAACGCTCGCCTCACTTTAGAACATCAATTCAACCAGTTAACCTATTCATTGGAGTGTGCCTTTCGTAGGAACCAGTTAGGGTTAATCCGCTTCAAGAGTAACTCATAAATCATTAGTAATTGCACCAGTTAGTTAAGTCGTTGCGAGAGGCGACCGTACCCGGGCGACTAATTAATCTTGGTAGTTAGATCGGATAGAGGGAACGTTCGCCTGTCTTAAACCTAAGGGCCAGGAGTTATGGTGGTGTATAGAAATTGATTGAACGAGAATTGAAATCCGCTGATCTATTGATTGTTGTTGCCCTGGTGATTCAAAATCTAAGCTTGTCTGTCGTCTGTGTAAACCAACAATTCATTCTATCTTGTAATTTCATTCTAATTTTCCTGCATCTTAGTTTAGAAGTCGTGGAACTCACAGCGTGTTAAAAATTGGATAAATTGCCAGCTTCTTTGAGTAATCAATTAGAAGAAACCCTGTGGAATACGATCTGCTTAGCTTTCTAGCTTGGTAGTATTTGATCACTGTTTTGCAGCTCATCAGTGAGCAGGCCAGAAAAGAAACACATTTTAAGAATGAATTAAACATGAAAAATTATTTTTATTTACCAAGGATTGCTGGCACATGCTAGCGCGTATAAACCTTGAAAATTCATTGTTCCATTGCAAAAAACCTAACGATGTGCTACCGCCGAGCAGCTTGCCATGGCTTTGTCTTCTGCTGTTTGTGTCTCACGGGGGCTCTTCTTGGGCTTCTCTTGTCGCTGATTCCAGTTCCAATCTCAAGTGTTTTGTTGAGTCTAAGGTGGCTGTAATCGATGGTGTTCTTCACATCTCGAACCAAATTGTGGATCTTGGGATTTAGAAGCTCAAATCTGCAATCGTTGTCCAGTTTCTTGATGCCGCTCTTCCTCTGAAAGTTATCAAAAGCGTAATCAACTAACTGTGGGGATTTGAGGGAGAGGCAGTATTATCAGTGCTCCCTGATAATCTGTTTCTTGTTGAGCTTCCATCGCTAAAGTTATGTGAATGGGTTCTAGCCATATCTTGGCACATTCATCATTCGTCGATGATCTTGAGATACTGGATATCTATGATTAAACCCATTGATACATCACGACAGGAGATACCGGTCTAGTTAACATTTAAGGGTGTTCCGTCGGTGTTGATTACACATGAGGGAGTTAGTTGGCTGGCCAGTCAAGTCAGTGCGCCGATTAACAAATTCATTAGAGATGGGCTTGATGTTAAGGTCTGTGTAGTTAAGGACGTCAGTGAAGAGATTCAACCAAGTCTAAATGTAGTTATTGATGGAGGTGAGCAGAGGACTGTTCCTATTGAATGTCTTGATCCTAGAATCTACAAGAGGAAGGAGAAAGTAGTGTATGTCTCTAAGGCAACTGTATCCTAGCCACAAGTCTTTGGTTTCTGGTGGAGGTTCTTCAGGCAATGTTCCTAAACCATCTCTGGATGGGAACGAGGCACATGAGAGCAGTCATCGTGAAACAGTTGGAGCGAGAATGGGCAATGAATCTGAAGCTTCTTTACAAGTGGAAGATTCACCCATCCAACAAGCCAATGTTGGTTTGAGCCCTAGATCGGTTAAAATTGATAATGGTGGTGTGTTAGTTAATGATGATGAAGAAGTGGTATATGATGAAACACTGGCTACCTTAGACCTTGTTTCTCCAGTTAAAGATTCAAGTGCATAGATTACTAGTACAGATGCTAGATTCTAAGCATCCAATTATGATTAGGCAATACTGGAAGGGTGATTGGTGCTGATGGGGCGTGTCAGCTTGGTAAGTCTACTTTTTCAGAGTTCATAAGTAATAGTAAAGTGTTATCCCCCAAAGGGATAATCACTAGACCCAAAACCAGATGAAGATGAAGATATGGATTTGGAATATGCTTGGTTTCAATACACGTGACTGTTACCTTGAATTACAGTCTTACATTAACTGACATAATGTTGATGTTGTTGCTGTTCTTGAACCAAGAACCAGAGTACACAATACAAAGAGTTTGTTTCGTAGTAGATTCCCTAGCTAGTTAGCAGAGTTATGTTTTGAGGGGACTTTGGGGAAGCTCTGTATAGCCTGGAAGCAGAGTGTGCCATTGAAAGTTATTGCCAAAAGCTCTCAACGGTTTCATTGTTTGGTGGACCTCCCTCAAGCTTTCTATATTTCTTTTGTATATGCTTCTACTGATATTGTAGATTGAAGAGTTCTATTTTCATATCTGCAAAAGCTCCATCAGCAGAGTGTGCCTTGGGTAGTATCCGGAGACTTGAATGCTATTTTAGATGTTTTTGAGTCTTCTAGGATACCTTTAAACCTCCAAAGCATTGAGGAATTTAAACATTTTGTCAAAAAAGTGAGCTGATTGAGCATACAGCCCATGGCCCTGAATTTACTTGGATTAATGGTGACACGCTTTTGGCGTGCCTCAAATAACTAATCTACCAAGGTAGACTAGATCGTATTCTACTCGAGGTCTCTTCTTCTTGTCTACTCAAATATGTTGGCAAATTACTCAGGTTTAAATAGGTTGTGCGTGGTTTGAGTTCCACGACTTCTAATCTAATAAAGCAGGAAAATAAAAGACAGAAAGATTAAAAGGTTGACTAACGAGAAGATAGACGAGCTTAGATTTCGAATCCCCCTTAGATCACCAAGGCAATGGCAACAAGACCAGCGGTTTTCAATTCTAATTCAATCGGTTTCTATACACCACCATAACTCCTGACCCTTAGGTTTAAGACTGGCGAACGTTCGCTCTATCCGATCTAGCTACCAAGATTAATCAGTCGCCTGAGTACGGTCGCCTCTCTTGACGACTAAACTAACTGGTGGAATTACTAACGATTTATGAGTTACTCTTCCAATGGATTAACCCTAACTGGTTCCTACGAAAGGCACACTCCAATGAATAGGTTAATTGGTTGAATTGATGTTTTATAGAGAGGCGAGTGTTCGCTTCTATCCTCAGCTTAACAAGAATCTAAACTAGGTGATCAAGGAAGACAAGTTTATGCGCCAAAGCAGGGAACTATCTAGCGACAACATCTGGCGACAAACCCTAACTTGAAAAAACCTAATCTAGACAATCAACTAGAGAAGGAACATAAACAATGAAGAACGAAACAACCACGCAAAGAGAAACTGATTGAATTTTGAATCTAATTACCGCCAATCCGTGACCGCTTTAAAGCCCTGGGTCACTTAGGGTTCATCTAATATAAGCTCTACGAGTTCAGCTACTCATAACGATAACAGAAGAATCAAAGGCAACAAAGGAAATAATCATACAGAAGAAGAACAGATAAGAACTGAAAAACCTAATTCTTACGACTCTAGCGAAGCTTCGATCTTCTAGATCTTCAACTTTAAGCTCTGAGCTCTCCGAGGTGGAAGGATGGCGTCACGATCTCTCCATGGATATTCGAACTGTCTAAACTCTATCTATCGACCCTAGAGTCGGCTGACTCTCAAAAGTCTGATTTGTGAATAGTTGTTGCAATATGAATTATGATCCGATCCCCCTCTTGGCTGCCGGCTGCTCTGTTTAAATAGGTAAGATTAGGGTTTCCAAGACAGTGCCGGAAAAGGAAGGAGTTTTCTGCAAAAACTTAAGAAGTTTTCGCCGAAAACTTCAATTGAATCCTCCTGTGTACTTTGTTCAATAGTTTTTGGCGAAAACTTGAACTTTTCGCCGAGAACTTCAGCTGGATCTTTGATGGATTTCTTCTAGGATTTTCGGCGAAAACTATGGAAGTTTTCACTGAAAATAACAGTGTAAATCAGCTGACTTCACCTGTGAGTTTCTTAAGATATTTTTGCCGAAAACTATGTAGGTTTTTCGGCGAAAACATTATGCTGGGCAGTTAAATCTTTGGTTCTGACTCTGGTTTGATTTCTGGTTCGATTATGGTTCACTCCTTGAGGTCTTGAATACGTACGTGGCTACGTAAATGATGGCAAAAACCTGTGCTATCACAAAAACACTAGAAAACCATCAAATAGACCAAAAAAGGGCCAAAGTAACCAAATCGGTAGGAAAGAGAGTAGTTGAGTGAATATTCGCTATTCTACCCCTAAAACCACGTTTCGAGCAAGGAAATGTCGCTTAAATGAGGCTGAAAATCACGTCAAATCTAGTGGCATCAATTAACAATAGAGATAGTGATGCTCTTGCTAGGAGACTTGATAGAGTTTTTATTAACGTTCAATGGCATTTGGTGTTCAAGCAAAGTATGGTCTCTGTGTTGCCTTGCAAAACCTCTGACCATTGTGCACTTTTATTGAAACCTAAGGAGAGAGTTAATAAGAGTAGGTCTCCTTTTAAGTTTTTACATACTAGAGCAGACATCCTGATTTCATGAGGATTGTTAAGGAGGCCTGAGATACAAGAGTAATTGGAAAGCCATTTGCTTAGTTATGTGGCAAGCTGAAGGCAATGAAAGTTCGTTTGAAAGCTCTCAATAGAGAGCATAATTCCTTCCTCAAAAAGAGAGTGCTTGAGGCTAGAGTTGATGTTTAAGAAATTTGGAAGGAGGCATTCAGTAATCCTTGTACAGCTACCTTTGCTGTTATTGAGCAGTTGACTAGAAAGTATAAAAATCTGTAGCTTGCTGAGGAGAGTTTCCTTAGGCAAAATGCTAGGGCGTTATAGATTAAGGAGGGTGACACCTGTACCAATTTTTTCTTTAACTATGTGCATTCAGGGCAAGTCAGAAACACAATGAAATAATTGAAAGATGAGCTGGGGTGATGGTTGATGATCCTGATAGAATGGCTAATATATATTCGTTGCCTTTTATAAGAAGCTATTGGGGACTAGCTCACCTGTTAAGTCTCTAGATTGGAGTAATGTGATTAGAGCTCATCTCTTTCATGAGGAAGTGGTTATGTTGGCATCACCTATCACTGAGAAGGAGATTGAGTAGGCTCTAAACTCAATGCCCTTTGAGAAGTCACCTGGACCTGATAGATTCAGTGTGTCTTTCTACAAGATTTGTTGGAGTACTATGAAGGATGAGGTGATCTCTACCATTTCATATTTCTTCCACTCGGGTACAATGCCAAGCTTCATGAACTCTACCTATCTTGCCTTAATTCCTAAGAGGTTGAATGCTAGTGACATGAAAGATTATAAGCGTATCTCTTGCTGTAATGTTGTTTATAAAACAGCCTCTAAGATCCTTGCCAATAGATTAAGTCTGGTCCTTCCTTCCATTATTGGCTTCGATCAGTCTGCATTTATGAAGAAGAGATTAATTGGTGATAATGTGCTTTTAGATCATGAGTTGCTGAGAAATTTCACTAAGAAACAGATTTATCCAAGGTGTGGTCTCAGGATTGATCTAATGAAAGCCTTTGACTCAGTTGAGTGGGATTTTATTCTCAATGCTCTTTCTGCTTTTGGCTTCCCCTCTTTGTTTATTCATTGGATCAAGCCTTGCTTCACCTCCATGATATTTTCTGATAGCTTTAATGGGGTTTGGAAATGTTATTTTCATGCTAAAAGGGGATTTAGACAGGGGGATCCCATATCTCCCTATCTATTTGTCATCTCTAAGGAAAATCTAGCAGGCCTTTTCTCAAGAGCTAGCAGGCAAGGAGCCTTTCACTTCCATCCTCAATGCAAGGGCACCAGTTTAACTCACTTATGCTTTGCTGATGACTTAATTGTCTTCACTAAAGCAACTAAGCCTGTAATTGAGGGGGTTATAGCAATCCTAGAAGAGTTCAATGAATGTTCTGGTCTCCAATTTAATCTAAAAAAGAGTGAGTTATTCCTGGCTGGAGTTGATCATATTACTACTCCAAGTTTATATGCAGCTTCAAGTATGGCCCCGGGATCCTTGCCTTTTCGTTATTTTGGTGTCCCTTTGTGCTCAGGTAAACTGAAGCGTAGTGAATGCAGAATCTTGCTAAGTGTCTTTCTTATGATGGGAGAGTTCAGTTAATCCCTTATGTCATATATGGGGTTTTATAGTATTGGATGATGATTTTTCTGCTGCTGAAATATGTGTTGAAGGAAGTTGAGGGTATTTTTAATCGTTACTTGTGGGGTAAGAACCCTGGAGAGAGGTCGAAAATTGTCTGGCAATTTATTGCTCTTCCTAAAGAGGAGAGAGGTGTGGGCCTTAAGGAGCTGCATAGTTTGAATGCAGCGCATGCTTTGAGGCACATATGGGCACTATTAACTAGAGGATGCTCTTTTTGGGTTGCATGGATGTACAAGTATAGAATCAAGCAAAATGAATTATGGGACTTAACTACTTTGGCCGGATCCTGGATATGGAAAAAGCTACTTAAGCTCAGAAACAAAGCTACTTCTATATTCACAGTTCTGGATGGAGTCGTTCAGTGAAATGGAAATGAGATGAGCAAGTATAGCACTAAGGTTCTTTGCGAGTTAATCAGGCCTAAGGCTGCTATTGTGTCCTGGTTCAGGCTTGTTTGGTCTAGGTTCTCTATACCAAGCAATAGTTCTGGCTAATAGTACAGGGAAGATTGACTACTAAAGAAAGCATGGCTGCTTGGGGGCTCACTCTGGATATCAATTGTGTGCTTTGTTATGATGGAGTGGATAGTAAGAAACACTTGTTTTGGGAGTGTAAAAACTCAGCACATGTTCTGCATGAGTTCTTCCCAGGGATTAGAGACTTTACATGGAATGGAGTGTTCCAGTATGCTTCGTGCAATTTTGTTTTAGGCTCAGTGCGCAGCAACGTCTGAAGGCTTGTCTGGGAGTTGATAACTAGTTATATTTGGAGAGAAAGGTGTGCTCGAGTATATGGAAGTAGAAATAGCTCTGCTCATGTTTTGTTTGAGAAAGTGAAGAAGGACATTCACTATTTTGCTTTAGGAAGAGTGGATGAACAAATTATTTTAGCAAATCTGTAGTTTGTATAGATTTTTAGCTTTGTCATTAGAATGTATAGTTACAAACTTTGGTATTTGATGAAATGAAACCCTACCTTTTCATTAAAAAAATAGGGAAAAGAAAAGTCTGAATTAAAGTCTTACTTCCCGCCAATCCGTGACCACTTTAAAGCCTAAGGTCACTTAGGGTTCATCTAATCTAAGCTAGAAGGGTTTAGCTACTCATATTCAATACAAAAGAATGAAAGACTATAAAAGAATTCATCTTAGGGAGGAAGAATAGGGAAAATCTGAAAAAACCTAATTTTGACGATTCCTTAAAGCTTCGATCCTTGAGAAATCTTCACTTCCTAGCTCTGAGCATCTTCTGGGATGAATTGATTATGAAATTATCTCTCCAAGGACTCCAAAATAAGCTCTAACCTCTCTCCTATGTGTGGGAAGGTCTAAAAAACGAGAATAATCAAAGAAGGGGTGTGCATGTACATTTAGTCAGTTTTGAGGCGAAAGTCCGATTGATTGTTGTTTATTCTTGGTTCTAATGGTCTCGAGAGATTTTTAGGATACGTGTTTGTTTAAGTGTCGCAATATCCCATCTTGTTTATGCATGAATCGGTCATCCTAGGTTGTGTAGTTCATGATTCATGATTCATGATTCTTCAGGGGAAGCTCGTTTGACCCTTCATTCTCATCCATTACATTCTTCTCGTGTTTGTCGTTTCGCGTACTTTTATTGAATTGTAGACCAGTATTTCCTTGCTCTTTGAGCCATTTCCTGTTAGTTGACCAAGGTCGACCCAAACCCCTTTGTTTGACTTTGTTATTGTTGACCATTGACTTTTAAGGAACCTACACCTCAAACCCCCCTGAGCACTTCCCTCTTGACGAGTACGTTGAATGAAGGAACCTCGAGAAATATGGACCTAGCCAAAAGGTAGGTATCTTTGTGAGAGGCCCTTGTCCCCGATCATGTGACGATGAGCCTAAAGGTGTATACTAATCAGAGGAGAGATGTATTGAAAATTGTCCACGGGGACATATTTGAGATCCCTAGGTTTGACCCAGAATATTCGCTAAAGTAAGTACACTTCGGCATCTCTGGAACTCACTTGGGAGCCATAAACCTAGAAAAGAATCTGATCTATCAAGGATATTATTGGCCGACAATGATAAATGAGGCATTTGAACTAGTAAAAAATGCCATAAAAGCCAACATATTTCTAATTATCAACAACTTCCTGCCACAACACTTCATATGATTGTGAGTCCTTAGACTTTCACTCGATAGGAAATGGATATTTTAGGTCCATTCTCGCTAGCATTAGGGAAACACAAATTACTAATAGTAGAGGTTGATTACTGCACAAAATGGATAGAGGTTGAGCCCGTTGTAAGCATAATGATGCAAGGAAATCATATAACCTTCACCCCATGATATGAACTAATCCGCAACCGTGGGCAGCGAGCCTATACCAATAAGCTAATTGAAAGAGATGACGAGTCTAACCTTAGAAACCGGTGGTGGATAGGACTTGGACTCGCTAGCTATAACGAGCTAGGAACCCAAAGTATCATGTCGAAGGTGTCACACCATGGGAAGTTACCCAAGATGATAAACCAACCTTAAGCTATGCAACAACTCGCAAAGGCTTGAAGGAACAAGAACATAAGTTCTGAAATTTCTGTGTTTATTTAATCAAAGTCTGCCTTCAAATGAAGCCCATCGGCCTCTATATATAGGTGAGGGTGGAGAAGAGGCTCTCCAGTTCCTCCTAGAACTATAACTCCTAAAAGAGTACAATAACTAATAAGGAAAGAAATAAAAGAGTCCTAAATAAACTACTAAAAAGGAACTTAAACTATTCGTAAAATAGTCTAAGAAGGAAGTTTAATTCGAACAAAACTTGAAAAATACTAGAATAAGAAAATCCAACAAAAAATATGCAACATCCATGGAAACCCTAATCTAGCAAACTGTGAAAAACCCTAATCCGGCGCCTGGTGTGAATTTGAGTCCAATCCGGATTAGGTGGTCAAGTCCGAGGCTGGCAAGGATTTTGTGTCCTTCACGAGTCTTCTTTGAATCGATCGATGATTAGTGGAGGTTTATCCTGGCAGCAAGAGGAATCTGTGTGCATGACGGGTTCCTGGAAGGCACGATTCATTCATGGACTCGGCCCTAACCTCCTTGTGTAGAGGCCCGGGCATCAGCCTGGCGCGGGTGTCTGGTTCGGCCTTGGGCCCTCGACTGATCTGGCCAAGCTCTTGGTTTCCTGGTCTTGGTTGGGCATCCGGGGTGTCTCAAGGATGTCCCTGGGCTGTATCTTCGTCTCGGGGTGCACGGGCGCCGGGTGCGGCTCTGGCATTGGTCTACGGCTCCACGCTCGGCTCAGCCCTAGACTAGTACGGGCTCCCCAGCATCATCAAGGACTGGCTCGGCATCACTCTGGGGGCTTGATCTTCTCCAATGTGTATCCACTCCGGATGATCCTTTGATCGTCCTCTTCATAGCCTCCTTTGCTCCATGACTCCATGTACAAATTGATCTGGTCTTTGAAGACTTTGACTTTGCTCCGGGTTAGGGGCAGCTCTATTCGTGTCCAAGGCACGGTTGTCTCATCACCCCCCCTCACTTAGCCACATATTCTAGGAGTTTCGGCCCCTTTCCCTGTCATTTTAGTGGTTAATTATCAAGTTTTGATACTTTGGCCATTTGCAGCAACAAAGAACCTTCATTGTAAATTTTCACATATTTCCAAGTGTCTTTGATGTCATTTCAGGTTCCACCGTTAAATATTTTTGAACAAGGATTCCACCGGTCCAAACGGTGCCCCAATCGGAGGTCTGAGGTTCCCGGAGTGATCAGTCAAAGTTGTGGTTCAGAAGGAGTTTTTAGAGTGCGCTAGCTTGGTTGGCCGTGAGTAGCACGTGACGACCATGATTTGGGCTAATTAACACATTCTAGTCCAAACGTTTTAGTGGAAATGTGATATGGAGAAGGGCGTGGCCGCGTAGGCTCAAAACCCCACTTGTGGCTTCCTTGACACCACGGTCGCGACCACGAAAGCTACAGTGCGGCTGACAATGCACCATTGGCGTGATCACTTGGTTCTAACACTCGATTTTCAGAATTTTGAAAGGAATTTGAATCTTGGTATCTGCTAAGGAGATTTTAAAGAAGGTCTCTCCCAAGCTCCATTGAAGCCTCTCCCAAGGGCTCAACATCATCATCCATCCATCCCAAGTGATCCATAGAAGATAAGAATGTCTTCTTCTCCTAGTTCTTTGGTTAGGGGTAGTTGTGTGCTTATTTTCTCCATGACACGCTAGATCCTAGGATATGGGTTTGAGGGAATCCTTTGTCTAGTTGAGTCTAGCATCATCTGCGATAACAGAGCCCAATTCGACTGTTAGAGCTTCAAAGAGTTTTGTGAAGAGTATAAGATCATTCTTCAATTTGCATCAGACGCTTAACCATGGGCGAACCATCAATATGAGGCCACAAATAAGCTCATATTAAAGTCCTCAAGCGAAGGGTCGGTGGTCACAAGGGAGTATGGGTTGAAGAGCTCGAGCATGTTCGGTGGGCTCACAAAACAGTTTACTAAACTTCCGCGGGTGAGACTCCTTACACTCTGACCTTTAGGACCGAAGCAGTCGTACCCGTGGAGATCTCTATTCCTTCCATAAGAATTGAAACATACAATAAGGAATTCAATGAGTATGATCTATTCCATAATTTGTACTTTATTGAAGAGAGAAGAGATATGGCACAACTAAGGCTAATCGTTGAAAAGGAGCAGCTAGACCATCGATACAGTGCTAGACTTAGGCCATCTCACATAGCCAGTCACAACCTAGTCCTGAGTAAAATCTTTTGCCCAGCAGAAGGAGCGGCATAGCTCAATCCAAGATTGGAAGGTCCATACAGAGTGAGAGACGTGGTTGGGGAAAACACATTTAAGTTAGCAAAGATGGATGGCACCAAGGTACTAGGTACTTGGAATGCCATGCAACTGAGAATATACTATGATAGTCCATTTCCCTATGTATTTTTCTCTTTTTAAATGATAAATATATCAGTGAGTGTCTGACAACAATACTCGCTAGAAAACTTTACTAGCAATACTTATCTTTTCAAAAAAATTCAACTCGCTTACACAACAAACAAAAAAACCAAGGGTTCGAACTGCTTAGGTAGCAAATGAAAGACCCAAGGGTCCAAATCGTTACGCAGCAAACAAAAAAGACGTAAGGGTTCAAATTGCTTATGCAACAAACAAAAATACCTAAGGGTCCAAATCGCTTACACAACAAACAAAAAGACCTAAGGTCAAATCAATTACTGATGAACGCTTGTAGGACGTGATCAAATAACTACAAAGCTAACAAGCTAAGTAGATCATATTCCACGGGCCTTCTAATAATTGTCTACTCAAATGTAAAGGCAGATTACTTAGGTTTAACACGTTGTGCGTGGTGTGAGTTCCACGACTTCTATTCTAGAAAATGCAAGGAAATCAAAAACTAAATTGAAAGACAGATTGGAAGATTGGTTGACTTAACAAAGACGACAGACAAGCTTAAACTTCGAATCCCCCTTAGTTCACCAGAGCATTGGCAATCAACAGATCAGCGGATTTCAATTCTCGTTCAATCAATTCTAAGACACCACCATAACTCCTGACCCTTAGGTTTAAGACTGGCGAACGTTCGCTCTATCCGATCTAGCTACCAAGGTTAATTAGCCGCCCGAGTACGGTCGCTTCTTGCAACGACTAAACTAACTGGTGGAATTACTAACGATTTATGAGTTAGTCTTGCAGTGGATTAACCCTAACTGGTTCCTACGAAAGGCACACTCCAATGAATAGGTTAATTGTTGATTTGGTGTTTTAAAGTAAGGCGAGCGTTCGCTTCTATCCTTAACTTAACAAGAATCTAATCTAGGTGATCAATCCAGACAAGAAACATAAACAACGAAGAACAAACCAAACATGAAAGAGAAACTGATTGAACTTTGAATCTAATCACCGCCGATCTGTGACCACTTTAAAGCCCTGGGTCACTTAGGGTTCATCTAGTATAAGCTCTATGAGTTTAGCTACTCATGTTCATAACGACAGAATCAATGACAGAAACAGAGTTCATCATGAAAAGATACAACAGGTAGAAACTGTAAAACCTAATTAAGACGACTTTGGCAAAGCTTCGTTCTCCGGTAATCTTCAATCCTAGCTCCGAGTCTCCGAGGTGAAGGGATGGCGTCACGATCTCTTCCTCGCTCTTCGAACTCTATAACTCTGCTCTGGAACTCGTGAAAGTTTTGAATTATGATGTGTATGAGGTATGAGGTATATGCTCTCTGCTCTCTCTTTTTTGAGCCGTCGGTTTAAGTATTTATACTTAACCCTAAGTCGCCGGATTTTTCAGCAAAAACTTGATGAGTTTTCGCCAAAAACTTCTTTGTAAAATGGCTGGTTTTCCGACTGCTTCTCCTATGATTTTCGTGCTTAGAGTTTTTGGCTAGAACTTGACTTCTCGCCTAAAACTTCTTCTTGTGATGCTCAGCCGATTTCTTCTGGACTTTTCACCGAAAATCTAAGGAGTTTTCGCCGAAAACTGTAGTGTAAAATGGGGCAGGATTGCTGTTGACTTGATTGACTTCTTGGATTGGTTCCGGTGCGGTTCCTCGAGGTTCCAATGCCTTAGACACGTCCATGGCTACTTTATTTGATGGCAAATACTTATGCTATCATGAAAACACTAGAAAACCATCAAATAGACCCGAAACGGGCCAAAGTAACACAAATGGCACAAGATAGAGTAGTTGAGTGAATATTCGCTATTCTACCCAAAAAACCATGTCTTAAGCCAAGAAAATGTCGCTTAAATGAGGCTGATAATCACGTCAAAACGAGTCTCATCAAAATACCCCACACTTAAGCTTTTGCTTGTCCTCAAGCAAACTCAATAGAACACTCTCACGTTCACAATTGATAATATCGATTAAATTGAAGTTCAAGCACACACAATGAATTATTAGACAGATAATTCCTAGAACAGGAAACCTAACATGCATACTGATCAGCTAAACAACCTGGTCTCACTAAAAACTGCACACGACAAGAAGTAGCAACCAATCATGCACGAACTTGACCTGACCGACCAGACTCCTCACAAAGGAAATATTTAGTAAAAGGGAAATTCTCACTCTCTGTGTTTAAGGACGTGTTTCTGCTCTCAATCATTTTCTGTTACTGAGTTCTGTCATAAGTTTGCAATTCGACCACATCTCCACCACTGTGACAACACGAGGAACTAGTCAAGAAAGACTTCCCTGCTAGGACCGTAAGAATTCTACACTACAAGGGTTAAAATGAGATGGATGATGGGAATGTATGATGATGGCTTTGGTGCTGTGTAGCTTTTGACTAACTTCCCTCGAATCTAGCTTATGTCTTCCTATCGTCTAACCAGACACGGGTGGAATAGTGTACGCTCGTCCTATGATACCCTCAAGCAACCTAGCACTTTATTTTCTTTCCACACACATTTTTTTCTTCTGAATTTTCTTTTGACTTCATTCTTCCATATGTAGGGAGAAGAACGTTATTGAACTAAAAACTTTGAAACTTTTGAACTTTTCTGATTTTTCTTCTTTTTCTCTTTTTTTTTCTTTTGTGCCGATTCTTTCTTTTAGTTGCTGGAGGGGTTTACAGGTTTGGACATAATAGCTAAGACCACCTATTTAATGGCTATAGGCAAGTTACCACAAACTGACTTCCGGTAGGCTAATCTAGAACTACAACCACAAGGGATCAACGGGGAATGAAAAAATGGGAATTGGTTGTAATGTATATCGAACCGAAAGAACAGACCAAGCTCAAGGGTTTAGACCTAATGGATTTATCGTTAGGTAGGCTATCTAGCTTAGTAGCTGAATCTAGGTGCCCCTATCATTCTATAACTCGTGTCATCGTGTGGTCTCGAATAGGTCTCATGCAAATTCTAACTCATTCAAGCAAACAGAAAACCACTCAAAAAGAATTGAAATTGCAAGTTACGTGCAATGGATCAAAAACTCACAGTTGGTTTGCTAGTCGGATTCGGTCATTTTCATGCAATCAAGGCGACAAACTACAAGTGTGATTTTAAAAATCTGTTCTGACCAGGTAATTTAGCATCAAAGTATACACGTTGGTTCTCAAGTTCTAGGTTAAGGAGTCTAAGCATCATTATGACAGATTGAACAACAACTTAACATCAAAAATCAAGAACCGAGCAATTCTAATGCTAGAGAAACTGGAAAGGAACCACGGAACACACAAAAACACAATCAAGGGCAATCAAGTTCATGCAAGGTTCTCTAGCATCCTACCCCACACTTAAATCGTTCTATGTCCTCACAGGACTAAAACTAGAGTTGGGAGTGAAATAGAAGAACCTGGACCGAGATGACTGATGTAGGGGATGAACACTGGTCCTCAGAGCGGAGGGAATCTACCAAAGCGAAGTAGAAGGTGGTAGACCCTAAGCAAAGGGAATCTCCCAAACTACTTGCAGAACAAAAACAAATGAAAGATAAAAAAGAAACCGGGACAAGTATTCCGGATCCACACAGAAAAAAGTTGGATTGAAATCCAAAAAGAAGAAATAAAAAGAAGGGACAAGGAAAAGGATACAACCCGATCACTGCTGGTCAGGTGCATCGGGAGGGGGAATGTGGAGGACGTCGTTGACCTGCCGTTGCCACGCCAGCTGCGCCTCATATCTCTCATCGGTGCGGCGCATGTGCTGCTGCATAATAACCCATCTGGCATCCTGAGTGGTGGTGTTTGTGACTCGCCACTCCTGGAGTCGCTCGTACAGCTCTCCAATATCAGCTAGATGCGGTCGGTGCTGAGGATGCTGCTTCTGGAATGGATCCCGAAGGGGCGGCTGGTACTGATATGCATACCCTGCCTGCTGCTGTGGCGAGGGTATATGATCGTCAAACACCAGCTCCGGCTGAGGAAGCTGCTCCTCAGAATCGTCTTCTTCCTCTGACTCAGCCTCGTGTTGAGGAGGAGGAGTTACCGCCACCTGCGGACCAAGGTCTAACTGGAGGGAGTACTTAACCGCTAAATCACCACCTACGGTGTGTACTATGCGTCGTGGGACGTCCGGGCCATATGACTGGCTGAGACCGAGGGAGATGAGTCGGCCTACAAAGTTACCGCTAAGAAGTGAACGAGGCGGCCTTGGCTTCTGGGTTTTCTGGTGGAATAGGCGTGCAAGCACCCATCCGAGATGAAGCGGATAAGCCTCCCAGATGGCACGTAGAAGAAGGAGCTCCTCTCTGCTGATATCATGGCGGTCCTTCTCAGGAGCAAACAACAGTGACCTACGCCAAACCATATGAATAAAACGAAAGAGAGGGTGAGAGAGTGACTTAACGGAGTTATGAGATGTGGTCTGAGCGTCTGGTACTCCAGTGATGTGGCTTAGAGCGCGTCATACTCCTCTCCCTTGCCTGTGTTGTTCTCCCAGCTGAGGTGGTGGCCCTCGTAATGCTCCCGGGGGATGCTGAGATGAGCTCCGAACTCATCGTAGGTGAAGTCCTTGTACACCCCGCCGAGGTAGAAGGAGATGACCTTCTTGTGCTGCCTCCTCTTGTGCTCATCCAGCTCGAATGTAGCCCAGAACTCCTAGAGGGCGACATTTGGAAAGTCAGCAGTCAGGGTGGTCAGCTCCAGAAGTCCTGAAGGTGCCAACGAGTCGAGAACATTCTGGTGCCAGTCCTCATCATGCTCGAGGAGGGAATCCATGGATAACGGTCGTACGTCGGCTCCGGGAACGTGCTCAAACCTCTGGTAGCGCTCGAAATAATGCACGGGCAAGCGGACAACAGTGGGGTGGTACCCAACTCGGCCTGGATATGCAGAAGGAGGACCGGAGATGGCAGGTGTGATGGGTGCCGGAGCTCGAGAGCTAGAGGCGGTGTGAAGTCTAGCCTTAGTCCTGCGCTGATGAGTGACATTCCTATAGCAAGAAATGAAACCGGATTAGTCAAACTAAGAACCTACCCCACACTTAGTAGAAAAACTCAATTTCACAAAGAAATGAGGAAAACCGAGTGGGGGTAAGCAAAGCGAGTAATCGGTAAACATAATGAATCACAAAACATGCATATGTCCAGCCATAATGTTCACATCACAGTTAGAGCTCAGAAGTCAAAATGACATTCAAAAAGTCAACATTGGAACACATTGAACCCTAATCATGGCAATTTGTAGCTCAAAGCGGGAAATGACGGCATAACATTAGCTCAGACAACCAACAAGGTAATACGAACGCGAATTAACAATCATGACAGCCAAATGAGCATAAACAATGCATGGTCAAACCGACATTTCATATAAAAAGTCAACACCACAAAGATTCATTCTTTAAGCATAGCAACAGGTGATCAAATGGTATGAAAATTCAGCACAATTCTTCCTAAGCATGCTAGATCAGTCCAAAGCAATCAATTCACAAAAATTCTCAAGAAACAGTCGGCACGCAAATCGAGGTAGACTGAAAAAGTCAACTGAAGTCAACCCCAACAAAATTCAGCATTCAACATGTCAAAAGACTCAAAATGAAAAGCTCTACGACTTACCTTGAAGCCATGACTGCTGAAAACGAACGATAATTGAGAAATCGGCGAATAACTCAAAAAACTAGGTTTCGGTGGAACTCGAGCTCTGGAGCTCCGATTCGGATGATCTATGGCTTGAAATGATCAGGAGAAAGAGAGGAATGGTGTGACAGTGACGGAAATAGGTCGGCGGCGATTTTAAAATAAAGGGGGGGGGGTTCGTCGTTTGAAAATGAAAGGGGGATAGAGAGAAGATCGGGAAAAAGAAAGGAAACAGGGGAAAAGATTTTTGGATTTTTCTCGAATTTTTTGGCGAAAAGAAGTGCAAGTTTTTGCCAAAAAATCCAGTTCAAAACGTCTGCCGGTTTTCAAAGTTAGTTTTCACCAAAAAGTAGGGTACTTTTCGCCGAAAAGTTTATCAAAAATCGGTCAGAAAACACAGTGGGATTTAAAGAGGAGTTTTCGCCAAAAAGTGGAGTGCTTTTCGCCGAAAAGTGGAGTGCTTTTGGCTGAAAAGTGGAGTGCTTTTCGCCAAAAACATTGACCTGCACGATTGAAAATATTTTCGCAATCCCTGCAAACTTCAGAAAATCAGAATTAATTTGACAAAAATCGGAACAACCTTAAACAACTTGCGATTGAAACGATGACACACAGACTACACACGAAAAATAAGGAATCATGCAAACTGACACTTTTGGCTCCCCCGAATCGACTCTAAAACGAGGAGTTTGACACAAATTAAAAACTGACTCCAGCCGTGGGTTGCCTCCCACGAAGCGCTCTTGATTTACGTCCTTGAGCTGGAGGATACCTAGACGGTGTTAGGAGACATCCCAACTCAGAATCTCCTTAACGCTAGCGTCAGAATTCATGAAGTAGAGCTTCGAGGTATCTCCGTCGAGTGTGAATTTCTTCCCGTTAGCGTGAGTGAGCTTGGTACGTCCATCGGGAAGATGGTCACTGATCTTGAATGGTGTGAACAGTTCTCTTGAGAGATCATCCTTCGTGAGTGTTACAATGGAAGGAATGAGGATGGTCAGCTTTATCTTCTCTTTGACCTCCGGCTTCGTTTCACCAGGATCCGTGATCTTTGGCGCTTCCATGGGAGATGCTTTTGGCTTCTCCTTCTTCACTTGCTCCTGCGCCAGTGGCTTGGCGGGAATTGGTGGTGCGGCTGGCTCAGGAGGGGATGGCGGAGCAACTGGCCTCCAGACCATTTGAGTCTTCTTTTGATTCTTCCTCCGTAGCTTGCCAGGTACCTTGCTTGGCGGTGAAGAAGAGGCTTTCAGTTCCTTCTTCTTTGGTGGCTTTTGTGCCGAAGATCCTGGTTTCAGCTTGATAATCTGTTCAACACATGCAACAACAGTTGATCTAGAAACACTGGAAGAGATATCAGTAATGGAGTTGACCGGAGTCAACTCCACAGTTACAACAGCAAGACAGTGAGGTTCTTCATTCATAGGAGTATATTTCATACCGTCCTTAAGATGAAATGTTATTGTTTCCTTACCAACCCTCAAGGTCAAAGAACCACTCGGAACATTGATTTGCATTCCAGTTGTTGCCATGAAGGGTCAACCTATAAGAATTGTAGAATCCTCCTTGCTAGTATCTATAATCACAAAATCAGCTAAGAAAGTGAAAGGACCACATTTAGTAACAACATCCTTGATCTCTCCTCTAGGTGTTTTCAATGATCTATCAGCAAAGACAAGTTGCATGCTAGTCAGTTCAAGTTCTCCTAGATTCAATTTTTCAAACAAACTCATAGGCATGACATTGACAGACGCACCTAGATCAACCAAACTACGTTCAATCTCTATATCATTAATGACTAGAGCTAGCGTGAAAGAACCAGGATCGGAACACTTAGCTGGATATGGAGAGGAAGGTTTCTTGCTACGGATGGCAGGATATCCTTCTTTGTTCCCCCACATGCTAGTCTCGATCCTTGCGTTCGGAAGCAATGCTCTTGGAAAAGGAGGCTTCTCGTAGTACGGAGCAAGAGGAAGGTCATACTCCTTAGGCGCCTCTTCCTTTGCTTCCTTCTTCTCCGGAACTTCAATGGTCCTGCATAAGATAGAAGAAGTATCAGGAGGTGAGTTTGTTAAATTTTGAATAGATACCATCTTAGCTTGCTCCTTTCTCGGATTCGGCTCAGTTTGGCTAGGGAGCTGGCCATGTGGTCGATCAGATGCTAGCATGCTAGAGATCTGGTTCATTGCATGCTCTATTCTTTGATCGGATGCAATCTGTTCTTGGTTGAGGAGAGCTTGAGCTTTTAACTGACTATCATGATCGTCAAGTCTGGTGATGATCTGATTGAGCTTATTGTTGAGTTCACTGACGTTGTTCTCCTTTTGATGCTGCTGTCTGGTATAGGTATTGTTCAGATATTGATTCTGGCGATTGCCAGGAGCAGTTCCATAGTTACCCGGATTTTGGTGTGGTGGCTTGTAGACACCTCCCGTCGGATTGTTTGGCTTCTGATCCTTAGCTGAACCAGTTGGTCGGCTATTCTGATTCTGGCCTTGGTTTTGGTTGGCACCGCCATTGTAGGGAGGTCAATCTTGGAAATTTCCTTGTTGTCTGTAGTTGCGGTAGCCAACATAACCGTTTTGATTGTTGTTGAAGCCTTGAGAAATGAAATTGACTTCTTCGGCAGACTAGACTTCTGTTTTACCAAAGTTCTGGCATCGACCTCCATTATGAGCACAAGCTCCACACCACTCACAATCAGCAACGTAGACAGAGGCTGCTGGCGGCTTGATACACTACAACAAAACAGTGATCTACTCGCAGGCAGCAGAGCTGCCTGCCACTAAGCGCCTGGCAGGCGGGCTGGGCTTAGTGGCAGGCAGGTCCGAAGCCTGCGACTAAGGCCCAACCTGCCAGCCGTTAGTGGCAGGCCGACTGCCAGTAAGCCCGCCTGAGAGTAGCTAGTGGCAGGCAAGCCTGCGATTAAATGGCGCCTGCGAGTAGCTACTGGCAGGCCTGCCTGCGATTAAACATTTCCTGCGAGTAGGCCCTTGCAGACGGGCCTGCGATTAACCTTGGGCCTGCGAGTAACTTGTTGCAGTTGGCCTGCGAGTAAGCTCCGCGCCTGCGAGTAGCCGCGGTAATGACTACCCCCTCCAGCAGACGCACACAGCCATTTCTGTTCATTCAACGAAATTCCCTCCCCTCTCTCCTCTCGGATTTTCTGGGATAGCTCTCAGATTGAAGGTTCTACACGATTTTGAAGGTTAGAAATTCATTCCCCTCTTCTTTATCAACCATTTCAAGGCTTCTAAACGGTTTTTAATTGATTTCATGGCTCCTATTCAGATTTTAATTGTTTCCAGGGTTCTGAATTTTTATTTTCTGGGATACCTCCGCTGGATTGAAGGCTTCTGTACGATTTTGAAGGTTAGAAAAGCATTCCCCTCTTCTTTATCAACCATTTGAAGGCTTCTGAACGGATTTTTTGATTTATTCGAGGAGATTTTGAACGAAGCAGTTCGATGATCTTGATTTTTTAAGATTTACCCATTTCGTGATTGATAGTTGTGTACTGGTTTAGCTGATCTGTTGTGTAATATCTCTTCCACTGTTATAAAGGAATTCCAAGCAAGTATATCAGATTATTTTGACATGAACTAGTTGGGGTGTGGTTCCATAGTAAAAAATTTCATTGGTTCCATAGTCAAAAATTTCATTGATCTCCCTTTAGTTGTTGGTAGTTCCAGTCATATCAGATTACCGAAATCAACGAGTTTATTGGCTAATTTATTTGATAACACTGAATTTGTTTCAGGATATAGTGTTGGTAGTTCCTGAGGTGATGATGATGCCATCTTTGCTTGCTCATCCATTGACCTAAGGTTTTGTATAAGCTCTGTTTCAATTCATATTTGATAACCAAAATGAACGATTTTATCCAATGATTTGATTCATAACAACTATTTTTTATCAGGATATCAGGATACATTGTAAATTCTGTGGCTCAAACTAACGCTTTGTTGCTGCCATCTCTATTGTTCATCCGGTAAGTAAAGGGTTTTGTCTTTCATTTAACAAACTCCTTATGGTTTATGATTTCTCATGAATGAGTAAAATTGTATTTATTGTTTTAACTCTTTCGTTCTCAATCTCTTTGTAGCAAGGTTTGGGTTTTGGTCTTTGACGGTTGTTCTAGTACTTGTTGTCGGAGTTATCATCAATTTTCTAGGTACGCTACTTATACCAAAATTAGGATGTACCCAAGTCCCAACATGTTAATCATGATTATACAAAATATTTGATTTGCATGTAACCTGATAATATAGTTAGAACTTGATTGATATAATCAATACATTAATCTAATTAATCAAGATTAAAAAAAATATTTGATTTGATTGATAATATTATAATTTTATGCATGTAAGTTGACTCATAATTTTAAAATTTAATATAAAATTTATGTATGTAATTGATTATGCTTTAAGGAGTTTATTCTATTAATATGAATATAGGCATGTAAATTTGTTAAAAAATGCATGTAAAAACCTACTAAGTAGTATGCAAACTTAACAAATGATTTCATCAATAAACAAAATTTAATAAAAATTTTATGTATTTAATTGATTATACTTTACGCAGTGTAACTTATTAATATGAATACAAGCATGTAATTGTTTAAAAATTGTGCATGTAAATACTTATTAAGTAGTTACTATTTAACATATGTAAACTTAATAAAATAATCAGTTAATAAACGATAATAATTACTAAAAAATATACTAACCAACTTATGTCATTAAGTTGGTAAATTCAATATTTCAGTAGCTAATATAATTAGGGAAACTTAGCTTTAAGCTAAGTTATATACAATATCATTATTGTGTACATTTTATCATGACTAGTAAACAATTCGATACTAGTTAACACTCAATATATAGATGGACAAGTCTTGGATTCGAAAGCCGCGACATACTCGTGAGTATTACGCTGGCGTTCAACAATTCCTCGACTTTGGAATCTCCAATGCAGTAGATGGAGTGAACATACTCTGTCCTTGTCTGAAATGCAACTTCAAGAAGTTGATGCCACGGAACAATGTTAATCAGCATTTGCTAACAAAGGCGTTTCCCTCGTCATACGATGTATGGAATTTGCATGGAGAGTTAATCACAGATTTTGGTGCCTTCACTGCCATGGTTGAACCGGAACTAGTCGCTCATGAAGAAACAATTCCTCCATTACTGGTTGAGGATATACCAATATCTGAGCCAGACTTGTTTCAGAACATGGTGAATGATGCATTTGAACAACGTCCAGCGGATGATCAAGTGCCACAAACGGGTGATGAACCAATGCCAGATATACCCAACATGCAACCAGATGATGAGTTTTTTCGAGCTTTGCGGGATGGTGAAGTACCATTGTATGATGGTTGTACCAGTTTCAAAAAGTTGTCGTTCATGATCAACTTATACCACATTAAGTCTTTACACAAGATCAGTGATAAAGCAATGTCGAAGATACTGGAGTTGCTTCGCAAGGATTTTCCTACGGCCAAAATCCCTTCATCCAATTAGGAAGTGAAGAAGACAATTAGGAGTCTTGGGTTGTCCTATAACAAGATTGATGCATGTAAGAATGATTGCATATTGTACACTGGAGAAGATAGTGAAGCGAAGGAATGTCGAGTGTGTGGGGTTTCTCGATTCAAGGATGAAGGAAACAGTGCGGGTGAGAAAAAATCAAAGCCTCGACTTGAGAAAATATTTCGATATTTTCCCTTAATACCTCGGTTGAAGAGGTTGTACATGTGTCCTTACACTACAGAAGATATGATCTGGCATGCGACGGAAACTAGAACTGATGATGGTATGGGTAGACATCCTAGAGACGCAGATGCATGGAAAAGTTTTAGCGCCAAGTACCCTGATTTTGCGGCTGATCCCCAAAATGTGAGACTTGGGCTTGCAACTGACGGTTTCAATCCATTTGGAACCATGAGCATTAGTCATAGCACTTGGCCGTTTGTGCTAATACCATATAACACTCCACCTTGGTTGTGTATGAAGCAGACAGGCCTTATGTTATCTGGCATTGTTTCTGGTCCTAAGATGCCTGGAAATGACCTAGATGTCTTTTTGAAGCCACTAATTGAAGAGTTGCAAACATTGTGGATTGGAGTTGAAGCTTATGATTCGGTGAAGAAAGAAACTTTCACATTGAGAGCAGCATTGATCTGGACCATTAGTGATTATCCTGGTTTGTGTAACTTATCAGGATGGAATACACACACTGCACTATTGTGTCTGACATGTATGTATGACACAGAACCACTTCGACTCAAAGCTTCAGGTAATAAACCATGTTTCATGAGTAGTCGGAGGTTTTTGCCAATGAATCATCGGTTTCGATCACAAAAGTCAAAATTCAATGGGAAAGTCGACAAAAGGAATCCACCGAGGGTGTTGACTGGGACTGATATTCTGGGACAAGTGGCAAATATTGATATTACATTCGGGAAGACACAACCAAAAGAATCAGGACCAGCATCGCAGTGGAGGAAAAAAGTATCTTCTTCAACCTTCCTTACTGGGAATTCAATTTGTTGCGGCACAATCTCGATGTGATGCACATCGAGAAAAATGTATGCGACAATATTTTGTTCACATTGATCAATGACAAGAACAAAAGAAAAGACCACTTAGCTGCTCGACTAGACATGAAAGAAATGAAGATTAGAAGTCAATTGTGGCCTTTGGAGGATGGTAAAACCTGTCCTGCTACCTCATTCACTTTGGATAAGAGGAAAATTGAAGTTGTCCTAAAGTCCCTGAAAGAAATGTCATTTCCAGATGGATATGCTAGGAATATCGCAAGATGTGTGGACCTGAAGAATCGTAAGATGCTAGGGTTGAAGAGTCATGATTCGCATATGCTATTACATGATTTGTTACCTCTTGCGATACGCAATGTCTTACCCGTCTCAGTATCAAGGGTTCTAGTCGAAGTCGGCTCGTGTTTTAAGGAACTGTGCTCTCCCGTGGTCAATATAATAGAGCTTGACAAGCTCCAAGATAGGTTTGTCATAGCTTTATGCCATATGGAGAGGATTTTTCCACCCGCCTTTTTCACGGTCATGGTGCATCTAGTTTTGCACTTAGTTGATGAAGTTCGACGTGGAGGACCAGTTCAATATCGCTGGATGTACCCAATTGAAAGGTAATTTCACATTGGTCTACACTCTTTGTCATTGTTGCTAATTAAGATTGTGCTTGACAAGATTTCCTGTATTTAGGTACTTGGGTAAATTGAAAACTTTTGTTGGCAATAGAGCACATCCTGAAGGTTCAATTGCTGAAGGTTGGCTGACCGAAGAGTTGTTCAACTTTTCATCATTGTATTTTACTGATGATATTGAGACCACATACAATTGACGAAAGCGAGTCGCGGTTGAGCCAGAAAGTTCAGTCGATGAAAATGCATCAATCCTTGTTTCGAGAGGGGTTCTTAATGGAAACGGAGAATCATTCAAACTCTCACAATTGGAGTGGACTCAAGCGTTTCGTTATGTGTTAGTGAATAGTCCAGCAGCACAACCATTGTTGAGGTATGAATTATTATGATATTCATCCTTTTTACAATGTCGCTGATATTAATTTGAAGCAAAATTCAATGGTTGTTTAGAGAATGTGAAGCGGAAACTAGAAGAGAAATGGGTGGAAGGCGTGCAAATGAAACTGCAATAAATAAAGCTGTGCACAAAAGAATTGTAGGATGGGTCCAAAAGAAGGTATTCATTTATGATTCCAAATACTTTCCTTATGCTATTAACAAAATCAGATTCTTAATATAGCATATCATAAACAGATTTTGGACCAATCAGCAAGTCACAGTGATGATTTGATGACACTAGCTAGGGGACCAAACGTGCATGCAAGACGTTTCACTACTTATGACATCAACGGCTTTCGCTTTCGAACGGTTGATCGGGAGCACGACAAAAAAACTCAAAACAGTGGTGTTGCGGCTAAATTTGGCACTGACAGCGTCTCCAGCTCATCTGATAACAATCCAATACGCAGTGACATCTGGTTCTATGGGAAACTTGTCGATATTGTGGAATTGGATTATTATTCATGAACGATCACATTATTCAAGTGCAAGTGGGCCGATACTGTTACTCCAACATGGGTGAGGAGAGATGCACTCGGAATAATGATGGTCAACTTCAGTCACTTGCGAGATGTCGGTGACAGAGTTAAAGATGAGTCGTACGTAAGCGCAAGTGATGCACGTATGGTCTTCTACGTGGATCACACACTTGAGCCTGAATGGTGTATACCGGTTCAATGCAAGCCAAGAGATACATACGAGATGGGAGAAGAGGGAGCTATTTCGCACGAGTGTTGCTTATCGTTAGCTCAACAACAGTTACCTGTAACTGACAGCATCCCCGATATGCAAATTGTGGGAAGTGGTCTATCCCTACCCCGACTCCCCTTGGTACCGACTCTTCTTCCTCTTCTTCTAGGGAGCGATACACTCATGAGCTTACTATCATCGGTTAGTACTAACAGTTCATAACAATACATCTAATAGTTAGTTGGTAAAATGTCTTTATCCATACTTAGCTTTTGGATTAAAATTGTGCAGATCGAGGCGGTCTAACGAAGGTCATGAAATTCAAGTTCAAAGACCACTGTCGTATGACGAGTGACGGAAACAAGATCGTGTTCAACCTGAGCAACATGGGAGCTAAGCAAAGTGGACCATTGTTGTCATTCATGGGAATGTACGTTGGAGAGTGTTCAAGGATTTGGTCTTACTACCCCATTTATCCAGCCACTTGGAAGCATGTGTCAAAGTCGGTGAAGACTCGTGCCTTCGAGCAGTTCTTTTTGGTAAGATATGAAACAACTAGCTAATTAATTACTGGCTAATTTTGTACTTCAAAATTTAAGTACAAGTTCTTGATTTTTGTTTCAGGGGAAGTTCCACTGCGATACAACCCTCATACCAGCTGCTCGAGCATACTGGGATCACAAAGTCTCATTAGCTTGGGCTAGATCGAGGCTTGACGCGTGGAAGGCGAAGAAGAAGTATGCTGCTGAAAACAACCTTCCGTACGAGTGGGTTAAGCAAAACCCCCTGCAGGCTGTCCAGAAACTGATTGGTTGGCATACATAAGACACGTGGATAGTAAGGAGTTCAGGTAATACATGCATATTTTACCAAGTTAATGTGAATCATGTATTTGTTAAATATTGAATCGTTCACATTGTTTTGGTTTAGGATGCGGTTGCAAGAAACAAGGCTAATCGAGCATGCCAAAAAGAAAATCACACTGGAGGGTCCAGACCATGGGGTCTCTACATAGAGGAGGAGGCGGAGAATGGAGAACCTTCAAGGGGGCAGATCTTTATCAAGTACTATAGTTGGCCGAATGGAGAACCAAAGAGTGCTCATGCTGGCGCAATAATGGTAAGAAAATTGAATAACCACTATTCTAATAAGTGGAACTTTTAGAGTGTTCACTAATGTTGGTTGGTTTGATTTGAAATTATAGGAGACTATCCGCCAATTGGAGGCGGTCGGTGTCTCGACGGAGTGGGGCCCAAATGATGCATTTGTCCAAGCCCTTAACAAGCCAGAACACCGAGGGCACGTAAGGATGTTTGGTCGGCATGTTAGTAAGAGTCAGGTAATTATATTTAAACACTAAAACTTGAAATATGATTTAATTGTGTTGTTCACCAAGTACTTTTATGTTTTTAGGTCTTTGGGACGAGTGCTGAGTCATCTACGTTGGCCACTGGTAGTATCTCTTCCCGGCCCACACCAGCTCGTGCGCATGATGCAGCATATGATAAGCTGAACCGGAGCTGGTTGACACTCGGTCAGAGCTAGATGCCACTCGGTCAGAGCTGACTGCCACACAGGATGGGCTTGCTGATGCTAATCGCAGGCTGGCATCATTCGAGCAGATGATGTTGCAATTCGTGAGCCAGTCTCAGACTCAGCCCCAGTCTGCTAGTGGATCTGCTCCAGTTGTGCCTAATGTAGATGATATCTCCCACTGGTTTGAGGCCCTGGATGTTGGACCTGATTTTATCCAGCAGCTTGCTATGGTACGTGTACAAAAGTTAGTAATTACTTATGTAATGTTTTATGTAATGTTTTTATATCTCTCACACATATCTGTTTTTGCTTGTGTAGAATGGTGGTGGTGGTAATCGTGGTGCTAATGGTGATGGTGATGGTGCGTACGTGCATCCTTGGGATGTTGTGTAGGTTGTTATCTATTTGTACTATTATATTGTATTGTACTGTTTGTTAACTATATTGTATTGTATTGTACGTGCATCATTTGGTACTTTGTGTGTTTGAATTATGTATGAATTATGTATTATTACTATTGTACGATCATTAATATATTATGTGTGTGGTGTTTGATATTTCGTAATGTTTTTTGTTGAATGATTTGAAATTGTTTTTAATTTTGTCATCGTAGTCATTTTAATCCATCAACGACCCAGCAAACCAATCGGTCCAGCCTAGCAAACCAATCGGTCCAGCCTAGCAAACCAATCGGTCCAGCATAGCAAACCAACCAGCCTAGCCCGCCCAAATCGGCCCAGCAAGCCGAACCGGCCTGGTCCAGGTAGGTGGTTAGTGGCAGGCGCCAGCCACTAAGCTCAGTGGCAGGCCAGAAAGTTAGTGGCAGGCGCCTGCCACTAACAACCTGCCTGCGAGTAGCTTACTCGCAGGCGGGGCCTGCCACGTGTTGGGCTTCCTCGCAGCTGCTTTACTCGCAGGCTGCGTCGTGCTTAGTGGCAGGCCCCGCCTGCGAGTAAGCTCTGTGTTTAGTGGCAGGCTGCCTGCCACAAAGCACGACGCGGCCTGCCACTAAATCGTCCGTTTGTTGTAGTGATAGGTGTAGAAGACTTCTTCAGATGTTTCTCAACTTCTGCTTTAATGGTTGCTTCAAGATCGAGCTTGCTCCTTGATACTTCTGATTGTCGTTCCCAGTTCCTTGACTTGGAAGCACAGTTCGCGAAATCGAGAAGAGCAGGTTCAGGTGTGAGGGTAGTGCAATCTCCTTCAGCTAGGGAATTGACCCATTTGGCATATTCTTCACGAAGACCTCGAGCAAAGATCTGAGCTAACTGTCTCTGCTCGAAACCGTGGTGAGGACAGTTGTAAAGAAGTTCTTTGAATTCATTCCAATTATCATATAAGCTCACTCCTTCCTTTTGAGAAAATCTGGCGATGTTGTCCTTGAAGGCGGTTGTTCTGGTAGGAGGGAAGTACTCTTCGACGAAGTCTTGAGCAAGAGTATCCCAGTTTGTGTAGTAACCAGGTGGTTTGCCAGTGAGCCACCTCTTAGCTGCGCCTTTAAGAGAGAACGGGAAAGCTCTCAAGCAAAGAGTGTTCTTGTCGAGATTCCCATTCTTGAAAGTGCCGCAGAGATCAATGAAATCTGCTAGATGTGTGCACGGATTGTCAAGTGTCCTACCTTGAAATTGTAGATCCCTAGAGATCATAGTCAAGAAAGGAATCTTGATCTCATAGTCAGGATCTCCTTCGATGCATGGCACGGCGATAGAAGATCGAACGCTAGTCCCGCTCGGCTTGTTGTAGTCAGCTAGACTCTTCGGCATGCCCAGTTGATCACCCATCCTAGGAGATGGAGGAGGTGAAAGTGATTCGGTGATGTGAACCGCTGCAACTGTGGACAGACGACCCTTAAACACCACAAGCCGATGATGCTAGCAACAGGAAGAAACCATCGGAACCGAGGATGGAAGAGCACTTTGACCCACTAGCTATAAACGAGCTAGGAACCAGAAGTATCAAGTCGAAGGTGCCACTTCAAGGGGAGGATACCCTAGACGATAAGCCGGTCTAAACGACAGTCAATTCCATGAAAGTTGAGAAGATAATAGCAATTCCATGCTAAGAGAAATCCAAAGTTTAAGAGTTTATTAATTTCAAGGTGTGTCTTACAAGAGAGGCGAAGGCCTCTATTTATAGGTGAGGGAACAAGCTCTCCTCCCTATTAGCTACTTCCTAAATAAGAATAAAATAACGAAATAATAAAAGAGTCCTAATTAGAATACTAAAGAGGACTTAAAATAATCCTAATCTAGACTAAAAAGAAGGTATAATTCGGACTCCAATCCTACAAGGGAAAAGAATCCTACTTAAACAAGAACTCCTAACTTGGGAGCCAAGTTTCTCCAAAAACAGCCTAAACGGGTTCTGGAAATATTAGCCAAATAAATACTAAAATAATTCGTAAAATTATGTTCTTTTGCAGATCACTAGTAGACTCCATGGGCTACAACTTTCATTTTGGACATCAGCCCAAGTTCTGTCTCTAAGTAGCCCATATTCGTCACTCTTTGTTGGGCTACGAATCTGACCAGAAATCCAGCTTTGCTTAGTATTAGTCCAGCTTTGGTCCGTGGCTGCTCGGTCATAGGCTGACCTCTTGGCTCTTCTCCAAGGATGGGCTCTCCTTCTTCTCCTCTTGTATCAGGCTCAGGTGGTGGTCTGATCACAGCTCTTGGCATGGGCTTCCTCGGATCAACATCCGAGTCGTTCTCTTTAGGGCTCCATCCATGCTCTACTAGGACTTGTCCTAGCTCTATCTCCCTTGATACTCCTCCGAATTGAGCTCCGTTTGATGGAGAGTAATCCTGGGGCCATAAGAATTCCAGTGCCTTTGGAAAATACCAAAAGGCACGGGTCAATTGTTCGCTGGGCCAAAAGTGCTCCTCTGAAGGGCGCTGGCATGGGCCCTGTGCCTGCGGTAGGCTTAGCTTGGGGCCTTCTTCAAATCTGTCCAGGCCTTTTGAGTTCTGCTCCGAGCCTTCTTCCAAGAGTACTGTTGGGATTTCTTCAGGCAGGTCATTGCTCCGGGGGCCCGTGGGGGTTGGCATGGGGCCTAGGCTGGGTGCTAGGCTTGGCCCGCGGTCCGGGTCAGGGCTCGGCGTCAGCATCAGCTCCTGGAGGGTCATTAGTCTGACTCTGGCTTGTGTAGGAGCTGGCCTTGGGGCCTGGCTAAGGATCAGCGTCCTCCCAGGTGCATCTTCTGGCTCCGGGGCTTGGGCTCTTCTAGGCTCCGGGGGTGGTGCTGGTGTAGGCCTGACGTCGGTGTACTCTCAGGCCGGCATCAGTGCTGGGGCCGGATCGGCATCAGTCGTGTCCAAGCCGGGCTTGGTGGCCGGGATCACATCATCCCCCTCTTCTTGAAGAGGATTCGTCCTCGAATCCTTGCCTGATAATCCTTTAGAAATAATAAAAATAATCTCAAGGGTACATAGGACTGAACCTGGTGGTTCATTGGCGCTCCAGGGGTGTTCGGGCCGTACCGGGGCTGGTACGGGTGCTCGGGGCTCGGGCCTGAGGTCTTCTGGCCATACCAGGGCTGGTATGGGGGCACCGGGCTCGGGCCCCTGTGGGTACCGGGGCTCGTGCTGGGGCACGGGCCGAGGGTTGGACAGGGCGGTGCTGGGCTTGGGCGGCGTCGGGCCGGGGGTGGACAAGGTGGCGCCGGGATCAGAGGGTCCGTCAGGCGGCGTCGGTCAGGGCGAAGCCGGGATCATGGAGCCCGTCGGGTGCTGGGGGCCGGGCGCTGGGGCGCCGGGGCTGGGCGCGGGGCGCCGGTGTGGGGGCCGGCACTGGGGCCGAGACTAGTGCCTGGGCTGGGCGCTGGGGCGCCGGTCGGGCACTGGGCTCCAGTCGGGCGCTGGGTGCCGGTCGAGTGCTGGGCTCCTCTCAGGTGCTGGGCTCCGCTCGTGCGCTGGGCGCTGCTCAGGCGCTGGTGCTGATGCTCGGCTGGTGCTGGGCAGGCGCTCGGCTCGGTGCTGGCTCTCCTGTCATCAACTAACCTTCTAAACGAATATTCTATGTTGTGTAAAGCTAAGCGTGCAATCAGGCACTGAAGCTCCAACAGACATAGATCCCTTTCTGCCATGGTGATGAACCCCCGGTGCCTTGGACCAGACTAGACCTGTCCTTGACCCGGAGCCAGGTCAAAGCCTTCAAGACACGGGTCACAGCATTCATAGGAGACTGGAGTCGATCAAAGCATGAGGAGCTGGACCAGAGGTTCATCAGAGAAGGATGCACGTTGCTGACCCTTGATGGCCGACAGAAATCCCACATGGAGGACAACTGTCCTAAGAGTACTGCCCCAGCCCCGGAGGATGCGGACAGCCCACACCTGTACCGGACAACCCTGCTCAACACTCACAACCTGGCGGACAAGTTGATGCTAGAAGCTTCAGGGACCCTAATGACTGAAGGTAAACCTTCCTTGTCCGAGGAAATTTCAACGAGGAAGCCCGGATGGCCCGACATCACTGAAACCCTAGTATCGGGCCCGGAGCAACTGATGCCGAAGACTGACCACCCGGACAACCGGAACCCACAGAAATTACAAGAATGCCACCGCGCGTTTCCCGGCTCCTTTTCCTAGCCGCGAAAGGATTCCTGCCCGCGCCCGTAGTGTTTCCAATCCCACCCGAACAAGGAAAGCATGTTTGCCCTAATCCGCCCGGATTAGGGTTTTGCTGAATTTTAGCCAGTTTAGGAGTTTTACCTTCGGACAACTTAGTTATTTTTAATAGTTTCTTCGGCCTACTTTTTAGTATTGTTTTTATTATTCCTTTTAGAGTTGGAACCGGCCTTGGCCACCCCTTGTCATATAAATATTGGCCTCGGCCACGATTGTAAGATAGTTATTAATTAATGAAAATTTCAGAACATTGTTCTTTTTCCTTCAAGTCTTTGCTCGTTGTTGCTTAGCTTAAGTCTTGGTTTATCATCAAAGGGAATCATCCTTTGTTTGTGGCACCAACTCGACTGAATACTTGGGGTTCCTAGGTCGTTACCTAGTGGATTTCAAGGTTCTCCGCCGGTTTCATAAGTTAGGTTCTCGTGGGGCTGATAAATAGTTTTGGGTGTTGAGTCGATCCCTTCCCGGAGAAGGCGGTTCGCATCAGCTGGTATCAGAGCACGTTCAACTCTTGGACCACCAGCCAGTTTCCAGGTTCTTTGCTTGGATTCATATCTTTAGTTTCGTTGCGTTCAAGTTCAGAAAAATCCTAAAATCGTGTCTTTGTGTTTGTTCTAATCTTCTACCTTTCTTTTAGTTTCGTTATGAGAAAAAGTTGTGGCCGTTCAAGAGAAAATACAAAAAGAATCAAAGAAAAGAAAAGAAAAATCAAGGTCTTTAAAAAACAGAAGAATTGACCTAGCCAAAAAGCAAGGCCACATTCACAATCAAGGTAGTAGGTTAAGTTCAAGAAGAGGGGTTTCTCAATATCTTTCTTAGTTAGAACACCTAAAATTTGTTGTCTTGTCATCCCACGGCCTAGCATCACAAGTTCTTACCCTAGAAATCTGAAACCCTAGGTATAAGGTCTTGTTTTGTGTCATTGGTAGACTTAGACTTCGTAGCTTCGAAGAAACTTGCAACTACTTGAATTGAGATTGCCTTTGTTTTGAAATTTTCAAAGAAAACCCTAATTTTGAGTGACTTGAAAATTTTATACACGAGTGGTAAGAAAAAGAGTGTGTGAGGTATTTTTAGAGTGATTTGGGAGGTCCTTCATTCGTATACTAATCATGGCAGATGAAAGGCTTACTGCTTTGGAGGCACACATGACTGCCCTGGCTCAAAACATGAACCGACTCACCGAGCAACTCGGAGCCCCTAATGGAGATGGCCCCGAACGGCCAAGGAGGAATTTGCAAGAGATCGACGATGATGTGAGCAGTTTGAAGCTCAATGTACCCAAATTTGCTGGCAAGGCAAATCCTGGCGAGTACATTGATTGGGAGCGGAGCATGGAGGACTTCTTTGATTGCCATAATTATTCCGAAAGAAAAAGGTAACCCTAGCCACAATCGAGTTTACTGACTATGCTGCTTTGTGGTGGGCTCAGCTCAGGAATCAGATGTCAAAGCAGGGGTCACATGGCAAGGGACTGCCCTAACACCCGAACTATGGTGCTTAGAGAAGGAGAGGTTGTCACGGATGATGAGGAAGAGCCAATTGTTGAAGAGATAGAGGAGGAGTCCAGTGATGGTGAAGAAGTCAACGTGGAAGGCCTGCAAAAATTTTCAGCCTTCAACAGCCGAGCGATCACCCCGGATGCACAGACTGATGCCGAGCAGGTCACACCGGCCGACCCGGCACGAGAGTCTGCCCTGGACAACCTGTCCGAGCCGGATGATGTCGATCGGGATAACCCGTCCCTTTCGAACATTCCCTCGGCCATTCTTGGTCTAAGGATAGAAGACGCCCTCGTCGACGTCCTGGAGCAGAACGCCGGCCCCGACAGCCATCTAGCCACCCCAGCGGCCACTAACCCGACGGACACCCACCCGACGGCCACCCGCCCGAGGGTTCAATTTTCAGCCATTTCCCGACGAATCCTTAGTGCCCAACCTAAAGAAGATGGATGGGAGCAAAGAGACAATCTGTTCCATACAAGGTGTGTGATTTTAAATAAGATTTGCACTTTGGTTATTGACGGAGAGAGTTGTACAAATGCAGTAAGCTTAGATCTTGTTCGAGGCTTGGGAATCGCTACTCATCCACACCCTAAGCCCTACCGACTGCATTGGTTGAGCAATAGTGGAGATTTGAAAGTCAACAAACAAGCACACATCCCTTTGAGCATTGGAAGATACACGGACATGGTGCTTTGTGATGTAGTCCCCATGGAGGCTGCCCACGTGCTACTTGGAAGGCCTTGGCAGTTTGATAGATATTCACAACATGATGGGAGGGCAAACAAGTATCAACTCACACAAGGAGACACTACATTCAAGTTAAAGCCACTATCACCTACTGAGATACTCAAAGATCAAATAGAGAGAAAGGTGAGCTGAGAGAAAAAAGAGAAAGAGCTCAAGAAACGAGAGATGAGAGAAGAAAAGAGTGAGCCCTCGAAAGAAAAAGCTATAAAAACATAAATTCATGATCCTGAGGATCAAAGAGCTCAAAAGAGCGAGCTTGAGAGGAGAGAGAACCTGTTAGCTAAACCTAGTGAGATTAAGCAAACCCTAGTATCTAGGAAATCCCTCATGGTCATTCTCTACAAAGAATGTTTGATCTCTAACCCTAACACCTCTCTTCCTAGTGTCGTGTCTTCACTTTTGCAGGATTTTGGAGATGTTTTCCCCAAAGACATCCCTAGTGGATTGCCGCCGATCCGAGGCATCGAGCATCAAATTGATCTTGTACCGGGAGCATCACTACCCAACAAGGCTGCCTACCGGAAAAGCCTGGATGAAACTAAGGAAATCTAGCAGCAAGTCGAAGAATTGATGGACAAGGGTTATGTGAGGGAGAGCATGAGTCCATGTGCTGTTCCAGTCATCCTTGTACTAAAGAAGGAAGGAAGGAACTTGGAGGATGTGTGTCGACTGCCGAGCAATCAATAACATCACAGTTAAGTATCGACACCCCATCCCTAGGTTAGATGATATGCTTGATGAATTGCATGGATCCACAATCTTTTCTAAGATAGATTTAAGATCAGGCTATCACCAAATCCGAATAAAGGAAGGTGATGAATGGAAAACTGCCTTTAAAACTAAACTAGGGTTGTATGAATGGATGGTCATGCCTTTCGGTTTGACTAATGCCCCTAGTACCTTCATGAGGTTAATGAATCAAGTCCTTAGGCCTTTCATAGGGAAATTTGTAGTAGTTTATTTTGATGACATCTTAATCTACTCAAAACCCTAGAGAATCACCTAGGTCACTTAAGCCGAACCCTAGTCATAAGCTATGCTTGTTCAAAGGAGCTAAGCTATGCTACCCTAGCCATTCAAGCCGAACCCTAGTCATAAGAGAAGCTCATGGAAGAGGTCTCATGGGTCACTTTGGAGTTGCCATAACCGTAGCTTGTCTTAAGGAACACTTCTACTGGCCTAGAATGAGGAAAGAAGTTGAGAAGATCATCAACCAATGTGCCAAGTGCCAACGAGCTAAGTCACACCTCCAACCCTTTGGTTTATATACCCCTTTGCCTATTCCTGAACACCCTTGGGTCTACCTGAAAATCTAGAAGAGGCAAAGATTCAATTTTCGTGGTTGTAGATAGGTTTTAAAAAATGGCTCATTTCATTGCATGTCATAAGGTTGATGATGCATCACACATAGCTGACTTATTCTTTGGTGAAATAGTTAGACTTCATGGCATCCCTAAGACTATAGTTTCTGACCGCGACTCAAAATTTCTAAGTTATTTTTGGAAGACCTTGTGGGCTAAACTAGGAACCAAGCTTATGTTTTCCACAACCTGCCACCCTGAAACAGATGGCCAAACATAGGTTGTCAATCGGTTACTATCCCAAATGCTTAGAGCCATCATTAAGTCCAACCTTAGGAATTGGGAGGACTGTCTACCCCATGTAGAGTTTGCTTACAACGATCTGTCCACTCAGCCACCCTATACTCACCTTTTGAATTGGTTTATGGTTTTAACCCCCTAACCCCATTGGATTTATCACCATTGCCTATACATGAGTTTCTAGATGCAGATGGACACACCAAGGCTGAGTATGTTCGAAAGCTTCATGAGAAGGCCAAAGCCAACATTGAAAGGAGGACAACTCAATACCTAAGGAATGCAAACCATGGGAGAAAGGAGAAAATCTTCCAACCTGGTGACCAAGTGTGGGTTCACTTCAGGAAGGATAGGTTTCCTGAGCAAAGGAGATCTAAGTTGCTGCCAAGAGGGGATGGGCCTTACACCGTTCTTGATAGGATAAACAATAATGCTTACATTTTAGATTTACCTAATACGTATGGTGTGAGTGCTACTTTCAATGTTGCTGACTTAACTCCTTTCTATGATGATGATTTTTCAGAAACAGATTCGAGGACGAATCCTCCTCAAGAAGAGGGGAATGATGAACCCCCGGTGCCTTGGACCCGACCAGACCTGCCCTTGACCCGGAGCCAAGTCAAAGCCTTCAAGACACGGGTCACAGCATTCATAAGAGACTGGAATTGATCCAAGCATGAGGAGCTGGACCAGAGGTTCATCAGAGAAGGATGCACGGTGCTGACCCTTGATGGCCGAAAAAAATCCCACATGGAGGACAAATGCCTTAAGAGCACTGCCCCGACCCCGGAGGATGCGGACAACCCACCCCTGTACCGGACAACCCTTCTCAACACTCACAACCTGGCAGACAAGTTGATGCCAGAAGCTTCAGGGAGCCTAAAGACTGAAGGAAAACCTTCCTTGTCCAAGGAAATATCAACGAGGAAGCCCGGATGGCCCGGCATCACTGAAACCCTAGTACCGGGCCCGGAGCAACTGATGCCGAAGACTGACCACCCGGACAACCGGAACCCGTGGAAATTACAAGAATGCCACCGCGCGTTTCCCGGCTCCTTTTCCTAGCCACGGAAGGATTCCTGCCCGTGCCCGGAGTGTTTCCCAGTCCCACCCGGACAAGGAAAGCCGGTTTGCCCTAATCCGCCCGGATTAGGGTTTTGCTAAATTTTAGCCGGTTTAGGAGTTTTACCTTCGGACAACTTAGTTATTTTTAATAGTTTCTTCGGCCTAGTTTTTAGTATTGTTTTTATTATTCCTTTTAGAGTTGGAACTGGCCTTGGCCACCCCTTGTCCTATAAATATTGGCCTCGGCCACGATTGTAAGACAGTTATTAATTAATGAAAATTTCATAACATTGTTCTTTTTCCTTCAAGTCTTTGCTCGTTGTTGCTTAGCTTAAGTTCTTGTTTTATCATCAAAGGCAATCATCCTTTGTTTGTGGCACCAACTTGACTGAATACTTGGGGTTCCTATGTCGTTACCTAGTGGATTTCAAGGTTCTCCGCTGGTTTCATAAGTTAGGTTCTCGTGGGGCTGATAAATAGTTTTGGGTGTTGAGTTGATCCCTTCCTGGAGAAGAGGGTTCGCATCACATGGTTAGTGTAACAACGAACACCAAAACTTTTTCTAATATATTTTCTAAGACTCGATGCAAACAACTTAGTGGCTAAAAGTAGGGTCGTGGCTCGGTTTTAACACAAGCAACGAAAGCTAATATATCCTCTCTTCTTAAACACACTATTATAACGAAAGTAAAGAACTTGGCAAAGGTGGCCTTGCTTGATTTTTTTAGTATTTTCTATTTTTCTGACTCTTTTGATATTTTCTTCCTTCATAGCTTGATCGGCCACCAATATTTTCTTGCCTTACAATTGAAAGACTCGAATACAAGAACTAAAATAGATGAAGATTTTTGAACAATTTTCTAGAAACAAGAAAGTAAAGGATATGAATCCAAGAATAAACCTGGAGACTGGGATAGATGTGGTCCTTGTGCTTGAACCGTGCTCTGATACCAACTGATGTGAACCGCTGCAACCGTGGGCAGATGACCCTTAAACACCACAAGCTGATGATCCTATCAACATGAAGAAATCGTCGCAACCGGGGATGGAAGAGGACTTTGACCCACTAGCTATAAACGAGCTAGGAACCAGAAGTATCAAGTCGAAGGCGCCACTTCAAGGGGAGGATACCCTAGACGATAAGCCGGTCTAAGCGACAATCAATTCCATGAAAGTCGAGAAGATAATATGGTGAAGCCATAATAGTTGTTATGCGTTCACACAAATAAACTACTAATGCTAAGAAAAAGCTATAACAGATCATATTCCGAGGGTCTCCTATGACTGACTACTTCAAAACTGACAATGTACTCGAATGCAAACACGTTGTGCGTGGTGTGAGTTCCACGACTTCTAATTCTAAGAAATGCAGAAAAATTAAAACGAATTAAACTAAAGCAGATTGGGAATTAGGGTTTGAAAACAAGGATGACAGACGAACTTAGACTTTGAATCCCCCTTCGTTCCCCAGAGCATTGGCAATCAACAGATTAGCGGATTTCGATTCTCATTCAATCAATTACTAAGACACCACCATAACTCCTTACCCTTAGGTTTAAGACCGGCGAACGTTTGCTCTATCCGTTCTAACTACCAAGATTAACTAGCCGCCCGGTTACGGTCGCCTCTCGCAACAACTTAATTAATTGGTGTAATTACTAATGATTAATGAGTTACTCTTGCAGTGAATTAACCCTAACCGGTTCCTACGAAAGGCACGCTCCAATTATAAGGTTAATTGTTCAATTTGATGTTCTAAAGTAAGGCGAGCATTCGCTTCTATCCTTAGCTTAACAAGAATCTAATCTAGGTGATCAATCCAGACAAGAAACATGAACAATGAAGAACAAATCAAACATGAATGAGAAACTGATTGAACTTCGAATCTATTTAAAGCCCTGGGTCACTTAGGGTTCATCTAGTCTAAGCTCTAACGAGTTTAGCTACTCATGATCATTACAAAAGAAACAAAGACAAAGAAAGAGTTCATCATTCAAAGGAAGAACAAAAAGGAATCTGAAAAACCTAATTTAGACGACTCTGACAGACTTCGATCTTCGGTAGATTACACTCCTAGCTCCGGTTCTCCGAGATGGAAGGGATGGCGTCACGATCTCTATCCAGCTCTTCGAACTCCAACTCTTCGCTCCAGAACTTGAGAGGATTCTCTGAATTCCGATCTCAAAAAGTTGTATTATGATTAATTATGATATCCTTCCCTTTTTGGGCCGCCGGGTTAAGTATAAATACTTAACCCTAAATTGGCCGAATCAGCCTAATATTTTCGCCGAAAATAACAAGATATTTTTGGCGAAAATCCTTGTTAAAATGCACGACCCCTTTGGTTGAATTCTTCTATCCTTTTCGCCGAATAAGTTCTCGGTCCGAAAACATATTGTTTTCGCCGAAACCATCCTTCAAGTGGCATCAGTCGATTTGCACTAATATTTTCGCCGAAAATAACAAGGTATTTTCTGCGAAATCTTCTTTGTAAATGGGCAGGAGATTGCTTGAACTTAATTGGCTCCTTTGATCGGTTCCGGTTCAGTTCCTCGATGTTCCAATGCTTTAGACACGTCCATGGCTACTTTATTTGACGGCAAAAACCTGTGCTAACACAAAAACACTAGAAAACCATCAAATAGACCCAAAACGGGCCAAGTTAACGCAAATGGCATGAGATAGGGCAATTGATTGAATTGTCGCTTAAATGAGGCTGATAATCACGTCAAATCGAGTGTCATCAAATACCCCACACTTAAGCTTTTGCTTGTCCTCAAGCAAACTGAATAGAAACGCTCATGTTCATAAATGATAAGATCGATTAAATTGGAGCTCAATCAAACACAATGAATTATTAGACAGATCGATCCTAGAACAAGAAACCTAGCATGCATACAGATCAGCCAAACTACCTGGTCTCACTAATAAACTGCACACGACAAGTAATTAGCAACCAATTATGCACAAATTTGACCTGACCGACCAGACTCCTCACACAGGATATATATAGTACAATGGGAACTCTCACTCTCTGTGTTTAAGGACGTGTTTCTGCTCTCGATCATTTTCTGTTACCGAATTCTGTCATAGGTTTGCATTTCGACCACATCTCCACCACTGTGACAACACGAGTATCTAGTCAAGAAGGACTTCCCTACTAGGACCGTAATGAATACTACACTACTCGGGTTTATAATGAGATGGATGATGGGAATGAATGATGATGGCTTTGTGCGGTGTAGCTTTCGACTAACTTCCCTCGAATCTAATCTATGGCTTCCTACCGTCTAACCAAACACGGGTGGAATAATGAACGCTCGTCCTATGATACCCTCAAGCAACCTAGCACTTATTCTTTTCTTTACACGATTTTTTTTTCTTTTCTTTTGACTTCGTTCTTCCATTTGTAGGGAGAAGAACGTTTATTTAAACTAAACTTTGAAATTTTTCTGACTTTCTTTTCTTCATTTTTTTTTGAAATTTTTCTCTTTTTCTTTCTTTTACTTACTTTTTTCTTTTAGTTGCTAGAGGGGTTTACACGTCTGGACATATTAGCTAAGACCACCTGTTTAATGGCTATAGGCAAGTTACCACAAACCGACTTCCGGTAGGTCAATCTAGAACTACAACCACAGGGGATCAACGGGGAATGAAAGAAATGGGAAATGGCTGTAATGTATTATCGAACCGAAAGAACAGGCCAAGCTCAAGGGTCTAAACCTAATGGATTTTATCGTTTGGTAGGCTATCTGGCTTAGTAGCTGAATCTAGGTGCCCCTATCCTTCTAGAACTCGTGTCATCGTGTTGTCTCAAGTAGGTCTCATGCAAATTCTAACTCATTCAAGTAAACAGAAAACCACTCAGAAAGAATTAAAATTCCAAGTTATGTGCAATGGATCAAAAGCTCACAGCTGGTTTGCTAGTCGGATTCAGTCATTTTCATGCAATCAAGGCTACAAACTACAAGTGTGATTTTTAAAATTCTGTTCTGACCAGACAATTTAGCATCAAAGTATACAAGTTGGTTCTCAAGTTCTAGGTTAAGCAGTCTAAGCATCATTATGAAAGTTTGAACAACAACTTAACATCAAAAATCAAGAACTGAGCCATTCTAATGCTAGAGAGACTGGAATGGAATCACGAGGCACACAAATAATGCAATTAAGGGCAATCAAGTTCATGCAAGGTTCTCTAGCATCCTACCCCACACTTAAATCAGACTGTGTCCTCACAGTGAAGGGACTAGAGTTCAGAGTGAAGTAGAAGAACCTGGATCGAGATGATTGGCGTAGTGGATGAGCACGGATCCTCGGAGCAGAGGGAATCTACCCAAGCAAAGCAAAGGGAATCTCCCTACTGCCTACAAAACAAAAACAAATGAAACATAAAAAGGAAACCGGGATAAGTGTCCCGGATCCACACAGAAAAAAGTTGGACCGAAATCCGAAAAGAATAAATAAAAAGAAGACACCTGAAAAGGAATACAACCTGATCACTGCTGGTCCGGTGAACCGGGAGGTGGAAAGTGGAGAAATTCGCCGAGCTGGCGTTGCCACGCCATCTGTGCCTCATATCGCCGGTCGGCGCGGCGCATATGCTACTGCATAATAGTCCATCGCGCCTCTTGAGTGGCGTTGTCGGTGATGCGCCACTCCTGAAGTCGCTCGTACAACTCTCCAACATCCGCGGGGTGATGTCGGGACTGCTGGGGAGGCGCCTGGTATGGATCGGGAATGTGTGGCGGCGACTGGTGAGCATATCCTGCCTGATGGTGTGGCGAGGGTATATAATCTTGGAATTCTGGTGGCGGCTGCGGCTGCTGCTCCTCAGCATCATCTTCTTCCTCCGACTCGACCACAGGCTGGAGTGGAGGATCAGCTGCTACATGGGGACTGAGGTCGAGTTCTAAGTCGTACTCAACCGCCAAGTCTCCTCCAACGGTCCTAACTGGGTGTCGTGGAATGTGCGGGCCATACTCATGGCTGATGCCGAAGGAGATGATGAGCTGACCTATGAAGTTACCCCCCAAGAGCTTGCGAGGTGGCGTCTTCCTCCTGGTCTTCTGGCGGAAGATGCGAGCCAGTACCCAGCCGGGTTTAGAGGGTAGCTCTCTCGGATGGCTCAGAGAAGCATGAGCTCCTCCTTGAGGATATGGTGGCGATCCTTGTCGGGTGCATATAAAAGGGATCTACGCCAAACCATATGAATAAATTTATAGAGCGGGTGAGAGAGAGACTTAACTGAGTTGCCCGCTCCGAGGCGATCTCCAGGCACGCCTGTCATGTGGCTCCAGAGCGCGTGGTATTCCTCCTCGTCATCATCTTCTCCCCAACCGAGGTGATGATCGTGATAGTGCTCGCAGGGGATGTCGAGATGAGCGGCAAACTCATCGTAGGTGAGCTGCCTGTACACCCCACCAAGATAGAAGGTCACAACCTTCTGCCGCTGCTTCCTCTTGTGCTCATCTAGATCAAAGGTTGCCCAGAACTCCTGGAGGGCAATGTCTGGGAACTCGGCGGCGATGGTGGTCAGCTCGAGGAGACCAACCGGTGCTAGGGCGTTATGCACGTTCCGGTGGTAATCCTCATCATGATCGAAGAGGGAATCCATGGACAGAGGGCGCACGTCAGCTCCCCGGACGTGCTCGAGCTTCTGGAAGCACTCGAAGTAGAAGTTAGGTAGACGGGCGATAGTGCGATGGTATCCAGCCCGGCGGGGTAGTGCAGGTGGTGGACCCAGAATAGCAGGTGTGACGGGAGCGGCAGCTCTGAGCTCGAGGCGCCATCAAGTCGCGTCTTAGTCCTGCGCTCATAAGTGGTGTTCCTAAAACCAGAATGAAAACAGATTAGTCAACCAAACACTACAACAGAAGGATGGTTTAGTGGCAGGCCTCGTCGAGGTTAGTGGCAGGCGGCCTACCACTAAAACAGGAGCTTACTCGCAGGCGCTGCCTGCCACTAACCACATTTGGGCCTGGAGTAAAGCTGCTGCGAGGAAGCCCAACACGTGGCAGGCCCCGCCTGCGAGTAAGCTACTCGCAGGCAGGTGGTTAGTGGCAGGCGCCTGCCACTAAGCTTAGTGGCAGGCCATTGGTTAGTGGCAGGCGCCTGCCACTAACCACCTGCCTGCCACTAAGCTTAGTGGCAGGGGCCTGCCACTAACTTTCTGTCCTGCCACTGAGCTTAGTGGCAGGCGCCTGCCACTAACCACCTACCTGGGCCAGGCTAGTTTGGGCTTGCTGGGCCGATTTGGGCGGGCTGGGCTGGTTGGTTTGCCTGGACCGATTGGTTTGCTAGGCTGGACCGATTGGTTTGCTGGGTCGTTGATGGATTAAAATGACTACGATGACAAAATTAAAAACAATTTCAAATCATCCATCAAAAAACATTACGAAATATCAAACACCACACACATAATATATTAATGATCGTACAATATTAATAATACATAATTCATACATAATTCAAACACACAGAGTACCAGCTGATGCACGTACAATACAATACAATAGTTAACAAACAGTACAATACAGTATAATAGTACAAATAGATAACAAACTACACAACATCCCAAGGATGCACGTACGCACCATCAACATTACCACCACGATTACCACCACCACCATTCTACACAGACAAAAACAGAGGTATTAAGGGAAAATACCGAAATATTTTCTCAGGTAGAGGCTTTGATTTTTTCACACCCGCACTGTTTCCTTCATCCTTGAATCGATTAACCCCACACACTCGACTTTCCTTCGCTTCACTATCTTCTCCAGTGTACAATATGCAATCATTCTTACATGCATCAATCTTGTTATAGGACAACCCAAGACTCCTAATTGTCTTTTTCGCTTCATAATTGGATGAAGGAATTTTGGCCGTAGGAAAAGCCTTGCGAAGCAACTCCAGTATCTTCGACATTGCTTTATCACTGATCTTGTGTAAAGACTTAATGTGGTATAAGTTGATCATGAACGACAACTTTGTGAAACTGGTACAACCATCATACAATGGTACTTCACCATCCCGCAAAGCTCGGAAAAACTCATCATTTGGTTGCATGTTGGGTATATCTGGCATTGGTACATCACCCGTTTGTGGCACTTGATCATCCGCTGGACGTTGTTCAAATGCATCATTCACCATGTTCTGAAACAAGTCGGGCTCAGATGTTGGTATATCCTCAACCAGTAATGGAGGAATTGTTTCTTCATGAGCGACTAGTTCCGGTTCAACCATGGCAGTGAATGCACCAAAATCTGTGATTAACTCTCCATGCAAATTCCATACATCGTATGACGAGGGAAACGCCTTTGCTAGAAAATGCTGATTAACTTCGTTCCGTGGCATCAACTTCTTGAAGTTGCATTTCGGACAAGGACAGAGTATGTTCACTCCATCTACTGCATTGGAAGATTGCAAAGTCGAGGAATTGTTGAACGCCAGCGTAATACTCACGAGTATGTCGCGGCTTTCGAATCCAAGACTTGTCCATCTATATATTGAGTGTTAATTAGTATCGATTTGTTTACTAGTCATGATAAAATGTATAAAATAATGATATTGTATATAACTTAGCTTAAAGCTAAGTTTCCCTAATTATATTAGCTACTGAATTTACCAACTTAATGACATAAGTTGGTTAATATATTTTTTATTAATTAATATCGTTTATTAATTGATTATTTTATTAAGTTTACATATGTTAAATAGTAACTACTTAATAAGTATTTACATGCACAATTTTTAAACAATTACATGCTTGTCTTCATATTAATAAGTTACACTGCGTAAAGTATAATCAATTAAATACATAAAATTTTTATTAAATTTTGTTTATTGTTGAAATCATTTGTTAAGTTTGCATACTTTTTAGTAGGTATTTACATGCATTTTTTAATAGAATAAAGTCCTTAAAGCATAATCAATTGCATACATAAATTTTCTATTAAATTTTAAAATTACGAGTCAACTTACATGCATAAAATTATAATATTATCAATCAAATCAAATATTTTGTATAATATTTATTAATTAGATTAATGTACATATTGATTATATCAATCAAATTCTAACTATATTATCAGGTTACATGCAAATCAACTGTTTTGTATAATCATGATTAACATGTTGGGACTCGGGTACATCCTAATTTTGGTATAAGTAGCGTACATGGAAAATTGATGATAACTCCGACAACAAGTGCTAGAACAACCGACAAAGACCAAAACCGAAACCTTGCTACAAAGAGATTGAGAACGAAAGAGTTAAAACAATAAATACAATTTTACTCATTCATGAGAAATCATAAACCATAAGGAGTTTTGTTAAATGAAAGACAAAACCCTTTACTTACCGGATGAACAATAGAGATGGCAGCAACAAAGCGTTAGTTTGAGCCACGGAATTTACAATGTATCCTTATAAAAATTAGTTGTTATGAATCAAATCATTGGATAAACTTAGCAACGGCCTGCCACTAACCAACGGCCTGCCACTAAGCTTAGTGGCAGGCGCCTGCCACTAACCACCTGCCTGCCACTAACTTTCTGGCCTGCCACTGAGCTTAGTGGCAGGCGCCTGCCACTAACCACCTACCTGGGCCAGGCCGGTTTGGGCTTGCTGGGCCGATTTGGGCGGGCTGGGCTGGTTGGTTTGCCTGGACCGATTGGTTTGCTAGGCTGGACCGATTGGTTTGCTGGGTCGTTGATGGATTAAAATGACTACGATGACAAAATTAAAAACAATTTCAAATCATCCATCAAAAAACATTACGAAATATCAAACACCACACAAATAATATATTAATGATCGTACAATATTAATAATACATAATTCATACATAATTCAAACACACAGAGTACCAGATGATGCACGTACAATATAATACAATAGTTAACAAACAGTGCAATACAGTATAATAGTACAAATAGATAACAAACTACACAACATCCCAAGGATGCACGTACGCACCATCACCATTACCACCACCACCATTCTACACAGACAAAAACAGAGGTATTAAGGGAAAATACCGAAATATTTTCTCAGGTAGAGGCTTTGATTTTTTCACACCCGCACTGTTTCCTTCATCCTTGAATCGATTAACCCCACACACTCGACATTCCTTCGCTTCACTATCTTCTCCAGTGTACAATATGCAATCATTCTTACATGCATCAATCTTGTTATAGGACAACCCAAGACTCCTAATTGTCTTTTTCGCTTCATAATTGGATGAAGGAATTTTGGCCGTAGGAAAAGCCTTGCGAAGCAACTCTAGTATCTTCGACATTGCTTTATCACTGATCTTGTGTAAAGACTTAATGTGGTATAAGTTGATCATGAACGACAACTTTGTAAAACTGGTACAACCAGCATACAATGGTACTTCACCATCCCGCAAAGCTCGAAAAAACTCATCATCTGGTTGCATGTTGGGTATATCTGGCATTGGTACATCACCCGTTTGTGGCACTTGATCATCCGCTGGACGTTGTTCAAATGCATCATTCACCATGTTCTGAAACAAGTCGGGCTCAGATGTTGGTATATCCTCAACCAGTAATGGAGGAATTGTTTCTTCATGAGCGACTAGTTCCGGTTCAACCATGGCAGTGAAGGCACCAAAATCTGTGATTAACTCTCCATGCAAATTCCATACATCGTATGACGAGGGAAACGCCTTTGCTAGAAAATGCTTATTAACTTCGTTCCGTGGCATCAACTTCTTGAAGTTGCATTTTGGACAAGGACAAAGTATGTTCACTCCATCTACTGCATTGGAGATTGCAAAGTCGAGGAATTGTTGAACGCCAGCGTAATACTCACGAGTATGTCGCGGCTTTCGAATCCAAGACTTGTCCATCTATATATTGAGTGTTAATTAGTATCGATTTGTTTACTAGTCATTATAAAATGTATAAAATAATGATAGTGTATATAACTTAGCTTAAAGCTAAGTTTCCCTAATTATATTAGCTACTGAATTTACCAACTTAATGACATAAGTTGGTTAATATATTTTTTATTAATTAATATCGTTTATTAACTGATCATTTTATTAAGTTTACATATGTTAAATAGTAACTACTTAATAAGTATTTACATGCACAATTTTTAAAAAATTACATGATTGTCTTCATATTAATAAGTTACACTGCGTAAAGTATAATCAATTAAATACATAAAATTTTTATTAAATTTTGTTTATTGTTGAAATCATTTGTTAAGTTTGCATACTACTTAGTAGGTATTTACATGCATTTTTTAATAGAATAAAGTCCTTAAAGCATAATCAATTGCATACATAAATTTTATATTAAATTTTAAAATTATGAGTCAACTTACATGCATAAAATTATAATATTATCAATCAAATCAAATATTTTGTATAATATTTATTAATTAGATTAATGTACATATTGATTATATCAATCAAATTCTAACTATATTATCAGGTTACATGCAAATCAACTGTTTTGTATAATCATGATTAACATGTTGGGACTCGGGTACATCCTAATTTTGGTATAAGTAGCGTACCTGGAAAATTGATGATAACTCCGACAACAAGTGCTAGAACAACCGGCAAAGACCAAAACCGAAACCTTGCTACAAAGAGATTGAGAACGAAAGAGTTAAAACAATAAATACAATTTTACTCATTCATGAGAAATCATAAACCATAAGGAGTTTTGTTAAATGAAAGACAAAACCCTTTACTTACCGGATGAACAATAGAGATGGCAGCAGCAAAGCGTTAGTTTGAGCCACGAAATTTACAATGTATCCTTATAAAAATTAGTTGTTATGAATCAAATCATTGGATAAAATCATTCATTTTGGTTATCAAATATGAATTGAACCAGAGCTTATACAAAACCTTAGGTCAATGGATGAGCAACAAAGATGGCATCATCATCACCTCAGGAACTACCAACACTATATCCTGAAACAAATTCGGTGTTATCAAATAAATTAGCCAATAAACTCGTTGATTTCGGTAATCTAAAATGACTGGAACTACCAACAGCTACAGGGAGATCAATGAAATTTTTGACTATGGAACCACACCCCCAACTAGTTCATGTCAAAATATTCTGATATACTTGCTTGGAATTCCTTTCTAACAGTGGAAGAGATATTACACAATAGATCAGCTAAACCAGTACACAACTGTCAAACACGAAATGGGTAAATCGAAAAAAAATCAAGATCATCGAACTGCTTCGTTCAAAATCTCCTTGAAAAAATCAAAAAATCCGTTCAGAAGCCTTCGAATGGTTGATAAAGAAGAGGGGAATGATTTTCTAACCTTCAAAATCATGTAGAAGCCTTCAATCCCGCGGAGGTATCCCAGAAAATCCCAGAAAAAAAAATTCATAACCCTGGAAACAAATAAAATCCGAACAAGAGCCATGAAATTAATTAAAAACCGTTTAGAAGCCTTCAAATGGTTGATAAAGAACAGGGGAATGAATTTCTAACCTTCAAAATCGTGTATAACCTTCAATCCGAGAGCTATCCCAGAAAATCAGAGAGGAGAGAGGGGAGGGAATTTGGTTGAATGAACAGAATGGCTGTATGCGTCTGCTGGAGGGGGTAGTCATTACCGCGGCTACTCGCAGGCGCGGAGCTTACTCACAGGCCAACTGCAACAGGCTACTCGCAGGCCCACGGTTAATCGCAGGCCCGTCTGCAAGGGGCTACTCGCAGGCTGTTTTTAATCGCAGGCCGGCCTGCCAGTAGCTACTCGCAGGCGACTTTTAATCGCAGGCCTGCCTGCCAGTAGCTACTCGCAGGCGCATTTACTGGCAATCCGCCTGCCACTAACGGCTGGCAGGTTGGGCCTTAGTCGCAGGCTTCGGACCTGCCTGCCACTAAGCCCAGCCCGCCTGCCAGGAGCTTAGTGGCAGGCAGCTCTGCTGCCTGCGAGTATATCTCAGTTTTGTTGTAGTGAAAACCTTACCCCACACTTAGTAGAAAAACTCAATTTCACAAAGAAATGAGGGAAACTAAGTGGGGTAAGCAAAGCGGAGTAACCGGTAATTATAGACAGTAAAATACAAACTTAGGAACAGCCAGAATCGGATAAGCACAATCAGAGTTCAAAAAGTCAAACCGACATTTAGAAAATCAACATTTAAGCATATTGAACCCTAATCATGGCAAGACTATCATAACTTGGAGAATGACGGTAAAATATGATTACAAATGGCAGCACGATAATATGAACGAGAATGAACACATACGACAGCCAAACGATCAAATACAGTTCATGGTCAAACCGGCGTTTCTCACAAAAGTCAACATCACAAGAATCAATCCTATGCATAGCAACTTATGATCAAATGATAAGGAAATTAAACACGGAACTCCCTAAGCATGCTAGAACAGTTCTACAAGTTCAGCTAACCTAGTTCACACGAAAACAGTCGGCACGCAAAACGAGGCAGATCGAAAAGTCAACTGAGAGTCAACCCCGATGAAATTCAGCAATCTATATGTCAAAAGATTCGTATTGAAAAATCTCTACAACTTACCTTGAAGTCATGACTGCTAAAAATTAACGGGTTGAGAGGAATCGGTGAAAAACGTTGAAAATGAGGGTTTCGGTGAACTGGAGCTGCAAAGCTCCAATTTGGCTGTTCTAGGGCTTGAAGGATTCGGAATTGGGAGGGGAAGGGAGCGGCGGCGGTCGGCGGCGGCGGTTTGAAAGAGTGGGTGGTCGGCGTTTTTTTTAGAAGATAAGGGGGAGTTTTCGGGTTTGTTGAACGAAAATGAGTGAAGGAGAGAGAGGAAGTAAATCCGGATTTTAAAGGAATAGTGGGGTGATTTTAGAAATTAGTTTCGGTGAAAATAAGAGGGTGATTTCGCCGAAAATTTCAGTTCAAATACACTGCCGGATTTTCAAGTGCGTTTTCGCCGAAAACAAAAACATTTTTTTCGCCGAAAATTTCAGTTCAAAAACACTGCTTGGTTTTCAAAATCGATTCGCCGAAAACATAATTCATTTTGGACCGAAAATAAGAAATAGGGAGAATCAGTGAAAACCAGAAATCGATTTCGCCAAAAATGGGGTTTTAGTTTCGCCGAAAATTTTGAACTATTCGGGTTGAAAATATTTTCGCAAATCCAGCCAACTTCAGAAAATCACAGTTAAATCCACAAAAATCGGAAAGACCTCAATCAACTTGCGACTGACTCTATGACACACAGAATCTACACGAAAAATAATAAATCAAACAAACTGACACTTTTGGCCCTGAACCGACACTAAATACCCAATCGACAAAATAAAACAGACTCCAGCCGTGGGTTGCGTCCCACGAAGCGCTCTTTTATTAACGTCCTTGAGCTGGACGATACCTGGACGGTATTAGGAGACATCCCAACTCAGATTCTCCTTCACGCTCGCGTCGGAGTTCATGAAGTACAGCTTCGGGACTTTTCGGTAAGCGTGAATCTCTTCCCGTTTGGATGTAAGACCTTGGTACGTCCATCGGGAAGATGATCAACGAACTTGAATGGTCCGAACAGTTCTTAGGAGAGTTCATCCTTCTGGAGTGTGACGATCGAAGGAATGAGGACTGTCGGCTTTTTCTTTTTGTTATTCTCCGGCTTGGTATCACCAGGATCGGTGATCGTTAGTACTTCCTTAGGAGACGCTTTTGGCTTCTCCCTCCATACTTGTTCTGGCGCCGGTTGCTCGGAACGAAATGGTGGTGTGCAGCTGCCTCGATGGAAGACGGCGGAATTTTTGGTCTCCAGACCATTTGGGTCTTCATCTTCTTGTTCTTTCCTCGAGGTCTGCTCGGTGGTTTAGAAGGCTTGCAGTTCCTTCTTCTTTTTCTTAAGCGGCTTCTGAACCAAAATTTCTGGCTTCTCCTCAATAACCTGTTCAATGTTTGCAGCAACAACTAATCTAGAGACACTAGAAGAAGCATTAGTAATGGAGTTGACCGGAGTCAACCCCACAGTTTCAACAGCTAGGCAGTGAGATTCTTCATTCCTAGAGTCATATTTCATGCCATCTTTAAGATGGAAAGTTTTCGTTTCTTTACCAACTCTTAGAGTTAAAGAACCATTTGGAACGTTAATATTCATTCCAGTAGTAGCCATGAAAGGTCGACCTATGAGTATGGTAGAATCATCCGTACTAGTATCCATAATCACATAGTCAGCTAAAAACGTGAACGGACCACATTTAGTAATAACGTCTTTAATCTCTCCCTTAGGGGTTTTTAGTGATCTATCAGCAAAGACGAGTTGCATACTAGGCGGTTCAAGTTCTCCTAGGTTTAGCTTTTCAAACAGGCTCATAGGCATGACATTAACAGACGCTCCTAGATAAACTAAGCAACGTTCGATCTCGACATCATTGATTACCAAAGGCAAAGAAAAGCACCAGGATCAGATAACTTAGCTGGATATGGAGAGACAGGTTTCTTAATACGAATATCAGGATATCCTTCCTTGTTCCCCTTCATGCCAGTCTCGATCCTTGCATTTGGCAGCAATGCTCTAGGAAAAGGAGGCTTCACGACGTATGGTGCAAGAGGAGGATCATCCTCCTTAGCCGCCGGTTCCTGTTCTTCTTCTTCTTTCGGAGTTTCAGCGATCCTGCGTAAAACAGAACAAGCATCAGCAATTAGGTTTGGAAGTTTTCGAGCAGTTACCATTTTAGCCTATTCTTTTCTCGGGTTCAGCTCTGTCTGGCTTGGAAGCTGGCCAAATGGTCGACCAGACGCTAGCATGCTCGAGATGTTGTTCACAGCTTGCTCAATTCTTTGCCCAGATGTTATCTGTTCTTGATTGAGAAGAGCTTGAGCCTTGAACTGACTGTCATGATCATCGAGTCTAGTGATGATCTGGCTGAGGTTCTTATCCAGGTCACTGACATTGTTCTCTCTTTGATGCTGCTGCCCTGGATAGGTATTGTTGAGATATTGATTCTGGCGATTGCCAGGAGCAGTTCCATAATTACCCGGGTTGCGATACGGTGGCTGGTAGACACCTGCCGGCGGATGGTTAGGCTTCTGATCCTGAGCTGGACCAGCCGGGCGGTTATTTTGGTTCTGGTTATGATTGGCGCCAGCATTGTAGGGAGGTCTATCTTGATAGTTCCCTTGCTGTCTGAAGTTACGATAACCAGCATAACCATTCTGATTATTGACGAAGCCTTGTTGGATGAAATTTACCTCTTCGGCAGACCAGACTTCTGCCTTACCAAAATTCTGACAACGGCCTCCGTTATGTGCGCAAGCTCCACACCACTTGCAATCAGAATGGTTATTCTGACAACATAGACAGAAGCTGCTGGCGGCTTGATCGGTGTGGTAGACTTCTTCAGATGCTTCTCTACCTCTGCCTTGATTGTAGCTTCGAGATCTAGCTGGCTCCTTGATCCTTCAGATTGTCGCTCCTAGTTCCTTGACTTGGAAGCACAGTTTGCGAAGTGAAGAAGAGCAGCTTCAGGAGTGAGTGTAGTGCAATCCCCTTCAGCTAGAGAATTGACTCACTTGGCGGATTCTTCTCGAAGTCCACGAGAGAAGATTTAAGCTAACTGCCTCTGCTCGAATCCATGATGAGGGCAGGTGTAGAGAAGTTCTTAGAATCGATTCCAAGTATCATACAAGCTTTCTCCTTCTTTCTGAGAAAATCTGGCAATACTGTCCTTGATGGCAGTTGTTCTGGCCGGAGGGAAGTATTCTTCAACAAAGTCCTGAGCCAGAGTAGCCAGGTGGTTTACTAGTAAGCCACCTCTTAGCAGCGCCTTTCAGAGAGAACGGAAAGGCTCTCAGACAAAGAGTGTTTTTGTCGAGGTTCCCGTTCTTTGAAGTACTGCAGAGATCAAGGAAGTCTGCAAGATGGGTGCAAGGATTGTCTAGGGGCCTGCCTTCAAACTGTAAATCCCTAGAGATCATAGTCAAGAATGGAATCTTGATCTCATAGTCAGGATCTCCTTCTATGCGTGGAACGGCAATGGCAGATCGAACGCTAGTCGTGCTAGGCTTGTTATAGTCTGCTAGACTCTTCTGTGCAGGTGGTGGTGGTGGCGGTTGATCGCCATTTGGTGGTAATCTATCGCCCATGGTAGGAGATGGAGGAGGTGAGAGCGACTCGGTGTACGAAGCGGATGAAGATGACGGTACAGGTGAAGATGGAGATGAGGAACTCTCCTTCGGTTCCTCGATCTTGATCGGAGTGATGAATGGATTGGATCTGCCTTTCTTCAGAATCTGTGATCGTAGAGGTGTAGCTCTCTGCACTCTTGGCCTGTTCGGTTTGAGAACGAGTCCAAGGACGGTGAGGCATACACCTGTAAACCTACAGATAACAAAGACAAACAAAACCAGTGTAAAATCGAAGTGGGTGGAAAAATGAAAGATGGAAAATAGAAGAATAAATTGCCAGTTCTTCTTTCGAACAATCAAAAGAAGGTCCCCGGCAACGGCACCAATTTTGTGAGGCCGCAATCATTGTTATGCGTTCACACAAATAAACTACTAATGCTAAGAAAAAGCTATAGCAGATCGTATTCCGAGGGTCTCCTATGACTGACTACTTCAAAACTGACAATGTACTCGAATGCAAACACGTTGTGCGTGGTGTGAGTTCCACGACTTCTAATTCTAAGAAATGCAGAAAAAATTAAAACGAATAAAACTAAAGCAGATTGGGAATTAGGGTTTGAAAACAAGGATGACAGACGAACTTAGACTTTGAATCCCCCTTCGTTCCCAGAGCATTGGCAATCAACAGATCAGCGGATTTCGATTCTCATTCAATCAATTACTAAGACACCACAATAACTCCTTACCCTTAGGTTTAAGACCGGCGAACGTTCGCTCTATCCGTTCTAACTACCAAGATTAACTAGCCGCCCGGGTACGGTCACCTCTCGCAACGACTTAATTAATTGGTGTAATTACTAATGATTAATGAGTTACTCTTGCAGTGAATTAACCATAACCGGTTCCTACGAAAGGCACGCTCCAATTATAAGGTTAATTGTTCAATTTGATGTTCTAAAGTAAGGCGAGCGTTCGCTTCTATCCTTAGCTTAACAAGAATCTAATCTAGGTGATCAATCCAGACAAGAAACATGAACAATGAAGAACAAATCAAACATGAATGAGAAACTGATTGAACTTCGAATCTATTTAAAGCCCTGGGTCACTTAGGGTTCATCTAGTCTAAGCTCTAACGAGTTTAGCTACTCATGATCATTACAAAAGAAACAAAGACAAAGAAAGAGTTCGTCATTCAAAGGAAGAACAGAAAGGAATCTGAAAAACCTAATTTAGACGACTCTGACAGACTTCGATCTTCGGTAGATTACACTCCTAGCTCCGGTTCTCCGAGATGGAAGGGATGGCGTCACGATCTCTATCCGGCTCTTCGAACTCCAACTCTTCGCTCCAGAACTTGAGAGGATTCTCTGAATTCCGATCTCGAAAAGTTGTATTATGATTAATTATGATATCCTCCCCTTTTTGGGCCGCCGGGTTAAGTATAAATACTTAACCCTAAATTGGCCGAATCAGCCTAATATTTTCGCCGAAAATAACATGATATTTTCGGCGAAAATCCTTGTTAAAATGCACGGCCCCTTCGGTTGAATTCTTCTGTCCTTTTCGCCGAATAAGTTCTCGGTCCGAAAACATATTGTTTTCGCCGAAACCATCCTTCAAGTGGCATCAGTCGATTTGCACTAATATTTTCGCCGAAAATAACAAGGTATTTTCGGCGAAATCTTCTTTGTAAACGGGCAGGAGATTGCTTGAACTTAATTGGCTCCTTTGATCGGTTTCGGTTCAGTTCCTCGATGTTCCAATGCTTTAGACACGTCCATGGCTACTTTATTTGACGGCAAAAACCTGTGCTAACACAAAAACACTAGAAAACCATCAAATAGACCCGAAACGGGCCAAGGTAACGCAAATGGCACGAGATAGGGCAATCGATTGAATATTCGTTATTCTACCTTAAAAACCATGTCTTAAGCAAAGAAATGTCGCTTAAATGAGGCTGATAATCACGTCAAATCGAGTGTCATCATAGTAGCAATTCCATGCTAAGAGAAAACCGAAGTTTAAGAGTTTATTAATTTCAAGGTGTGTCTTACAAGAGAGGCGAAGGCCTCTATTTATAGGTGAGGGAACAAGCTCTCCTCCCTATTAGCTACTTCCTAAATAAGAATAAAATAAAGAAATAGTAAAAGAGTCCTAATTAGAATACTAAAGCGGCCCTTCAGCGAGTTCTTTGGGACGAAGCAGTTCTCTGGGCCCAAAAGTCTCGTGCGGACTGGATTTGTGATGGAGACCTTAATACAAGGTACTTTCACCAAACTACGATTCGCCGTCGTGCAGTGAATAAGATCATGGCGCTTAAAAGGGCTGATGGAAGTTGGGAACACGATGAGGCTCAACTCAGATCAATGGTCCTGGCTCAATTTTCCCAGCTTTTTTAAGAGGAGGACAACACTATGTGATGACACTCGATTTGACGTGATTATCAGCCTCATTTAAGTGACATTTCTTTGCTTAAGACATTGTTTTTAGGGTAGAATAACGAATATTCAATCGATTGCCCTATGTCGTGCCATTTGTGTTACCTTGGCCCTTTTCGGGTCTATTTGATGGTTTTCTAGTGTTTTTACATAAGCACAGGTTTTTGCCATCAAATAAAGTACCATGGACGTGTCTAAGGCGTAGGAACCTCGAGGAATCAAACCGGAATCGATCAAAGGAGCCAATCAAAGTCAAACTGGAAATCTGCCATTCACACTTACAGTTTCGGCGAAAATGACCTCACAGTTTTGGCGAAATCAACAAGGCAAATCAGCTGATGCCAAGTGAAGACTGATTTCGGCGAAACCATTAAGCTCTTCAGACCGAAAATGCAAGGCAGAGAATCATGGCCGTTTACACAAGCCAATTTCGCCGAAACTACCCTATGGTTTCGGCGAAACCATCAGTTCAGCCCGTCCCAACTAGGGTTAAGTATTTATACTTAACCCGGCGGCCAAGGAGATACAACATACAATTCATAATTCGAAAAACATAACTTTTCGAGATCAGATTTCTCTGAAGTTCTGGAGCGAAGAGTTGGAGTTCGAAGAGCCGGATAGAGATCGTGACGCCATCCCTTCCATCTCGGAGAACCGGAGCTAGGAGTGTAACTTACCGAAGATCGGAGTCTGTCAGAGTCGTCCGAATTAGGTTTTTCAGATCCTTTTCTGTTCTTCCTTTGAATGATGAACTCTTTCTTTGGCTTTGTTTCTTTTGTAATGATCATGAGTAGCTAAACTCGTTAGAGCTTAGACTAGATGAACCCTAAGTGACCCAGGGCTTTAAAGCGGTCACGGATCGGCGGTGATTAGATTCGAAATTCAATCAGTTCTTTTCCATGTTTGATTTGTTCTTCATTGTTTATGTTTCTTGTCTGGATTGATCACCTAGATTAGATTCTGGTTAAGCTAAGGATAGAAGCGAACGCTCGCCTTACTTTAGAACATCGAATTGAACAATTAACCTTATAATTGGAGTGTGCCTTTCGTAGGAACCGGTTAGGGTTAATCCACTGCAAGAGTAACTCATTAATCACTAGTAATTACACCAGTTAATTAAGTCGTTGCGAGAGGCGACCGTACTCGGACGGCTAGTTAATCTTGGTAGTTAGAATGGATATAGCGAACGTTCGCCGGTCTTAAACCTAAGGGTAAGGAGTTATGGTGGTGTCTTAGTAATTGATTGAATAAGAATCGAAATCCGCTGATCTGTTGATTGCCAATGCTCTGGGGAACGAAGGGGGATTCAAAGTGTAAGTTCGTCTGTCATTCTTGTTTCTAAACTCTAATTCTCAATCTGCTTTAGCTTAATTTGTTTTAATTTTTCTGCATTCCTTAGAATTAGAAGTCGTGGAATTCACACCACGCACAACGTGTTTTCCTTGAGTAATTTGTTAGTTCTGAAGTAGCCAATCAATTGAAGGCCCATGGAATACGATCTATCCTAGCTCTTGAGCTGATAGTTATTTGATAGAACCTGCTCAGCACAACGACGGTTCCATCAAATTGGCGCCGTTGCCGGGGACTTCTTTTGATTGTTGAAAGAAGATCTGGCAATTTATTCTTCTATTTTCCATCTTTCATTTTCCATCAACTTCGATTTTACACTGGTTTTGTTTGTCTTTGTTATCTGTAGGTTTACAGGTGTATGCCTCATCGTCCTTGGACTCGCTCTCAGACCGAACAGGCTAAGATTGCAGGGGATCCAGGCAGTTCTGCTACACCTCTACGATCACAGATTCTGAAGGAAGGCAGATCCAATCCATTCATCACTCCAATCAAGATCGAGGAACCGAAGGAGAGTTCCTCATCTCCGTCTTCACCACACTCGTCATCCGCTTCATACACCGAGTCACTTTCACTGCCTCCATCTCCCACCATGACCGATAGATTACCACCAAATGGCGATCAACCACCGCCGCCACCCTCACCTGCACAGAAGAGTCTAGCAGACTATAACAAGCCGAGCGCGACTAGCGTTCGATCTGCCATTGCCGTTCTGCGCATTGAAGGAGATCCTGACTATGAGATCAAAATTCCATTCTTGACCATGATCTCTAGGGATTTACAGTTTGAAGGCAGGCCCCTAGACAATCCGTGCATTCATCTTGCAGACTTCCTTGATCTCTGCAGTACTTTTAAAAATGGAAACCTCGACAAAAACACTCTTTGTCTGAGAGCTTTCCCGTTCTCTTTGAAAGGCGCTGCTAAGAGGTGGCTTACTGGCAAACCACCTGGCTACTACACTAACTGGGATATTCTGGCTCAGGACTTTGTCGAAGAATACTTCCCTCCAGCCAGAACAACCGCCATCAAGGACAATATTGCCAGATTCTCCCAGAAAGAAGGAGAAAGTTTATATGATACTTGGAATCGATTCCAAGAACTTCTCTACACCTGCCCTCATCATGGATTCGAGCATAGGCAGTTAGCTGAAATCTTCTCTCGAGGACTTCGAGAAGAATCTGCCAAGTGGGTCAATTCTCTAGCTGAAGGGGATTGCACTACACTCACTCCGGAAGCTGCCCTTCTGCACTTCGCAAACTGTGCCTCCAAGTCAAGGAACTGGGAGCGACAATATGAAGGATCGAGGAGCAAGCTAGATTTCGAAGCAGCTATCAAGGCAGAGGTAGAGAAGCATTTGAAGAAGTCTACCACACCAATCAAGCCACCGGCAGCTTCTGTCTATGTTGCCGATTGCGAGTGGTGTGGAGCTTGCGCACATAACGGAGGCCGTTGCCAGAACTTTGGTAAGACAGACGTCTGGTCTGCAGAAGAGGTAAATTTCGTGCAACAAGGCTTCATCAATAATCAGAACGGTTACGCTGGTTACCGTAACTTCAGACAGCAAGGGAACTATCAAGACAGACCTCCCTACAATGCTGGCGCCAATCATAACCAGAACCAGAACAACCGCCCGGCTGGTCTAGCTCAGGATCAGAAGCCTAATCATCCGCCGGCAAGTGTCTACCAGCCGCCGCATCGCAATCCGGATAACTATGGAACTGCTCCTGGCAATCGCCAGAACCAATACTTCAATAATACCTATCCAGTACAGCAGCAGCAAAGAGAGAACAATGTCAGTGACCTGGATAAGAAGCTCAGCCAGATTATCACCAGACTCGATGATCACGACAGTCAGTTCAAGGCTCAAGCTCTTCTCAATCAAGAACAAATAGCATCTGGACAACGGATTGAGCAAGTCGTGAACAACATCTCGAGCATGCTAGCATCTGGTCGACCATTTGGCCAGCTTCCAAGCCAGACAGAGCCAAACCCGAGAAAAGAACAGGCTAAAATGGTAACTGCTCGAAAACTTCCGAACTTAATTGCTGATGCTTTTTCTGTTTTATGCAGGATCGCTGAAACTCCGGAAGAAGAAGAAGAAGAGGAACGGGAACCAGCGCCTAAGCATGATCCTCCTCTTGCACCATACGTCGTGAAGCCTCCTTTTCCTAGAGCACTGCTGCCAAACGCAAGGATCGAGACTGGCATGAAGGGGAACAAGGAAGGATACCCCGACACTCGTATTAAGAAACCTGTCTCTCCATATCCAGCTAAGTTATCTGATCCTGGTTCTTTTACTTTGCCTTTGGTCATCAATGATGTTGAAATTGAACGTTGCTTAGTTGACCTAGGAGCATCTGTTAATGTCATGCTTGTGAGCTTGTTTGAAAAGTTAAACCTAGGAGAACTTGAACCACCTAGTATGCAACTTGTCTTTGCTGATAGATCGCTTAAAACCCCTAAGGGAGAGATTAAAGACGTTGTTACTAAATGTGGTTCGTTCACGTTTTTAGCTGACTATGTGATTATGGATACTAGTACCGATGATTCTACAATCATCATAGGTCGCCCTTTCATGGCTACTACTGGAATGAATATTAACGTTCCTAATGGTTCTTTGACTCTAAGAATTGGTAAAGAAACAAAAACGTTCCGTCTTAAAGATGACATGAAACATGACTTTAGGAATGAAGAATCTCACTGCCTTGCTGTTGAAACTGTGGAGTTGACTCCGGTCAACTCCGTTACTAATGCTTCTTCCAGTGTCTCTAGATCAGTTGTTGCTGCAGGTATTAAGCAGGTTATAAGGAAGAAGCCAGAAGCCTCGGTTCAGAAGCCACAAAAGAAGAAGGAACTGCAAGCCTCTTCAAAACCGCCACACAAGGAGTCGGGTAGATCAAGGAGGAAGAATCACAAAGAGAAGCAAGTTCAAATGGTTTGGAGACCAAAAGCTCTACCATCCTCCACCGAGCCAGCTGCACCACCATTTCGTTCCAGGAAACCGGCGCCGGAACAAGTATGGAGGGAGAAGCCAAAAGCCTCTCCTAAGGAAGTACTAACGATCACCGATCCTGGTGATACCAAGCCGAAGACTGAAGTTAAGAAGAAGCCGACAGTCCTCATTCCTTCCATCGTCATACTCAAGAAGGATGATCTCTCTAGAGAGCTGTTCGGACCATTCAAGTTCGTTGATCATCTTCCCGACGGACGTACCAAGCTTTTGCATGCAAACGGGAAGAAATTCACGTTTACCGGAGAAGTCCCGAAGCTGTACTTCATGAACTCCGATGCTAGCGTGAAGGAGAATCTTAGTTGGGATGTCTCCTAATACCGTCCAGGTATCGTCCAGCTCAAGGACGTTAATACAAGAGCGCTTCGTGGGAGGCAACCCACGGCTGGAGTCAGTTTTGTTTTGTTTCAACCTTTGTCTTTTAGAGTCGGTTCGGGAGAACCAAAAGTGTCAGTTTGTGTGATTTATTATTTTTCGTGTAGAGTATGCATGTCATAGAGTCAGTCGCAAGTTGATTGAGGTCGTTCCGATTTTTCTGGATTTAACTGTGATTTTCTGAAGTTGGTCGGAATTACGAAAATATTTTAAACCCGAACAGTTCAAAATTTTCAGCGAAACCACCCCTGTTTTCGGCGAAACCAACTTTTGATTTTTGACCCATCCTTCCTGTTCATCATTTTCGGTTCGAAAGATAACTGTTTTCGGCGAAGCCATTTGAACTAAAGTTTTCGGCGAAACCGTGCTTCCATTTCGGCGAAACCACCCTTCCAATTTCGCAGAAAATAATTTAAAAAAAAAAAGAAAAATCCCACTTTAAAACCGGTCTTCCTCTCTCTCCTTCCTTTCCTTCACTAACTTTCGTTCATATCACCGAAACCCCCCTTATCTATTTAAAATCGCCGCCGACCCTCCACTAAAACCTGCCATCACCGCCGTTTCACCCGCCGACCGCCGCCGCTCACTCCCCCTCCTCATTCCGATCCTAACGAGCCCTAGAACAACCAAATCGGAGCTTTGCAGCTCCAGTTCACCGAGAACCTAGTTTTCAACGTTTTTCACCGATTCGTCCCAACCCGTTCAGTTTTTGCTTCCATGGCTTCAAGGTAAAGTGCATAACTTTTCAATACGAATCTTTTGACATATGGATTGCTGAATTTTGTCGGGGTTGACTTTCGGTTGACTTTTGGTTTACCTCGTTTTGCATGCCGACTGTTTCGTGTGAACTAGGACTGACTGAACTTATAGAACTGTTCCAGGATGCTTAGGGAGTTCTGTGCTTAATTTCCATATCATTTGGTCATGTGTTGCTATGCGTACAATTGATTCGTTGTTATGTTGACTTTCTAAAATGTCGGTTTGACTGTTTGAACTCTGATAGCACTTACCTGATTATAGCTGTTCTTAAGACATGTGCTCTATTGTCTGTGATTACCGGTTCCTTTGCCTTGCTTACCCCACTTAGTTTCCCTCGTTTCTTTGTGAAATTGAGTTTTTCTACTAAGTGTGGGGTAGGATCTTAGTTGACTAATCTGGTTTCACTTCTGGTTTTAGGAACACTTTTGAGCGCAGGACTAAGGCACGCCTTGATGGCGCCTCGAGCTCAGGAGCTGCCGCTTCCGTCACACCCGCCATTCTGGGTCCTCCACCTGCACTCCCTCGCCATGCTGGATACCATCCCACCATCGCCCGTCTACCGGACTTCTACTTTGAGAACTTCCAGAAGATCGCGCACATCCGGGGAGCGGACGTGCGTCCTCTCTCCATGGAGTCTCTCCAGGAGCATGACGAGGATTCCTACCGGAACGTGCATGACGCCTTAGCACCGGCCGGTCTCCTAGAGCTGACCACCATAGCCGCCGAGTTCCCAGACATTGCTCTCCAGGAGTTCTGGGCGACATTTGACTTGGACGAGCATAAGAAGAGACGGGGCCAGAAGGTGATCACTTTCTTTCTTGGTGGGGTGTACAGGCAGCTCACCTACGATGAGTTTGCTGCTCATCTGGGCATCCCCTACGAACACTATCAGACCACCACCTCGGTTGGGGAGGATGATGACGACGAGGCGTTGCACGCCCTCTGGAGCCACATGACAGGCGTACCTGGCGATCGCCTCAGGAAGAACAACTCAGTTAAGTCTCTCTCTCACCCGCTCTATAAGTTTATTCATATGGTTTGGCGGAGGTCACTTTTATATGTCAGAGACAAGGATCGCCACCATATCCTTAAGGAGGAGCTCATGCTTCATCGAGCCATCCGAGAGAGCTACCCTCTCCACCCCGGCTGGGTGCTAGCTCACATCTTCAGCCAGAGGACCAAGAGGAAGAAGCAACCACGCAAACTCTTGGGAGGCAACTTCATAGGACAGCTCATCCTCTCCTTCGGCATCGGCCATGAATATGGCCCTCACATTCCACGACATCAAGTTCGGACCGTTGGAGGAGACTTGGCGGTCGAGTACGACTTAGAACTCGACCTCAGCCCCCATGTGGCAGCAGATCCTCCACTCCAACCTGCGGTCGAGTCGGAGGACGAAGATGATGCTGAGGAGCAGCAGTCGCAGCCGCCGCCTGAGCTTCAAGATTATATACCCTCGCCACACCATCAGGCAGGGTACATTCACCAGTCGCCGCCGTGCATTCCAGAACCATTTCCGGCATACTCACCAGCCGCAACACCACCCAGCGGACATTGGTGAGTTGTACGAGCGACTACAGGAGTGGCGCATCACCGACAACGCCACTCAAGAGGCTAGGTGGACTATTATGCAACAACACATGCGCCGTGCCGACCGACGATATGAGCGACAGCTGGAGTGGCAGCGACAGCTCGGCGATTACTTCCACTTCCCCCACCCCGACACCTCTGACCAGTGATGATCAGGTGGTGTCCTTTTCCTTCTCCTTTCTTTTTATTTATTATTTTCGGACTTCGGTCCAACTTTTTTCTGTGTGGATCCGGGGCACTTGTCCCGGTTTCCTTTTTATGTTTTATTTGTTTTTGTTTTGTAGGCAGTTGGGAGATTCCCTTTGCTTCAGGTTCTGTTACACTTCCCTCCGCTCCGAGGCCCGTGCTCATCCACTACGCCGATCATCTCGGTCCAGGTTCTTCCATTCCACTCTGAACTCTAGAATTAGTCCTGTGAGGACACAGTCCGATTAAGTGTGGGGTAGGATGCTAGAGAACCTTGCATGAACTTGATTGCCCTTGATTGTGTTTTGTGTGCCTCGTGATTCCATTCCAGTCTCTCTAGCATTAGAATGGCTCAGTTCTTGATGAGAACCTTGCATGAAGTTGATTGCCCTTGATTGTGTTTTGTGTGCCTCGTGATTCCATTCCAGTCTCTCTAGCATTAGAATGGCTCAGTTCTTGATGTTTGACGTTAAATTGTTGTTCAACCTTTTATAATGATGCATAGACTGCTTAACCTAGAACTTGAGAACCAACTTGTATGCTTTGATGCTAGATTGTCTGGTCAGAACAGAATTTTAAAATCACACTTGTAGTTTGTAGCCTTGATTGCATGAAAATGACCGAATCCGACTAGCAAACCAACTGTGAGCTTTTGATCCATTGCACGTAACTTGCAATTTAAATTCTTTCTGAGTGGTTTTCTGTTTACTTGAATGAGTTAGAATTTGCATGAGACCTACTCGAGACCACACGATGACACGAGTTCTAGAAGGATAGGGGCACCTAGATTCAGCTACTAAGCCAGATAGCCTACCTTAACGATAAAATCCATTAGGTTTAGACCCTTGAGCTTGGCCTGTTCTTTCGGTTCGATAATACATTACAGCCATTTCCCATTTCTTTCATTCCCCATTGATCCCCTGTGGTTGAAGTTCTAGATTGACCTACCGGAAGTCGGTTTGTGGTAACCTGCCTATAGCCATTAAACAGGTGGTCTTAACTAATATGTCCAGACGTGTAAACCCCTCTAGCAACTAAAAGAAAAATCGGCACAAAAAAAAAAAATGAAGAAAGAAAGAAAAAAAAAGAAAATTTTCGAAAAAAAATATGAAGAAAGAAGGAAATCAGAAAAAGTTCAAAGTTTAGTTCAAATAAAACGTCCTTCTCCCTACAAATGGAAGAACGAAGTCGTAAGAAAAGTTGAAAAGAAAAAAAATGTGTATGCAAAAGAAAAAGAATAAGTGCTAGGTTGCTTGAGGGTATCATAGGGCGAGCGTTCATCATTCCACCAGTGTTTGGTTAGACGGTAGGAAGCCATAGATTAGATTCGAGGGAAGTTAGTCGAAAGCTACACCGCACCAAGCCATCATCATTCATTCCCATCATCCATCTCATTATAAACCCAAGTAGTGTAGACTTCATTACGGTCCTAGCAGGGAAGTCCTTCTTGACTAGATACTCGTGTTGTCACAGTGGTGGAGATGTGGCCGAAATACAAACTTATGACAGAATTCGGTAACGGAAAACGATCGAGAGCAGAAACACGTCCTTAAACACAGAGAGTGAGAGTTCCCATTGTACTATATATATCCTGTGTGAGGAGTCTGGTCGGTCAGGTCAAATTCGTGCATAATCGGTTGCTAATTACTTGTCGTGTGCAGTTTATTAGTGAGACCAGGTAATTTGACTGATCTGTATGCATGTTAGGTTTCTTGTTCTAGGATCGATCTGTCTAATAATTCATTGTGTTTGATTGAGCTCTAATTTAATCTATCTTATCATTTATGAACATGAGCGTTTCTATTCAGTTTGCTAGAGGACAAGCAAAAGCTTAAGTGTGGGGTATTTGATGACACTCGATTTGACGTGATTATCAGCCTCATTTAAGCGACATTTCTTTGCTTAAGACATTGTTTTTAGGGTAGAATAACGAATATTCAATCGATTGCCCTATCTCGTGCCATTTGTGTTACCTTGGCCCTTTTTGGGTCTATTTGATGGTTTTCTAGTGTTTTTGCGTAAGCACAGGTTTTTGCCGTCAAATAAAGTAACCATGGACGTGTCTAAGGCGTAGGAACCTCGAGGAATCAACCCGAAATTGATCAAAGGAGCCAATCAAAGTCAAACCAGAAATTTGCCATTCACACTTACAGTTTCGGCGAAAATGACCTCACAGTTTCGGCGAAATCAACAAGGCAAATCAGCTGATGCCAAGTGAAGACTGATTTCGGTGAAACCATTAAGTTCTTCGGACCGAAAATGCAAGGCAGAGAATCATGGCCATTTACACAAGCCAGTTTCGCCGAAACTACCCTATGGTTTCGGCGAAACCATCAGTTCAGCCCGGCCCAACTAGGGTTAAGTATTTATACTTAACCCGGCGGCCAAGGAGATACAACATACAATTCATAATTCGAAAAAACATAACTTTTCGAGATCAGATTTCTCTGAAGTTCTGGAGCGAAGAGTTGGAGTTCGAAGAGCCGGATAGAGATCGTGACGCCATCCCTTCCATCTCGGAGAACCGGAGCTAGGAGTGTAACTTACCGAAGATCGGAGTCTGTCAGAGTCGTCCGAATTAGGTTTTTCAGATCCTTTTCTGTTCTTCCTTTGAATGATGAACTCTTTCTTTGGCTTTGTTTCTTTTGTAATGATCATGAGTAGCTAAACTTGTTAGAGCTTAGACTAGATGAACCCTAAGTGACCCAGGGCTTTAAAGTGGTTACGGATCGGCGGTGATTAGATTCGAAATTCAATCAGTTCTTTTCCATGTTTGATTTGTTCTTCATTGTTTATGTTTCTTGTCTGGATTGATCACCTAGATTAGATTCTGGTTAAGCTAAGGATAGAAGCGAACGCTCGCCTTACTTTAGAACATCAAATTGAACAATTAACCTTATAATTGGAGTGTGCCTTTTGTAGGAACCGGTTAGGGTTAATCCACTGCAAGAGTAACTCATTAATCACTAGTAATTACACCAGTTAATTAAGTCGTTGCGAGAGGCGACCGTACCCGGGCGGCTAGTTAATCTTGGTAGTTAGAACGGATAGAGCGAACGTTCGCCAGTCTTAAACCTAAGGGTAAGGAGTTATGGTGGTGTCTTAGTAATTGATTGAATAAGAATCGAAATCCGCTGATCTGTTGATTGCCAATGCTCTGGGGAACGAAGGGGGATTCAAAGTCTAAGTTCGTCTGTCATTCTTGTTTCTAAACCCTAATTCTCAATCTGCTTTAGCTTAATTTGTTTTAATTTTTCTGCATTCCTTAGAATTAGAAGTCGTGGAATTCACACCACGCACAACGTGTTTTCCTTGAGTAATTTGTTAGTACTGAAGTAGCCAATCAATTGAAGGCCCGTGGAATACGATCTATCCTAGCTCTTCAGCTGATAGTTATTTGATAGAACCTGCTCAGCACAACAACGGTTCCATCACTGTGACTACCATTTCAAATGGTTTCCCAGCCTTGGACAGCACCCTTGCCGAGGCCTGCGCAGTCACTCCCGAGGCAGAGGAGATCAGAAATACTATTAAGAGCATGAAGGGCTTGAAAGCTCCAGGTATTGACGGGTACCAACCTATCTTTTTTCAGAAACAATGGGAGACCGTGGGCCAATCGGTGACTGAGTTCATCCAGTCATACTTTCAGAATAAGGATTTGATTGATGTGATCAATGATACAGTTCTTGTGCTTATACCCAAGGTACGACATCCTGAAACTTTTAATCAACTCTGGCCCATTAGTCTCTGCAATGTTGGTTATAAGATTTTGACGAAATGCTTGGCCACAAGAATGCGTCATATGTTGGGACAGTTGATCATAAGCACGCAATCCAGCTTTGTCCCGGGACGCGAGATCTCGGATAATGTTATTGTCTTGCAGGAAGTTATACACTCGATGGAGCGCGTCAAAGGGCGAGTAAGACGGATGGTCCTCAAAATTGACTTAACTAAAGCCTACGACCGAATTAAATGGTCCTTTCTTGAGGAAACCCTTCAGTTTGCAGGTTTTAGTGATGATCTAGTGCAGCTTATTATGAGGTGTGTCTCTTCGGCACGTTACTAGGTGCTTTGGAATGGCGAGCTTACAACTTGCTTCCGGCCGCAGAGGGGGATTAGGCAGAGATGTCCACTCTCCCCTTTCCTTTTTACTCTCTGTATGGAGTGGTTGAGTCACTTGATTGATGAAGTCGTCTCCTATGGCAGATGGAGACCGATCAGTCTTTCCCATAGCGGCCCTGTGTTATCCCATCTTTTTTATGCTGACGACCTTATTCTGTTTTCTGAAGCTTCTATTGAACAAGCAGGTGTGGTGATGAGATGCTTAGAGAAGTTCTGCGTGGCCTCCGGACAACAAGTCAGCAAAGAGAAGTCTGTTTGTTGCTGTTCTCATAACATGCCAAGGAGTATTTCAGCGGGCATTGCTGGTGTCTTGGGTTTCCCTCTCACTCAAGACCTGGGTGTTTATCTTGGTGTTCCGATTCTGCACGAGCGCACTTCCGTCGGAACTTATCAAAGCATTCTAGATAAGATTGATCAGAAGTTAGCGGGTTGGAAGGTTAAATCTCTATCCCTTGTCGGCAGAGTTACACTTGCCCAATCAGTTCTCTCAAGCATTCCAGCCTATGTAATGCAAACGGCGGTGATTCTGGCAGCGACTTGTGAAGAAATTGATAGGAGGATACAAAATTTTGTTTGGGGATCGACTTCAGAGGAGAGGAAAGTTCACCTCGTTGCTTGGGAACGTATTTGTTTGCCTAAGGAGGAGGGAGGTTTGGGACTTAAGATGGCTCGTGAGCTAAATCGAGCGTATATGATGAAGCTTGCATTTATTTTTATGAAGAATCCTGAAAAGCTTTGGGTGAAAGTCATTCAAGGCAAATACTTCAGGAACGTGGGCAATGGTTTGGAAAGGAGGAACCTCAGTTCGTATTCCTCCCTCTGGAAAGGGATTTTGAAAGACTGGCAGTCTATGCTGATTGGTGCACGCTCAGCGATTAAAAATGGCCTTGATACCCAGTTCTGGACGGCTAGATGGGTTGATTCAGGGATCCGGCTCCTAGATGTGGTTGACGATGAAGGAGCTGTGATTGACTTCTCTGCTTCAGTGGCTGAGTTTACAAATGCTGACTATCAATGGGATGTTGATAAGCTCAGGAGCGTTTTGACCCCAGATCAGGTTAGTTTGGTGATGGGAATGTCCCCCCCGAAGCCCGGCAGCGGTGAAGATGAATGGGTTTGGGGTTTGGAACCCAATGGACATTTCTCGATCAAATCGGCGTACAGAATCCTTCTTTCACAACCGGACTCTCGTGATCAGGAACTTTGGAGGGTGTGCTGGAAGTGGGAAGGACCCAATCGTATACGCTTCTTTCTCTGGCTTGCGATGCAGGAGAAGCTCTTGACAAATAAGGAGAGATGCAGAAGACACCTAACCACAAATGATATTTGTGAGCATTGTCGTGTGTCCTCTAAATCTGTCACACACGTTCTCCGGGATTGCAGTTTCGCAGTCGAAGTCTGGAATTTAGTTGGGGGTTTCAATTTGTCAGAGGTTTGGTGGCGAGGTGACACGACGGAGTGGCTTAGGTGTGGCCTAATGTCCAAGCATAGCCTCCTCTTCGCTATTGTTTGCTGGTTATTATGGAGGGCGAGAAATGAAAGGCTCTTCTCCGGGTCTACTGACTCAGCTTTGATCGTCTTTTATCGTATAAGTGGTTGGGTTAGTGGTGAACCTAAGATCGTTGTTCGGGTTCAAACAAATAACTAACAAAGCTAACAAAAGCTAGGGTAGATCGTATTCCAGGGGTTTCCTCTACTTCCTTACTCAAAGATGTTGGCAATTTAATTCAAGTTCAAACATGAGTTGTGCGTGGTGTGAGTTCCACGACTTCTATACTAAAACGCAAAGATAAGAAGAAATGAAAATTAAAACGAAGAAAGGTTGAAGATTGATTAATTGACTAAAAAGATGACAGACAAGCTTAGACTTCGAATCCCCCTTAGATCACCAAGGCAACAGCAGTCACAGACCAAACGATTTTTGATTCTAGTTCATTCATTTCATAGACACCATCATAACTCCTGACCCTTAGGTTTAAGACTGGCGAACGTTTGCTCTATCCGATCTAGCTACCACGATTAATTAGCCCCCCGGGTACGGTCGCCTCTCGCAACGACTTAACTTAACTGGTGCAAATTCTAGTGATTGATGAGTTACTCTAGCAATGGATCAACCCTAATCGGTTCCTACGAAAGGCACGCTCCAATTATAAGGCTGACTGTTCGATTTGGTGTTTTAAAGTAAGGCGAGCGTTCGCTTCTATCCTTATCTTAACAAGAATCTAATCTAGGTGGCCAAACCAGACAAGAAACACAGAAAACGAAGAACAGATCAAACATGAAAGATGAAACTGAATGAATTTCGAATCTAATCACTGCCGATCCGTGACCGCTTTAAGCCCTGGGTCACTTAGGGTTCATCTAATCTAAGCTACACGAGTTTATCTACTCATATTCAATACAGAAGAATCGAAGACAGAGAAGAAATACATCTCAGGTAGGAAGACAGAGAAGCACTGTAAAACCTAATTTCGATGTTTCCTGGCAGCTCCAATCTGCTAGATTTTCAACTCCTGGCACTGGCCCTCCGAGATGGATGGATGGCGTTACGATCCGTTCCTGCTCCTCGAACTCTATCTACTCGCCCTATCTCTCTCTCTGTCGTCGTTTGTGTGTGGTGTGTTCAGTTGTAAAAAGTGATATCCCCCTTTTATTAGCCGCCGAGTTCTCTATTTATATCAACCCGAGATTTTTCTGATTTCAACTGGGATTTTAGCCGAAAATAGTAGAGGAATTTCGCGAAAACTTCTTCATACTCAGGGCAGTGGATTCCTTCTTACGTTTTTGGCGAAAACCCAGGGGTATTTTCGCCAAAAATACATGAGTAAATGGGGCAGGCGTTTTCTTTGACTTGAGCAATTTCTCCGTTGATTTATGTGTGATTCTTCGGGGTTCCAACGTCTAAGACACGTCCTTGGCTACCATATTCGATGGCAAAAACCTGTGCTAACATAAAAACACTAGAAAACCATCAAATAGACCGAAACGGGCCAAGGTAACACAAATGGCACGAGATAGGGCAATCGATTGAATATCCGTTATTCTACCCTAAAAACCATGTCTTAAGCAAAGAAATGTCGCTTAAATGAGGCTGGTAATCACGTCAAATCGAGTGTCATCAAATACCCCACACTTAAGCTTTTGCTTGTCCTCAAGTAAACTGAATAGAAACACACTCAAATTCATAAATGACACGAGATTAAACTGAGATTCAATTTTAACAATTTGGTTTAGACTGTTCCACGTAGAAAGAGTGACCTACACATGCAAGAACATCAACCAAACAAGTTTTCGATCACACTGATTTCTGCACACTTCAAGTAGTGGTTTTAACAAGATCGTTTCTTAGCAAAACAATTAATCATGGTTGACCGACTACGATAACACCAATTCTAATCAAAAAGACTTTAAGCTCTAGCCATGATGTGGACGCGGAGGTGGGAAAAGAGACGTGGCTATCGACTCGAGTTCATCCGTTTCTAGATCTGTACGTTACATGTTCTAGCTAGGACCGATTTAAGCAACAATTTCTTTCAAGATTCAAACTTTCTTTACTGCATACTAGTGCTCGAATCTAATTGCTGGGAGCTAGGGCCTGGGGCAGTGCCGAGGCTGGGGCCGAGCGCTGGGCCGAGCGCTGGGGCGCTAGGACCTGGGCCGGGCTGGTGCCTTGGAGCCAGGGGCTCCTCTTCCACTAATCGGGCGAGGTTCGCCTGTAATTGTTGCATGATTCGGGAAGCATTCCCCATCAGAGCTTCTATCTTGGCTAGTTTCTCGTCTGTCATGGTTAGTACTAGCAAACGGAAGCAAATTTTCTATCCCCTCTTCTTAGAAATAAACTTACAACGAAAGGAAATAACGTGGCAAGGTGGCCTTGCTTTCTTGTCTTTTTCTTTTCTTATAACTCGAAACTAAAATTGAAATAGAAGGGAGATTTTTGAATCAATTTTCTAAAGAAAGCAATAAAAGGATATGAATCCAGGAGAACCTGGAGACTGGGATAGATGTGGTCCTTGTGTTTGAACCGTGCTCTGATACCAACTGATGTGAACCGCTGCAACCGTGGGCAGACGACCCTAACCACCGCAAGTTGAGACCGTGCAATGAGGTAGAAACGTCGGGAACCGGGGCGGAATAGTACTTTGACCCGTCGGCTATATAACAGCCGGGAACCAGAAGTGTCCAGTCGAAGACGCCACGCCAAGAGATGGATGCTCTTGATGATAAGTCAACCTTAAGCAATGCTCCTCACATTAACTCGAAGGGAAAAGAACATAAGTTCTGAAATATATTTAATCAAAGGGGTTTTGAGTACAAGAGGTGGCCGGCGGCCTCCTTATATAGGTGAGGGAACAAGCTCTCCTCCCTAAACCCTACTTCCTAAATAATAATAAAATAAAGAAATAAAAAGAGTCCTAATTAGAAAAACTAAAGAGGACTTTAACTAATCCTAATCCAGACTAAAAAGAGGGAAAATTCGGACTCCAACCCTATAAGGGAAGAGAATCCTACCTAAACAAGAACTCCTAAAAAGGAGGCTGGAAAATCCTAAAAACAGCTAAAACGGGTTCTGGAAATATTAGCCAAATAAATACTAAAAAATTCGTAAAATTCTGATCTTTTGCAGATCACTAGTAGACTCCATGGGCTACAACTTTCATGTTGGACATAAGCCCAAATTATGTCTCCAAGTAGCCCATATTCGTCACTCTTTGTCGGGCTACGAATCTGTCCAGAAATCCAGCTTTGCTTAGTATTGGTCCAGCTTTGGCCCGTGGCTGCTCGGTCATGGGCTGACCTCTTGGCTCTTCTCCAAGATTGGATTCTCCTTGATCCTCGCCTATTGGATCAGGCTCAGGTGGTGGCCTGATCACAGCTCCTCGTTTGGCCTTCCTCGATCAGCATCCGAGGCTTCCTCTTTGGTGCTCCCACCAAGCTTCACTAGGGCTTGGCCTAGCTCTATCTCCTTCAGTACTGCTCCAAATTGAGCACCGTTTGTTGGAGCTGATTCATGGGCCTTCAAAGTAGCCAAGGCCTTTAAAATAACCCTAATTCGGCCGTGGTTGGGCTGCTCGGGCCAGTTGGGCCATGGTGGCCGTCGCGGGCCGGGTGCTCTGGGTTGGTCTGGGGGCCGGGCTTCTTCAGGGCTCTCAGAGGTCAGGCTAGGGGCAGGCCGAAGCTTCTGTTCAGTGCTAGGGCTTGTGTCCTTGGCCAGCAGCATGGCCTGGAGTAGCATTTCATTTGTTGGAGTCTTTCTACCTTGGCCAGGTGAGCCGGGTGGGGTGTAGAAGTACTGGATGGTACTAGGGCAGCTTGGCTGGGTCATATCATTCCCCTCTTCTTGCCTTGGATTTGTCCCCAAATCCATCTCGGGGTCATTCTAGCAGTCACCACCCTCTCCCAAACTTCAGCAATCTTGTTGGCCATGGTCGGGGAAGACTCAGCATCATCCTTAGACCTAGGAGTGTCATTTGAGTCAGTAAGGGACCAAGGCTCGGGTCCTTCAGTACTTTCTCCTTCGGTCTCCATAGCTCCCTCTCCTGAAAAACTATCAATAATAATGTTAAAGCTCGGGAAGGTAGCGGGTGAGAGTTCCTTACTCATTTCTATATCGGGTCAGCATCCGGATCTTCTTCGCTCGGGGCAGCCCCTAAAATCCGTCGGGAGGTGATCTCCCATTGAATCTTGGTTGCACAGGGGACCGGCGGTGAAGCGTCGGGTCGGGGCACTGGGGTGCCGGAAGCGCCGGGGGTCGGCCAGGCCGCGTCGGACAGGGCAGCGTGTTCGGGAAGTGGGGGGCGGCGGCGTCGGGCAGTGATGCGTCGGGCAGTGGGAAGTTGGCGACGGCGGGCTGTGGAGAGCCGGCGGCGGGCAGAGGTGCGCCGGGCAGGTCGGGGGCATCGGGCATCTTCGCGTCGGAAACGTCGGGCAGGTGCTCGTCGGAAGGGTCAGGTAGCGGCACGTCAGGGCCGGCTAGGGCCGCATCGAAACGTCGGGCAGTGATGCGTCGAGGGGGCGTCGCGGTGGCGACGGGCTCGGGCCAAGCAAGGCCGCTTCGTGGCCGGGCAGTGGGACGGCGGCGGCGGGCAGTGGAGTGCGGCCACAGGGGTGCCGGGGATTCCGAGGGCGTGCCGGGCAGCGTCGGAGTGGGGGTGGACAGGGCGGCGCCGGGGTCAGGTGGTGTCGGGCCGGGGTCGGTCAGGAGGCGCCGTGGTCATGGGACCCGTCGGTGCTGGGGCAGGGCGCAGAGGCGCCGGGGCTGGGTCTGGCGTCGGGCGCTGGTCGGGCGCCGGAGGCTGCTTGGGAACTGGGCGCCGGTCGGGCGCTGGTGGTGCCGTGGCTTGGGGCGCTCGGGCGCTGGGTGGTCGCCGTGGCTGGGCGCTCGGGCTCTAGGCACTGGGGCGCCGGTGCTGGGCGCTCGGACGCTGGGTGCTGGGACACCGGTGCTGGGCGCTCGGGCGCTGGGCGCTGGGATGCCGGTGCTGGACGCTCGGGCGCTGGTGCTGCTCGGGCGCTGGTGGCGTGGTGATTGGGCGCTGGGGCGCCGGGGCCTGGTCGGGCAGCGTTGGGGCTGGGGCCGAGCGCTGGGGCGCTAGGACCTGGGGCAGCACCGAGGCTGGGGCTGTGTGCTGGGGTGTTAAGGCCTGGGGCAGCGCCGGGGCTGGGGCCGAGCGCTGGGGCGCTGGGGTCTGGGGCAGCGCGGGGCTGGGGCCGAGCGCTGGGGCGCTGGGGCCTGGGGTAGCGCTGGGGCTGGGGTCGAGCGCTGGGGCCTGCGGCAGCGCCGGGCTGGGGCCGAGCGCAGGGGCGCTGGGATCTGGGGCAGCGCCGGGTATGGGGCCGAGCGCTGGGGCGCTGAGACCTAGGGCAGCGTCGAGGCTGGGGCCGAGCGCTGGGGCGCTAGGGCCTGGGGCAGTGCCGAGGCTGGGGCCGAGCGCTGGGGCGCTAGGGCCTGGGGCCGGGGCTGGTGCCTTGGAGCCAGGGGCTCCTCTTCCACTAATCGGGCGAGGTTTTCCTGTAACTGTTGCATGATTCGGGAAGCATTCCCCATCAGAGCTTCTATCTTGGCTAGTTTCTCGTCTGTCATGGTTAGTACTAGCAAACGGAAGCAAATTTTCTATCCCTCTTCTTAGAAATAAACTTACAACGAAAGGAAATAACGGGCAAGGTGGCCTTGCTTTCTTGTCTTTTTCTTTTCTTATAACTCGAAACTAAAATTGAAATAGAAGGGAGATTTTCGAATCAATTTTCTAAAGAAAGCAATAAAAGGATATGAATCCAGGAGAACCTGGAGACTGGGATAGATGTGGTCCTTGTGTTTGAACCGTGCTCTGATACCAACTGATGTGAACCGCTGCAACCGTGGGCAGACGACCCTAACCACCGCAAGTTGAGACCGTGCAACGAGGTAGAAACGTCGAGAACCGGGGCGGAATAGTACTTTGACCCGTCGGCTATATAACAGCCGGGAACCAGAAGTGTCCAGTCGAAGACGCCACGCCAAGAGATGGATGCTCTTGATGATAAGTCAACCTTAAGCAATGCTCCTCACATTAACTCGAAGGGAAAAGAAACATAAGTTCTGAAATATATTTAATAAAGGGGGTTCTGAGTACAAGAGGTGGCCGGCGGCCTCCTTTATTAGGTGAGGGAACAAGCTCTCCTCCCTAAACCCTACTTCCTAAAAATAATAAAATAAAGAAATAAAAAGAGTCCTAATTAGAAAAACTAAAGAGGACTTTAACTAATACTAATCTAGACTAAAAAGAGGGAAAATTCGGACTCCAACCCTATAAGGGAAGAGAATCCTACCTAAACAAGAACTCCTAAAAAGGAGGCTGGAAAATCCTAAAAACATCTAAACGGGTTCTGGAAATATTAGCCAAATAAATACTAAAAAAATTCGTAAAATTCTGATCTTTTGCAGATCACTAGTAGACTCCATGTGCTACAACTTTCATGTTGGACATAAGCCCAAATTATGTCTCCAAGTAGCCCATATTCGTCACTCTTTGTCGGGCTACGAATCTGTCCAGAAATCCAGCTTTGCTTAGTATTGGTCCAGCTTTGGCCCGTGGCTGCTCGGTCATGGGCTGACCTCTTGGCTCTTCTCCAAGATTGGATTCTCCTTGATCCTCGCCTATTGGATCAGGCTCAGGTGGTGGCCTGATCACAGCTCCTCGTTTGGCCTTCCTCGGATCAGCATCGAGGCTTCCTCTTTGGTGCTCCCACCAAGCTTCACTAGGGCTTGGCCTAGCTCTATCTCCTTCAGTACTGCTCCAAATTGAGCACCGTTTGTTGGAGCTGATTCATGGGCCTTCAAAGTAGCCAAGGCCTTTAAAATAACCCTAATTCGGCCGTGGTTGGGCTGCTCGGGCCAGTTGGGCCATGGTGGCCGTCGCGGGCCGGGTGCTCTGGGTTGGCTTGGGGGCCGGCTTCTTCAGGGCTTCAGAGGTCAGGCTAGGGGCAGGCCGAAGCTTCTGTTCAGTGCTAGGGCTTGTGTCCTTGGCCAGCAGCATGGCCTGGAGTAGCATTTCATTTGTTGGAGTCTTTCTACCTTGGCCAGGTGAGCCGGGTGGGTGTAGAAGTACTGGATGGTACTAGGGCAGCTTGGATGGGTCATATCATTCCCTCTTCTTGCCTTGGATTTGTCCCCAAACCATCTCGGGGTCTCTATTCTAGCAGTCCCACCCTCTCCCAAACTTCAGCAATCTTGTTGGCCATGGTCGGGGAAGACTCAGCATCATCCTTAGACCTAGGAGTGTCATTTGAGTCAGTAAGGGACCAAGGCTGGGTCCTTCGTTACTTTCTCCTTCGGTCTCATAGCTCCCTCTCCTGAAAAAACTATCAATTAATAATGTTAAAGCTCGAGAAGGTGCGGGTGAGGGGGAGTTCCTTACTCATTTCTATATCCGGGTCAGCATCCGGATCTTCTTCGCCGGGCAGCCCCTAAAATCCGTCGGGAGGTGATCTCCCATTGAATCTTGGTTGCACAGGGGACCGGCGGTGAAACGTCGGGTCGGGGCACTGGGGTGCCGGGAAGCGCCGGGGGGTCGGCCAGGCCGCGTCGGACAGGGCAGCGGTGTTCGGGAAGTGGGGCGGCGGCGGCGTCGGGCACGTGATGCGTCGGGCGTGGGAAGTTGGCGGCGGCGGGCTGTGGAGAGTCGGCGGCGGGCAGAGGTGCGCCGGGCAGGTCGGGGGCACGGGCATTTTCCGTCAGAAACGTGGGCGGTGCTCGTCGGAAGGGTCAGGTAGCGGCATCAGGGCCGGTAGGGCCGATCGAAACTCGGGCAGTGTGGTCGAGGGGGGTCGGGGGTGGCGGGGTCGGGCCAAGCAAGGGTTGTGGGCCGGGCAGTGGGCGGCGGCGGCGGGCAGTGGGTGCCGGCCAAAGGGGTTGCCGGGGATTCCGGGGGTGCCGGGGGGAGCGTCGGGTGGGGGTGGACAGGGCGGCGGCGGGGTCAGGTGGTGTCGGGCCGGGGTTGGTCGGACGGCGCCGTGGTCATGGGACCCTGGGTGCTGGGGCAGGGCGCAGAGGGCCGGGGCTGGGTTGGCGTCGGGCGTGGTCGGGCGCCGGAGGCTGCTTGGGAACTGGGCGCCGGTGGGCGCTGGGGGGTTTGTGGCTGGGGCTCGGGCGCGGTGGGCCGTGGTGGGGCTGGGGGCCGGTGCTGGGCGTGGGGCGCCGGTGCTGGGCGCTCGGGCTCTAGGCATGGGGGCCGGGTTTCTGGGCGCTCGGACGTGGTTGCTGGGACACCGGTGCTGGGCCTGGGGCTGGGCGCTGGGATGCGGTGCTGGGCGTCGGGCGCTAGGTGCTGCTCGGTCGTGGTGGCGTGGTGATTGGGGGGTTGGGGCGCGGGGCCTGGTCGGGCAGCGTTGGGGTGGGGCGAGCGCTGGGGGTAGGACCTGGGGGCAACCGGGGTGGGGCTGTGTGCTGGGGTTTTAAGGCCTGGGGCAGCGCCGGGGTGGGGCCGAGCGTGGGGCGCTGGGGTTGGGGCAGCGCCGGGGCTGGGGTTGAGGCTGGGGCGTGGGGCGGGGGTAGCGCTGGGGCTGGGGTCGAGGCTGGGGGCTGCCACCCTGGGGTGGGGCGAGCGCAGGGGTCTAGCAGTCACCACCCTCTCCCAAACTTCGCAATCTTGTTGGCCATGGTCGGGGAAGACTCAGCATCCCTTAGACCTAGGGTGTCATTTGAGTCAGTAAGGGACCAAGGCCGGGTCCTTCAGTCTTTTCTCCTTCGGTCTCCATAGTCCCCTCCTGAAAAACTACAATAATAATGTTAAAGCCGGAAGTAGCGGGGGGAGAGTTCCTTATCATTTATATCCGGGTCGCTGGATCTTCTTCGCTCGGGGCAGCCCTAAAATCCGTCGGGAGGGGATCTCCATTGAATCTTGGTTGCACAGGGGACCGGCGGGGAAGCGGGGTCGGGGCATGGGGGTGCCGGAAGCGCCGGGGGGCGGCCGGCCGGGCGGCAGGGCAGCGTTTTTCGGGAAGTGGGGGCGGGGCGGCTCGGGCAGTATGCTCGGGCAGTGGGAAGTTGGCGGGGGCGGGCTGTGGAGAGCGGCGGCGGGCAGAGGTGGCCGGGCAGGTCGGGGGATCGGGGCATCTTCGGTCAGAAACGTCGGGAGGTGTCGTCGGAAGGGTCAGGTAGGGCAGTCAGGGGGGCCCGGGTAGGGGCCGCACGAAACGTCGGGAGTGATGCGTCGAGGGGGCGTGGGGTGGCGACGGGCTCGGGCCAAGCAAGGCCGCTTCGTGGCCGGGCAGTGGGACGGCGGCGGGGGCAGTGGAGTGCCGGCCAAAGGGGTGCCGGGGATTTCGAGGGGTGCCGGGCAGCGTCGGGTGGGGGGTGGGACAGGGCGGCGGCGGGGTCAGGTGGTGTCGGGTCGGGGTCGGTCAGGATGGCGCCGTGGTCTGGGACCCGCTGGGTGCTGGGGAGGGGCAGAGGCGCCGGGGCTGGGTTGGCGTCGGGCGTGGGGGCGCCGGGGCTGCTTGGGAACTGGGCGCCGGGGCGGGCGCGGGGGGTGCCGTCGCTGGGCGCTCGGGCGTGGTGGCGCCCGGTGTGGGCGTGGGGCGCCGGTGCTGGGCGCGGGGCCCGGTGCTGGGCGCTCGGGCTCTGGGGACTGGGGCGCCGGTGTGGGCGCTCGGACGCGGGTGCTGGGACCCGGTGCGGGCCTCGGGCGGGGCGCTGGGATGCGGTGCTGGGCGTCGGGCGTGGTGGCGTGGTGATTGGGCGCTGGGGCCGCCGGGGCCTGGTGGGCAGCGTTGGGGCTGGGGCCGAGGCTGGGGCGCCGGGACCTGGGCAGCCCGAGGCTGGGGCTGTGTGCTGGGGGGTTAAGGCCTGGGCGCGCCGGGGCTGGGGCCGAGCGCTGGGGCGTGGGGTCTGGGGCAGCGCCGGGGTGGGGGCCGAGCGGGGGCGCTGGGGCTGGGGTAGCGTGGGGCTGGGGTCGAGCGTGGGGCCTGCGGCAGCGCCGGGGTGGGGCCGAGCGAAGGGGCGCTGGGTCTGGGGCAAAGGCGCCGGGTATGGGGCCGGCGCTGGGGGCGAGACTAGGGCAGCCGCCGAGGCTGGGGCCGAGGCTGGGGCGCTAGGGCCTGGGGCGTGCCGAGGCTGGGGCGAGCGCTGGGGCGTGGGCCGGGGCCGGGGTGGTGCCTTGGAGCCAGGGGGCTCCTCTTCCACTAATCGGGCGGGTTTGCCTGTAACTATTGCATGATTCGGGAAGATTCCCCATAGAGCTTCTATCTTGGCTAGTTCTCGTCTGTCAGGTTAGTTAGAAACGGAACCCCAAATTTTCTATCCCCTCTTTTAGAAATAAACTTACAACGAAAGGAAAAAGGGTGGCAAGGGGCCTTGCTTTCTTGCTTTTTTTTCTTATAACTCGAAACTAAAATTGAAATAGAAGGGAGATTTTCGAATCAATTTCTAAAAAAGCAATAAAAGGATTGAATCCAGGAGAAACCTGGAGACTGGGCTAGATGTGGTCCTTGTTTTTAAAAAAAACCGTGCTCTGATACCAACTGTGTGAACCGCTGCAACCGTGGGCAGAGACCCTAACCACCGGTGAGGACGTGCAAGAGGTAGAAACGTCGAGAACCGGGGGGGGGAATAGTACTTTGACCGTCGGCTATATAACAGCGGGGAACCAGAAGTGTCCAGGAAGACGCCACGCCAAGAGAGGAGTCTTGATGTAAGTCAACCTTAAGAATGCTCTCAATTAACTCGAAGGAAAAAAGAACATAAGTTCGAAATTATTTAATCAAAGGGGGTTCTGGTACAAGGGTGGCCGGGGCCTCCTTATATAGGTGAGGGAACAAGCTCTCCTCCCAAACCCTATTCCAAAATAATAATAAATAAAGAAATAAAAGAGTCCTAATTAGAAAAACTAAAGAGACTTTAACTAATACAATCTAGATAAAAAGGGGAAAATTCGGACTCCAACCCTATAAGGGAAGAGAACCCTACCCTAAACAAGAATCCTAAAAAGGAGGCGGGAAAATCCTAAAAAAACTTAAAGGGTTCTGGGAAATATTAGCCAAATAAATACTAAACAAATTCGTTAAATTCTGATCTTCTGAGATCATAGTGACTCCATGGGCTAAAACTTTCATGTTGGCATAAGCCCAAATTATGTCTCCCAAGTAGCCCATATTCGTCACTCTTTGTGGGCTACGAATCTTCAGAAATCCGCTTTGCTTGTATTGGTCCAGTTTGGCCCGTGGTGCTCGGTCATGGGCTGCCCCCCTTGGCCTTCTCCAAGATTGATTCTCCTTGTACTCGCCTATTGGTCAGGCTCGGGTGGTGGCCGATCACAGCTCTGTTTGGCTTCCTCGGATCAGATCCGAGGCTTCCTTTTGGTGCTCCACCAAGCTTCACTGGGCTTGGCCTGCTCTATCTCCTTCAGTACTGTCCAATTGAGACCGTTTGTTGGGTGATTCATGGGCCTTCAAAGTAGCCAAGGCCTTTAAAAACCCTATTCGGCCGTGGTTGGGCCTGCTGGGCAGTTGGGCCATGGTGGCGGTCCTGGGCCGGGTGCTCCGGGGTTGGTCTAGGGGCCGGGTTCTTCAGGGCTTCAGAGGTAGGCTGGGGCAGGCCGAAGTTCTGTTCAGTGCTAGGGCTTGTGCCTTGGCCAGCCGCTTGGCCTGGAGTGATCCCATTTGTTGGAGTCTTTCTCCTTAGCTAGGTGAGCCAGGTGGGGTGTAGAAGTCTGGTGGTATAGGGCGTTGGTGGGTCTATCAGTTTCGTGCCAATGCTGTGCTTCAACCGAACACTTCACTTAGGTGTCGGGGCTTGCCAAGTTTGATTTTTTTTTCCAGCACTATAAGAACTTTGCTTTGATTTGATTTGTTCATCAATTACTTGTTTCACCTTTAGCCACTTAATCCTAGCTAGTTATAACTTTTTACACAAGATTTGAAGGGATTTCCGTTAACTCAAAACCACAATCAAGGTGATCAAATTGGAGTGAAAACATGGAAGAAGCTAGATTTATTCATCTTAGAACGGTGTCACCAGCTTTGTTGTTAACAAGTTAATTGATTCAATTAATTCCAGTTCCAACTACAGAAGTGATTTATGATCTTTCTGCCGACTCATTTAATATCAGTTCTGAACATTGGTTACAGGTTCTAAGTGGAACAGTTAGACTCTTGTTCAAAATTGAAGCCAATTTCCCATCAAAAGTCAAGAATTGAGCAATTTAGTAGAGAGACTGGACAGGAATCAAAAAGGGGAACGAGGATGGAATCAAGATCAGCATGTTATCTGACACCTACCCCCCCACTTAAACTGTTCTGGTCCTCACTGACTAAACTAGAGTAGAGAATCGAAGAACCTGGAAGGGGATGGTCGGTGTAGTGGATGAACACGGAGAGTCCGGAGCGGGAGAGAGCAACTCAAAATCCTACAAAACACAAACAAACAAAAAAAATCGAAAGGACACCGGGACAAATGTCCCGGATCCACACAGAACAAAATTGGGTGTAAACCCCCAAAAGAAAAAGAAAAGAAAAGGAAAATGATGAAACAACCTGTCACTGTTCGGGGGGGGGGTGGAGGTGGTGTGTGAATGGAGGTGTGGCGAAACGCTGCTCCATTGCTGTCGCCAAGCGAGCCGTCCTTGTGTTGGCGACTGGTCGGCCATGAATGCTTGTAGAGTGGACTAACGCCCGTTTGGTTCTTAGTGCTACTCGGCCTTTGCATTGCAACGAACCAACCGGAGTTGTCTAGTGCCACTTCTCAATACGGCCAGCCTGTCATTCCTCCGCGGTGAGTTGTGCTCGGGGGGGCGCTCAGTGACGGGTGCGGCTGTGAGGAGGGGAAATGCTCATAGTCTCTAAAAAGGTCGATGCGCCATGCTTGGCAAGTTCAGCGCCATATGCTCAATCGGGATACGGGGAATATCGGGGCCCCATTTGTCACCGAGCTGGAGGTTTTCGATCAGAATTGAAATGAAGGCCCTCCCGGAAGCTCAGAGGAAGCTTTTGGCGGTTTGTGGCTTTTGAAAAAATGTGCAAGCCCCCATCCGGGGGGGAGGTTGGCTCCTCCTCTAAAAACGAAATAAACGAGCTCCTCCCAAAAAAACGGGTGGGGCTCGTCTTGCTGCAAAAAACGAAATTGCACCCAACATAATGCAAGAATTTTTTTGGTAAATAGGGGCTGAGTGTGGAAATTTTTTTCGGCACAGAAAATAGGGGTTTTCGGCGAAATAACAAGAGGAGAAACCCGGGGAATGTGAACCAGAATTTTTGGGAAAGGCAGAAATATTTTCGGCGAAAAAATTAGTGAAAAGGAGGAAATTGTTCGGCGAAAGGTTGGTGGGTTTTTGGTCTGAAAATGCTGAACAGGGGATACTGGTTGAGTTTGAAAAAAACCGTTTTCGGCGAAAACTGACACAGTTTCGCCAAAAAATTTTTTTGAAGGGGGGGGTTTGGTTTTTTTTTTTAAAGGGGGGTTTTTTAAAAAAAAACGACTCAAAATGAAAAAAATGGGCTCCCGCCTGGGTTGCCTCCCCGAAAGCACTCTTGTTTAACGTCGGAGCCAGCGATACTGGAATCAGTCCGGTTCCGACGTGAAGTAGTGTCTTTTGATTGAAGTGACGGTAACCCCTTTCAGATATTCTTAAGCCTTTCCCGTTGACCCCAACGGTCTTGATCGTGCAAAATTTAAAGAGCGTGCTAAAAGGGGGTCTTGGACCCGGGATTTGGGCCCCAACCATCGAGATTTCAAAATTCCCCAGAAGAGCTTTATCGAGAGTTATATAAGAGCCTTCTTTTCCGGGTTAGAACTGCTGATCGTCTTCATTGAGAGTATGAATTT